>CM062240.1:0-717483 GCA_031216185.1 Syzygium aqueum
GACCTGTAGGAGACTGCCGCGTGTCGCGTGCCCCACCCCGCCAGATCGTCCACGCGTAGCTTCCTTCGCGTCTCAGAACGAGGCCTGGGCCTGGGCCTGGGCCTGGGCCTGGGCCTGAGCCTGAGCCTGAGCCTGAGCCTGAGCCTGAGCCTGAGCCTGAGCCTGAGCCTGAGCCTGAGCCTGAGCCTGAGCCTGAGGCCTGGGCCTGAGCCTGAGCCTGGGCCTGAGCCTGAGCCCTGGGCCTGAGCCCTGGGCCTGGGCCTGGGCCTGGGCCTGGGCCTGGGCCTGGGCCTGAGGCCTGGGCCTGGGCCTAGGCCTGAGGCCTGGGCCTGGGCCTAGGCCTGAGCCCTGGGCCTAGGCCTGAGGCCTGGGCCTGGGCCTGAGGCCTGAGGCCTGGGCCTAGGCCTGGGCCTGGGCCCTGGGCCTAGGCCTGAGGCCTGAGGCCTGGGCCTGGGCCTGAGCCCTGGGCCTAGGCCTGAGGCCTGGGCCTGAGGCCTGGGCCTAGGCCTGGGCCTGGGCCTAGGCCTGAGCCCTGGGCCTGAGGCCTGGGCCTAGGCCTGGGCCTGAGGCCTGGGCCTGAGGCCTGGGCCTGGGCCTGGGCCTGAGCCCTGGGCCTGGGCCCTGGGCCTGAGCCCTGGGCCTAGGCCTGGGCCTAGGCCTGGGCCTAGGCCTGGGCCTGGGCCTAGGCCTAGGCCTGGGCCTGAGGCCTGGGCCTGAGGCCTGGGCCTGGGCCTGGGCCTAGGCCTGAGCCTAGGCCTAGGCCTGGGCCTGGGCCTGGGCCTGGGCCTGGGCCTGGGCCTGGGCCTGAGCCCTGGGCCCTGGGCCTGGGCCTGGGCCTGAGCCCTGGGCCTGGGCCTGGGCCTAGGCCTGGGCCTGGGCCTGAGGCCTGGGCCTGGGCCTGGGCCTGGGCCTGGGCCTGAGGCCTGGGCCTGGGCCTGGGCCTGGGCCTGGGCCTGGGCCTGGGCCTGAGCCCTGGGCCTGAGGCCTGAGGCCTGGGCCTGAGGCCTGGGCCTGGGCCTGGGCCTGGGCCTGGGCCTGGGCCTGAGCCCTGGGCCTGGGCCTGGGCCTGGGCCTGGGCCTGAGGCCTGGGCCCTGGGCCTGGGCCTGAGGCCTGGGCCTGGGCCTGGGCCCTGGGCCTGAGCCCTGGGCCTGGGCCTGGGCCTGGGCCCTGGGCCTGGGCCTAGGCCTGGGCCTGGGCCTGGGCCTGGGCCTGGGCCTGGGCCTGAGGCCTAGGCCTGAGCCTGAGGCCTGAGGCCTGGGCCTAGGCCTGGGCCTGGGCCTGGGCCTGGGCCTGGGCCTGGGCCTAGGCCTGAGGCCTGGGCCTGGGCCTGGGCCTGGGCCTGGGCCTGGGCCTGGGCCTGGGCCTGAGCCTGGGCCTGGGCCTGGGCCTGAGGCCTGGGCCTGGGCCTGAGGCCTGGGCCTGGGCCTGAGCCCTGGGCCTGAGCCCTGGGCCTGGGCCTAGGCCTGGGCCTGAGCCCTGGGCCTAGGCCTAGGCCTGGGCCCTGGGCCTAGGCCTAGGCCTGGGCCTAGGCCTAGGCCTGGGCCTAGGCCTGAGCCTGGGCCTGGGCCTGGGCCTAGGCCTGGGCCTAGGCCTAGGCCTGGGCCTAGGCCTGGGCCCTGGGCCCTGGGCCTGGGCCCTAGGCCTAGGCCTGAGCCCTGGGCCTGAGGCCTAGGCCTAGGCCTAGGCCTGAGCCCTGGGCCTAGGCCTAGGCCTAGGCCTGAGCCCTGGGCCTGGGCCTGAGGCCTGGGCCTGAGCCCTGGGCCCTGGGCCTAGGCCTGGGCCTGGGCCTGAGGCCCTGGGCCTGAGCCCTGAGCCCTGGGCCCTGGGCCTGGGCCTGGGCCTGGGCCTGGGCCTGGGCCTGAGCCCTGGGCCTGGGCCCTGGGCCTGGGCCTAGGCCTGGGCCTGGGCCTAGGCCTGAGCCCTGAGGCCTGGGCCTGGGCCCTGGGCCTGGGCCTGGGCCCTGGGCCTGAGCCTGGGCCTGAGGCCTGGGCCTGGGCCTGAGGCCTGGGCCTGGGCCTAGGCCTGGGCCTAGGCCTGAGGCCTGGGCCTGGGCCTGGGCCCTGGGCCTGAGGCCTGGGCCTGAGGCCTGGGCCTGGGCCTGAGCCCTGGGCCTGAGGCCTGAGCCCTGGGCCTGGGCCTAGGCCTGAGCCTGGGCCTGGGCCCTGGGCCTGGGCCTGGGCCTAGGCCTGAGGCCTGAGGCCTGGGCCTGAGGCCTGAGCCCTGGGCCTAGGCCTGGGCCTGGGCCCTGGGCCTGGGCCTGAGGCCTGGGCCTGGGCCTAGGCCTGGGCCTGGGCCTGGGCCTGGGCCTGGGCCTGGGCCTGGGCCTGGGCCTGGGCCTGAGGCCTGGGCCTGAGCCCTGGGCCTAGGCCTGGGCCTGAGCCTGGGCCTGAGCCCTGGGCCTGGGCCTGGGCCTGAGCCTGGGCCTGAGGCCTGGGCCTGGGCCTGGGCCTGGGCCTGAGCCCTGGGCCTGGGCCTGAGGCCTGAGCCTGGGCCTGAGCCCTGGGCCTGAGGCCTGGGCCTGAGCCCTGGGCCTGGGCCTGGGCCTGAGGCCTGAGGCCTGGGCCTGGGCCTGGGCCTGGGCCTGGGCCTGGGCCTGGGCCTGGGCCTGAGGCCTGGGCCTGGGCCTGGGCCTGGGCCTGGGCCTGGGCCTGGGCCCTGGGCCTGAGGCCTGAGGCCTGGGCCTGAGCCCTGGGCCTGGGCCTGAGGCCTGGGCCTAGGCCTGAGCCCTGGGCCTGGGCCTGAGCCCTGGGCCCTGGGCCTGGGCCTGAGGCCTGAGCCCTGGGCCTAGGCCTAGGCCTGAGCCCTGGGCCTGAGCCCTGGGCCTGGGCCTAGGCCTGAGCCTGAGCCTGAGCCTGGGCCTAGGCCTGAGCCTGAGGCCTGAGGCCTGGGCCTAGGCCTGGGCCTGAGCCCTGGGCCTGGGCCTGAGCCCTGAGGCCTGGGCCTAGGCCTAGGCCTGAGCCCTGGGCCTGAGGCCTGAGGCCTGGGCCTGGGCCTGAGCCCTGGGCCTGAGCCCTGAGCCCTGAGCCTAGGCCTGAGGCCTGGGCCTAGGCCTGAGCCCTGAGCCTAGGCCTGAGGCCTGAGCCTGAGGCCTGGGCCTGAGGCCTGAGCCTGAGCCTGAGGCCTGGGCCTGAGCCTGAGCCCTGGGCCTAGGCCTGAGCCCTGGGCCTGGGCCTGAGCCTGAGCCCTGAGGCCTGGGCCTGAGGCCTGAGCCTGAGCCTGGGCCTAGGCCTGAGCCTGAGCCTGGGCCTGAGCCTGGGCCTGAGGCCTGGGCCTGAGCCTGAGCCTGAGCCTGAGCCTGGGCCTGGGCCTAGGCCTGAGGCCTGGGCCTGAGGCCTGGGCCTGAGCCTGAGCCTGAGCCTGAGCCTGAGCCTGAGCCTGGGCCTGGGCCTAGGCCTGAGCCTGAGCCTGGGCCTGGGCCTGAGCCCTGGGCCTGGGCCTGAGCCTGAGCCTGGGCCTGGGCCTGAGGCCTGAGCCTGAGCCTGGGCCTGAGGCCTGGGCCTGAGCCCTGGGCCTAGGCCTGAGCCTGGGCCTGGGCCTGAGCCTGAGCCCTGGGCCTGAGGCCTGAGGCCTGGGCCTGAGCCTGAGCCTGGGCCTGAGGCCTGAGCCTGAGGCCTGAGCCTGGGCCTGAGCCTGGGCCTGAGCCTGAGCCTGAGCCTGAGCCTGAGCCTGGGCCTGAGCCTGAGGCCTGAGCCTGAGGCCTGAGCCTGAGCCTGGGCCTGAGGCCTGGGCCTGAGCCTGAGCCTGAGCCTGAGCCTGAGCCTGGGCCTGAGCCTGAGCCTGAGCCTGAGCCTGAGCCTGAGCCTGAGCCTGAGCCTGAGCCTGAGCCTAGGCCTGAGCCTGGGCCTGAGCCTGAGCCTGAGCCTGAGCCTGAGCCTGAGCCTGGGCCTGGGCCTGAGGCCTGGGCCTGAGCCTGAGCCTGAGCCTGAGCCTGAGCCTGAGCCTGAGCCTGAGCCTGAGCCTGAGCCTGAGCCTGAGCCTGAGCCTGAGCCTGAGCCTGAGCCTGAGGCCTGAGGCCTGAGGCCTGAGCCTGGGCCTGGGCCTGAGCCTGAGCCTGAGCCTGAGCCTGGGCCTGAGCCTGGGCCTGAGGCCTGAGCCTGAGCCTGAGCCTGAGCCTGAGCCTGAGCCTGAGGCCTGGGCCTGAGCCTGGGCCTGAGCGCCTGGGCCTGAGCCTGAGCCTGGGCCTGGGCCTGGGCCTGAGGCCTGAGGCCTGGGCCTGAGGCCTGAGCCTGGGCCTGAGCCCTGGGCCTGAGGCCTGGGCCTGAGCCTGGGCCTGAGCCTGAGCCTGAGCCTGAGCCTGAGCCTGGGCCTGAGCCTGGGCCTGGGCCTGGGCCTGGGCCTGGGCCTGGGCCTGGGCCTGAGCCTGAGCCTGAGCCTGAGCCTGGGCCTGGGCCTGGGCCTGGGCCTGAGCCTGAGCCTGGGCCTGGGCCTGGGCCTGGGCCTGGGCCTGAGCCTGGGCCTGAGGCCTGGGCCTGAGCCTGAGCCTGAGCCTGAGCCTGAGCCTGGGCCTGGGCCTGAGCCTGAGCCTGGGCCTAGGCCTGAGGCCTGAGCCTGAGGCCTGAGCCCTGGGCCTGAGGCCTGAGCCTGGGCCTGGGCCTGAGCCCTGAGCCTGGGCCTGAGGCCTGAGCCCTGGGCCTAGGCCTGGGCCTGAGCCTGAGCCTGAGCCCTGGGCCTGAGCCTGGGCCTGAGCCTGGGCCTGAGCCTGGGCCTGGGCCTGAGCCTGAGCCTGAGCCTGAGCCTGGGCCTGGGCCTGAGCCTGAGCCTGAGCCTGAGCCTGAGCCTGGGCCTGGGCCTGAGCCTGAGCCTGAGCCTGAGCCTGAGCCTGGGCCTGAGCCTGGGCCTGGGCCTGAGCCTGAGCCTGAGCCTGGGCCTGGGCCTGAGCCTGAGCCTGAGCCTGAGCCTGAGGCCTGAGCCTGGGCCTGGGCCTGGGCCTGAGCCTGAGGCCTGAGCCCTGAGGCCTGGGCCTAGGCCTAGGCCTGAGCCCTGGGCCTGAGGCCTGAGGCCTGAGCCTGGGCCTAGGCCTGGGCCTGAGCCCTGAGCCCTGGGCCTAGGCCTGAGCCCTGAGCCTGGGCCTGAGCCTGGGCCTAGGCCCTGAGCCTGGGCCTGAGCCTAGGCCTGAGGCCTGAGCCTGGGCCTGGGCCTAGGCCTAGGCCTGAGCCTGAGCCTGGGCCTGGGCCTGAGCCTGAGCCTGGGCCTGAGGCCTGAGCCTGGGCCTGGGCCTGAGCCTGGGCCTGAGGCCTGAGCCTGAGGCCTGAGCCTGAGCCTAGGCCTGAGCCCTGGGCCTGAGGCCTGAGCCTGAGCCTGGGCCTGGGCCTGAGCCTGAGGCCTGGGCCTGGGCCTGGGCCTGGGCCTGAGCCCTGGGCCTGAGCCTGGGCCTAGGCCTGAGGCCTGGGCCTGGGCCTGGGCCTGGGCCTGGGCCTGGGCCTGAGGCCTGGGCCTGGGCCTGGGCCTGGGCCTGGGCCTGGGCCTGGGCCCTGGGCCTGAGCCCTGGGCCTGGGCCTGGGCCTGGGCCTGGGCCTGAGCCTGGGCCTGGGCCTGAGGCCTGAGCCTGAGCCCTGGGCCTGGGCCTGGGCCCTGGGCCTGAGCCCTGGGCCTGGGCCTGAGGCCTGAGCCCTGGGCCTGAGGCCTGAGGCCTGGGCCTGGGCCTGAGGCCTGGGCCTGAGGCCTGGGCCCTGAGCCTGGGCCTGGGCCTGAGCCCTGAGCCTGGGCCTGAGGCCTGAGCCTGGGCCTGAGCCCTGGGCCTGAGCCTGAGCCTGGGCCTGAGGCCTGGGCCTGGGCCTAGGCCTGAGGCCTGAGGCCTGGGCCTGAGGCCTGAGCCTGAGGCCTGAGCCCTGGGCCTGAGGCCTGGGCCTGGGCCTGAGGCCTAGGCCTGGGCCTGGGCCTGAGCCCTGGGCCTGAGGCCTGAGGCCTGGGCCTGGGCCTGGGCCTGGGCCTGAGGCCTAGGCCTGAGGCCTAGGCCTGGGCCCTGAGCCCTGGGCCTGAGCCCTGGGCCTGAGCCCTGGGCCTGGGCCTGGGCCTGGGCCTGGGCCTGGGCCTGAGCCCTGGGCCTGAGGCCTGGGCCTGAGCCCTGAGGCCTGAGGCCTGGGCCTGGGCCTGAGCCCTGGGCCTGGGCCTGAGGCCTGAGGCCTGAGCCCTGGGCCTGGGCCTAGGCCTGGGCCTAGGCCTGGGCCTAGGCCTGAGGCCTGGGCCTAGGCCTGAGGCCTGGGCCTAGGCCTAGGCCTGAGGCCTGGGCCTAGGCCTAGGCCTGAGGCCTGGGCCTGAGGCCTGAGCCTGAGGCCTGAGCCCTGGGCCTGAGGCCTGAGCCTGAGCCCTGGGCCTGAGGCCTGAGGCCTAGGCCTGAGGCCTAGGCCTGAGCCTGAGCCTGAGGCCTAGGCCTGAGCCTGAGCCTGAGGCCTGGGCCTGGGCCTAGGCCTGAGCCCTGGGCCTAGGCCTGAGCCCTGGGCCTGAGCCTGAGCCTGAGCCCTGGGCCTGGGCCTGAGCCCTGGGCCTGGGCCTAGGCCTAGGCCTGAGGCCTGGGCCTAGGCCTGGGCCTGAGCCCTGGGCCTGAGCCTGGGCCTGAGCCTGGGCCTGGGCCTGAGCCTGGGCCTGAGGCCTGGGCCTGAGGCCTGAGCCTGAGCCCTGAGCCCTGGGCCTGAGGCCTGAGCCCTGGGCCTGGGCCTGGGCCTGAGGCCTGAGGCCTGGGCCTAGGCCTGAGCCTGGGCCTGAGCCCTGGGCCTGAGCCTGGGCCCTGGGCCTAGGCCTGAGCCCTGGGCCTGAGGCCTGGGCCTGGGCCCTGGGCCTAGGCCTGGGCCCTGGGCCCTGGGCCTGAGGCCTGGGCCTGAGCCCTGGGCCTGAGCCCTGGGCCTGGGCCTGAGCCCTGGGCCTGGGCCTGGGCCTGGGCCTGAGCCCTGGGCCTGGGCCTAGGCCTAGGCCTGAGCCTGAGCCTAGGCCTAGGCCTGAGGCCTAGGCCTGAGCCCTGGGCCTGAGGCCTGAGGCCTGAGGCCTGGGCCTGGGCCTGAGGCCTGAGCCCTGGGCCTAGGCCTAGGCCTGAGGCCTGGGCCTGGGCCTGAGGCCTGGGCCTGGGCCTGAGGCCTGGGCCTGAGCCTGAGGCCTGGGCCTGAGGCCCTGGGCCTGGGCCTGAGGCCTGGGCCTGAGCCTGAGCCTGGGCCTGAGGCCTGAGGCCTGAGGCCTGGGCCTGGGCCTGAGCCCTGGGCCTGAGGCCTGAGCCTGAGCCCTGGGCCTGAGGCCTGAGCCTGGGCCTGAGCCTGAGGCCTGGGCCTAGGCCTGAGGCCTGAGCCTGAGCCCTGGGCCTGAGCCTGGGCCTGAGGCCTGAGCCTGAGCCTGAGCCTGGGCCTGGGCCTGAGGCCTGAGCCTGGGCCTGAGCCTGAGCCTGAGGCCTGGGCCTGGGCCTGGGCCTGAGGCCTGAGCCTGGGCCTGAGGCCTGAGCCTGAGCCCTGGGCCTGAGGCCTGGGCCTGAGCCTGAGCCTGAGCCTGAGCCTGAGCCTGGGCCTGAGCCTGGGCCTGAGCCTGAGGCCTGGGCCTGAGGCCCTGGGCCTGAGCCTGGGCCTGGGCCTGGGCCTGAGCCTGGGCCTGAGGCCTGGGCCTGAGCCTGAGCCTGAGCCTGAGCCTGAGCCTGAGCCTGAGCCTGAGCCACTGGGCCTGGGCCTGAGCCTGAGCCTGAGCCTGAGCCTGGGCCTGGGCCTGAGCCTGGGCCTGAGCCTGAGCCTGAGCCTGAGCCTGGGCCTGGGCCTGGGCCTGGGCCTGAGCCTGAGGCCTGAGCCTGGGCCTGGGCCTGAGGCCTGAGCCTGGGCCTGAGCCTGAGCCTGAGCCTGAGCCTGAGCCTGGGCCTGGGCCTGGGCCTGGGCCTGGGCCTGAGCCTGGGCCTGAGCCTGGGCCTGAGGCCTGGGCCTGAGGCCTGGGCCTGAGCCTGAGCCTGAGCCTGGGCCTGGGCCTGGGCCTGGGCCTGGGCCTGAGCCCTGGGCCTAGGCCTGAGGCCTGGGCCTGAGCCCTGGGCCTGGGCCCTGGGCCTGGGCCTGAGCCCTGGGCCTGGGCCTGAGCCCTGGGCCTGAGGCCTAGGCCTAGGCCTGAGGCCTGAGGCCTGGGCCTAGGCCTGAGCCTGGGCCTGGGCCTAGGCCTGGGCCTGAGGCCTAGGCCTAGGCCTGGGCCTAGGCCTGAGGCCTGGGCCTAGGCCTAGGCCTGAGCCTGAGGCCTGAGGCCTGAGCCCTGGGCCTAGGCCTGGGCCTGAGCCTGGGCCTGGGCCTGAGGCCTGGGCCTGAGGCCTGGGCCTGAGGCCTGAGCCTGGGCCTGAGGCCTGGGCCTGGGCCTGAGGCCTGGGCCTGGGCCTGAGCCTGAGGCCTAGGCCTGAGGCCTGAGGCCTGAGGCCTGAGCCTGGGCCTGAGGCCTGGGCCTGGGCCTGGGCCTGAGGCCTGAGCCCTGGGCCTGAGGCCTGGGCCTGGGCCTAGGCCTAGGCCTGGGCCTAGGCCTGGGCCTGAGCCTGAGCCCTGGGCCTGAGCCCTGGGCCTGGGCCTGAGGCCTGGGCCTAGGCCTGGGCCTGAGGCCTGAGCCTGGGCCTGAGCCCTGGGCCTAGGCCTGGGCCTGGGCCTGAGCCCTGGGCCTGGGCCTGAGGCCTGAGCCCTGGGCCTGAGCCCTGGGCCTGAGCCTGAGGCCTGAGGCCTGGGCCTAGGCCTGGGCCTGGGCCTGAGGCCTGGGCCTAGGCCTGAGCCCTGGGCCTAGGCCTGGGCCTGGGCCTGAGCCTGGGCCTGAGGCCTGGGCCTGGGCCTGAGCCCTGGGCCTAGGCCTGGGCCTGAGGCCTGGGCCTAGGCCTGAGGCCTGGGCCTGGGCCTGGGCCTGGGCCTGGGCCTGAGCCTGAGGCCTGGGCCTGAGCCTGAGCCTGAGCCTGGGCCTGAGGCCTGGGCCTGAGGCCTGAGCCTGAGGCCTGGGCCTGAGCCTGGGCCTGAGGCCTGGGCCTGGGCCTGGGCCTGGGCCTGGGCCTAGGCCTAGGCCTAGGCCTGGGCCTGAGGCCTGGGCCTGGGCCTGGGCCTGAGGCCTGGGCCTGAGCCTGAGCCCTGGGCCTGAGGCCTAGGCCTGGGCCCTGGGCCTGGGCCTGGGCCTGGGCCTGAGCCCTGGGCCTGGGCCTGAGCCTGAGCCTGAGGCCTGGGCCTGAGCCTGGGCCCTGAGCCTGGGCCTAGGCCTGAGGCCTGAGCCCTGGGCCTGAGGCCTGGGCCTGGGCCTGAGCCTGGGCCTAGGCCTAGGCCTGGGCCTGAGCCCTGGGCCTGAGCCCTGGGCCTGGGCCTGGGCCTGGGCCTGGGCCTGGGCCTGAGCCTGAGCCTGGGCCTGGGCCTGGGCCTGAGGCCTGAGGCCTGGGCCTGAGGCCTGAGCCCTGAGCCTGAGCCTGGGCCTGAGCCTGAGGCCTAGGCCTGAGGCCTGAGCCTGGGCCTGGGCCTGAGGCCTGAGCCTGGGCCTGGGCCTGAGCCTGGGCCTAGGCCTGAGCCTGAGCCTGGGCCTGAGCCCTGGGCCTGGGCCTGGGCCTGGGCCTGGGCCTGGGCCTGGGCCTGAGGCCTGGGCCTGGGCCTGGGCCTGGGCCTGGGCCTGGGCCTGGGCCTGGGCCTGAGCCTGGGCCTGAGGCCTGGGCCTGGGCCTGAGCCCTGGGCCTGGGCCTGAGCCTGAGGCCTGGGCCTGAGGCCTGGGCCTGAGCCTGGGCCTGGGCCTGAGGCCCTGGGCCTGGGCCTGGGCCTGAGGCCTGGGCCTGAGGCCTGGGCCTGGGCCCTGGGCCTGAGGCCTGAGGCCTGAGCCTGGGCCTAGGCCTGAGCCTGGGCCTGAGGCCTGAGCCCTGAGGCCTGGGCCTGGGCCTGAGGCCTGGGCCTGAGGCCTGGGCCTGAGCCTGGGCCTAGGCCTGGGCCTGAGGCCTGAGGCCTGGGCCTGAGCCTGGGCCTGAGCCTGGGCCTGAGGCCTGGGCCTGAGCCTGAGCCTGAGCCTAGGCCTGAGCCCTGGGCCTAGGCCTGGGCCTGGGCCTAGGCCTGGGCCTGAGCCTGAGCCCTGAGCCTGAGCCCTGGGCCTGAGCCTGGGCCTGAGCCTGAGGCCTGGGCCTGAGCCCTGGGCCTGAGCCTGGGCCTGAGGCCTGGGCCTGGGCCTGAGCCTGAGCCTGAGCCTGAGCCTGAGCCTGAGCCTGGGCCCTGGGCCTGGGCCTGGGCCTGAGCCTGAGGCCTGGGCCTAGGCCTGAGCCCTGGGCCTGAGGCCTGAGCCTGAGGCCTGAGCCTGGGCCTGAGCCCTGGGCCTGAGCCTGGGCCTGGGCCTGAGCCCTGAGCCTGAGCCCTGGGCCTGAGGCCTGAGCCTGAGGCCTGGGCCTGAGGCCTGGGCCTGAGCCTGGGCCTGAGCCTGGGCCTGGGCCTGAGCCTGGGCCTGAGCCACTGGGCCTGAGCCTGGGCCTGGGCCTGAGCCTGAGCCTGAGGCCTGAGCCTGAGCCTGAGCCTGAGCCTGAGCCTGAGCCTGAGCCTGAGGCCTGAGCCTGAGGCCTGAGCCTGAGCCTGAGCCTGAGCCTGAGCCTGGGCCTGAGCCTAGGCCTGGGCCTGGGCCTGGGCCTGAGCCTGAGGCCTGAGGCCTGAGCCTGGGCCTGAGCCTGAGCCTGGGCCTGGGCCTAGGCCTGAGCCTGAGGCCTGAGGCCTGGGCCCTGAGCCTAGGCCTGAGCCTGAGCCTGGGCCTGGGCCTGAGCCTGAGCCTGAGCCTGAGCCTGGGCCTGAGGCCTGAGCCTGAGGCCTGAGCCTAGGCCTGAGGCCTGGGCCTGGGCCTGAGCCTGGGCCTGAGGCCTGAGCCTGGGCCTAGGCCTGGGCCTGGGCCTGGGCCTGGGCCTGAGGCCTGGGCCTAGGCCTAGGCCTGGGCCTGAGGCCTGGGCCTGGGCCTGGGCCTGGGCCTGGGCCTGGGCCTGAGGCCTGAGCCTGGGCCTGGGCCTGGGCCTGGGCCTGGGCCTGGGCCTGAGCCCTGGGCCTGGGCCTAGGCCTGAGGCCTGGGCCTGAGCGCCTGGGCCTGGGCCTGAGCCTGAGCCTGAGCCTGAGCCTGAGGCCTGGGCCTGAGGCCTGGGCCTGGGCCTGGGCCTGGGCCTGAGGCCTGGGCCTGAGCCCTGGGCCTGAGGCCTGAGGCCTGGGCCTGAGGCCTGAGCCTGAGGCCTGAGCCCTGGGCCTGGGCCTGAGCCTGAGCCTGAGCCTGAGCCTGGGCCTGAGCCCTGAGCCTGGGCCTGAGGCCTGAGCCTGGGCCTGAGGCCTGGGCCTGAGCCTGGGCCTGAGGCCTGGGCCTGAGCCCTGGGCCTGAGGCCTGAGCCTGGGCCTGAGGCCTGGGCCTGAGCCTGAGGCCTGGGCCTGGGCCTGGGCCTGGGCCTGAGCCTGGGCCTGAGCCTGGGCCTAGGCCTGAGCCTGAGCCTGGGCCTGGGCCTGAGCCTGGGCCTGAGCCTGGGCCTGAGGCCTGGGCCTGAGGCCTGAGCCTGGGCCTGAGGCCTGAGGCCTGAGCCTGAGCCTGGGCCCTGGGCCTGAGGCCTGAGCCTGGGCCTAGGCCTGAGCCCTGGGCCTGGGCCTAGGCCTGAGCCTAGGCCTGAGGCCTGGGCCTGAGCCTGAGGCCTAGGCCTAGGCCTGAGGCCTGGGCCTGAGGCCTGGGCCTGGGCCTGAGGCCTGAGCCTGGGCCTGGGCCTGAGGCCTGGGCCCTGGGCCTGGGCCTGAGCCCTGGGCCTGGGCCTGGGCCTGAGGCCTGGGCCTGGGCCTGAGCCCTGGGCCTGAGGCCCTGGGCCTAGGCCTAGGCCTGAGGCCTGAGGCCTGGGCCTGAGCCCTGGGCCTGGGCCTGGGCCTGAGGCCTGGGCCTGAGCCCTGGGCCTGAGGCCTGGGCCTAGGCCTGGGCCTAGGCCTGGGCCCTGGGCCTAGGCCTGGGCCTGAGGCCTGAGCCCTGGGCCTGGGCCTGAGGCCTGGGCCTGGGCCCTGGGCCTGGGCCTGAGCCCTGAGCCCTGGGCCTGAGGCCTGGGCCTGAGCCTGAGGCCTGGGCCTGAGCCCTGAGCCTGAGCCTGGGCCTGGGCCTGGGCCTGGGCCTGGGCCTGAGCCTGGGCCTGAGCCTGGGCCTGGGCCTGGGCCTGGGCCTGGGCCTGAGCCTGGGCCTGGGCCTGAGCCTGAGCCTGAGCCTGAGCCTGAGCCTGAGCCTGAGCCTGAGCCTGAGCCTGAGCCTGAGCCTGAGCCTGAGCCTGAGCCTGAGCCTGAGCCTGAGCCTGAGCCTGAGCCTGAGCCTGAGCCTGAGCCTGAGCCTGAGCCTGAGCCTGGGCCTGGGCCTGAGCCTGAGCCTGAGCCTGAGCCTGAGCCTGGGCCTGAGCCTGAGCCTGAGCCTGAGCCTGAGCCTGGGCCTGAGGCCTGGGCCTGAGCCTGAGCCTGAGCCTGAGCCTGAGCCTGAGCCTGGGCCTGAGCCTGAGCCTGAGCCTGAGCCTGAGCCTGAGGCCTGAGCCTGAGGCCTGGGCCTGAGGCCTGAGCCTGAGCCTGAGCCTGAGCCTGAGCCTGGGCCTGAGCCTGGGCCTGAGGCCTGGGCCTGAGCCTGAGCCCTGGGCCTGAGGCCTGAGCCTGGGCCTGGGCCTGGGCCTGAGGCCTGAGGCCTGAGCCCTGGGCCTGGGCCTGAGGCCTGAGCCCTGAGCCTGGGCCTGAGGCCTGGGCCTGAGCCTGAGGCCTGGGCCTGGGCCTGGGCCTGAGGCCTGAGGCCCTGGGCCTGGGCCTGAGCCCTGGGCCTGAGCCTGAGGCCTGGGCCTGAGGCCTGAGCCTGAGCCTGAGCCTGGGCCTGGGCCTGAGGCCTGGGCCTGGGCCTAGGCCTGAGGCCTAGGCCTGAGCCTGAGCCCTGAGCCTGGGCCTGAGCCCTGGGCCTGGGCCTGAGGCCTGAGCCTGAGCCTGAGGCCTGAGGCCTGAGCCTGGGCCTGAGCCTGGGCCTGAGCCTGGGCCTGAGGCCTGGGCCTGAGCCTGAGCCTGGGCCTGGGCCTGAGCCCTGAGCCTGAGCCTGAGCCCTGGGCCTGAGCCTGGGCCTGGGCCTGAGGCCTGGGCCTGGGCCTAGGCCTGGGCCTGAGCCCTGGGCCTGAGCCTGAGCCTGGGCCTGGGCCTGGGCCTGGGCCTGGGCCTGGGCCTGAGCCTGGGCCTGGGCCTGGGCCTGAGGCCTGGGCCTGGGCCTGAGGCCTGGGCCTGAGGCCTGGGCCTGGGCCTGAGCCTGGGCCTGAGCCCTGGGCCTGAGCCTGGGCCTGAGGCCTGAGCCTGAGGCCTGGGCCTGGGCCTGGGCCTGAGCCCTGGGCCTGAGGCCTGGGCCTGGGCCTGAGGCCTGGGCCTGGGCCTGAGGCCTGGGCCTGAGCCTGGGCCTGGGCCTGAGGCCTGGGCCCTGGGCCTGGGCCTGAGCCCTGGGCCTGGGCCTGGGCCTGAGGCCTGGGCCTGGGCCTGAGCCCTGGGCCTGGGCCTGAGGCCTGAGCCCTGAGCCTAGGCCTGAGGCCTGAGCCTGGGCCTGGGCCTGAGCCCTGGGCCTGAGCCTAGGCCTGAGCCTGGGCCTGGGCCTGAGCCCTGAGCCTGAGGCCTGGGCCTGAGCCTGGGCCTGAGGCCTGAGCCCTGGGCCTGGGCCTGGGCCTGAGCCTGAGCCTGAGGCCTGAGGCCTAGGCCTGGGCCTGAGCCCTGGGCCTGAGGCCTGGGCCCTGGGCCTGGGCCTGAGGCCTGGGCCTGAGCCCTGGGCCTGAGCCTGAGCCTGAGGCCTGGGCCTGGGCCTGGGCCTGGGCCTGGGCCTGGGCCTGAGCCTGGGCCTGGGCCTGAGGCCTGAGCCTGAGGCCTGGGCCTGGGCCTGAGGCCTGAGCCTAGGCCTGAGGCCTGAGCCTGGGCCTGGGCCTGAGCCTGGGCCTGAGGCCTGGGCCTGAGCCTAGGCCTGAGCCTGGGCCTGAGGCCTGAGCCTGGGCCTGAGCCTGAGCCTGGGCCTGAGCCCTGGGCCTGGGCCTGAGGCCTGAGCCTGAGGCCTGGGCCTGGGCCTGAGCCTGAGCCTGAGCCTGGGCCTGAGCCCTGAGCCTGAGCCTGAGCCTGAGCCTGAGCCTGAGCCTGAGCCCTGAGCCTGAGGCCTGAGCCTGAGGCCTGGGCCTGAGCCTGGGCCTGAGCCTGGGCCTGGGCCTGGGCCTGGGCCTGGGCCTGGGCCTGGGCCTGAGCCTGGGCCCTGAGCCTGGGCCTGGGCCTGAGGCCTGGGCCTGAGGCCTGAGCCTGAGGCCTGGGCCTGAGCCTGAGGCCTGAGCCCTGGGCCTGAGCCTGAGCCCTGGGCCTGAGGCCTGAGGCCTGAGCCTGAGCCTGAGGCCTGAGCCTGAGCCTGAGCCCTGGGCCTGGGCCTGAGCCTGAGGCCTGAGCCTGAGCCCTGAGGCCTGAGCCTGAGCCTGAGCCCTGGGCCTGAGCCTGAGCCTAGGCCTGGGCCTGAGCCTGGGCCTGGGCCTGAGCCTGAGCCTGAGCCTGAGCCTGAGCCTGAGGCCTGGGCCTGAGGCCTGAGCCTGAGCCTGGGCCTGAGGCCTGAGCCCTGGGCCTGAGCCTGAGCCTGGGCCTGAGCCTGAGGCCTGAGCCTGAGCCTGAGGCCTGAGCCTGAGGCCTGAGCCTGAGCCTGAGCCTGAGCCTGAGCCTGAGCCTGAGCCTGAGGCCTGAGCCTGAGGCCTAGGCCTGAGCCTGAGCCTGAGCCTGGGCCTGAGCCTGAGGCCTGAGCCTGAGCCTGAGCCCTGGGCCTGAGCCTGAGCCTGAGGCCTGAGCCTGAGCCTGAGGCCTGGGCCTGAGGCCTGAGGCCTAGGCCCTAGGCCTGAGGCCTGAGGCCTGAGCCTGGGCCACTGAGCCTGAGCCTGAGCCCTGAGCCTAGGCCTGAGGCCTGAGCCCTGAGCCTGAGCCTGAGGCCTGGGCCTGAGCCTGAGGCCTGAGCCTGAGCCCTGGGCCTAGGCCTGAGCCCTGGGCCTGAGCCTGAGCCCTGGGCCTGAGCCTGAGCCCTGAGCCTGAGCCCTGAGCCTGAGCCTGGGCCTGGGCCTGAGCCTGAGCCTGAGCCTGAGCCTGGGCCTGGGCCTGGGCCTGAGCCTGGGCCTGAGGCCTGAGCCCTGAGCCTGAGCCCTGGGCCTGAGCCTGAGCCTAGGCCTGGGCCCTGAGCCTGGGCCTGAGCCCTGGGCCTAGGCCTGGGCCTGAGGCCTGGGCCTGGGCCTGGGCCCTGGGCCTAGGCCTGGGCCTGGGCCTGAGGCCTGGGCCTGGGCCTGGGCCCTGAGCCTGGGCCTAGGCCTGAGCCCTGAGCCTGAGCCTGAGCCCTGGGCCTGAGGCCTGAGCCTGAGGCCTGAGCCCTGGGCCTGGGCCTGAGCCCTGGGCCTGAGGCCTGGGCCTGAGGCCTGGGCCTGGGCCCTGAGCCCTGGGCCTGAGCCTGAGGCCTGAGCCTGGGCCTGAGCCCTGAGCCTGAGCCTGGGCCTGAGGCCTGAGCCTGAGCCTGAGGCCTGAGCCTGAGGCCTGGGCCTGGGCCTGAGGCCTGGGCCTGAGCCTGGGCCTGGGCCTGAGGCCTGAGCCTGAGGCCTGAGCCTGAGGCCTGAGCCTGAGGCCCTGAGCCTGAGGCCTGAGCCTGAGCCTGAGCCCTGAGGCCTGAGGCCTGAGCCTGGGCCTGAGGCCTGAGGCCTGAGCCCTGAGCCTGAGGCCTGAGGCCTGAGCCCTGAGCCTGGGCCTGAGCCCTGAGCCCTGAGCCTGAGCCACTGAGCCTGAGCCCTGAGCCTGAGGCCTGAGGCCTGAGCCTGGGCCTAGGCCCTGAGCCCTGAGCCCTGGGCCTAGGCCTGAGCCCTGGGCCTAGGCCTGGGCCTGAGGCCTGAGGCCTAGGCCTGGGCCTGAGCCCTGAGCCCTGAGCCCTGAGCCTGAGGCCTGAGCCTAGGCCTGAGCCTGAGCCTGAGCCCTGAGCCACTGAGCCTGAGCCTGGGCCCTGGGCCTGAGGCCTGAGCCCTGAGCCTGAGGCCTGGGCCTGAGGCCTGAGCCCTGGGCCTGAGGCCTGAGGCCTGGGCCACTGAGGCCTGAGGCCTGAGCCCTGGGCCTGAGCCTGAGCCCTGGGCCTGAGGCCTGAGCCCTGAGCCTGAGCCTGAGCCTGAGCCTGAGCCTGAGCCACTGAGCCCTGAGCCTGAGCCTGAGCCTGAGCCTGAGGCCTGAGCCTGAGGCCTAAGCCTGAGCCCTGAGCCCTGAGCCTAAGCCTGAGCCCTGAGCCTGAGCCTAAGCCCTGAGCCTGAGCCTGAGCCTGAGCCTGAGCCTGAGCCTGAGCCTAAGCCCTAAGCCTGAGCCCTGAGCCTAAGCCTAAGACCTAAAGCCTGAGCCCTAAGCCTGAGCCTAAGCCCTGAGCCCTGAGCCTAAGCCCTAAGCCTGAGCCTGAGCCTAAGCCTAAAGCCTAAGCCTAAGCCCTAAGCCTAAGCCTAAAGCCCTAAGCCCTAAGACCCTGAGCCCTAAACCCTAAGCCCTAAGCCCTAAGCCCTAAGCCCTAAACCCTAAGCCCTAAACCCTAAGCCCTAAACCCTAAACCCTAAACCCTAAAACCCTAAACCCTAAACCCTAAACCCTAAACCCTAAACCCTAAAATCCGAACTTAAACCGGACGATCGTGTCTTCGAAACTAGCGATAATTCCTCTCGTTGTCTCGAAACTCGAGACCGCGATTCGGACAACCCGATGTCGATACGCTTAACTCCTAAATAGCCGCCCGTTAGTGAGAGATTTGAAAATTGGAAATTTGGCTATTTTGATCGTGAAATTTAATCTGGACTTCGAGACCAATTTTCGTGGGTTTCGAGATGGATTTTATAAGGACAACGTCAAATTATGTTGACCACTTATATATAGAGTTAATACAGTCGAAAAATGGCAATTCGACCCGGTATCGGAAGAAAATGTCGGATTTTCCCTTGAGCCTTTTGGTATTCCGAATTTTGGGGGTTTTTAGGGGATTTGTTTATTAGTTTTTGTGGGGATATGACAAGCCCTAGAGTCATGACACTTGTCATCATTCCTCTTCCCCATGTGTGCCCATCATTGCTTGTCCATTTTTCTGTCCCACCTCTTGGACTTCCCCATGCAAACCATCATCACCTCTCTTTCTCTCTCATTTTTCTCTCTCACTTCTCACTTCCCTCTCTCTCTCTCTTCTCTCTCTCTTCCTCTCCTTCCACGACTGGCCGAACACCACCAAGACCAGCTCCGCCCGTCGCCGAGACTAGCTCCGCCGCACCACCAACGAGCTCGCCGCCGCACCGCCGAGCTCGCCGTCGCGCCACCGTAGCCTCCACCTCCGTCCAACCTCACCCTTTCTCTTCGCCATCCCTCCCTCTCGATTGCATGCAAGGGTGAGCGCCGGACCGCCAAGGAGGGTGGCGACCGTTCGCCTTCCCGCCGAGGAGCGCCACCGCCACCGCTTGCCGTGGCCGCTGTTGCTGCTCTCTCACCGTCACCTCACCATCGCCGCCATCGCTCTCACTCTCCTTCTCCCTCTCCCGTCCATCACCGAGCCGATAGCCCCTCGCCGCCGCCTCACACCGTCCGCCGCCGTGACGCCGAGGCCACCACCGCCGAAGACCACCACCACCACCAGCTTTCTCCCTCGCTTTCTCTCTCTCCCACCGAGCACCTCCCTCTTGGCCGCTTGGAGGCCGACCGCTGCTGTTGCCTTGGTACCGCCATTGCCCGTTCGCCTTCTCGCTGTGCGCCACCGCGGGTGACTGCCGTCCATCGCCGAGTCCACCGCTGCACCACTGTTCGTCCGCCTCCCCAACCGTAAGCCGTGAGCCGCCAGCTGCCTCTCGCCGTCGCCCCATCGGGATCGTTGCTGCCGGTTTCATCGTTCACCAGTGATCGACCGCCGTTCCTTGTCGTCCCGAGCTTGGATTAGGTGGGTGTAAACCTCTAAACTCTAATTAGGACGATAATACATTTTACCGGGCTTAGGGTACGGTTAATAGTCGGTTAGTGACAATTAAGGCATATATGGAATAATATATTGATGGCGAGTGTCGGGAAAGTATCGGTGAGTTACCGAGTGAAATTTAGAGGTGAATTAGAGGCCAAAACGAGGTGGTCTAGCTGCTGTCCCCTTCGGATTTTTTGGCCAGATTATAGTTAAGTTCGAGGATTAGCTCGATTAGGGTGCCGGGATTGCCGGGGTGATTGGATTGTTTGTCGTTTTGCTCAACCGTGATGATTTGAGATTACCATGCCGCGTGCTCGTGTGGCCGACCATTGTGGGGTGCAATTGATTATTGTTTTAATGAAAATCATAATGCCCAAATATGTCGCAAGTGCCAATTATGCGTGTGATACCCCATGGTGTTAATGGGCCAGTTAAGTATGTGACGTGAATCGTTGAGCATAAATTCGTGGGATTGAATTGTGTTATACATTATGGGACAATATGCTCATTGTACATCGCACCAGCATTCGTGTGCGAAATTGCATGGCCACGCATTGAGTATGCCGAGTGTGAGGCTTGTATCGAAATTATGCGAGAATGCGTGTTTGCCATGGACATGTGACCACCTAATTATACCCTGATGTGTATTACGCGGGGTTCAGATAAAAACTGATTGTGTGAATGTGTGATCACATCTCACCCTGATGCGTGTTACGCGGGGTGTGCCGTCCTCATGCACTTTGTAGCAGGACGATGCCCGGTTCGTCCAGGAGACGACCAACCTGATGCGTTTTACACGGGCTCTGGTTCGTAAGGAGATCAGTGTTGCGCCTGATGCGTTTTGACGCGGGCTAGAGACACTGGGCCTAGGGCATTTTTACGCTGGCCAAGGAGTGTTGTGGTAAAGGAAAGAAATCATGCGTCCCTACCAGGATTGCAGTAAAGAATAATTGAGCATTTACATGCATTTAAATGCCTGGGCTAGTATGCGAGTATGTACGGTTCAGTGATTTCCATGCAAGACTGGCACTCAAAATTATGAGCATGCGTATGCCGCACGTGTGACTAGGAGTGTCGCGTATGTGACGTGATATTATTGGTTTATCTAACCTGCATGATCATCGAGAATGCCGGTTTGGGCCTGAGGGCCTAAATCATCTTTGTGTGTGATTTTGTTTACCCGTCAGGAGATGCATGTTAGCCTAATTTAGGTTTAGGGGTTTTTCATTCACTGAGAAGTGTCTCACGGTTTTTATAACTCAATCTTTCAGTCCCATGTCCTTGACGATGTCGGGTGCCCCAGTGCGGTTTGAGATCCCTGTTGAGTTCGAGCATACTATGACCGCACACCCCGTAGGGAATTGGGAGGTTTATCTTAGGCATTATTCTCTAATAGGAGTAGACGTGGGTTCGACACATCCTGAGACCCATGAGTATGTAGCGTGGTGTTTTCGTGATCATTTTGGTGAAGAATATGGACCTCTCCGTACTATGAATGTCCCGTTTACCGTAGTGGGTCAGTTAGATCCGCAGTGTCCGGATGGTGACGTCATGGACCCTGACACGGATTCAGAGTGGAGCATGGTTTTCTTATGGTATGTACGAGGCTGCCGAGGAAGAGGTGCTAGGAGGAGTAGACTATGAGCCGGAAGTAGTGGACCCGGTTTTGGAGCCGATGGATGTTGACGAAGCCGAGCCGATGAATACCAAAGAGTCCGAGGAGGAGAATTCCAGCGAGGACTTAGAGTTACCGGAGAGCTCATCAGAGTTTGATGATTCCGATCCAGATTGGGCGCCCTAAGCTAGACTTAGTCATGTTATGAGGGTAGACACTTGTCCCTTTTAACCAATGGTAGCAGTTGACAAGACCTTTTGTTGCACCTCTCCTTTTTATTACTATTTGAATGGATATTGTAAGAATGTTTCTAATGGTTTTATGGATTTGTAAGTTGTCTAAAGTTTTCCTTGTATTGCTTCCCTGGTTCTCATATTTGTTTTCGTACGGGTGTTTTAATTATTGCTTCCGCATGTGCCTTATGCTCTGTTATGGGAGACGGGTCGGCGACGCATCCTGAGACGTCGCACCATATCAACATACGCGAGGGATGTTACGTGCCGTGGAGTTCGGGACGTGATAGAGTTGAAGAGAATGTTCATGAAAACTCTCCCTTTCGAGTACCGTAATCGGATTGTGGCCATTCTGGCTGACAACTTCAACCAACTCATCCCCATAGGCAAACAAATTGAGATAGGACTGAAGGATGGGTGGTTTGTGGAGCCGTCTTCGTCGACCAAACGATTTAGTACAAGAAAAGAGAAAGAACCGACAGCTGAAGTGAATGTGACTTATAACTAACAGGGCCAGTGGAATACTAACCCTGCCCCAGTAATCCAAGTAGCAGAAGCTCAGCAACAAAACACGGGTCGTCAACCTTTTCAGAGGAAGAACAACAAGAGGCAATTCACCCCTCTGTCTGGATCGTTATCTCAAGTATTGGCAGTGCTCCGGAAGAAAGGCTTGCTTACTACCGAGCCATAGCAGCCCAATCCTGAGCAGTTCTATAACTACAACCCATCGAAGAAATGCGATTATCACATGGGCGAGCTGGGACACTCAACCGACGATTGCTATATCCTCAAGCACCGAATCCAGAACCTCCTGGATACGAAGGCTTTCTCGTTCCAACCCGCTAAGCCGAATGTTCAGAGCAACCCGCTCCCTAATCACGCAGGCAATGTGAATGCCATATTCAGTTTCACTGCTAGTCGAGTTAAGAATGTCAGGGTGTACACCACCGATATCTATGGTGAGTTAGTGAAAGCCGGTTATTACCCGAGTAATGAGGCCATTTTCCTGGCTATCATGAGAGAAAGAATCTCAAGGATTGTAGAAGCTGGAATGATTGTTTATGCTGATCACACTGGCATCATTTCTGCTATCTCTGAGGTCGTCATTAATTGGGACGAGGAGTTTGCCACGTTGAACACGGGAAGGACAAGCTCGATCCTTTGCCTGAAGACATGCCTGCGCTCGAAGACGCAACCGATGATGAGGAAATCGTAATAAGCACGCCTGCAGCTGATAAAGGGATAGTGATCGAGATACCTCAATCGTACGAATACTCTGATGATAAGGTAGTCCCTTAGTCCTACAGTCTCGATGTGAACTTAGTCACCAGATCTGGACGTACTTATGGCCAAGCTAATGCCCAACCTGCGAAGCCTGTCATCGACGAAGAAGCCAAGGAGTTCCTGACCGTGATCAAGGCTAGTGAATACAACATAGTTGAGCAACTGCGCAAGATGCCTGCGCAAATCTCTCTGCTTGAACTCCTCCAAACATCTGTCAAACATCAAAAGGCCCTGATGAAGGTATTAAGTGAAGTTCATGTGCCCGAGACGATCGATCATGACAAATTGGAGGAATTTGTGGGTTCCATACTCCTTAAAGACCTCATAGCCTTTTCGGATAAGGAATTCCCTTTAGAAGGCAGAGGACATACCAAAGCTCTGTATATTTCAGTCAAATACAAGGCCTTGCACGTAGCCCGGGTACTTATCGACAATGGATCAGCTTTGAACATCTGTCCTCTGGCGACTTTACACCACCTCAAGATAGATCCTTCAAGGATAAATTCTACGAAGACCTCCGTGCGAGCCTTTGACGGAACAAAAAAAAAGTGATGGGAGAAATCCACCTCGATATACAGATAGGGCCAACAATGTTTAATGTCCTATTCCAAGTTATGGACATTCCCACTGCATTCAATTTTCTGTCGGGTCGTCCATGAATTCATACTGCTGGAGCTGTACCATCCAGTCTACATCAAAAGGTGAAGTTCGTTGTGGAAAGAAAGTTAGTCATGGTACACGGTGCAGAAAAGCATCCGATTTATCATGCAACCGCTATCCCCTATGTCGAGCCGAACTGCAAGATAGAATCGAGTTATCACTCGCTTGAGCTCGTATCGACCATACATGCATCTAGAGGATCATCACCACTAGTCCCTGAGGTGTCGAATGCTGCAGTAATTGTCGAAAGAGTAATGGTATCCCACGGCTTTACTCTGGGCGAAGGTCTTCGCAGGAATGGTCAAGGTATCCGCCAACCAGTCGAAGTCTCTCAAAGGCTTCGCACTTCTGGATTGGGCTACCAAGGGTCAGCTATGCCAGATAATGAGGGACGTAAACGTGGACGTGATCGAGGTCGAGGTCAAGAAGACAGGCATAATATACAGCAATCTGAAGAAGAGTCGAATGGTGAAGAACGTGGGCGTGGAACTATCCAAAATAACAAAGAACTTAGGCGTGGTTGGTTGCTTCCACACATCCGCACCATATTCCCAGGTCCTGCGAGGATGATGCACGAAGAGAAGGAAGTGATTGACACTTTGGGGCAATCGAGCGGCAAGTTTGACAATTATGTGAAGTACTCAGCGCCCCCGAGCTTCTATGTTAACCCCATTGTCCTGGATGGATGGGGAGATATGGATAATCCAATACCTCTAAAGGCGGAAGATTCTGAAGATGCAATGGATGGAATTACTGCCCTGTTCGATGATGTCTTCATTGGAGCTATTGAAGAAATACCGTTAGAGGGAATGGGCACATGCCCACAAGAGTAAAACCTTTACTTTTTGGCACACTCCCCTGCATGGGAATTTTTACTGCTTTTTAGGACTTGCCCCGTCTCGAGTGCTGCTTTCCATTTTCAATTCTAGGACTTGATTATTGCAATTTTCATTCAATAAATATAATTCATTTCGAAATAAATCAATGAAATTACAAGTTATTTTCATTTTTTGAGGGAATGTTGAGGTACATCAAACTAGCCCGGTGATGATATCCAACCGATAAAAGCGAATATAGTCCAAGGAGAATTCTGAGGTCTGGGCTTCTTCATGCTTCCTCATGTTAAAACTTTTTCAAAAAGAATTTCAAAAAAATAGAGTCAAGAAAAATTACAAAAAAATGCAATGTTTACCCCTATTTGTCCTTCTGACTCCCTTACTTTATATTTCAAGGATAATCTTGTGACACGTGAGGGTATAGGAACGGTCCAATCCGATTAATTATGCGCCACCCAGCCTAATCTCGATGATACCAACGAACTCGACGATTACTCGAACCTTCAGCGCGACCTAAAGCATCATGAAAGACCTAAAGTCTTGACGGTAGATCGAACTATCATCGTCAACCTGAGTGATTCTGGAGAAACCAAAGAGGTGAAGACAGGGGCAACCCTTCCCAAAGGTGAAGCCAAATGCCTGGTCCAATTGCTGAAAGATTACCAGGATATCTTTGCCTGGTCATACGCCGATATGCCGAGTTTAGACCCTTCTATTGTGGAGCATGGCCTGCCTACTAATCCTGGCATGCCACCCAAGAAACAGAGGTTACGGAGAACCAAACCTGAGCTTTCGAAGAAAATAGAAGAATAGGTCATGAAGCTCTTGAAAGTGGGATTCATCGAAGTCACCCAATACCCTACCTGGGTGGTCAATATCGTGCCAGTCATGAAGAAGGACGGCCGAGTTCGGGTTTGCATCGATTATCGCGACCTGAACAAGGCTAGCCCTAAAGATGACTTCCTATTACCGCACATAGACGTTCTGATAGACAGTACTGCTGGATTTGAGCTATTTTCCTTCATAGATGGTTTCTCGGGCTATAATCAGATAAGAATGAAAGACAGTGATAAGGAGAAAACAGTGTTCATCACTCCTTGGGGACATTCCACTATAAGGTCATGCCTTTCGGTCTTAAAAATGCTGGGGCAACATATCAACAGGCAATGGTGACTCTTTTCCATGACATGATGCTTAAGGATATTGAGATCTATGTCGATGATATAATTGCCAAGTCTCGACCCGGAGAGAGTCATATTAATACCCTGAAGAAGTTGTTCGACCGACTCCGTGAGTTTAAACTCCGTCTCAATCCAGCAAAGTGCATATTCGGGGCAACTTCGGGCAAACTGCTCGGGTTCATAGTAAGTAGTAAGGGTATTGAAGTCGATCCTTCTAAAGTAAAGGCTATATGTAAGCTGCAAACCCCATCGATCGTGAAAGAAGTGCGGAGCCTCCTGGGTAGATTGAACTACATAGCCCGTTTTATTTCTCGGCTCTCCGAAACTGCTAAACCATTCATCAATCTTCTAAGGAAGAATGCCTAAGTGGAATGGGGCGATAATTGCCAGGAAGCGTTTAATGAACTGAAGTAGTACTTGATCAAACCACCAGTGCTAGTCCCTCCAATGTCGGGCCAGCCTTTGATCCTTTATCTCATGATTCATAGCGAGTCTCTGGGAGCGATGCTAGCCTAGAAAAATCTTGAAGATGGAAAAGAGCGAGCCATTTATTACCTAAGTAAGAAGTTTACCGTCTTGTAGTTGAATTATCCTGAAGTCGAAAAAACTTGCGCTGCACTAGTATGGGTGCTCCATAGGCTGAGACAGTATACATTGCATCACCAGACTTTGCTTGTGACTGAGAATGATCCTATCAAGTATTTACTTGATCAACCGGCGTTGGTAGGGAGGCTGGCCAAATGGCAGATTTTAATTTCAGAATTTGATGTCTAGATGATGCCACAAAAGTCAGTTAAAGGCTGAGTAATTGCTGATGTGTTAGCCGAGAATCCTGGAATCTCGGATGATGATAGATATTCCCCGGAAGATCGCATTCTGGTAATAAAGGAAGACACGTAGACCATGTTCTTCGATGGAGCCGTGAACTTGGCTAGTTCCGGCACTGGGACAGTCTTAATATCCCCAGATGGGCAACATTATTCAGTAGCAGCAAAGTTGGTGTTCCCGTGTACCAACAACATAGCTGAGTACGAAGCTTGCATCCTCGGACTCCAAGCTGCAGTGGAAATGGAGATAATCAAATTGAAAGTGTTTGGTGATTCCGCTCTTATTATTGTTCAAACTGTAGGAGAGTAGAAGACAAGAGACACCAAATTAGTGCCGTACTGTGTATACCTCGAAGAAATCATAGAGGAATTCAAAGACATCTCCTTTGAGTATCTGTTGAGGTCCCATAATCAGTTCGCTGATGCACTAGCTACGTTATCATCCATGCTACAAGTGACTGGTGGAGTAGAGGTAGAACCCTTGAAGATCGAAGTCCTAACAAAACCAGCCTACTGTATGGTTGTGACAGGAGAACCTGACGAAAAGCCATGGTATTACGATATCATGAATTATGTCCAGAGACAAGAATTTCCTGAAAGAAGCACTTCAGCCGACAGGAAATACATAATGAAAATGGCTTCAAAATTCTTTGTCAGTGGTGAAAAGCTGTATAAAAGATCCTATAATTCGATCCTGCTAAAGTGTGTAAACACAGCTGAAGCTACTAGAATCATGCAAGAAGTACACGAGGGGATATGTGGTCCACATATGAATGGCCACATGTTAGCTAAGAAGATCATGAGGTTGGGATATTACTGGCTCAGTCTTGAAAGTGATTGCATCCAACATGTTCGAAGATGTCATTGCTGTCAAGTTCATGGGGATAAAATAAATGTTCCGTCGACGGAATTACATCAGTTGTCCGAGCCGTGGCCCTTTTCAATGTGGGGCATCGATGTGATTGGCCTAATCAATCCCAAGGCATCGAATGGACACCGATTCATCTTGGTTGCGATTGATTATTTCTCCAAGTGGATTGAGGTGGCATCTTATGCGAACGTTACTGCAAGAAATGTTATAAGATTCGTCAGGCGAGACATAATCGCTCGTTATGGTGTCCCCGAGGCCATTGTTATCGATAATGGGACAAATTTAAACAACAAGTTCATAGATCGGTTGTTCAATGAGTTCAAGATCCAGCACCTGAATTCATCTCCCTATCGTCTACAAATGAATAGAGCAGTTGAAGCCGCTAACAAGAACATCAAGAAGATCTTGGCCAAAACGGCTGAAAACTATCGTGACTGGCACGAAAGATTGTCATTTACATTAATGGCATATCGAACTTCCATCTGAACCTCTGTCGATGCAACCCCTTTTTCCTTGGTGTATGGTATGGAAGCAGTCCTGCCCATTGAAGTGGAGCTCCCTTCCTTGCGAGTTTTGTCTTAGGTAGATTTGTCTGAAGCAGAATGGATGCGAGAAAGGCATGAGCAGTTGAACTTAATTGATGAAAAGCGACTGAAAGCCATTTGCCACGGTCAAACCTATCAGCAGAGGATAGCTAGATCCTTCAACAAAAAAGTGCGTCCAAGACACTTCGAGGTAAATGATCTAGTCCTAAGGAAGGTGCTGCCGGTCTTTTCTGTTCCTAGGGGTAAATTTGTCCCGAACTACATTGGTCCATATATGGTTAAAAAGGTACTTCCCGGAGGTGCCTTGATTCTCGTAGAAATGGACGGCCGTGCGTTCTCCACTCCTGTTAATTCTGTTGCTGTGAAGATATATTATCCCTGATAAAATTTATCATTTTGCAGCAAAAGTTTTCCAGTGTCTGGTTTTATACTTTGAATTACAAATATTTCACTGATGAATAAATGGTTTCAAGCAATTTCAAGTTAAGATGTTTGCATTGGCTTTAAATTCTGCATGTTTATTTTGTTGATCAGTATCATTGATTTCAAAGAGGAAGTCTATTTAGACAATCTGATAACCCATGTGGAATGAATTGAATGTGTCGAATGAGGTACATCAGGATGATGGAAGGCATGCCCTATCTTATACACAGTCCCATGCACTAATCTTCAGTGAGCTGAGTTGAAAAATTCCATGTCTACAAGGTAAAGAGTTCTCTCGCAAAAAGTACGACGACCGAAATGACAAGAGGCATTTCATTTCTCTACCTTAAACACTACAAGTTATCCCTTGTTTTGCCTTTTTGAGCCTAAACACTTGGAGAAATTCATTCAAATTACCCCTGTCAAGAATTACCCCGTATCGGGGCTAACTGGAGGTAAATCAGCATCATAAAGTGAAATATGAGTAGAAATTGTTTTGCTCTCACTTGCGTTAATCTTTGAGTGTTGCTTTTTCAGATGAATTCATACGAAGTTCAAGTGCCTTAGGATGATAAGAGCATTTCTTTGTTTATCCTATATACACTCTATCCTTTGCTAAGCCCAATTAAGCCTGCAAATTCGTTTCTTAAACCCAGTTGGTGATTATCCCCTACACTAGGGCAAGACAAAAGTTGTCATTGTTTAAGCAGCATATTCGAAGTGTCGATAGAAGACGAGAAGCTTCTGAGTTCAAACAGCGAGTCATTCAGTCAGATATAGTTGACCAGTTTTATATTGTAAGCAACATGTGTCAAACAAAAAAGAGAGAAGGGCAAGAAAAAACAGTGTGCCTAGTAAAAGCAAGGTCAATGCCCAATAAAAAATATCAAGATATGACATATCAAAATTATCCCCAGTGGAGCAGTAGTCCTACAAGTCTCAAAGGAATCAAGTGACGAATTCTCAAAATCAATGGAACATCTACCGAGGAGACAATCCCTGATGAAGAAGACCGGTGACAATGCCGAGATGATCACCAACTTATTCACCCCAATCATACACATTTTGAGCCTAATTATCCATTCATTTCTCAACCCATAAACCTAGCCTACGTTGCGTCCCTTATAAAGTCTCTTCAGATTAGGGCACTTGAACTAACGTAGAATTTCATATGTTTATAAGCTTAGCTCGAAAAAGTGCGAGCAAGTCCATTTCTATCTCATTTTGCAAGTTCTTGACTTGTAAACCCGGAGACAATTGCAGAGTATTTTCTTTCAATAACCTCGACTCGAAGAGTCCCTTTTGCTAAGCCATTGACCAAGCCATGTTACATTCCTAACAAAGACCTCTCAGATTGGTAAGGTCATACCCCTTGCGAGAATACTCAGACCCTTGTCAACATGATGATGGTGAGATAGAGTGATTCTCAATAAATCAACCTTTTTCGATGAGAATGAGAGAAAGCCCTTTCGGACCGGAAGTCCCTCATTCGACATTTTCAAGATATCCGCTTGTGAATCCGGATTGTCTTGTCATGATTTTTCCCAGCGGAGTTTGTAATGCTGATTTGACAAAACCATCGTGCATGAAAAACAGTTGAATTCATAGTGCATGAGTATATGTGTTCTTGATTACCCGTGAATACATGTTACATGTCGCCTAAAATCATGTCTAGTAGGTGACGCGCCCTTAAGAGTCGGAGATATCGCCAGGTAAGTATATCTCTTTCCCTTGGATGTCTATGACTATCCGGGTATCCCTAACCTGTTCAAGCAATCGTCAGGCCCCCATATTGGATCATTTTGTTGTGATCTCTAAATGTCTTTGATGATGTTTAGGTATCTATTGATCAAGCCTTTTCAAGTACCTCTGATGATGTCCAGGTACTTTGTCAAGGAACCTTTGAACACTTGGGCTAGCTCCTCTGTTCACCAAATCACATATTTTCACACAATCTCAAGAAAATTCCCCCGTGACAGGCCTATGGAGATGGTATATGCGTAGCGGCCAAATCTTTACAAGTATCTATGGAGATGTATAGGTATCTTGTAAAGGTCGGAATATTTCTCTAATCTCAGGTATTCCCCCGTGACATACCTATGGAGATGGTATAGGCATAGCGGCCAAATCTTTATGAGTACATATGGCGATGTATATGTATTTCATAAAGGTCAGAATATTCTCCCTATCCCAGATATTCCCCCGCAGATCACTTATGCGATGGTACAAGTGGAGGGGCAAATCTTTACAAGTATCTATGGAGATGTATAGGCATCTTGTAAAGGTTGGAATATTCTCTCAATCCCAGGTGTTCCCCCGCAGTTCACTTATGAGATGGTATAAGTGAAGTGGCCAAATCTTTATAAGTATCTATGGAGATGTATATGTATCTTATAAAGGTCGGAATATCCTCTTGATTTCACAAAGTTCCCCCGTGACGCACCTATGAGGAAAGGTATAGGCGCAACGGCCAAATCTTTACAAATACCTATGGAGATGTATAGGTAGTTTGTAAAGGTCAAAACGTTTTACATTTTTTGATAAAAACTGCTCTCGCGAATCCCAAATGATGATTGGATACGTCGAGCTTTCTTTGTGTGTTTTGACTGAATTGCAGATCACCGAAGTTCATCAACGTGTATCAGGCAATACCTGTAGGACTGAGCCTAAACATTTGCCAAACAACATATAAAGTCAGAGTTATTCCTCGAATTGCATTATCTCGCTCCTGTCAGGTAAGTAATTCCAGGTATATTTTCTATTTACGTTGACATGCATCATTTCTTAATGCATTTCAAAAATGGGACT
Source organism: Syzygium aqueum (assembly GCA_031216185.1). Taxonomy (NCBI): domain Eukaryota; kingdom Viridiplantae; phylum Streptophyta; class Magnoliopsida; order Myrtales; family Myrtaceae; genus Syzygium; species Syzygium aqueum. The sequence goes on from CM062240.1 coordinate 29,156, forward strand.
CATAATCCCGACAAAAACAACATTCATGGCATTTGCATAGTTGAAATTTAGGTATCATTTAATCTTTGAATGCAACCTCTGCGAGCTCACCTTCAAAGAGGGGCAGTTGTTGACACCTAAATTTTGGCGACCATTTAGTCGTAATTTGCATGAAAATTAGGGATTAAATTTTTAACCCCTAAACAAAAATATTTAAGTTGCATAACATATAATTTAGGTTCATTTAGGATAATTACATTCTGCATCGGATTGGCGGTGGCAAGTAGACTTAAAATTCATCAAACGAGACTCGGCTCGCTCGGAAGGCAAGGGCCGAAAATCACAAGTTAAATGGGCTCGGTTGTTTTAATTTGAGCTTAATTTAGTCTATTGTGTTTAATTAAATAAAAGCCCAAGTTAATTTAGCCTATTTGGATTAAATTAAAGCCTAAGCCCATTAGGACTAGAGAGCTCATCTAATTGACGTAGGTTAGCACTATATATATTTGTTTAGGTTAGATTTTTGGGGGGACAGAAAAATTCAGATTAGAAATTAGAGAGTGAGAGTGGGAAAGAGAGAGAAAGAGATCGGCGTAGTCCCCCACCGCACGCCGTCGCCCGCCGCGGGCCTCCGTCTGCCGCGCGTCGCTGCTCGCCGTGCCATGCCTTGCCGCTTGTCGCGCGCCACGCCGCGCTCCCCGCTGCTGCTCGCTGCTTCTCCCGCCAACCATCCACAGTCAACTGGAGCAACCACGCCAGTCGTTCTCGATGCCCACCGACGCTGCCGCTTCCCGCCGGCGGCCCGGAGACGCCTCGCCTCTGTCATGCCCACCACCCGGACCTCTCTGCCGCTGCTCAGCTATGCCCGCCGTGAGCCTCAGCCGCTGCTCCGCGCCCCTGCTGTGTTCCACCGGAGTAGCCACAGACCGCCGCCTGGACGACAACACCGCTGCTGCTGCCGTCGTTTGCTACTGCCCTTACCGGAGAGCCACCGCCCATCCGTGTCTCAGCCGTCCCCGGCATCTACAGCACCGCCCGCACAGCCGCCATCCACCGTCGCCATTCTTAGCACCGGAACAGCCTCATCGCCATACGCCGACGCCGCCTGCACTGCCAGAAGCCCCTGCAGCCGCCGTCCACAACCGCTGTTGCTTCCTGTTTTCTCCCGCCGCGTCGTCATCCGTCACAGCCGTGCCCACTGGAGCACCGATCGTCGTCAGAAGCAATGCCGGTGCTGCCGTGCCTTGACGTCGCTCGTTGTTCGACCATGGTCGCCGGTTGTCCCGATCCCGATCCGCAAACTCGATCCCGAGTCTATTCGAATTTGGAGATTATCTACAAATTAGGTAATGATATTATCTGGTATACTTTCAGAATATTTAATTTCCTAATTTGAATGTTTGGAATATTTCGTGAATATCATGTGGAATATTAGATATCTTAGGATAATTATCTGATATTCGCAATATTTAAAAATATTCAAAATTAGGAAATTTTCATAATTTAGCAACGTATCTGAACGACTATCCGACCTTAACCCTAATGTACGATACGCGGCGATACGGAAAAATCATTATCTTATCCATAACCACGTGGATACGATAATGAATTTTATCTGCTTTCCAATTTTGAACGATCAACTTTCCGTCAATATCTATAACCCTATAGATATGACCGATAGTTCGATTTCTGTGCCTAATCCGAATTTGAAACAAATCTGGCAGATTGCGTGGACGGTTTAAATGTGGTTGCTATCTTTGTTTGTTTAATTGCTTTCCTTTAAAAAGAAAACTCAAAAAAATATCAGTTAGGATTTAAATTAGAATTTTGCATGTCTAGAAATTTTAAATTTGTCCGAAAGAATAGAATAATTATTTAATTTAAATTAGGACTTGAGATCATCTATTTCCTAGTTTAAATAAGGTATTATTCTAATCTTAATAGATTATTTAGGTTATATTTAAATTTCGAATTTCCATGAAAATCCCAAAAAGAATGAGCTGCTTTAGAATAGAATAAATCATTTTCCTTAGGATAGATTGCATTCTTAATTTGAGTAATTTTTTTATTTCGAATTTTAATAGAAAATACCAAAAAAAAAGAAGTCATTAGATTGCATGTTATTTTAGGCATTTTCATTATTCCGAATTTCATTAGAAAATACCAAAAAATAAATCATTTGTCCGTCATTAGAAATAGGTCACGTCGTCGCATGTCTTATAGATTGCATGTTAGGTTGCATTAATCGCATGTCAATTTTTGCACGTCATTGCATATAGACTAGCTTTCATTTAAATAAGTGAAAATAAAAAATAATTGAGTGAATTGCTTGTTAATTAGAAATCATATTAGGATTGTTGACGTGATTTTCTAGCTAATAATGCAGATGCTTACGTTGCTTTGAGGTAAGTAATTCTTCCAATCTTACAATTTATTTAATGCTTTCTTGGGTGTTAAATTGGTGGTTTGCGCACCCGCATGATCACATCACATGTTAGTGACTAAGTTGAAATGGATCCAAACTGCATGCCAAAATATTTTTGAAAAGAAAAGGTACCGAAAGGGCGTTAGACTAGTTCTAGCGTAATAAAGTCCCTAAGCTTAAAATCACTAGTTCATAGAAATAAAACATATCTCCTTATGTTTTATTTAGGTTTCTAATCGACCTATCACAAATAAATTAGTGGCGACTCCAAGCATGAAACTTTTGCATGTTAAAGACTTAAACCCTAAGTTGCGAATTGGTAGGGCTTGGGAGGGCCCGAGTTAAGATTAGTCTTAATAATCCATTAGCCCAAAAAATGAAAATTTTTTAGGTTGCGACAATGTTCAACACTCACTTGCAAATAAATTGGCCAATCACACGGGGCCCTTGCACGAACCAGTTCACGCACATTTCTCATGCTCAATAAGCATTCAACATAGCCAATTGACAATTAATTCAATTCGGCCCGAGCGTGCACATAACAAAGCACATTTCAATCTATCAAATCACGGCACAATAAACACACAAGGCCACTCACGGCCCACAAACACAGCCACGCTCATAGGCACAAATTCGACATTTCCTTATCCATTTCAAGCCATATCCAACGCCACAATCCAGCCACAATCCGATACGTCAACCCGATACCATTTAGTCCTTAAATTGGACCGAATATTCCTCATTTCACATCCCAAATTCCAGCACTCAAATTCACATCAAATCAGTCCCGGATCACCACAATCTCACCCACAATTCAGCCAATTCACGTCTCAAAATCGGTCTACCAACATAACCCCTAAACGGCCCCAACTAACCACTAAACAGACATTAATTAATCTGATTTAACCCCCTAATTTGTCTGTCGATACCCGAAGTCCTAAATAGAGTTTAGGGCGTGACTTACCGAACTCTAGACTAACTCTGCTAGAGCGAAAAATGGGCGGCGGTCAACGGTGAGCGGCGGCACACGGCGGTGGCAAGCGGCGTACGGCGACGGCGGCGGTGGGCTGGACGGCGTGCGGTGGTGAGCGGCGTTCTTTCCGCGGTCTCTCACGGCCACGAGAGAGAGGGAGAGAGAGAGAGAGGGACGATGGCGTGAGGGTGGTGGTGGCTCCATGGTGGAACGGCGGTGGCACGGCTAGCGACGGTGGGGGGAGAGGGAGCCGAGAGATAGAGAGAGAATGAGGAGAGAGAAAGAGAGGATTTTGGTCTAAATAGTCAAGGCCAATAATTGAGGGGGCCAAATGACCATCTTGCCCTTCTCTCTTAATCCAAATCGACGGCCCATATTCGATCTTATCTTCAAATCGATGACCCGGATTGAATCTTTTCCAAAATATCCAAGGGCAATTTGGGAATTTCATAAAATTCCAAAGGCAAAATTGTCCAACTCAAAAATTAGGGCAAAATGACAAAAATGCCCTTCCCCTTTAACACTTGCCCTTTATAAACCTCCAAGGGTAAAATGGTCACTTTTCCATTTTCTTGCCGAGTTTAAATTTTTCTGAAGGATTTGGGAAAATCCAAAGCTATACATTCCAACCACAACGTCGTCCTAACGTCCCGTCGTGACTTCCTAATTTTCCGATGTCCAATTTAGGCTGTAATTAATAATTGAATTTTATTTAACGTAACTCGAGCGTTTCTCAAACTAACTGGCGGCTTTTGGGGAAATTCGCATATTCGACCCGTGACTGATAATAAATCCATGCACATGCAAGTTCATTCGGTTCGTGACGACTTTGGTTGTCATGTAATTGCAAGGTTCGATGGTTAGTTCTGTCGGGCACGATCGTTCGGTATAGGTTCTAGATCATTCGTCAATTTATTTCATGGTCAAACGGAATCACCCGTGATCCACTCATATGACAGTGACGAATCGTCCCATAACAACCCTAAGATCGACCTACATTGGCTTAAAATGTCACATCGACGATTCTATGGTCAAAAATCAATTCACGATCAAATTTTCTTTAGTCGCACGAATTTAAATCCCTAATTAGCCTTTCCCTAATGGTTAGTATCCTAGGAATGATCAGTTCCAGGTGAGAACTAACTACAAGTACGTTCATAAAACCAAGCATTTCATAATTCCCAAATGGGCAGATTTCAGGATGTCACAAATTTGACATCCCAATTCGGATTCTAATTAATGGTTAAAATCCAACAATCGCGACTTTAGTGTATCTCAAATTAACGGGTGACTTTTAGGAGTTACACGTATCGACACGTGACCAATGACATCGAGCCACATCTAAGTTTACTTGAGCCATGGCGATCTCGGTTGTCATGTAATTGCGAGAGTCAATCACTAGTTCCGAAGGACACGATCTTTCGGATTAGGTTTAGGATTGTTTAAGACTCATACAATGGTAAAGCGGAATCACCCACGTTCTGATCGTATAAGATTTGCGAATCGTTCCATAGCCATCCTTGGATCAGTCTATAATGGTACAAAATATTCCCTCGTCAATCTTATGGTCGAAGTGCCAATCCATGATCAAGTTCTTAGGTCCACGTACTTAATTCCTAGCTAGCCTTTCCCTAACGGTTAGCATCAAAGAAATATTCATTTCATAAATCCTGAAAATGGGTCGAATTTCAGAATGTCACGCTAACGGAGGATAGATGTGTAACTTGGATGCAAGTTTGTGATTTTTGTGTCAAAAAAAAATTTCAAATAAATGTGCCAAAGTGAAAGATATGAGGTTTTTTCTCAAGCTGCAAGACATCATCATTCTAAGATCTTGATTCTCCTATTGAATTTAGTCAATAGCTGGACTTCTATCGAAGCTATTTGTACATTTGAATTTCATTAAAAGATATTTGAATTGAACATTTTTTCGATCATGCAACTAATTTGTAGAGATGGGTTTTGTTTTGGGGAAGATTCAATTGTACTTTGATTTTTCTTTTTCAGATGCTTTCAACATGTTCTCAATCTCTCTGGCCAAAAAAAAAAAAGAAAAAAAGAATTGTTGTCTCTCTACCAATGTCATTTACGCTGAAGATGTGCATTGTTTCAATGAAGAGTGATCTGTACTTTATGTTATTGTTTTTGGATTTTGTTAACAAGTTCTCCCGCGACATGTTTTAAATACTTCATTGAGGAAAATTTCATATTTTATGCACTGTTTGTCCTGGGTTATGTTTAATCGCATTGAAAGTGGAAACATTTCTCTAATGAGTATGGTTAACAAGTATCCGGAGGCATTTGTTAGCAATACCCCTTTTTTCTCCCAAATGCTTTCCATTCTAAAACATGTTTGGCCTTCTCTACCGAAGTTGTTTGCTGCTCAGCAGGCTAGTTACAAGAACCCTTTAGTGAACGAACATTCTGCAGTTCTAAAAGTGGCTGTTGTAGTTACTACTTTTAAAAGTAAAAGCTTCCACATATGGCGTATCAAGGTATAGTATATGGATTTGTTAGTCTTGCAATTTGAATGAGTAAATTGTAGACAAATTAAAAACAAAAATCCCCAAACATGCTCCTAATTTTGTTAGTTACTGTATCGTTCATGACTCAAGCATTGGACTAGTATTCGCAATCCAATTAACGGTTGTACTTTGATTTTGCTTACATCCTTGGGGTATCTATTAATGCTCTTAAAATGATCCATTTGCCAGTACAGAGCCTGTCAGCTTTGTGAATGTATCAATAGATCATTGATGTTTTTATCACTTAGTTACATTACCACTTTTAAAGAAAGGATGCATCTCACGCGGATAGAATGTTTGTCGGATTATATGATGTGAGCACTTTCTTCAATGAATACGGTTCCTTGTGACACAATATCAATTACAAAATTGTATATGACATCATTGGTCAAATGTATTGCACTTTGGTTGCTGTGATAAATAACAATCTTCTCTTATAACAAGCCCAGATTGAAAGTGTGACATTCCGAATTTCGTCTCATTTTTTAGATTCATAAAACGTGTAATTCGTCAGTGCGCTTATATTAGAGTATCGCCCGGGAAGTGATCACTCTCGAGTTCTTGTTTTTAAAATAGAGATTCTGCTAGAATCGCACTCGATCAAATTTGGCCGTTATTTAGACCCCAAACTTGGCAATCGATTTTCAGGAGTTTCGGGACAAAATAAATTGGACTCTGTCGATATTATTGTGGCCAGCCTCGAGATTGCCAGGAATAGTGAGAAAGTGAAATTTTAGACCGGGTGAGGATTTAGACTAGTAGACATCCCTCGTAATGTGTTTTGGGTTATTTTCTTTTAGTCTTTTTCCTAAATTATAATTAGAATTTTTTTGTGGGCCGCTAGATCGTTTTCGAATTTGAACCGTGTCCGTTGGATCGCAATCGAGTGCGTGGACTTTCTTCTCTTTCTCTCTTCTCTCTCCTCTGCGCCGCGTCACTTCCCCTTCTACCCGCACGTCTTCTCTCTCTCTCTCTCTCTTCCTCTCTCTCTCTCTCTTTCCCCCCCTGCCGCGCACGTCGTGCCCGCATGCACGCCCCCCCCTGACATGCAGACTCTCTCTCTCCTCTTCCTTTTCTTCTCTTTCTTCTTCTCACTCTCTTCTCTTCTTCTCTTCTTCGTTGCTCTTCCCTCTTCCCCGACGAGTCTGCTTCTGGCTTCTGTTTCCCTTGCGCCGGCCCTGCTTGCCTGACGCCACTCACCAGGCTGACCTCCGCCGCTCGTCGCCACCGTCCGCCATCCGACTGCCACCTCCGACCTGCCGTCGCGCCATCGCCGCCACTAGAGCCCCCACTCTTCTCCCCCGCAGCCCCTCTCAGCCTCTGTCCGGCGCCACCTTCGCCCGACGCCGCTGCTTCTGCTTCTCCTCCTTGCTACCCCATGCAGACCGCCCAAGCTCGCCTCAGCCAAGCCACTCGCCATGCCCGACCGCCGCGCCGCGCGCCGTCTGACCGCCACCTCCGCCCTGCCGTCGCCACCACAGCCGTCTCTCTCTCTCTCCTCTCCTCCTCCTCGGCCCCCAGCCTGTCCGATGCCTCTAGCAGCATGTCGCCGCTGCATTCCGGCGCTGCCCAGCCGCCGTCCAGTCATCAGGCCAACCCCCCAGCACCGCCCCGACGCCTGAGCGTCGCCGTAGTCGCCGCGGAGCGCCCTAGCCGCGCCGCCCCACCTCAGCCACCTTCCCCTCTTTCTTCCTTCGCTCCCATCGTCGCTGGGGAGCAGCTTGCCGCTGCCTGCCGCCATCGCTGCCTCGTCCACCGCCACCAGACGTCCTTTCTGCCACCGACCGCCGCCGTGCCACCCGGGCCTCACCGACTCAAGCCTTCGCTGCCCCAGCCTCCTCTTTTCCTTCCCCCCCTCACCACCGCCGACCAACTCCCTCCTCTCTCCCTCCAAGCTAGTCGTCGGGGAGTCGCCCAGCCGCCGCCAGCTAGCCGGGGCCAGCCCAACCCGCCAACCGCCCAACCGCCGCATCGCCGCTACCGCCAGCTCGCCGGGGCTAGCTCAGCCCACCATCCAGCCGAGCGTCCCCGGGCCATGGCCAAGTTGCCCAGGTCGTGGCCGGCCCGTGGCCCTCGTGCACCGGCCCGCGCCCGTGCCCGCACCCGCGCTCGCGCCCGTGCCCGCGCCCGCGCCCGTGCCCAGCCTTGGCCGAGAATTTTGCCCATGGCCGACTGCCGTGCCCGCGAGTGTGCCGAGTCCGCACTGTTCACCCGGGCCATTTTAGGCCCGAGCCGTCTTTTCTCGGGCCAAAACCTAGTAAGTGACTTCCTAAACCCTACCTAGTACATTGGGTATTATTTGACTTGTCTAGGGATTAATTAGTACCGGTTTAGGGGCTAAACGTGGAATAGGGTCAATATCTGTATGTGCGTAACTATTCTATTAAATTGTGATATTTGTGGGGCTTACTTAGTAGCTAATTATGGTAGGCTAAATGATCGTATTGTCGTGGCGTGTGCGGGGGAAATTGATGTTTGATTGTGGCCGACTTAGATGGTTTTAGGTGCATATTAGTGGCTAATATTGGTGGATCAGTGAATGGCTTGTTGTGGCATTCGTGGGTGAATTTGATGTTCGTATGTGGCCGATTAAATGTCGAGTTTGTAGGTTGGTGTGGCTTGTCGTGAATTGGATTGAATTGCGATCATGGATCACTTGGTGTAATTGGTGTGAAATTGATTGAATTGGATGGCGTGTGCTTGCCTGTCAATTTTAATTCTGAATCGATCGGAGGGCTACGAACTTGGGACGTGTTGACGGCGGTCCGTGTGAAGGCATGAATGACCGATGTGCCAATTGGATGGGGGCTTGAGACGTGTTAACGGTGGCCCGTTAAAGATGTGTTAGACCGGGACGTGTTTACGTCGGTCATTGGAATTGCTTGAACGATATGGCTTGGGACGTGTTGACGGCGGCCATTGGAATTGATCGAATTGTGAGGCTTGTGTGCCTGTGAGACCGGACTTGGGACGTATTGATGGCGGTCCGTGTGAAAGCATGAATGGCCGGTGTGCCAAATGGACCTGAGGCGCAGTGGCGCGGGTCGTGAGAAAGATGTTTTAGCACGCATGCGAATTGAGTGTGATTGAATTGGCTGGTTGAGCGTGTGATTGAATTGGTTGGATGAGCGTGTGATTGAATTGGCTGGTTGAGCGTGTGATTGAATTGGCTGGATGAGCGTATGATTGAATTAGTTGGTTTGATTGAGTACAAGTGTGGTTGGTATTGAGCGATTGTGATGTGTTATTTAATTACCATTATTGCATTATCACGTGACGACTAACGTGCAGAGTTTACATGGGCCTGATAGTAAGGTGAGTACAATGATGTGAATTCTATATGTTATGGGGTAGATTGCATGTACGACTTGTCTAGGTATGCATTGGCCTACTTGGGGTATAGGGGATTGCTTATTGAGACTCGTTCTCATGGTTATTATATAACCATTTCAAATCCGCGACCATCAGTGACTGGAGACGCTTCAAGGGTATCTCGGAGATCGAGGACGGGTCAAGTACCCGGTGTTTTTGAGTTTCCCCTTTTTCGTAGAGGAGTTAAGCTTGTGAACCATTATCCCGGTTGAGGAGTGTGATTCTGTCATTGTGGCTTAGTTTGGGGATTTTCTTTTTGCGGAAGTCGTATGTATTCGTCAAGTATAGGAGTTATGTTTATTGTTTCGTGCTATTGCTACCCTTTGTCATTTTTAATTGTTCGGGTTGTTTCTATTTGTTTCTGCTCGTGCTTAATCTCTGATATTTGGGTTGGGTCGACGATGTGCCTGGGGCGTTGCATTCAATGATCGACCATCGAGGGATAATTGCGCGGTCGTAGGGTGCAGGGCGTGACATCCCTGTTGATTTGGTATCAGAGCAAGGCCAGCTCGAACCAAGATGGTCGAAGCTTGAAGTGATAAGGAGCGATGACTTTGGGATAGCCAGTTAGGGAGATTTGTTGGCCATGCATTATCCAGACTGTTTGATTGTGATTGCTAAGTGACATATGCAATAACATGTGAAATGCAGGTGCGTCAAGACTTGAGGTTAGTGCACGATCCCTGTTTCTTTGTGATTGAGTGATGTTGTGATTGACTACCTGCTTAGTGAATTGTTGTGATTCACTGCCTAGGGCTTTAGACTGGTATAGTTGGCCTAGGTCTTTAATTCTCGTGGGGAATTATAGCAGGTAAGTGGATGGTGTGAGCCCTGTGAGTATGAGTAGCCGAGGCTGAGGTCGAGGTCGAGGTCGAGGTCGTGTAGGTCTGCAAGTTGGAGTTGTGAGGGATCCCAGAGGGGATGAGATTTTGAGGGCACTCGAGAAAGTTGGAATTTTAATGGGAAGGCAAACTGAGGAGCGAAATGCTACTGTTGATACTGATGCTGAGACCACTGTTGTTGTCGTCAATGGAAATAACAAGAATCATAGGTATAATGGAAATGTTGGGAATCAAGGTCAGGGTAAGCTAATGTAGTCAGACAAATGCGTTAATTGGTTGGAAAATTTTTTAAAACTTAAACTTGCAAGGTTCGATGGGAAAAGGTGACCCTGAGGCTACTTTATTTTGGACAGAAGACTTAAAAACAAAAGGCTGTTGAGGTATTCGGGTGCACTGGTGAGGAGAAAGTGACCCTGGTTATATATCAACCCTAAGGAAATGCAAAGGATTGGTAAGAGGGCCCCCGAAGTAGGATATTTCAAAGGGCTTATTCTAAGCTGGGATGTCATTGTCGAGGCCTTTAATGAGAAGTACGTTCAGAGAGTGTGCGAGGACAGAAAATGACATAGTTCCTCCGACTTCGCTAAAATCGGATGTGAGTCGATCAGTATGAGGTCGAGTTTGTAAGGTTGCCTAAGTACGCACCAAGGATGGTTAAGGACCACAAGGATAGGACAAGGAGGTTTCGGGATGGATTGGAACCAGAATTCCACAATCAGTTAGTACTTTTGGGTCTTAAGGGATTGCAATGAGTTGTTATGAGAGAGCTCGATGGTTGACACGGATATGAGTGAAAGGACTGCCGCTTCTGGATCGCAGTACGCGCCGGCTAGGGACAATAGGAACTTTGGAAAGAAGCCTATGACAGAGAATATGAGACTTGTCCCTCTGGTAAGGAAGAACTCTGGAAAGCCGAACTACTACTCCAATACTGCATGTTGGTCTTGTGGAAAGAGGTATAGGTATGACCATTGCCAAGGTAGAAGTAGAGCATGTTGTGGATGTGGACAGTAAGATCACCAAGTAAGAAATTGTTGAACCAACAGGATAGGTCACTAATGCAATTGCAGCAACCACAGGTAGGACATTAAGCGAGAATTGCCCCGCAGGTTAATCAAAATCGGCTAAGGACGTAAGGAAAGGTGTAGTGGCTGAGAAGGAAGTGAAGGATGTGCCTTGAAAGTCTAGGTGCGTTATGAGATAGTATTGGGTACAGTAGGAGATGATTTTGAAGTTATCGCACGAGTGGTTAGGTAAGGCTTAAAATCAATTTTATAAGGAATCGGCGCAATCGGTTTAAGGATTTATGGATTACTGATGATATTCTTGGACGAGTTGGGAAGGATGAGTGTTGCTTAGGAATTACAGATTTTGCTGTCACGCCCCGAATTATTCAGATTGCGATCTTCATCTTCTGGTCGTTCATGATGCAATGCTCCCAGGATGTATTGCCGACCCAAACCGATCAGAGAATAATGCACATGCGGGAGTCACGTATATAAATAAATATATACACCCGTACTATTATAACAACAACCATGGATAGAATAACTCATAAAGATTTATCTGAAAAGCAAACTTATATTACATTGCCATAAAAATATTTATAATCGATATGAACATATATACGACAAACTATGCCTTAAACACGCCACACTATTAAACATCAAAAACCGACACACAGCAGCCATTACAACAAAAATGGGCATTGGCTGGGAGAGGGTTTGGTTAACTATAAGTTAGGATAAGGTCACCAACAAAAAGGAACAACTGGCGGTTGAGGGTTAAGATAAAAACTATGGTATCCAGTCAGGGTCGGATCCCGAGGAATCGTTCTCCGAACTCTCCTGTGTCTCAGACTCTTCCTGAGAGCTTTCCTGAGGTTCGGACTCCTCCGAGTCCATATCCAACGCTGCTGATCGTTCATCCTCCGAATCCAGCTCCAGCTCAGGATCTAGATAGAGTCTCAACTCCTCATCACTGCCTAATTCCGCAACTTCTCCATTCTCAACATCATCAATGTCTATGGCTTCCGGTAAATCATCGTTGTTCACCTACTGATCTTGGTCTTCAGCTACCACCTGGGGTTCATCATCTACCACGTGTTCATAGGCTTCCTCTATCGGTTCATCTTGGGGGTTAATCACCTCCCCATCAGCAATGATCGGCCCCATCAAGCCATGCTCGTCTACAGGTGACTCGAACGACCTAAGAGGTCTACCTATGTTTCCATGGTCATCCCCGATACACCAAGCGATATATTCTTGAGTATGATCAGCGAACTCTTCGACGTCTACGGAAACCATATACCGGTATCTTGTGTATGCTTCTCCATTTCCCGAGGGAAAAACGCTCACGAACCTCTCAATCTGTGTCGGGATTCCAAAAAGTGGTGGCGGCTGCGGCATCTCAAGGACGGGGGTCTGAAAGTTTGGTTTAAACATCAATGAGAACACTTCTCAGTGAGTAAAACCCCTAAACCTATGCTAGGCTAACGTACGATCTCCTGACCAACAAAAATACATAATACATGCAATGACCTAGGCCCTCGGGCCCAGACTGATAATCGTTCTGACCCTACAAGTTAGACAATTGATATGATATAATCACAGTACACATGTGACACGCCTCGTTATACGCACGTCACACGCATGCCCACTCTTCATCATGCTAATGCCTCGAATCATACGCCGAATCTCATGCATTGATACGACAATTAATACAATCATATGCATGGAAATGCCATTCACGTGCCATAATTTCAATTTGAATCACACGACACACTAACTCAGCGTTCATTTTCATTTTCAATATTCGACCCGAAGGCCACGATCAGAAGACCCGATCCGAAGACCACGACCCGAAGGCCCGACCCGAAGGCCAATTCTACACTTCACGGCCCGCATATAGCGTATTTGGCCCAGTGTCTCTAGCCCGCGTCGAAACGCTCTAGGGGCAACACCGATCTCCTCACGGACAATGCCGTCTTCCGGACGAACCGGGCACGACTCGAAGGCCACAATCCGAAGACCTTAATGTGATCACACGGCCAAATTTTATATGAACCCAGCGTAAACGCATTGGGCAATTATAGTGATCGCAAGTTCATGTCAGGCAAGCATTTCCACACAAATCTCAGCACACGCCTCATTCTCGGCATACAAATATGAGTGATTATACGATGTCATATAATGCATTACGAGCATTAAAATTTCACAATCAATTATCAATCAACAATTAACCACTCAATCTGGCAATTCTCAACCACACAACCAGCAACCCTCGCGGTTTAATTAATCCCGGTACAAATCCCAGTCTTATGAGTAATCGTCATTTTCTCAATTTGGACTCAATAACTATTCATAAAAGTCCCATTAAATTACTTGGGATTTATGCTCACAAACTAATCAACATTTCAATCCAAAACATGTACCGGTGGTACCTAACCCAGTCCAGAAAGTACCGATTCTACCTAAGCCGGTCTAGAAAAACGTACTGTCAGTCCTAATATGGGTTTAGGAATTATACTCACTAAATTTCGGGCCCACGACGACGACGGAACGGCGGCCGATTACTGGTGAATAGTAAAACCGGCTGCGCGTCCCCGGCGGTTCTATACGGCCGATGTACGGTCGTCCGTACGGACACCTGTATGGACGGCGGTGGCTGGCAACGTATGGCGAGGCTAGACGGCCCTGTGGCGGCGGCTCGGCCGTTCGAGCTCCGGCAAAGCTCCGACGACCTTTAACCGAACTAAAGGGAGAGAGAAAAAGAGAGAAACGGGCGGAGGGAGAGAGAAAAAAGGGGTTGGGTTGGGCTGAGGCTGAGGCTGGTGGTTGGTGGAGGTCCAGCGGGGCTGCAGCGGCGACGGCACCGGCGCACGGTGGCCGGCGTGGCTCCGGCGGTGCTCGGCCGAGAGAGAATCAAGAGGGAGAGAGAGATTCGGGTGAGAGGAAGAGAAGGGCAAGCTGAATGAGGGTGAGGAGAGAGAGAGGGGGCCGGTCCAAGTAGTCAAAGGGGGGAGCCAACGGCGACAAGTGTCGCCAATCCGATAAATTTCCCAATTTACCCTCCATCTAACGGCCCTCATTGATCCTATCCAAATAATTTAGGGACAATTTGGTCAAAGCTCCAATAATTGAGCTGAATATCAATAAAATAATCCCAATGTCCAGTCCAAAATTCGGAATTCCCGGTATAGGGTTCAGGGGTTAAACTGTAATTTTTCCGTCCCGGGTCGAAATTCCCATTTTCGCACCTACACATTCCATATGTGCATGGCCGACATAATATGGCGTCGGAATCGTGAAAATAGCTCCTTAAGCTTTCGAAAATCGACTGCGAAGTTCCAGGAATAAAATAATATTATTTTTCACTTTCGAGCCAAAATTCCAATTTTCGACCGGAACCACTCCAAATGAGCGTGGCCACTCCAAAATGACATTAGTCTCGAAAATTTATCTCATCTGGCCTCAAAATCTCAAACCGGCCCTTGAGGGGCAAAACTGTAATTTTTCATTCCCGGACCGAAATTCCAATTTTTAACTATCCTTGCTCGAAATGCGCGTGGCCAGCGTAATATGACATCAGATTTCCAAAATTGGTCTCTTAAGCCATCGAAAATCAATATCCTACTCCGGGCCCAATTCCGTGTTCAAAATTCGCTCGGTTTCCAATTTTAGGATCTCTCACTAACGGGTGGCTGCTTAGAATATACGCGTATCGACCTAAGGTTATCCGAATCATGACGGTTCCGTCCTTTGAGAGGATAAGAAATTATCACTAGCCCCAAGATTCACGATTGTTCAGTTCAAGTTCAAGACTGGTCGACCACGTGTACTTTCGATTTTGCAGACTCACCTGCGATTCGATTGCACATCGTTGGCCTTGGCTAACTCAATCCGTCACCTTTCTCAAGATCGTTTCACATCGGTTCAAAATATTTTCTCATTATTTCTCAAGATCGGCATTCTACTCGTGATTGGGTCCTTGATCCACGTACTATTTCCTAATTAGCCTTACCCTATTGGTTAGCATCCCGAGAGTGATCAGCTCTGGGCGAGATTTACTAAAATGAAATGCGAAATAATGTCAATTTCATTTATCCCGGAATTACATCGAAATTCGGGCTGTTACATTTGCAAAGAACCTATGTGAGTTGTTTTTGGGAGACTGTTGGATTGAAATTGGATGGATTGAGCTTTGTCGTTGAGGTGTAAAAAGATAATTAATTTGTGGCCGATTAGTTGGTTGAGGAATCAAGACTAAAAGACATAGCTGAGGTGTGTAATCTTCCCGATGTCTTTCCTCAGGAATTGCCGGGATTGCCACCTATTAAGAGAGTCGAGGTTGTGGTTGAGTCGACCCTAGGGACAAAACAGACCTTGGGAACGCTCTACAAGTTGTCATTGTCGGAATTGAAGGAATCGAAAGTCCAAATACAGGAGTTATTGGATGAAGGTTTTATTCGTCTGAGTAAGTCTTCATGGGGAGTGCCAGATTTATTCATGAGGAAGAAGGACGGATCGTTAAGGTTATGTATTGACTATAGACAGTGTCACGCCCCGGACCCCACTAGGCTCGCGACACCCCTTCGACGGCCGTATTGAAAATGCGACTTCCTAGGACTTGTCGCCAACCCATGCGAACATCAAAACATAAAGCGCAAGCGGAAACGATTAAAAGCACACATACAAGATTAAAGATCAGGGGTAGTAGAACACTTGAACAAATGAACCACATACTTCATTCAACGACACGTACTTACAAAATCCAACCTTACATATAAAAGCCACTAGGGTTAAAACAACCATCATCAAAAGAGGCAAGTGGTCGGATAGGTTAGCCTAGTTATACAAAAAGGGTCCACCAACTCCATGGGCTCCTCTTTGGGATCTTGCTCCATCGGCTCTTCCTCGGGATCCTAAAACGCTGTGACGGACCATTCATGGTCGGAGACGGGGGTCTGAAATAGTTATACAATAACTATGAGAACGAGTCTCAATAAGCAACACCCTAAACCCTACCTAGGCCAATGCGTACCCAGACAAGTCTTACCCAAACACATAATAGAGCAACCACACGACTTAGGCCATCGGGCCCAAATCAAACACATGTTAACCCTGCAGGTTAGGCACATAATAATACTGGCTCTGAGCCCAACAATGGTACATGCACACATATCAATTGGCCACGAACACATGCCATGCACATGCTTGCACTCGTTAATGCACTCTTGTACACGTGCCATTACTATGCATATGCTCACAATTCAGCTCAAATGGCATTCAGGCACAGGATTTCACACGTGTTCTGATTATAGAATAGAATCCACTTAGATACGTCTCATACCATACCCAACAGATTCCATCGTATAATCAGGCACTATGCATCACACGTAATAAGTCGCGCGTGTTCCGATTATAGAATAGAATCCGCTTAGATACGTCCCATAACATACCTAGCAGATTCCATCGCATAATCAGGCACTATGCATCACACGTAGTCATTTATCCATTAATTCGACCTGAAGGCCTAGTCTGAAGACCCGATCCGAAGACCACGACCCGAAGGCTCGACCCGAAGGCCAATCACAATACTTCGTGGCCAGCGTAAGAACGCCCCAGGCCCAGTGTCTCTAGCCCGCGTCAAAACGCATTAGGCGCAACACCGATCTCCTTACGAACCAGAGCCCGTGTAAACGCATCAGGATGGTCGTCTTCCGGACGTACCGGGCATCGTCCTGCTCCAAAGTGCATGAGGACGGTACACCCCGCGTAACACGCATCAGGGCGAAAGGTGATCACACATTCACACATCCAATTTTATCTGAACCCCGCGTAAAACGCATCAAGGCATAATTAGGTGATCACATGTCCATGGCAAACACGCATTCTCGCACAATTTCGATACAAGCCTCACACTCAGCATACTCAATGCGTGGCCATGTAGTTTCGCACACGAATGCTAGTGCGACGTACAATGAGCATAATGTCCCACAATGTATAAAACAATTCAATGCCACGAATTCATGCTCAACGATTCACATCACATACTTAACTGGCCTATTAACACCATGGGGCACCACACACATAATTGGCACTTGCGACTTACTCGGGCATCATGATTTCCGTTTAAATCAATAATCAATCACACCCCACAATGATCGGCCACACAAGCATGCAACATGGCATTGCATAATCAAGCATAATTCACAACCAAATCAGCCACTACATGGCCCAACAAATCACACATGGCAGTTCATGAACAAACCACATATTAGCCGTACAAGGCCCAATTAAATCCTTAATGGACAGCCACTAATTAGTCCGGGAGAGAGAAAAACTGAGAATATACAAAATCGGGTCCAATCTGGACAGTTGCACAGTGACAGAAATCCATTTGAAATAAATAGCAAATCAATTCAAAAAATTATGAAATTTGGATATGTTGTACAAAACATCTTGATAAAAAATTTCTGTGAAGAACTCGAAACCCAGTTCCAACCGTAAACACCTCGTTTTGACACTCAAAGCCGGACAAAACCAGGTTCGCTCGAATAGCCCCTCAGACCATCAAAAATATAACTCATTCAGTACTCAAATCACTTTGGAAAGCCTCAAATTTTTATATGTCATATACACAAGCGTTTTTAACAATTTTTGTGAAGGAAGTTTGTTGAAATAAGGTCTGGAAAATTTTATAAAAATTCGGAAAGGCAAAAAGGTCAGGTGAACAATAAATCGGGCAGTTTTGTGACGGTCTGAAAACCGACCTCCGAATGACCCCACACAAATTCCAACAATTCTGAATTTAAAGTATGTTATACTTAAAGATGTTGGAAACAAATTCCATGAAAAACACTTCCTCAGATTCGGCCCACAATGATCACCAAAAAAATAATAAAGCACAGAGGTACAGTAGCAACCAGAAATCCGAGAATCATAAAACTTGCACCATTAAGCAAATTAAGCTTATACAACCACAAAACCAACCATGCACAGCCCCTAATCCATCCCTAGACATGCCATTGGTAACCCACTAGCCTAACCAAGGATTAGGAAGTCACTTACAAGAGAGTCTAAGCAAGACAACCTAGCAAGGGAGCAAACAAGAGCCTTGGCACGGCAACGGCTACTCCGGCGAAGCAACGACGAGGGTGGACCGCGGATGGCAGCTCAGTTGGTCGGTGATGGTGTGAGGGTGATCGTGGGTGGTGGTGAGACGAGAGGGACGGCGGCTCACAGCGGCGGCACCGGTGGGCGGTGGCTCCGGCGAGCGGCGAACGGTGGCGTGAGGCCGAAAGGGGGAACTCGCGGAAGAGAAGAGAGAGGAGGGTGGCCGGCCGACTTGAGAGGAAGAATGAAGAGGAGAAAAAGAGTGAAAGAGAAAGGGAAAATGAGAGAGAGAGAGAGAGAGAGAGAGGTGATGATGGCTTGGATGGGGAAGACCAAGAGGTAGGAAGAAATGTTGGACAAGCAATGATGGGTATGCATGGGGGAAAGGGTTTGGGTGACAAGTGTCACCACCCTAGGGTTTGCCAAAACCTACAAAAATCTAATAAACAAAACCCCAAAATACGGAATACAAAAGGGCTCAAGCGCAAACTTGTCATTTTCCTCCGACACCGGGTCGAATTGCCATTTTTCGACTGTATTAACCCTATATATAAGTGGCCAACATAATTCGACGTCGTCCTTATAAAAACCATCCCGTAACCCACGAAAATCGGCCTCGAAGTCTGGATTAAATTTCACGATCAAAATTGCCAAATTTCCAATTTTCAAATCTCTCGCTAACGGGCGGCCATTTAGAAGTTACGCGTATCAACCTCGGGTTGTCCGAATCGCGACGATCTCGATTGTCCAGAGAACAAGAGGAATTATCGCTAGTTCCGAAGACACGATCGTTCGGTTCAAGTTCGGGACTGGTTGGCCACGTGTATTCTCGGTCTTGCAGAATCACCTGCTATCCGATCATACGTCATTGGCCTTGGCTAAACCAAGTCTATTACCTTCCGAAGACCGGTCCACACTAGCCCAATATACTTCCTCGTTTTTTCTCGAAATCAGGCTTAATTCGCGACCGGGTCCCTGGTCCACGTACCTATTCCTAGTTAGCCATTCCCATTTGGTCAGTATCCTAAGAGTAATTAGCTCCGAGCGAGACTTACGAAAATGAAATATTGAATAAGACTCGTTCTATTCATTCCAGAGATTGAGTCGAATTTCGGGATGTTACAGACAGTTGAATCAGGTAACTATTAAGGATAAATGCCAGTTGCCAAGGGTAAATGACCTGTTCAACTAGTTACAAGGGGCATCAATATTTTGTAAGATCGACTTAAGGACTGGTTATCATCATGTTGACACCTAAATTTTGACACGACATTTAGTGTAATTTGCATAGAAAAATAGGGATTAAATTTTTAACCCCTAAACAAAAATATTTAAATTGCATAACATATAGTTTAGGTTCATTGTAGATTTAATTGCATTATTGCATCGGTTTGGCGACGGCGAGCGAGCTTAAAATTCATCGAACAAAAAACGGAACGCTCGGGAATGCAAGGGCCCGGAATTTCAAGACGAACGGGCTCGGATGTTTTTAATTTGGGCTTGATTTAGTCTGTTGAATTTAATTAATTAAAGCCCAAGTTAGTTCAGCCCATTTATGTTAATTAGAGCCTAAGCCCAAGCCTAAGCCCACTAGAATTAGAGCCCATCTAAGTTGACCTAGGATTAGTGCTATATATACATGTTATTAGGTCAGAAATTGAGGGGGGATGAGAATTTGCAGATCAGAAATTGTTTGAGAGAAAACACGTGAAGGAGAGAAAGGGGGGAGCGACCGTCGCGTCTTCCTCCACTTCCCCCGACGCCGCTGTCTCTACGGGGAACGCCTCAGCCGCTCTCGCCACAGAAACCCGACGACGTCCTGCTGTGCTGAGCCTCGGTTGGTGTCAACGTGGACTCCTCCTGCTCCTTCGTGCATCAACTGCAGCGGTAGTCCACGATCAAGTCCAGCAAAAGCACAGCCCGAACGAGGACCTCCAACGCTGCTGCACCTTCGGTTCACATTCTTTTCTAATTTCCCCAGTCAACAAAGGAGCTGTTCTGCCCAGTCAACCGAAGAATTGAGCCCACGTCGTCAGCAACATCCAGAGAAGTCCACGTTTTTTCTTTGGCGTTGACACCATCCAGAGAAGCCGCTGCTTCTGTTGCTGTTCTTACTCGTCCACTTCCTCCCAGAATCGCTCACTCCACAGAGCTTATTTGTGGAAACTCAAAACACAAAAGTTGTAGATCTACGAGTCCTTGATCTGTGGCTTTTGGAATTGGGTCAATCCGACGTGTATTGAGGAAGTTACGCCTATTTTTCCGGAATCGTACAGTCCTGAAATTTTCTACCCGAAGCCACCGCAAGTAGCGCCGACGCAGCTCTCGCCAACTCGTTGTCCAGCCCTTCAGCCGTGAGCCCCGCCAGAACAGTACGCCGAGCCTTGCCGTGAGTCCCGGTGTCGCCGTCGTGAACCCCGCCGGACCCGTCGTCGCAATCCCGCCTTTGTTCCCGATCCGCAATCCCGATTGCTGCAAAATTCAAAATTAGGAAAGAAAATCGGCAAATCAGGTAATATCCTTATCTTGATTTGAATTGAATATTCTATAGCCTAATTTGTCTTCATTGATATCTAGATATGCATATTTGAACAATAGGTATATTCCAATTAGGATTTTATTTCCTCTTTTGAAACTTAGGATATTTACTTGCTTAATTTGAATAGATTTCAGAATTTTTCAAAATATTTTGAATATATCCGATATATTTGAGATATCTAAATCTTTCAAGATGTGATCGATTAGGAAAATTTCCTAATCCGCAACCGCACACGTGGAAATAAATCTATCTATCAGGCTTTAGATAGAATTATTTCCATAGCGGGAATTTCGAATTTTAGCGTCGATCTGTCAGGCTTCAGATCGAAACTTAATTCGAAAGATTTAGCGGTTTTATTTTCTACGTGATTTTAATTTCGAATTTTCATAAAAAATACCAAAAAGATTACTCTAGAATAGTTTAATTTCTTTAATTGCATGTTTAGATAATTTGCATTTTATTTTAATTCCGAATTTCATAAAAAAAATACAAAAAATATGCACGTCATTAGAACTAGTTCACGTCGTCGCATGACATATAGTTTGCATGTTAGGTTGCATTAATCGCATGTCAATTTTTGCACGTCATTACATATAGGTTAGTTTGCATTTAAATAAAAGAAAACCCAAAAAGAAATTTCTGCACCATTGAACTTCAAATCAGAATTTTTTCAAAAATTGTCAAATTGAGTGTTTTTCTTGAAATTGGTACCGAAAGGGCGTTAAGGAATTTAACGTAACCAAGTCCCGAATTCATAATTTCTGGTTCGTAGGAATAAAATAGTACTCCCGCTATTTTATTTAGGTTTCTAATCAACCTACCTTAAATGATTAGTGGCGACTCCTATTGAAAATATTTCCATGTTCACAATTGGACCTAAGTTGCGATTTGGTAGAGTTTGGGAGAACTCGAGCTAGGTTAGTTAATTTAATTGACCTAGTAATCCATTAGCCTAAGATCGAAACGCTCAATTTTTATTTTTAGGTCGCGACAGCTTGGCGACTCCGCTGGGGACAAACTTGAATTTTTTTTGAAAATTTAAGGAGGACTTAGGCCAAAAGATTTTCATGGAAAAATCACTCGATTTGACAAAATTTGTTGAATTCTCATTCTTAGGTGTTAAATGGTTTTGCAGGTTGGGAGGTATAAGGGGGGTAGTGATTGGCTAACCCTTTGTTTTGCAGGTTTGGTGGAGTGAAATTGTGACTTAATTGAAGTGTTGTTTGCATATAACTGTTGCGCATGATTTACAATTTTTGCACTACACCACACACAACCTGTGATCGGACCTGGGTCACACCCATAGTTCTAAGATGGTATTTAGATGGTTCTTTAACCTTGGCGGTAAGACCTCGCTAAAGGTTATCCCATTTGGATCCCGAAAATTTTCCAAAAAATGGCTCAAGGGTCGTCCTCGTGCATGTGAGGCTACTGCGCGTAGAGGTTCCCCTTGTCGACCGAACCAAGCCGAAGTGATTGGACCCGACTAGTCATGACTACTGTATGCGAGGCTGCGACTAGTCATGATGAATGTACGCGAGGCTGCGACGTGTCGTTCCGTCCATCATTTCATTTTGCAAAGCCATTAGGGTAGATAGCTTAAGGTTCGAACCTCACATTTCATGCGCATGTCTATGTGATTGCCATTACCCTACCCGGTGCAGTAAGTGTTCTGAACCTTGATCTTGCAATTTAATTACTTTTTCGTACATGTGGTCGGTCCATGATAGGTCTAAGTCGATCGTAATTTTTGAAAGTAAAAATCATTGAATTCTTTTCAAAGTGAAAGAAAAAGAAAAAATAAAGCTTTGAAAAGAGATTATTTTCAATTCTTATTATTATTTTCCTAGGTCTATCATAAGTCATTATTTCCTAAGAAATGTGCCATCATTTTCACAAATACATGGAGTAATGAAAAATGTCATGGAAAATGGGAATAAAAAAGGACGATTAGACTGAGTCATGGACCGATCGTTTTGATGACGCATACTTACCGTGCCCTATTTTTGAAATTAGGTAACTACGGACCGATCACGATCACCCATTCGTACACGGTCAAGAGCTAGAATGGCCGATCAAACTGAGTTACAGGAGCGCGTTGACGGTATGCAGGACCAGATCAAGCAACTTGCCGTCGCAATACAACAAATGACCGCAGAAATCAAGGCTCTTCGGTCGATCCCTGTTCCAGCACCCCTTGAGGCATCAGTCCCGAAGCATACAGGTGGAAAGAATGTTGACGTCGAGGAAGATGATGATATGCTTGAGTTAGAAGATGACCCCGTCCAGATTGTTGTCAACAAAACCAAGCCTGATGAACGTGTCAACAAGCTCGAGGAGAGAGTTAAGCAGTTAGAAGGTTCGCAGGATTCGCCCTCGATCGATCTGTCCCTGTACTCGCAAATCAAGATCCCGAAGAAATTCAAAATGCCGAGTTTTGACAAGTACAATGGCACCACATGTCCAAAAGCTCACCTGCAGTTGTACCACGTACAAATGACCTCCTACGTTGACAACGAGCTTCTGATGATCCATGCATTCCAAGCAAGCTTGAACGGCCCTGCTCTGCACTGGTACCTCATGAAAAAGATCAATAGCCTCAAAAGCTGGAAGGAGGCCAGTGAGGCGTTCCTGAAGCAATACCGATTCATAACGGACATCATTCCTACCCGTGATGATCTCGAGCGTGCTCAAATGAAGAAGACTGAGTCTTTCAAAGACTATGCCATCAGATGGAGGAATATAGCCACTCAGGTCGTCCCGGAACCTATAGACAGTGAGCTGAAAAGGATGTTCGTGAAAACTCTCCCGTTCGAATACTGTAATCGAATGGTCGCCATTCCGGCTGATAACTTCAATCAGCTCATCCCCATAGGCGAGCAGATCGAGATAGGGCTGAAAGATGGGTGGTTTGCGGAGCCCTCCTCGTCAACCAAAAGATTCAGTGCAAGGAAAGAGGAGGAGCCGACACCTGAAGTGAATGTGACGTATAACCAACCGAGCCGGCGGAATACTAATCCTGCCCCGGCAATTCAAGTAGCAGAAGCTCAGCAGCAAAACATGGGTCGTCAACCTTTTCAGAGGAGGAACAACAGGAGGCAATTCACCCCCCTCCCCGGATCGTTGTCTCAAGTATTGGCAGTGCTCCGGAAGAAAGGCTTACTCACCACCGAGCCAAAGAGGCCCAATCCTGAGCAGTTCCGTAACTTCGACCCATCGAAAAAATGCGATTATCATATGGGCGAGCTGGGGCACTCAACCGACGATTGTTATGCCCTCAAGCACCAAATCCAGAACCTCCTAGACACAAAGGCGTTCTCGTTTCAACCCGCTAAGTCGAACGTTCAGAGTAACCCGCTCCCTGATCACTCGGGTAATGTGAATGCTGTATTCTGTTTCGATGCTGGTCCAATCAAGAACGTCAAGGTGTACACTGCTGAGGTCTACGGCGAGTTGGTGAAAGCCGGGTGTTATCCGAGTAATGAGGCCATTTCCCTGGCCATCATGAGACAAAGAATCTTAGCAATGGTAGAAGCTGGGATGATCGTTTATGCTGACCACACTGACATCGTTTCTACTATCTCTGAGGTCGTCATTAATCGGGACGAAGAAGTTGCTATGTTGAACACCGGGAAGGACAAGCTCGATCCTTTGCCTGAGGACATGCCTCTGCTCGAAGACGCGACCGATGATGAGGAGATCGTAGAAATCATGCCTAAAGCTCATAAAGAGAAAGAGGTGATCGACACGCTGGGGCAACCAAGTGGCAAGTTCGATTATTATGTGAAGTACTCAGCACCCCCGAGCTTCTTTGTTGATCCCCGTGACATTGTCCCTGACGGATGGGGAGGTATGGATGATCCAACACCTCAAATGACAGAAGATTCTGATGATGCAATGGACGGAATCACTGCCTTGTTCGACGACGTCTTCATTGGAGCTGTCGAGAAAGGACCGTTAGAGGGAATGGGCACTGGCCCACAAGAGTAACAACTTTTACTTTTCGCACACTCCCATGCGTGGGAATTTTTATTGCTTTTTAGGATTTGCCACGTTTCACGTGCTGTTTTCTATTTCCGTTTCTAGGTTTTGATTGTCGCAATTTCTATTCCAATAAATGTAATTCATTTTGAAATTATCAATGAAATTACAAGTTATTCTCATTTTTGAGGGCATGTTGAGGTATATCAAACCAGCCCGGTGATGATATCCAACCGATAAAAGAAAATATAGTCCAAGGAGAATTCTGAGGCCTGGGCTTCTTCATGCTTCCTCGTGTTAAAACCTTTTCGAAATGAAGAAAACAAAAAAAAAATCTTACAAAGAAATGCAATGTTTACCCCTGTTTGTCCTTCTGCATCCATTGCTTTATGTTTCAGGGGCAATCTTGTGACACGTGAGGGTACGGGAACGGTCCAATTCGATGAATTATGTGTCGCCGAGCTTGATCCCGATGATGCCGGAGAACTCGACGATTCCTCGGACCTTCGGCGCGACCTAGAGCATCATGAAAGACCTAAAGTCCTGACAGTAGATCAAACTTTCATTGTCAATCAGAATGATTCCGAAAAAAAAAAGGGTGCAAAATGGGGCAAATCCCCCTGAGAGTGAGACGAAATGCCCGATCCAGTTGCCGCATGCGTAGGTAAGTCTTTCAACCAAAAGGTGCGTCCGAGACACTTCAAGATAAATGATCTAGTTCTAAGGAAGGTGCTGCCAATCTTCACTGTTCCCGGAGGTAAATTCGCTCCAAACTACATCGGTCCATATGTGGTTAAGAAAGTGCTTCCCGGAGGTGCCCTAATTCTCGCAGAGATGGATGGTCATGAGTTTTCCAATCCTGTTAACTCTGATGCTGTGAAGATGTATTATCCATGATGAAACCTGTCATTTTGCAGCAAAAGTTTTCCAGTGTTTGGTTTTATGTTCTGAATTGCAAACATTTCATTGATGAATAAATGGTTTCAATCAATTTCAAGTTAAGATGTTTGCATTGGCTTTAATTTCTGCATGGTTATTTTGTCAATTTGCATCACCGATTTCAAAGGGGAAATCTGTCTAGACAATTTAATAACTCATGTGAAATGAATTGAATGTGCCGAATGAGGTGTATCGGGACGATGAAAGGTAAGCCCTATCCTATACACAGTCCCATGCAAAAATCCCCTGTGAGTTGAGTAGAAAAAGTGAAAAAATCCCCAAGTGAGTTGAGTGAAAAATTCCATATCTGCAAGGTAAAGAGTTTTCTCGCAAAAGGTACGGCGACCGAAATGACAAGAGGCATTTCATTTCTCTACCTTAAAAAACACTACAGGTTATCCCTTGTTCCACCTCTTTGAGCCTAAATGCATGAAGAAATTCTTTCAAATTACCCCTGTCAAGAACCACCCCACATCGGGGCAAATTGGAGCAAATCAGCATTATAAGGTGAAAAAAATGAATTGAAATTTTCTTGCTCTCACTTGCATCAATCTTCGAGTGTTGCTTTTTCAGATGAATTCATACGAAGTTCAAGTGCCTTAGGATGACTTCTCTATCCTATACACATTTACCCTTTGCTAAGCCCAATTGAGCCTGCAAATTCGTTTCATACAAACCCAGTTGGTGATCATCCCCCACACTGGGGCAAGGCAAAAGTCATCATTGTTCAAGCAGCATATCTAGAGCATTGATTGAAAGCAAGAGGATTCTGAGTTCAAATGGCGAGTCAATCAATCAGATTAGCTGGCTAGTGTTTACATTGTAAGCAGTCAAAAAAAAAAGAAAAGGGGGGCAAGAAAAAGCAGTGTGCCTGGTAAAAGCAAGGCCAATGCCCAATGAAAAATGTTAGGATATGACACGTCAAAATCCCCAGTCAAGAAATCTTAGAGGAATCAAGTGATGGACTTCTGAAGTCAATGGAGCATTTACTAAGAAGAAAATCTCTGGTGAAGAAGAAGACCGGTGACAATGCCAAGATGATCACCAACTTATTCACCCCAATCATATACATTTTTTTAGCCTAATGATCCATTCATTTCTCAATCCATGAGCCTAGCCTACGTTACATCCCTTGCAAAGTCTCTTCAGATTAGGGCACTTGAACTAACGTAGAGTTTCAGATGTTTATAAGCTTAGCTCGAAGAAGTGCGAGCAAGTCCGTTTCTATCTCATTTTTGCAGGGTTCTTGACTTGTAAACCCGAAGACAATTGAAGAGTATTTTCTTTCAATAGCCTCGACTCGAAGAGTCTCATTTGCTAAGCCATTGACCAAACCCATGTTACAGTCCTGGTAAAGACCTCTTGGATTGGTAAGGTCGTACCGCTTGCGAGAATACTCGGATCCTTGTCGACATGATGATGGAGAGAAGGAGTGATTCTCAACAAATCAGCCTTTTTCGATGAGAATGAGAGAAAAAGCCCTTTCGGATCGAAAGCCCCTCATTCGACATTTTCAAGATATCCGCTTGTGAGTTCGGATTGTCTTATCATAATTTTTCCCCAACGGAGTTTGTAATGCCGATTTGACAGAACCATCGTGCATAAAAACCGGTTGAATTCATACAGCATGTCTACATGTGTTCTTGATAGTGAATGCATATCACATGTTACTTAAAGTCGTGTCTAACAGAAGACGCACTCTCAGGAGTCAGAGATATCGCCAGGTAAGTATATCTCTATATCCCTAACCTGTACGAGTAATCGTCAGGTCCCCCAAGTTTGATCATTTCGTTGCGATCTCTAGATGCCTTTGATGATGTGCAGGTGTCTATTGATCAAGCCTTTTCAGGTACCTCTGATGAGATCCAGGTACTCTGTCAAGGAACCCTCGAACATTCGGGCAAGTCCCACTGTTCACCAAAATCAGATTGTTACAATCTCCAGAAGATTCCCCCGCTACTCACCTATGGCGATGTATAGGTGAAGCGGCCAAATCTTTACCAATATCTATGGCGATGTATAGATGTCTAGTAAAGGTCGAAACTCTTCTTTAATATCAGGTATTCCCCCGCGATATGCCTATGGCGATGTATAGGTACAGCGGCCAAACCTTTATAAGGACCTATGGCGATGTATAGGTATCTTATAAAGGTCGGAATACTCTGCCCCTCCTGGATATTCCCCCGCGACTCACCTATGGCGATGTATAGGTGGAGCGGCCAAATCTTTATGAATACCTATGGCGATGTATAGGCATTTCATAAAGGTCGGAATATTCCCTCAACCCCCAGGTTTTCCCCCGCGATTCACTTATGGCGATGTATAAGTGAGGCGGCCAAATCCTTATAAGTACTTATGGCGATGTATAGGTATCTCATAAGGGTCGGAATATCCTCTTAGTTCCCCCGTGACGCACCTATGGCGATGTATAGGCGCAGCGGCTAAACCTTTACAAATACCTATGGCGATGTATAGGTGGCTTGTAAAGGTCGGAACGTTTTTACACTTTTTTTTATCTCACGAATCCAGGTGATGGTTGGATGCGTTGAGCTTTCTTCGTGTGTTTTGACTTAATTGCAAATCACCAAAATTCATCAACAATGTATCAGGCAAAACCTATGGGACTGAGCCCAGACATTTGTCAAACAACACTCAAAGTCAGAGTCATGCCTTGGATTGCATTATTTCACTTCTGTCAGGTAAGTAATTCCAGGTATGTTTTCCTTTTATGTCACCATGCATCATTTCTTAATGCATTCAAAAATGGGACTCATAATCCCGACAAAAATAACATTCATTGCATTTGCATAGTTGAAATTTAGGTATCATTTAATCTTTGAATGCAACCTCTGCGAGCTCACCTTCAAAGAGGGGCAGCTGTTGACACCTAAATTTTGACACGACATTTAGTGTAATTTGCATAGAAAAATAGGGATTAAATTTTTAACCCCTAAACAAAAATATTTAAATTGCATAACATATAGTTTAGGTTCATTGTAGATTTAATTGCATTATTGCATCGGTTTGGCGACGGCGAGCGAGCTTAAAATTCATCGAACAAAAAACGGAACGCTCGAGAATGCAAGGGCCCGGAATTTCAAGACGAACGGGCTCGGATGTTTTTAATTTGGGCTTGATTTAGTCTGTTGAATTTAATTAATTAAAGCCCAAGTTAGTTCAGCCCATTTATGTTAATTAGAGCCTAAGCCCAAGCCTAAGCCCACTAGAATTAGAGCCCATCTAAGTTGACCTAGGATTAGTGCTATATATACATGTTATTAGGTCAGAAATTGAGGGGGGATGAGAATTTGCAGATCAGAAATTGTTTGAGAGAAAACACGTGAAGGAGAGAAAGGGGGGAGCGACCGTCGCGTCTTCCTCCACTTCCCCCGACGCCGCTGTCTCTACGGGGAACGCCTCAGCCGCTCTCGCCACAGAAACCCGACGACGTCCTGCTGTGCTGAGCCTCGGTTGGTGTCAACGTGGACTCCTCCTGCTCCTTCGTGCATCAACTGCAGCGGTAGTCCACGATCAAGTCCAGCAAAAGCACAGCCCGAACGAGGACCTCCAACGCTGCTGCACCTTCGGTTCACATTCTTTTCTAATTTCCCCAGTCAACAAAGGAGCTGTTCTGCCCAGTCAACCGAAGAATTGAGCCCACGTCGTCAGCAACATCCAGAGAAGTCCACGTTTTTTCTTTGGCGTTGACACCATCCAGAGAAGCCGCTGCTTCTGTTGCTGTTCTTACTCGTCCACTTCCTCCCAGAATCGCTCACTCCACAGAGCTTATTTGTGGAAACTCAAAACACAAAAGTTGTAGATCTACGAGTCCTTGATCTGTGGCTTTTGGAATTGGGTCAATCCGACGTGTATTGAGGAAGTTACGCCTATTTTTCCGGAATCGTACAGTCCTGAAATTTTCTACCCGAAGCCACCGCAAGTAGCGCCGACGCAGCTCTCGCCAACTCGTTGTCCAGCCCTTCAGCCGTGAGCCCCGCCAGAACAGTACGCCGAGCCTTGCCGTGAGTCCCGGTGTCGCCGTCGTGAACCCCGCCGGACCCGTCGTCGCAATCCCGCCTTTGTTCCCGATCCGCAATCCCGATTGCTGCAAAATTCAAAATTAGGAAAGAAAATCGGCAAATCAGGTAATATCCTTATCTTGATTTGAATTGAATATTCTATAGCCTAATTTGTCTTCATTGATATCTAGATATGCATATTTGAACAATAGGTATATTCCAATTAGGATTTTATTTCCTCTTTTGAAACTTAGGATATTTACTTGCTTAATTTGAATAGATTTCAGAATTTTTCAAAATATTTTGAATATATCCGATATATTTGAGATATCTAAATCTTTCAAGATGTGATCGATTAGGAAAATTTCCTAATCCGCAACCGCACACGTGGAAATAAATCTATCTATCAGGCTTTAGATAGAATTATTTCCATAGCGGGAATTTCGAATTTTAGCGTCGATCTGTCAGGCTTCAGATCGAAACTTAATTCGAAAGATTTAGCGGTTTTATTTTCTACGTGATTTTAATTTCGAATTTTCATAAAAAATACCAAAAAGATTACTCTAGAATAGTTTAATTTCTTTAATTGCATGTTTAGATAATTTGCATTTTATTTTAATTCCGAATTTCATAAAAAAAATACAAAAAATATGCACGTCATTAGAACTAGTTCACGTCGTCGCATGACATATAGTTTGCATGTTAGGTTGCATTAATCGCATGTCAATTTTTGCACGTCATTACATATAGGTTAGTTTGCATTTAAATAAAAGAAAACCCAAAAAGAAATTTCTGCACCATTGAACTTCAAATCAGAATTTTTTCAAAAATTGTCAAATTGAGTGTTTTTCTTGAAATTGGTACCGAAAGGGCGTTAAGGAATTTAACGTAACCAAGTCCCGAATTCATAATTTCTGGTTCGTAGGAATAAAATAGTACTCCCGCTATTTTATTTAGGTTTCTAATCAACCTACCTTAAATGATTAGTGGCGACTCCTATTGAAAATATTTCCATGTTCACAATTGGACCTAAGTTGCGATTTGGTAGAGTTTGGGAGAACTCGAGCTAGGTTAGTTAATTTAATTGACCTAGTAATCCATTAGCCTAAGATCGAAACGCTCAATTTTTATTTTTAGGTCGCGACACATCAATTAAGGATTAAGAAGGAAGATGTGCCGAAGTCGGCATTTAGGACGAGGTATGGACACTATGAGTTTACAGTGATGCCGTTGGGATTGACAAACGCCCCTGCAGCCTTTATGGATTTAATGAATTGGGTATTCAAGGAATTTTTGGATCAGTTTGTGATCGTATCTATAAATGATATTCCGGTGTATTCGAAGAGTTCCACCGAACACGAGGTATATTTGGGAAAGGTTCTACGGACCTTAAGGGAACATGCACTCTACGCTAAGTTTAGCAAGTGTGAATTCTGGCTTCATCGAGTGGCATTCTTAGGACATGTAGTATCCAGAGAAGGGATCGCAGTGGATCCGACAAAGATTGAAGTCGTCATAAATTGGCCAAGACCGACAATGGTAATCGAGGTTCGGAGCTTCTTGGATTTGGCAGGTTATTACAAACGTTTCATGGAAAGGTTTTTAGCGTTAGCGACACCGTGGACGCGTTTGCTAAAGAAGGAAACGAAATTTGAATGGACAAATAAGTACAAAAGGAGTTTTCAGGATTAAAACAGAGTTTGATGGTCACACCAGTGTTAACGGTCTCGTCATGTCTGGGAGGATATGAAATTTACAGTGACGCATCGTTAAGGGGATTAGGATGTGTGCTAATGCAACACGGGAAAGTAGTGGTATACGCATCGTGTCAATTGAGGCCATATAAGCTGAATTATCCAACGCATGATTTGGAATTAGCCACAGTTATCTTCGCTCTTAAGATTTGGAGGCATTACCTGTGTGGGGAGAAAATTCAGATTTATTCGGACCATCAAAGTCTAAGGTACTTGTTCTCCAAAAAAGGAATTAAATCACGAGACAGCGTCATTGGATGGAACTTCTTTAGGACTACGACTGCAATATTTTATATCACCCTAGAAAGGCTAATAAGGTAGCTGTCATGACCCTAAAAAGATTTCTCATTTTTTCGGGCTAATCGATTATTAAGATTGAACTTAACTCGGGCCCTCCCAAGCCCTACCAATTCGCAACTTAGGGTTTAAGTCTTTAACATGCAAATATTTTCATGCTTGGAGTCGCCACTAATCTATTTGCGGTAGTTCGATTAGAAACCTAAATAAAACATAGGGAAATATGTTTTATTTCTACGAACCAGAGATTCTAAGCCCGAGGACTTGATTAAGTTAGATCTAGTCTAACGCCCTTTCGGTACCTTTTCTTTTCAAAAATATTTTGGCAGGCAGTTTGGATCCATTTTAACTTAGTCACTAACATGTGAGGTTTTCATGCGGGTGCGCAAACCACTAATTTAACACTCAGAAAGCGTTAAATAAATTGCAAGTTTGGAAGAATGACTTACCTCGAACCAACGCAAGCATCTGCATTGTTAGCTAGAAAATCGCATCAACACCCTAATATGATTTCTAATTAACAAGCAATTCATTCAATTTTTTTTTATATTTTCACTTATGTAAATGCAAGCTAGTCTATATGCAATGACGTGCAAAAATGACATACAAATTAATGCAACCTAGCATGCAAACTATATGTCATGCAACGACGTGTCCTAATTCTAATGACGAGCACATGGTTTATTTTTGGTATTTTCTGATAAAATTCGGAATTATTAAATAGCATGAATAATCCATTAAGATTAAAATAACGCCTAATTTAAACTAGGAAACATATCATCTTAAGCCCTAATTTAAACTAGATAATTATCTCATTTTTTAAGATATATTCAAAACCTAAACATGCAAAATTTCTAATTAAATAACAAAACAGATTTTTTTTGGATTTTCTTTTTATTTGAAAAGGAAAACAATTAAATAAACAAGGATAGCAACCAATTCAAATCAACCACGCGATCTGCCAAATTTGATTCAAACTCGGATTAGGCACAAAAATCAACTATCGGTCATATTTATAGGATTATAGATATCGAAGGAAAGTCGATCATTCAAATTTGGAAAGCAGATAAATTCCATCATCGTATCCAAATAGTTATGGATAAGATAATGAAATTCCGTATCGCCGCGTATCGTATCTTAGGGTTAAGGTCGAATAGTCATTCAGATACGTTGCTAAATTAGGAAAGTTTTCTAATTTTGAATATTTCAAACATTGCGGATAAATCGAATATTATCTTAAGATATCTAAATATTCACGTGATATTCACGAAATATTCAAACATGCAAATTAGGAAATTGAATATTTTGAAAATTTAGGATAATGTTCAATTACCTAATTTGAAGATAATTCTCGAATTCGAATTGGCTCAGGATCGGGATGACCGGCGACGTCGGTGACGGGATGGCGACACCGGTGGGGCTCACGACGGCAACGTCGGGACTCACGGCAAGGCGACAAAGGGCATGGACAGTGGCAACAAGGCTGACCGGCGACTATTTGGTGGGTTCACCGGTGGTGGCGGGCATGCGTCGGTGAGGCGTAACGATACATGAGACTCACGGCAATGGCTGAGGCGTGGTTGAAACGTGGTACTTGGCTTGTGCACGATAGGGTCTTGACGATGACTCGACAAAATCAGCAAGAGCAGTGGCTAATTGTCACTTGAGATTCGCCCAGAAACCTGCAAAAAAAAATAAAATTAGACACGGTGGAGCTTCATGAGGGCCATTGGACTGAATTGCCGCGGCAAGAAGGCTGGCGTTGCTTTGAGTCCACTGTGGGAGATTGCTTGAAGTTGCTGTTGACTGGTCACGGACAGAGAGGAGCTGTGATCAATCGGTGATGAAGAAATCTTCATGCACGTGGTCTTACTTCGGTGTCTTCTGCATGGAGGATCTTCAAGTCCAGCTAGACTTCAACGTGGACATGTCTTCAACTGGGCGAAGGGAACGTGGTGGTGCATGAAGCAGCGATCAACAACAAAGTGCAGAGACAAACTTCTCGGTTGACTTGAGAAGTCGGACTGCCTTTGGGTATTACGGAACAGCAGCAACCGAGGTCAGGCTTCTTCGTCCACGCAGGCAAGAAGCAACAGTGAACGTCGACAAGGCTGGGACACAACGGCAACGACGTCGGCGAGGGGCTGCAGTGGAGGGGTGAGCCGCGGCGGTGGGCTCGATGCGGGCGACGGGCTCGTCGACGGGCGGTGGCGCGGCAGCCTCGTCGAGATGGGTTGAGGCGCGGCGTGAGACACCGACGCCGGTGTGCGGCGGCGACGCGTGGGAAGGGGGCGGCGTGACTGCTCGCCGGTCTCTCCCTTCTTCTCACTTTCGCTCTCACTTTCTCTATAAATTTTCTGATCTGAAAATTGTGACCTGTTCTCACCAAAATTCTGACCTAAACTTGTTTATATAATGCTAATCCTAGGTCAATTAGGTGGACTCTATGTCCTAATGGGCTTAGGCTCATATTTAACATTTAAATGGGCTGAATTAACTTAGGCTTTAATTAATTAAACTCAACATACTAAATTAAGCTCAAATTAAAACAACTAAGCCCGTCTGACTTGAAATTCCCGGCCCTTGCATTCCGAGCGAGCCAAGTCTCATTCGATGAAATTTAAGCTTATTCGTCACCGCCAATTTGATGCAAAATGCAATTAAATTAAAATGAACCTAAACTATATGTTATGCAATTTAAATATTTTCGCTTAGGGGTTAAAATTTAATCCCTAATTTTTATGCAAATTACACTAAATGGTTGGTAAAATTTAGGTGTCAACAGCTGCCCCTCTTTGAAGGTGAGCTCGCAGAGGTTGCATTCAAAGATTAAATGATACCTAAATTTCAACCATGCAAATGCAATGAATGTTGTTTTTGTCGGGATTGTGAGTCCCATTTTTTAATGCATTAAGAAATGGTGCATGCTGACAATAATGAAAACATATCTGGAGTTACTTACCTGACAGAAGTGGTAGCGTAATTCGAGGCATGACTCTGATTCTGTGAGTTGTTTGGCAAATGATTGGGCTCATTCCCAAAGATGTTGCCTGACGAACTGTTGGGGTTCTGGTGTCCTGCAATTCAGTCAAGACACACGAAGAAAAACTCACGGCATCCAGTTATCATCTGACATACCTGAGAGAAAGATTCATAGAAATGGAGTCCATCCCGACCTTAACGAAACATCCATACATTCCTCATGGGTACTCGTTAAAGTTTAGCCGTCACACCTAGATATCGTCATAGGTATTTAACAGGGGAATTTGTCCAATTCGTATAGATGTTCCGACCTTTACAAGATACCTATACCTTCCTCATAGGTACTTGTAAAGATTTGGCCGCTGCTCCTATACCTTCCTCATAGGCACGACACGGGGGAACTCTTGAAAGATTGAAAAATGTTCTGACCTTTACGAGATACCTATACCTTTCTCATAGGTACTCGCAAAGATTTGGCTGCTGCACCTATACCTTCCTCATAAGTACAATGTGGGGGAACTTTCCGAGATTAAGAGAATATTTCGATCTTTTCGAAATACCTATACCTTCCTCATAGGTATTCGTAAAGATTTGGCCGCTGCACTTATACCTTCCTCATAAGTACAATGCGGGGGAATCTTCCCGAAATTAGAAGAATATTCCGACCTTTACAAAATACCTATACCTTCCTCATAGGTACTTGAAAAGATTTGGCCGTGACACCTATACCTTCCTCATAGATGTCTCACGGGGGAATACCTGGGGTTAGAGAAAGATTCCGACCTTTTCAAGATACATATACATCTCCATAGATACTTGTAAAGATTTGGCCGCGACACCTATACCTTCCTCATAAATGTCTCACGGGGGAATCTTCTCGAGATTGTACGAAAACATATGATTTTAGTGAACAGAGGGGTTAGCCCTAATGTTCGAGGGTTCCTTGACAGAGTACCTGGACATCATCAGAGACACCTGAAAAGGCTTGATCAATAGACACCTAAATATCATCAAAGGCATCTAGAGATCACAACAAAATGATCAAATATGGGAGACCTGACGATTGCTCAAACAGGTTAGGGATATAGAGATATACTTACCTGGCGATATCTCCGACTCTTGAGGGTGCGTCTCTGTCGCGACCTCCCCGAACCGGCCCGGACGCCTAACAGGTTAAGGCTAATGGATTGCTAAGTCTAACCTAGCTCGAGCTCTCCCAAGCCCATACCAATTCACGACTTAAGTTAACATGCAAATCATCTTCAATTAGGAGTCGCCACTAATCAATTTTTGGTAGGTTGATTAGACACCTAAGTGAAGCACGGGAGAATGCTTCACTTCTACGAACCAAAGATTCAATGGGTACGGGGACTTGATTACACTAACTAACCAACTAGTGCCCTTTTGGTACCTAACCTTGTTCAAACACTACCTAACATGTTTACGCTAATCCGGAATCGTAAAAATTTCACTCCTAACTAAACCCGGGAAAACAACAATTAACTTTTACACCTAACATGCATAATCTACTACACGCAAATTTAAATTAAACCCGCGATTCGGGGCATGCAAATCAAACAAGGTGTAATCAAACGTAAATTCAAAACCCAACTTCCAATTTTTGATTTTTGAAATTTTTTTTTTTTTGAAAAAAAAAATTAAAAAAATAAAAAAATAAAAAGATAAAATTTTTTTTGTTTTCGGCTTTTCTGATCCTTTTGAAGGATTTCTGAAAAAAAAAATTTAATTTTTTTTTTAATTTTTAAAAAAAAAATTTTGAAAAATTTTTTTTGTGTTTTTTTTTAAAAACAGTTTTAAAAAGGAATTTTAAATTTTTTTTAAATTAATTTTTTTATGGGCGAAAATATTATATTTTTTTAAAAAAAATTATAATATTAAAATAATATAAAACCGATCTCGGGCCGGGTCTCCACACCCGACCCGGATCGGGAATGACCCGGGCGTGCCGGCCCGGGTCCACGTCCGGACCGGGCTCATTTGTTGAGCCCGGAACGGCACAAAAAAAAGAAATAAAATAAAATAAAAACAAAGAGGCCCAGCCCAAAAATTGCCCTTTTTTTTGTTTTTAATAAACGAAAGCCCAAAAGCCCAATCGAAATTCTAGAAAACTGAAATATAGGCCCAATCAAACAAAACCCTAGAATGAAACCCTACCCGGTTTCGACCCGTTCGGGCGACCCGGTTCGCGGCCGCCGACCCGACTCGCGAAAAACCCTACCCGGTTCGCCCGAATGCTTGACCCAACTCGCAGCCGCCTCTCTGACTCGCCCGGCCCCGCGACTGAACGCCGACTTACCGGCGTGCCCCGCCGGCGCGACTCGCTGGTCCGCTCAGCCACGCGCCGACTGCCGCCCGAACGCCGGCCCGACGAGTCGCCGGCTTCTCCGAGCCACAGCCTTCGTGGCTGGGGTTCGCGGTCCGGCGGCCGAGCCCGTGCTCGGCCACCGGACGACACGCCCCGACCTCCGCGGTCGGGGTCTTCCATGGTGCGACCGAGCCCTTGCTCGGCCGCCGCTCGGGTCGCCGACGTGGCGACCGGCGGTACACCGCGACCGTCCGGCGCTCATACACAGAGAAACCAGAACAAACACAAACGCAAGGGATTCTCACTCGGGCATAACGTCAAACACATGGCGTGCGCTCACAAACGAACGATTTCCGGCACAATCAAGGCTTAAAACTGACCGGAACTCGCACTCAATGTTGCAGAGGGGAGCAGGAACAAAACCCGAGACCTCACGGGCCGGAACTCGCGCCGGCGAACGGCGGCGAGCTCCGGCCAGCGAACCCCAAACAAAGACAGAGCACAGAACAGGGGAGGGGGGTGCGGCCGTTGCGGCGTTCCCTATCCGGCTCGAGGGCGGCCACAGACCGGACTTCGTCCGGTCCCTCGGCTCGCCTTCGAGTCGGAATCCTCGGGAAAACAAACCCGATTCGAAACAAACAAATCCCGACGAGAACTCGAGGCCGAAACCTATCGTGAGAAACGTCGGGGCTTCGCCGGCCACGCTCGTCGACGGGAGCCCGCGCGACCTCGAGTCTCGCTCGCCGATGCTCTCAACTTCACCCTCTCCCTCGAATCTCTCTATCGACTCTCTCTCTCTCTCTCCCGGATCTCTCCCTCTCGCTCTCTGGAACTCTCGATCTCCCTCTCCGTTTCCCTCTTCTGTTCCCCCCGTCCTCTCCTTGGTCTCCCTCTTTTTATGTACAGAGAAGGAGGAGGCTGTCCCCCTCCTCGCCTTCCCAACCCATTCTCTCCATTTCGAGCTCAGGGGATCCATTGATCAGTGTGCCCTCCGCCCTTTCGTCTGGCGCCAGCGGCCGGTCCCATTCTCAGGACCAAACCCAACCCATTTTCGGCTAAAACGGCTGCAGAGCTCCCTTGATGAAGGCTGGACGCGTCACGCCGTCCTCGATGCGCTCACCTCCTGCCGCTCTGTCGTCTGGACGTCAGCTTCCTCTTCCGTGTTTCAGCCGCGTCCCGCTCGCCTGCCTCTGCATCTGTTCGTCTGCTCTCTCCCCCTGTACCTCCTGCAACATCGACTGGGGAGAGGGGAAGAAGAAAGGGCGTGGGCCGGGCCGAGGTAGAGAGGGCCGGCCTACGCGGAGGAGGAGGAAGAAGAAAAAAAAAGAAGAAAAAAGAAATGGGCCGACGGAGCCGGCCCGGAGATCCTTTTTTATTATATTTTTATTATTTATTATTATTTTTTTTTTATTATTTTTTTGAAGATTTTGCGTTCAAACAGGCCCTGTTAATGCAAATGTGCCTAATGTCTTCGTGCCAGGTGTTTTAACGAGAATGCTTTTGGTTTAGAGGTTAAAAATTAAACCCTAATTTTTACGCGATAAAACCCTAAATGATTGATCAAAATTTAGGTGTCAACAGCTGCCCCTCTTTGAAGGGGAGCTTGTAGAGGTTCCTTTCAAAGATAAGAGACACTTAAATTTTGTTCATAGAGGGCATGAGAAAATGCATCAGAGATGACTAACGGGCCTGTGACCGAATGAAAAGGGAACCATACCGTGTAAGAACGGGTTTTTGGCTACATAAAGTCTTGCTATGTGAAGAATGAAACTCTGGGCTGCGAAAGCTCGCCAGGTCGAAGGGGCGCTCCGGGCTACGAAAGCTCACCGGGCAAAGAAAAAGACTCTGGGCTACGAAAGCTCGCCAGGTCGAAGGAACGCTCCCGGCTACGAAAGCTCGCCGGGCAAGGAAAAAGACTCTGGGCTGCGAAAGCTCGCCAGGTCGAAGGGACGCTCCGGGCTACGAAAGCTCGCCGGGCAAAGAAAAAGACTCTGGGCTACGAAAGTTCGCCAGGTCGAAGGGACGCTCCGGGCTACGAAAGCTCGCCGGGCAAAGAAAAAGACTCTGGGCTACGAAAGCTCGCCAGGTCGAAGGGGCGCTCCGGGCTACGAGAGCTCGCCGGGCAATTCTGATGCTGTAAATATATCAAGCAAAATGGATTCCCAAAATGGCCGTTGTACATCTAACAGAGTATGTTACAGCAGGTGCGCTGGCAGGAAAAGCATATCAGGAGGGATTGATATCTTTCAGATGCCATGAAAGATGTCATCAAAGAATAGCTCTACTGACTAAGCGTTGACTGCGTGAGCAAATCAAATTAGTCTCGATCGCTTGGAAAACACTTGGCATCATTTAAAATCACAAAATTGCCATTGGGCTTAGAAAATGTCGTCGATTCTCGAGCTCCCTCGAGAAACAGATTTTGTCGAAATGATCCTGGCTCGTAAGAAGGACTCATTAAGTACGCCAAGCAGGAGCTCCTTAGTCGAAAAAGGCTTCTCTCATGCTCTCAAGAAGGTTGTTTGGTCCTATCCATTGATGTGGGAACTATTTTGGTATCCAATGTACCTTGCACTATCAATGTCGAAGGCTTCGAGAATCATTCGCAATAAGTACACATCGACCAATCAGGGAGGTCTTTTTTAGGACTGTGATGCAGGCTTGGTTACGGTTTCAACAATGGATGAGCTTTATCGGTTAAGGAGTGGATTAATTGCCACTTGGCATCTCCATTAGGTTTACAAGTCAAGAATTCTTAAGATGAAATAAGATAACCTTGCCCCCACTTCTTCCAGCGGCAGCTTCTTTGTAAAGTCCCTATTTTCACTTGAACCATCCCAATCAGAAGAGACTTCGGGAATAGGTTGTAATGTTGGTTTGGGTAAAGGCTTGAAAGGCTCAGAAATTTTCAAAAGGGATTTAACAGTTGGTGATCACCGTGGCACTACTACTATATCACCCGGATCCTTTCAAGGGTATTTGACTTTTGAAATCCAATTTGTCTCGAAAGTCCATTGACTGATCATTTCACGACAAGAGCTTCGCTCTCTTCTCTAATGATTTTCGCATTTGCATTGATTTTCTCTTCATGCAGGCATTTTGCTTTTGACACTTTTTCCTCACAACAGAATTCTTATCTTGATGCTACTTTTTTTTAATGGGCATTGGCCTTGCTTTTACCAGGCACACTGCTTTTTCATGCCCCCCTAATTTTCATTTGACCCTCTCCCTTTTTTTTTTTTTTTGACTTTCGAGACGTTTTTCACAGTGGTTCGCGATCATCCATTGTCTTGATAAATCACATGCTTTGCCCCGGTATGGGGGGATAATCACCAGTTGGGTTTCAGACGTGAATATTCAGGCTCAACTGGGCTGAACAAAGGTTGTAGGTGTTTGGATAGAGAAATGAATGCTCTTCTTCATTTTGGGATTTCTCGAGCTTCAACAAGGATTCACCTGAAGTTGCCACAAAAAGGATTGATACCAGTGAGAGCAAAGAATTCTTTTCATCTTTTCATCAACATCTCCAAATTTGCCCCAATTTGAGGCAATTCTTGACAGGGATATCTTGTGAAAATTCCTCGCAAGTGCCAGCTCGAAGGGGCTCAACTATGGTTACCTGTAGTGTGTAGGATTGACGAAAGAAATGCCTCCCTTCATTTTGATTCATGTACTACTTGCGAATGAATCTCTCGTCCTCAAAACATGATTTTTCGTACTCAACTCACAGAGTGTTTATAGGACGTGTCTAGGAAAGGCTCGTCTTCCTTTGCTCTAAGTGCTTCTCGCTCGGCATGATTAACGTTTTCCCTCTTGTTTTGCCAGGATCATCCGAGTTGATTACCTTTCGTGGGGAGTTCGGATCCAAGACGAACATTTCACAAAGCCTCGAGACGACTTCGGAGGAGGATGATATTCGAGACTTTTTGTAAAATAAGATTTTTTTTATTTTTTGATTTTTTGATTTTTTTGATTTTTTGTTTTTTTTTTTTAAAAGGGGAAATTTCCATTCGACTTTCAGAGGGTGCTTACCTGCAGCTTAGTGACTTGGTAACCTTCCTCCTTTGCATTTGGTTTGTTGGATGCTTGCCAAGACAATTCAATCTTTTGTAAGTCAACCTGATGTTCGTTTAGGACCTGCAATTTAAACATGTGTGCATGTATGCATGATATGTATGATGCAAATATCCTACAGTGATTCGGATTGCGTCGAAAATGGCTCTTGGGCCTTGGATTTCATTCAAGGAAAGTACTTTTTCACCGAATCGGCGTTTACAGGCTTTGGCAACTCCTGGCCATCCATTTCTACAAGAATTAAAGCACCTCCAGGTAGAGCTTTCCTAACAACATACGGGTCATCATAATTTGGGGCGAATTTTCCACCTGATTCTGCTGTGAAAGGTAACACTTTTCTTAGCACGAGATCTCCGGCTTCAAAATGTCGAGGCCAGACTTTGCGATTGAACGATTTTGCGACTCGCTTCTGGTAGCATTGATCGTGGCATAAAGCCTTTAGTCTCCTCTCATCGATCATGTTCAACTGATCCCATCTCTGTTGAATCCACTCCTCTTCGGAAAGCCCAGCTTGCGAGAGGATCCTTAATGAAGGGATTTCGACTTCCACGGGTAAGACCGCTTCCATTCCATAGACGAGTGAGAAGGGGGTTGCCCCTGTCGAGGTGCGGATTGAAGTTCGATACGCCATCAACGCATAAGGTAACCGTTCATGCCAATCTCGATAGTTTTCGGCAGTCTTTGACAGGATCTTCTTTATGTTTTTATTGGCTGCCTCCACAGCTCCATTCATCTGCGGACGGTAAGGTGAGGAGTTCAAGTGACGAACATGGAACTCGTCAAGTAAGCCATCTACAATCTTGTTGTTCAGATTTGAGCCGTTATCGGTGATGATCGCTTCCGGGACTCCATAGCGAGCGATGATGTCACGACGAATAAACCTGGCCACGCTCTTGGCGGTGACATTAGCATACGAGTTCGCCTCGATCCACTTGGTGAAGTAATCGATGGCTACCAAAATGAAGCGATGTCCATTGGAGGCCTTAGGATTGATTGGCCCGATCATGTCGATTCCCCACATTGAGAAGGGCCATGGCTCAGACATTTGGCGCAATTCAGTCGGCGGTACGCTGATTTTGTCTGCGTAGATTTGGCACCGATGGCAATAACGAACATGCCGAATACAGTCAGCCTCCATAGCCATCCAGAAATAACCCAGCCTCATGATTTTTCTGGCTAAAAGATGGCCGTTCATGTGTGGACCGCATTCTCCTTCATGGATTTCCCTCATCAATTGGTTAGCCTCTCTAGCATCGACGCACTTCAGCAAAATTGAGTCAAAGGATCGCTTGTAAAGAGCATCGCCACTAATGAAGAACTTCGACGACAGCTTTCTTATGTATTTCTGATCCGTTAGCTCACTTCCAGGAGGATACTTGCCGCTTTGAAGATATTCCATGATGTCGTGATACCACGGCTTCTCACCAGGTTCACTTGTAATTGCCGAACAATATGTTGGACGCGTCAGTATTTCGATTTTCAGTGGCTCGATGTCTAACCCTTCTATGACTTGTAGCATTGATGACAGCGTGGCCAAGGCGTCGGCAAACTGATTTTGCGATCGTGGTAAGTACTCAAAAGAAATCTCCTCAAATTCTTTTATCAATTCCTCAAGGAATTCGTGGTAAGGGATCAACTTGAGGTCACGAGTCCGCCATCGACCCTCTGTTTGAAGAATGATGAGGGCGGAATCGCCGTAGACTTGTAGCTTCTTGACTTTCATGTCGACAGCCAGTTGCAGTCCAAGTATGCAAGCCTCGTATTCTGAGATATTGTTGGTACAGGGGAAAACCAACTTGGCGGCTACAGGGTGATGTTGACCCGCTGGAGAGATGAGAACTGCCCCAGTCCCGGAACCTGCCAGGTTTACGGCGCCGTCGAAGTACATTGTCCATTTATCGTCCACCACCTCTAAAATGTGTTCCTCTATAGGATATAGCTGATCATGTTCTTTTGGCTTTTCAAAGTTCTCTGCCAGCATATCAGCTATGGCTCTTCCCTTGACGGACTTCTACATCATGCTGTGGACGTCGAATTCGGACACCAGAATCTGCCATTTTGCTAACTTCCCAACCAGTGCAGGCTTTTCCAACAAGTATTTGATGGGGTCGCTCTCAGTTACGAGCCAAATCCGATGATGGAGCATATATTGACGTAAGCGGTGTAGCACCCACACCAAAGCCACACACGTCTTCTCAACACTGGAGTAATTTATCTCAGACGAAGTAAACTTCTTACTGAGATAGTATATCGCACATTCCTTGTTATCCCTTGGCCTCTTTTGAGCTAGCAAGGCCCCCAACGATTCCTCATGAATGGTTAAGTAGAGTATCAGTGGCACTCTAGGGATGGGTGGCACCAGGACTGGCGGATGAGAAAGATATTGTTTGATCTTCTCAAATGCCTCTTGACAATCAGTGTCCCACTTAACTTTGGCGTTCTTCTTTAGGAGCTTGAAAAGGGGTCTAGCCGTCTCAGACAGTTGAGAAATAAATCTTGCCACGTAGTTCAGTCTCCCCAGCAAACTCCGAACCTCTTTGACAGTTAAGGGGGGTTTCAACTCACAAATAGCCTTGACCTTCGACGGGTCGATTTCGATTCCTCGGTTGCTGACCATGAACCCCAGTAGTTTTCCAGACTTTGCCCCGAACACACATTTGGTTGGGTTAAGTTTTAGCTTGAACTTTCGGAGTCGGTCGAATAGCTTCCGCAAGACCTCGATGTGGTCCTCTCCCTGTCTGGATTTGGCAATCATGTCATCTACGTAGACCTCCACTTCCTTATGCATCATATCATGGAACAGGGTGACCATCGCTCTTTGGTACGTTGCCCCAGCGTTTTTTAAGCCGAAGGGCATTACCTTGTAGCAAAAGGTCCCCCAATGAGTAATGAAGGAGGTCTTACTTTTGTCTTCTTCTTTCATCCGAATTTGATTGTAGCCAGAAAACCCATCCATAAAAGAAAACAACTTGAATCCCGCGGTGCTGTCTACCAACACATCGATGTGAGGCAGCGGGAAATCACCCTTTGGACTCACTCGATTCAGATCGCGGTAGTCAATGCAAACCCTAACCCGACCATCCTTCTTCATAACAGGGACCACGTTGGCGATCCAATCTGAATAGTGCGACACCTCTATGAAGCCCACTTTTAACAACTTCATGACCTCCTCTTCGATTTTCTTGGATAATTCAGGCTTTGTTCTTCTGAGTCTTTGCTTCTTTGGCGGGACACTTGGATCCGTTGGTAGAGCA
Source organism: Syzygium aqueum (assembly GCA_031216185.1). NCBI lineage: Eukaryota > Viridiplantae > Streptophyta > Magnoliopsida > Myrtales > Myrtaceae > Syzygium > Syzygium aqueum. The sequence goes on from CM062240.1 coordinate 73,554, forward strand.
TGCTCTACAATTTCTCTATCCAACCCTGGCATATCTGCATATGACCATGCGAACACATCTTGGAATTCCTTTAAAAGGTCGATCATCCTCTTAGCCTTGATTTCAGAAAGGCCAGCCCCAATCTGGATCTCCTTGACATTCTCTGAATCGCCCAGATTTACTGTAACTGTAGGCTCTGCGGTCAATGGCTTAGATTCCTCATGCCAAATCCAGTCCTGCTCGATGCTTCTCTGATCGTAGTCATCCTTGTCATCATCAGACCCAGAGGAATTTTCTTTCAGCAAATCCGACTCACATATGCACATATCATGATTATGTGAAATGTTATGCCTGGGGTGCCATGGAGAAGGTTAGTAACTGAAGTAACAAATGTTATCTCAACTAATGATGTGCATGTATTTTGAAATCATTTTGAAAGAATTTTGAAAATGAGGGATCCGTCCTCATATCCTTGGACGCAAATGGTTTTGGAAACTAGGAAGCGTGTGGAAGTCCAGGCCTCAAAGCATCATCATCAGCCTGGTTTGGGTACTTCCCTACGTTCCCAATAAAACATGATCATGACTTCATTAATAAGACGAGGCCGTTTACATGACTCGAGATCCTGGACCGACGGCTCGCAGTCCAGGACTTTGATTACAAAGAGAAACAACACCTAAACCTAAATGAACTTCCCATGGAAGGGATAGACACAGACTCCAACAAGATTAAACGGGAAAGAAAAGCAGCATCCCTACTCAAAAGGATTGGTGGTGGCAACAAAAGACTCAGCCTCTTCATTTTCTGTGATGGTGCAAATGCATTCCCCCTCGAATAGGTCGACAAGACTAAGAGTGGCCTCCTCTTCCTGCAGCAGCTTGGGTGGCCCCGGGAAGATTTCCTTCAACTCTGGGAGAAGTAGGCCCTTCTGACCTTCCCCTAACCCAAATAAACTTCCTCGACTTCCGCAACTTCCTTGGTTAGCTGAACCTTCGCAATCATCATGGTTTTTGTTGCTCGCTTGGCCGCTATCATCAGTACGGTCACCACGACCGCCACGACCACCGTGGCCTCCTTGTTGACCTCGTCCTCCGTCACAGCCTCGTCCTCCACGGCTAACCTGGCTGCCAGACTTGCTCCCATGGTAACCCAGGCCTACCTTCCTGCGCCACTTGGAGACCTGGAGAGGCTTTTTGATACCTTGTCCATATAATCCCAGGCCGGTTCCGGGGACATGTCCATTTTCAAGCAATACCCTGCTCGACATGAGCGAAGGCTTAGCTACGTCTGGGTCTCGCATGATGGTCCCAACGGGCACATGTACCATTGAAACCAACTCTAGGGTTTGATAACTCGACTCGGCCTTGTCATCGGGTTCTACATACGGGATTGCCGTGTCCTGAAAAACTTTAAAGTCCGTCTCCCCATGCACAGTTACTAATCTCCCGTCCACGATGAATTTAACTTTCTGGTGCAGGCTTGAGGGCACAGCTCTGGCGGTGTGTATCCACGGTCGTCCCAGTAGAAAGTTGAAGGCACTGGGGATATCGAGGACCTGGAATCCGACCAAGAAAAGGACCGGGCCTATCAGCAGTTCAAGCTCCACCTCGCCAATTACTTCCTTTTTCATGCCGTCGAAGGCACGAACGGTAGACTTGGATACTAGCATTTTTTCTTCACTTACCCCTAAACGACGAAGGGTAGCGAGTGGGCAAATATTTAATGCCAATCCATTATCGATTAGTACTCTTGCCACCATCCTATCACGACATTTTACTGAAATAAGTAGCGCCTTGGTGTGATTGCGACCTTCAGCGGGGAAGTCTTTGTCGGCGAACGAGATTTGATCCTTCAACAAGATGGACCCTACGAACTCCTCTAGCTGGCTATCGTCAATATCTTCTGGCACATGTACTTCATTGAGGACCTTCAGCAGTGCATTCTTGTGTTTCTCAGACGTTTTGAAAAGATCTAAGAGGGAGATCTGGGCGGGCATTTTTCTCAATTGATTCACCACATCGAATTCGCTCGTTTTGACAATGGCCAGGAATTGCTTTGCTTCCTCGTCCGAGACGGCTTTCTTCTCGACTACCCCAGCAGGCGCATAGCAGCGGCCCGAACGTGTGATGGTGTCAATTTCATTCGTCCTATAACTCCAAGGGACGGCCTTGGGGTTATAATTCGGGGTTTTCTCTATTATTAAGTCCTCCTCGTCCTTGGGCGGGAGCTCAATCACGATTGGCTCCATGGCATCATCACCGACCTCTAAGGTAGCGAATTCCCCGGCCATGAGGTCGACGACTAAATGGTCGACATCCTCCTCGTCTGGCATCCATAAATCCTCCTCGACTGGTAGATCAATTACCATAGGGGTAATCGTGCCAACCATTTCCTCGCTGGGCTCGAGCGGGTCGTCCATACCTCCCCACCCGTCGGGAACAACGTCCTTGGGATCTATGAAGAAGCTGGGTGGCGGCGAATACTTCACGAGATAATCAAATTTGCCACTAGGCTCACCTAGTGTGTCAACCATCTCCCCACTTTCGCGAGCGAGTCTTATGAATTCACGGTGCACACTGCTAACTTGAAACTCGGGGTCATCACGAGAGCTCTCTCCTTCATCGGTGGTCACGACTGGACTCTCCAGCACACACTCATCGGCCGGCTCGCTAGTTTCTATACGCTCAGCAGGCGCGTCCTTCAACTCTTCCTCAACCGCAGCCGTCATGGTCGTTGCACCATCTTCCTTCATGCTGTATATTACCCCCATGTCTACCATCAGAGCGATACGTTTCGACTTTTCTCCCCTTGGAATATCCCCCTCAGCCTCGAAGTGTCCAGCTGACACTAGTGCTTCATAGAGTCCGTCAACATCTACATTAAATGTGTGCTTACCCTCGCCGCCCTTCTCGATTACTACGTTGACATTGGCGGTATGATTGGGCAACGGGTTTTGCTGAATATTGGGGGTTGGCTCCCTGAAGGATAAAATGCCTCTGTCGAGCAGATTCTGCACCTTGACCTTGAGAATGAAGCAGTTGTCCACATCGTGCCCTTTTTCGCCTCTATGGAATTCACAGGACTTTGACAAATCAAATCCGGGGAATCTTGAAGGATTATCCCGAGGCACCTCTTTAGCTACCAAGCCCTTTTCCAGCAGCATGGGCAATAACTTGGACAATGGCCTAGGCAGGGGGGTGAACTGCCTTTGTGTTCTCCTTCTGAATTCATGATTCTGATGTGCGTTCTCTCGAAACGTAGAAGGGCCTTGAGAGGCATGGGGTCTCGTTGCAACGGGCGCTTGCACATACGCGATCTCGACGTCCTTTTCTCTTTTACCCGGGATCTTCCGGCTAGCCCCCTCGTTCAATCTTCCGTCATGGATGGCCCCCTCTATCCTCTCCCCGACGTCAACCAACTGGGAGAAGGTCAGACATCCCGAACCCACTAACTTTAGATAGAAATCGTTAGGCAAGGCTTTGAGAAAGAGATCCAGTAGCTCTTTCTCACTGAGTGGGGGTCAGACCTGGGCGGCGAGAGTACGCCATCTTTGAGCGAAGGCTCTGAGGGACTCACTTCTTCTTTTTTCGGTCCGAGTCAGGACTTCACGCGTGGGGGCTATTTCGGTATTATACTTGTACTGCAGTACGAACGCCTCAGCTAGATCCTCCCATTTTTCAAACTTCTCGGGCTCCGACAATACGTACCATTGCAATGCGGGCCCCGTCAGGCTCTCCTGGAAAGTTTGAACCATTAACGGGACGTTCTGAGCATACCTCGCCATCCTGTTCAAGTAGTACTTCAGATGAATTTTTGGATCTCTGGTCCCATCGTATTTGGTGAAATCCGGAATCTTAAACTTATCGGGAAAGCTCATTTGTGCATATCGAGATAAGTCCTCGACCATGTGCTCTTCGTACCCGCGTAGCGCCCGGAGTTTCTCCTCTATCTTTGCGAACCTTCTGTTATGTTCTTCCTCCAACCGAGCAGTGACGGCCTCTGAGACAGGGTCTAATTCGACTACTACAGGCGTAGATCCCAACGCCTCTTCGGTAACATTCCTCCTTGGGGGTCCCTCTACGGGCTCGGGAACAGCCGGAGGTGAGACCTGATCAGCGTTTGGAGCTGCTAATGCGGCCCTCATGTCACTGGCGAATTGGGCAAGCTGAGTTGCAAGCCCATTGATCTTGTCGTCGAGGGCAGCGAAGCGGTCATTCTGTTCCTCGATATTCATTTGTGTAGCCCTCGATCATGTCCAGATTGGCGATTGCCTCGAAGCCGTAGTTTTGTCCTGATGAAGAAAAGGGACGTTGGCAGGGCGTCAGACCGGAAAATCTTTTTCTCCGGCCTCTTGGTCTTTCAATTCCTTTCTTCGTGAGCCTGATGCGATCAATTTGGCCGATTACCTGAAAAATGAGCTCATGTGAGTACACAGTCCTTACAAGGGGTCGGCCCATGGCACTGGTCTAGGCGTTTTAGGTCCTTCGAGAAAGAAATTTCGAAACATTTGAGATTTTAGAGTTTTTTTTTTTTAGACATTGCAGAAAACAAACAAACTAAGATAAAATAAGAACCTTGACATTAAGAATTGAAATTCTCTTGACATTGAAACGGAGAATGATACATAACGATTCCTAGGCTTCGAGATTAGAAAGAGAAAAATTACAAAAACTTGAAACTACATGAAACCTTTGAAAGACAGCATTCCCTAAACAACGAAACTAGAAAAAACAGAATCCTCCTAAACATTGAGGCTAAGTGAAATTGTCGTTTCAGACTTCTCGGGACGACTCATTTTATATGCGATGGGGAACTTGCAGCTTTGCGGAGCCGCTTGTTCTCTCGGGTTAACCTCGAGATGCGAGTCTTGTCCATTTCCACCATCTTTTCAAGATGCTCAATTTGCGCTTTCTGGGTGGGCTTGTCAGTCACTTCCGGGACCAGCGGTCGTAGAATGGTTGGAATCCGGTGACTGCGGATGTAGAATGTGGAGGCGTGGTGAATCTCCTCCTCCCCCTCCAATTTCTTGGGCACGACGACCTTTTCAGGGCGGCATTCGCTCCACGCGATCTCAATGGCCCGGATCTCGTCGAAGTAGTCGTAGTCCGTGCGGGTGAAGCGGGCCTGAAACATCTCGGTCTTGAGCGGTGGCGGCACCTCTTGCAGGGCTCGGTATTGGCGGGCCACCCTATACGGGTAATAGGAAGTGGCGCCGGAAAGACCGAGCAGTGGGATCGGGTTGGCAAACTTGTGAGCGAAGCGGGCTTCCTCGACCTGAAACCATTTAGCATGCCATAGAAATGCCTTGGGCTCGGGGTCCTTTAGGAAATTTATCCAACGGGAATATTCTTTGTCGGGGGAATGTTTTTCTAAGACCTGGAACCTCTGTATCGGGTGCCTAAACTCATCTATTTGGAATAATTGCATAAGGTGCCCAAATCCTCTTATGTGAGAAAGAAACCATATTTGCAAAATTTCTGGGGAAGCTCGCATGATTTTTTCTCCATTTTGTTTAAAACGGTTAAGGGACAAAAATGTTTCGGCTAAGACCATGTTGACATAGTTTAATCCGGCACACATGTGTTTGACCACCCAAGCAATCGAAGGGTTTATAGCATTCTTACGATGAGGAAAAACGATGAGCCCGACAAATGCTAGAATGAAAATCCTACCCTTTTGAGCCATTGGTTGATTTGAAAAACACTCGGCCAAAAATGAGACTGGACAGGCGTAACAATTAGCTTTGACAACTTTCCTTACCACCTCGGCCCTAACTCTCAAAAATTGCGACAACTCGGACATGGGGTCTATACCTATGGGTGGTTTGACAAGCTTGGTTCCGAGAGGCATTCCAATGGCAATGCTATACTCTTCCAAGGTCGGGGTTAGCTCGAACTTACCAAATATGAAAGTGGACGTCTGAGGGCACCAGAAGTGGGGTATTGCTTGCATGACTCCGGAATGGATGTTGATCTTAAGTAACGGAAGGAGCCGGCCAATCCTCGCCTCGACTTGTCTTTGGCTACCCTGATCCAACTGGTCCCACCACGCGATGAGCTCTTTCTTGGGAGTGGAAATGAATTGGACATCGGTTCTCCCCATCGCATATAAATTGAGATTAACAACCGACCTAATTTGCCATGGGCCAACGAAAGGAAATTAATGAATTGCATAACAGTAGGAAAGAGGCTTACTCTATCGAGAACCATGGCAAAGGCACACGCATGGAAAGTGGGGTTTGCTTTCTACCTAAACAGTTTAACGAGGTGAAGTTAAGAGGGTGATCTGACCCTCGCAGTCTTGCGTTGGTGTCAGGTCCTCTTAACTCCGGCTTAGTCGAAAGAGATACCCTATGGTCACGCGGTCTCGCGGACAAGGATAAACGCTTACGACACCAAAAAAGAACTTTTCGGGGAAAAGAAAGGCAACCTCTACATCGCGGTCTCGCGTTCGAGGTTGTATCTTTCTTAGCACCATCCTAAAATAACCTATTGCGGCCCGGGTCCGGCAGCACGGTTGTGTGTGCAAAAGTGTAGTGCTAAAACATTGAAAGCATGCACAACGGTTTATAAACAAACAATGCTTGGAACGTCAAAAAACTAAACATTCATTCTCAATCCTGCAAAACAAGGAATCAACGACAAGAACAAACACGTTAGGGATGCATTTGAACAAGACTAACGGCCTAAGTCCACTAAGAAGTCCCCAGCGGAGTCGCCAAGCTGTCGCGACCTCCCCGAACCGGCCCGGACGCCTAACGGGTTAAGGCTAATGGATTGCTAAGTCTAACCTAGCTTGAGCTCTCCCAAGCCCATACCAATTCACGACTTAAGTTAACATGCAAATCATCTTCAATTAGGAGTCGCCACTAATCAATTTTTGGTAGGTTGATTAGACACCTAAGTGAAGCACGGGAGAATGCTTCACTTCTACGAACCAGAGATTCAATGGGTACGGGGACTTGATTACACCAACTAACCAACTAGTGCCCTTTCGGTACCTAACCTTGTTCAAACACTACCTAACATGTTTACGCTAATCCGGAATCTTAAAAATTTCACTCCTAACTAAACCCGGGAAAACAACAATTAACTTTTACACCTAACATGCATAATTTACTACACGCAAATTTAAATTAAACCCGCGATTCGGGGCATGCAAATCAAACAAGGTGTAATCAAATGTAAATTCAAAACCCAACTTCCAATTTTTGATTTTGGAAATTTTTTTTTTTTTTGAAAATAAAAAATAAAAAAATAAAAAAATAAAAAAATAAAAAGATAAAATTTTTTTTGTTTGCGGCTTTTCTGATCCTTTTGAAGGATTTCTAAAAAAAAAATTAATTTTTTTTTAAATTTTTAAAAAAAATTTTGAAAATTTTTGTTTGTGTTTTTTTTTTTGAAAAACCGTTTTAAAAAGGAATTGTAAAATTTTTTTTAATTAAGTTTTTTTTGGGCGAAAATATTATTTTTTTAAAAAAAAATTATAATATTAAAATAATATAAAACCGATCTCGGGCCGGGTCTCCACACCCGACCCGGATCGGGAATGACCCGGGCGCGCCGGCCCGGGTCCACGTCCGGCCCGGGTCCACGTCCGGACCGGGCTCATTTGTTGAGCCCGAAACGGCACAAAAAAAAGAAATAAAATAAAATAAAAACAAAGAGGCCCAGCCCAAAAATTGCCCTTTTTTTTGTTTTTAATAAACGAAAGCCCAAAAGCCCAATCGAAATTCTAGAAAACTGAAATATAGGCCCAATCAAACAAAACCCTAGAATGAAACCCTACTCGGTTTCGACCCGTTCAGGCGACCCGGTTCGCGGCCGCCGACCCGACTCGCGAAAAACCCTACCCGGTTCGCTCGAATGCTTGACCCGACTCGCAGCCGCCTCTCTGACTCGCCCGGCCCCGCGATTGAACGCCGACTCACTGGCGTGCCCCGCCGGCGCGACTCGCCGGTCCCCTCAGCCACGCGCCGACTGCCGCCCGAACGCCGGCTCGACGAGTCGCCGGCCTCTCCGAGCCACAGCCTTCGTGGCTGGGGTTCGCGGTCCGGCGACCGAGCCCGTGCTCGGCCACCGGACGACACGCCCCGACCTTCGCGGTCGGGGTCTTCAATGGTGCGACCGAGCCCTTGCTCGGCCGCCGCTCGGGTCGCCGACGTGGCGACCGGCGGTACACCGCGACCGTCCGGCGCTCATACACAGAGAAACCAGAACAAAGACAGAGCACAACGTCAAACGCAAACACATCCGGCGCTTAGACAAACACAAACGCAAGGGATTCTCACTCGGGCATAACGTCAAACACATGGCGTGCGCTCACAAACGAACGATTTCCGGCACAATCAAGGCTTAAAACTGACCGGAACTCGCACTCAATGTTGCAGAGGGGAGCAGGAACAAAACCCGAAGCCTCACGGGCCGGAACTCGCGCCGGCGAACGGCGGCGAGCTCCGGCCAGCGAACCCCAAACAAAGACAGAGCACAGAACAGGGGAGGGGGGTGCGGCCGTTGCGGCGTTCCCTATCCGGCTCGAGGGCGGCCACAGACCGGACTTCGTCCGGTCCCTCGGCTCGCCTTCGAGTCGGAATCCTCGGGAAAACAAACCCGATTCGAAACAAACAAATCCCGACGAGAACTCGAGGCCGAAACCTACCGTGAGAAACGTCGGGGCTTCGCCGGCCACGCTCATCGACGGGAGCCCGCGCGACCTCGGGTCTCGCTCGCCGATGCTCTCAACTTCACCCTCTCCCTCGAATCTCTCTATCGACTCTCTCTCTCTCCCGGATCTCTCCCTCTCGCTCTCTGGAACTCTCGATCTCCCTCTCTGTTTCCCTCTTCTGTTCCCCCCGTCCTCTCCTTGGTCTCCCTCTTTTTATGTACAGAGAAGGAGAAGGCTGTCCCCCTCCTCGCCTTCCCCGGCGACGCTTCCTCTCCATTTCGAGCTCAGGGGATCCATTGATCAGTGTGCCCTCCGCCCTTTCGTCTGGCGCCAGCGGCCGGTCCCATTCTCGGGACCAAACCCAACCCATTTTCGGCTAAAACGGCTGCAGAGCTCCCTTGATGAAGGCTGGACGCGTCACGCCGTCCTCGATGCGCTCACCTCCTGCCACTCTGTCGTCTGGACGTCAGCTTCCTCTTCCGTATTTCAGCCGCGTCCCGCTCGCCTGCCTCTGCATCTGTTCGTCTGCTCTCTCCCCCTGTACCTCCTGCAACATCGACTGGAGAGAGGGGAAGAAGAAAGGGCGTGGGCCGGGCCGAGGTAGAGAGGGCCGGCCCACGCGGAGGAGGAGGAAGAAGAAAAAAAAAAAGGAAAAAGAAATGGGCCGACGGAGCCGGCCCGGAGATCCTTTTTTATTATATTATTATTTTTTTTATTATTTTTTTTATTTTTTTGAAGATTTTGCGTTCAAACAGGCCCTGTTAATGCAAATGTGCCTAATGTCTTCGTGCCATGTGTTTTAACGAGAATGCTTTTGGTTTAGAGGTTAAAAATTAAACCCTAATTTTTACGCGATAAAACCCTAAATGATTGATCAAAATTTAGGTATCAACAGTCTCCTGCTAGACACAATTTTAGGCAACATGTAATATGCATTCGCACTGTCGAGCATAAATGCACACATGCACTATGATTTCAACTAGTTTTCATGCACGATGGTCTTGTCAAATCGGCATTACAAACTCCGTTGGGGAAAAATCATGACAAGACAATCCTAACTCACAAATGGATGTCTTGAAAATGTCGAATGAGGGACTTCCGGTCCGAAAGGTTTTTCTCTCATTCTCATCGAAAAAGGCTGACTTATGAAAATCACTCTATCTTACCATCATCATGTTGACAAGGGTCTGAGTATTCTCGCAAGCGGTACGACCTTACCAATCCAAGAGGTCTTTGTTGGGACTATAATATGGGCTTGGTCAATGGCTTAGCAAAAGAGACTCTTCGAGTCAAGGCTATTGAAAGAAAATACTCCGCAATTGTCTCTGGGTTTACAAGTCAAGAACCCTGCAAAATGAGATAGAAATGGACTTGCTCGCACTTTCTCGAGCTAAGCTTGTAAACATCTGAAATTCTACGTTAGTTCAAGTGCCCTAATCTGAAGGAACTTTGCAAGGGACATAACGTAGGCTAGGTTTATAGGTTGCGAAATGAATGGATCATTTGGCTCAAAATGTATATGATCAGGGTGAATAAGTTGGTGATCATCTTGGCATTGTCACCGGTCTTCTTCTTCACCAGGGATTGTCTCCTCGAAGGATGTTCCATTGTCTTCAAGAGTTCATCACTTGATGCCTTCGAGACTTGTAGGACTATTGTTCTACTGGGGATGATCTTGATATGTCACATCCTTTCATTGGGCATTGGCCTTGCTTTTACCAGGCACACTGCTTTTTCTTGCCCCTTTTTTTTCTTTTTTCTCTCGACATATGTCGCTTACAATGTAAACACTGATCATCTAATTTGCCTAAATTGACTCACCGTTTGAGCTTAGAAGCTTCTTGTCTTCTATCGACGTTCTGGATATGCTGCTTGAACAATGATGACTTTTTGTCTTGCCCCAGTGTAGGGGATGATCACCAACTGAGTTTATATGAAACGAATTTGCAGGCTCAATTAGGCTTAGCAAAGGATAAAATGTGTATAGGATAGAGAAAGAAATGCTCTCCGTCATCCTAAGACACTTGAACTTTCGCATAAATTCATCTGAAAAAGCAACACTCGAAGATTGATGCAAGTGAGAGCAAGAAAACTTCTACCCATTTTTCACCTTATGATGCTGATTTACCTCCAGTTTGCCCTGATGTGGGGTGGTTCTTGACAGGGGTAATTGGAATGAATTTCTCCAAGAATTTAGGCTCAAAGTGGCGAAACAATGGAATAACTTGTAGTATTTAAGGTAGAGAAATGAATGCCTCTTGTCATCTCGGTCGCCGTACATTTTGCGAGATAACTCTTTACCTTGCAGACATGAATTTTCTTAACTCAACTCACTGGGGATTAATAGATGGGACTGTGTATAGGATAATGCTTGTCTTTCATCATCCCGATGTACCTCATTCGACACATTCAATTCATTCCACATGAGTTATGAAATTGTCCAAATAGACTTCCTCTTTGAAGTTGATGATGCAGATCGACAAAATAAAATGCAGAATTTAAAGCCAATGCAAACATCTTAACTTGAAATTGATTGAAAGCATTTATTCATCATTGAAATATTTGCAATTCAAAGTATAAAACCAAACACTTGAAACTTTTGCTGCAAAATATGAGATTTTATCAAGGATAATACATCTTTACAGCATCAGAATTAAGAGAATTGGAAAACTCACGACCATCCATCTCTGCGAGAATCAGGGCACCTCCGGGAAGCACCTTCTTAACCACATATAGACCGATGTAGTTTGGAGCAAACTTACCTCCAGGAACAGGAAAGACTACTCATGCGTCAACTGGATCGGGCGTTTCGTCTCACTCTCGGGGGGATTTGCCCCTATTTTCACCTCTTTGGTTTCTTCTGTATCACCCAAGTTAATAATGACAGTTTGGTCTGACATGAGAACTTTGGATCTTTCATGTCGTTCTTGGTCACGCAACATATCTGAGGAATTTTCGAGTTCATAGGTATCATCGAGATCAGGCTCGGTTGTATATAATTCATCATTTTGGACCGTTTCCATACCCTCACGCGTCACAAGATTACCCCTGAAACATAAAGTAAGGGATTCAGAAGGACAAACAGGGCTAAACATTGCACTTTTTTTTTGTAATTTTTTTGTAATTTTTACTCTTTTTGTAATTTTTCTGAAATTCTTTTCGAAAAAGTTTTAACACGAGGAAGCATGAGAAAGCCTAGGCCTCAGAATTCTTCTTGGACTATATTTTCTTTATCGGTTGGATATCGTCATCGGGCTGGTTTGATATACCTCAACATGCCCTCAAAAGATGAAAATAACTTGTAATTTCATTGAATATTTCAAAATGAATTACATTTATTGAATGGAAATTGCAACAATCAAGTCCTAGAAAAGAAAATGGAAAGCAACACCCGAGACGGGGCAAGTCCTAAAAAAACAGTAAAATTCCCACGCAGGGGAGTATACAGAAAAGTAAAAGTTGTTACTCTTGTGGGCCAGTGCTCATTCTCTCTAATGGTCCTCCTTCGATAGCTCGAATGAAGACGTCATCGAACAGGGCAGTAATTCCTTCGATTGCATCATCAGAGTCTCCCGTCCTTTGAGGCATTAGATCATCCATACTGCCCCATATGTCAGGGACAATGTCACAGGGGTCAATATAGAAGCTCGGGGACGCTGAGTACTTCACATAATAGTCAAACTTGCCACTCGGTTGCCCCAGAGTGTCGATCACTTCTTTCTCTTCAGCAGCTTTAAAGGTGCTCTCTACGATATCTTCATCATCGGTCGTGTCTTCAAGTGAAGGCATGTCTTCAAGCAAATGATCGAGCTTGTCCTTCACGGTGTCCAACGTGGCGAACTCCTCGTCCCAATTAATAATCACTTCAGAAATAGTGGAAACGATGCCAGTGTGGCCGGCATAAACAATCATCCCAGCTTCTACCATCTTCGAGATTCTTTCTTTCATGATAGCCAGGGGAAGGACTTCATTACCCGGGTAACAACCGGCTTTTACCAACTCACTATAGACGTCGGTGGTGTATACTTTGACATTCCTGATTCGACCGGCATTGAAGCTGAATATGGCGTTCACATTGCCCGCGTGATCAAGGAGCGGGTTACTCTGAACATTCGGCTTGGCGGGTTGGAATGAGAAAGCCTTCGTGTCCAGGAGGTTTTGGATTCGGTGCTTGAGAGTGATGCAGTTATCAGTTGAATGCCCCACTTCACCCATATGATATTCACATTTCTTGGACGGATCGTAGTTGTAGAACTGCTCGGGGTTGGGCCGCTTTTGGCTCAGTGGTAAGCAAATTCTTCTTCCGGAGGACCTCCAGTACTTGAGACAACGACCCGGGGAGAGGGGTGAATCGTCTTTTATTGATCTTTTTCTGAAAGGGTTGACGACCCGTGCTTTGTTGCTGAGCTTCTGCTACTTGAATTGCCGGGGCGGGATTAGTATTCCGCCGGCTCAGTTGGTTATACGTCACATTCACTTCAGCTGCCGGTTCTTTCTCCTTCCTTGTGCCAAATCTTTTGGTCGACGAAGACGGCTCCACAAACCACCCATCCTTCAGCCCTATCTCGATCTGTTCGCCTATAAGTATACGTCACATTCACTTCAGCTGCCGGTTCTTTCTCCTTCCTTGTGCCAAATCTTTTGGTCGACGAAGACGGCTCCACAAACCACTCATCCTTCATCCCTATCTCGATCTGTTCGCCTATAAGAATGAGTTGGTTGAAGTTGTCAGCTGGAATGGCTACCATCCGATTGCGATACTCGAACGGGAGAGTTTTCACGAACATTATCTTCAACTCACTGTCTATGGGTTCCGGGACAACCTGAGCAGCTAAATTCCTCTACCTGATGGAGTAATCCTTGAAGGACTCAGTCTTCTTCATCTGAGCACGCTCGAGATCATCACGGGTAGGAATGATGTCTGTTATGAACCTGTACTGTAACATCCCGAAATTCGACTCAATCTCTGGAATGAATAAAACGAGTATTATTCGATATTTCATTTTCGTAAGTCTTGCCCGGAGCTGATCACTCATGGGATACTGACCAGATGGGAATGGCCAACTAGGAATAGATACGTGGACCAAGGACACGGTCGCGAGTCAAGCCTGACTTAGGAGAATGACGAGGAAGTATTTTGGGCCAGTGTGAACCGATCATCCGAACCGGACGATTGTGTCATCGGAACTAGTGAGAATTCCTCTCGTTCCCTCTCTCGAGCTCGCCGCGATTCGGACAACCCGAGGTCAAAAGGTTTGAATCCTAAACGGCCGCCCGTTAGTGAGAGATTTAGAAATTTGAAATTTGACAATTTGATCGTGAAATTTAATCTGGATATCAAGAGCGATTTTCGTGAGTCTCGGGATAGTTTTTATGAGGACGACGTCAAATTTAGCTGGCCATATGTGTATAGGACTTGTACGGTCAAAAAATTAGCGATTCAACCCGGTACCGGAACTTAATGTCGGTTTTGCCCCTTTGCCCTTTGGAATTCCAAATTTTGGTGTGTCTAGACCTAGCCCTAGGGGGTGACACTTGTCACTCTAACCCTTCCCCATGAAGCCCATCATTTTATCCAAAGTTTTATCCTACCTCTTGGCATTCCCTATGTTCAACATCATTGCCTCTCACTTCCCACTCTTTTCCCTCTCTTTCTCTCTCACTCTCTCTCTCTCTCTCTCTCCCCTCTCACCCGGCCACACTCCTCTCCCTCTCCTCTCCGGCGATCTCTCTCTCCCGCTCGGCCTCACGCCGCCCGCCGCCCGCCGGAACGGCCGCCACCAGCCAGCACCGCCGCCGTACACCGACTCCTCTCTCTTGCCTCACCGCCAGCCGGCCGACCCTCTCCTCTCTCCTCCTTGCTGTTCGCGACCGGCCGAGGCCTCACGCCGAGGCCAGCGCGGCCATGCCTCCGCCGTGCCCGTCGCCGCTCCGCCAAGGCCGCCGCCGTGCGCCGTCGCCACCCTCTCGCGGTCTTCCTCTTTCCCTCGCCGATTCCCCTTCATTTCCCCTCTTCTCCGGTTGCATGCAAGCGGGTTGGACGCCGGTCAGCCAAGGGAAGTAAGCTCGCCGTCTCTCCCTATTTCCTTCCGTCACTCACTGTTATGCTCTCCCTCGCCGGAACAGCCGCGCCATTGCCGTCCGCCGCCTAGACCGCCGACCGCCGTGCCTCCGCCGGACTGCTCACTGTCCGCCGTCACCGCCGTGAGCAGCAGCCGCCCGGAGCCACTCAGCCACTCGTGCGGTTCCCCCTCGCCGTGAACAGCAGCCGCACCAACCGTAGGACGCCGCCATAGCTGCTGTGGGCCGCTAGACCGCCGGCCACCACTCGCCGTCGCACCATTGGGACTTGTGCCGCCGGTTCCACCGTCCACCGGTGATCGGCCGCCATTCCCCGTCGCCATGACTTGAGAATAGGTGGGTGAAAACGTCTAAGTCGCCACTAATCAATTTACGGTAGGCTGATTAGAAACCTAAATAAAACATATGGAGATATGTTTTATTTTTACGAACCAAAGATTCTAAGTCCGGAGACTTGATTACGCTAGATCTAGTCTAACGTCCTTTCGGTACCTTTTCTTTTCAAAAATGTTTTGGCAGGCAGTTTGGATCCATTTTAACTTATGTCATTAACATGTGAGGTGTTCATGCGAGTGCGCAAACCACCAATTTAACACCCAGAAATCAAAGCATTAAATAAATTGCAAGCTCAGGAGAACAACTTACCTCGAACCAACGCAAGCATCTGTATTGTTAGCTAGAAAATCACATCAAACACTCTAATATGATTTCTAGTTAACAAACAATCACTCAATTTCTCTTTTTTTTGATTTTCACTTATTTAAATGAAACCTAGCCTAGATGTAATGACGTGCAAAAATATGACATGCAAATTAATGTAACCTAGCATGCAAACTATATGACACACGACGACGTGACCTAATTCTAATGACGTGCGAATGATTTATTTTTGGTATTTTCTCATTGAAATTCGGAATAAAAATATACCTAAATTATCATGCAAACTAATGACTTCCATTTTTGGTATTTTTTTTTATTAAAATTCGGAATGGTAAAAATACCTAAAATAACGTGCAACCTATGATGACTTAATCTACCCTAGAATGACTTATTTTTGGGTGTTGACACCTAAATTTTACCGACCATTTAGTCGTAATTTGCATTAGAAAATTAGGGATTAAATTTTAACCCCTAGACAAAAATATTTAAATTGCATAGCATGTAGTTTTAGTTTAATTGCATTTGCATCAAATTGGTGATGGCAAACGAACTTAAATTTTATCAGACGAGACTCGGCTCGCTCGGAATGCTAGGGCCGGGAATTTCACGTCACATGGGCTTGGTTGTTTTAATTTGGGCTTAGCCCAAGTTAATTCAGCCCATTTAAGTTTAATTAGAGCCCAAGCCCAAGTTTAAGCCCATTAGGACATAGAGCCCATCTATTTGACCTAGGTTAGAGTTATAAATACATAATATTAGGTCAGAAACGGGGGGACACATAACTTCAGATCAGAGAATTTTGAGAGATCAGAAAAATTCTAGAGAAAACACGTGAGAGGAGATCGACGCCGGAGCAACCACGCCGGACGACCCCCTCCGCGTCAGTCGTGCCTGCCGCACGTCCGCCTGAAGCCGCTGCCCGCTGTCCCAAAGACTCCAACATCTTCACGCGTGAGATGGACTGAAGCGGCTGCCCGACGTGTAACATCCCGAAATTCGACTCGATCTCTGGAATGAATAAAATGAGTATTATCCGATATTTCATTTTCGTAAGTCTCGCCCGGAACTGATCATTCACGGGATACTGACCAGATGGGAATGGCCAACTAGGAATAGGCACGTGGACTAAGGACCCGGTCGCGAGTTAAACCCGACTTAGGATAATGACGAGGAAGTATTTTGGGCCAGTGTGAACCGATCACCCGAACCGGACGATTGCGTCATTGGAACTAGCGATAATTCCTCTCGTTTCCTCTCTCGAGCTCGCCGCGATTCGGACAACCCGAGGTTGAAACGTTTGAATCCTAAACGGCCGCCCGTTAGTAAGAGATTTAGAAATTTGAAATTTGATGATTTGATCGTGAAATTTAATCCGGACATCGGGAACGATTTTCATGAATCTCGGGATAGTTTTTATGAGGACGACGTCAAGTTAAGCGGGCCATTTATGTATAGGGTTTGTGCGGTCGAAAAATTGACAATTCGACCCGGTACCGGAAATCTGAGTCGGTTTTCCCTTTCTACCCATTAGAATTCCGAATTTGAATTCTGGTGGGGGTGTGACACTTGTCAACACCCCCCTTCCCCATGCAAGTCATGATGGAAACAAAACTCACACTCTACCTCTTCCTCTCCCCCATGCAGAATCATCATCACCCATCATCTCATCACACTTTCTCTCCCTCTCTCTTCCTTCCCTCTCACTCGGCTCACTCTCTCTCACGCCCTCTCCCCCTCACCGGCGATCTCTCTCTCTCCCTTCCGGCCTCACGCCGCCCATAGCCACCGCCGGGACCGCCACCAGCTAGCACCGCCACCGTGAACCCCTCCCTCTCACCTCACCGCCAGCCGGCCGACCGTGCCTCTCTACTCCCTTGCTGTTCACGACCGGCTGAGGCCTCACGCCGAGGCCAGCGCGGCCGCGCCTCCGCCAAGGCCGCCGCTGTTCCCCTCGCCGCCGTCCTGTTGCATGCACGGTTGGACGCCGGGCCTCCCTCGCCTCCGTCTTCCTCTCTCTCTCTTCCTCGGCTGCATGCAGGGGAGTGTGGCGCCGGTCAGCCAAGTAGGGACAAGCTGACCGTCCGCCAAAGGCCGCCGCTGAGCACCGTCGACCGTCGCTCGCTGTGGCCGCCGTCGCCCTCTCTCTCCCGGCCGTCTCTCTCTCCCTCTTGGTTGCATGCAGCAAGGCAGGTGCCGGAGCAACCTCGCCACCAGCCCGCCGCCGTTCCCCGCTCTCCCTTCTCTCCGGCGCAGCTGCATGCACGGCTGAACCACCGCCGGACCGCTCGCTGCCCGCCGTGCACCGCCCTCACCGAGCCATTCTCTCCTCTGTCTCTTCCTGTCTTGTTTCCTTTCGCCGGAACAGACCACCTTTCGCCGAGACCAAGCCAGCCCCGCCGCGCCGTCAGCGGACTGCCCGCTGGTCGCCGCCGCCGTTCACCGCCGTGAGCAGCAACCGTCCGGAGGCCGTCCAGCAGCTTGTCCGTCGTTCCCTCGCCGTGAACAGCAGTCCCGCCGGCCTCACGCCGCCGCCGTGGTTGCTGTGAACCGCCGTCCACCGCTCGCCGTCGTCTCTTGGGAAGTGTGCCGCCAGTTCCACCGTGTACCGGTGATCGGCCGCCATTCCCCGTCGCCAAGCTTGGATCGAGGTGGGTGAAAACCTCTAAACCCTAGTTAGGACGATTGTGCATTTTAGCGGGCCTAGGGTGTGGTTGATAGTCAATTAGTGACGATTTTGGTAGACTATTAAGCTAATTTAGAGACGAATTATAGGTCGGGAGCATGCTGAGTATGGGCTGTCCACTTGAGAATTTAATTGGATTAAGTTGGATAAATCGGAGATTAAATTGCATAAGTGTCGGGAGTGCCTAGATTGACCTATTGTTGGCTGAGTTGTACTTGAATATGCTCAATTATATGTACATTGCCATGCCGCGTGTTCATGGGCCCGATTAGTGTGACGTGTGATTGGCCAATAATTGGCGTGCATTACATTGCCTAAATATGTGATTGACGTGTACTAAAGCCATGCCATGCAAGATCGTATTGTACCGATTATTTGGGGCTTGTTAGCATGTTGATTGGACGCGTCATGATTTAAATTGAGCATGTTGCACTATGATTGGGCGAGTTCTTGGTGTTATTAAACACGTTGTAGTACACGCTGACCTTGGCATGAATTGTTGATGCACCTTTGTAAATTGGGTGTTCATTGTACATTGCATCATTGCCCGGGTGCGGAATTGCATGGCTATACATTGTGCATGCCGAGTATGTGGCTTGTGGAAATTTTGCGAGTATGCGTGTATGCCATGGACATGTGATCACTTAATTATGCCCTGATGCGTTTACGCGGGGTTCAGATAAAATCGGTTGCGTGAATGTGTGATCACTTTCGCCCTGATGCGTTTACGCGGGGTGTGCCGTCCTCATGCACTTTGGAGCAGGACGATGCCCGGTACGTCCGGAAGACAACCATCCTGATGCGTTTACGCGGGCTCTGGTTTGTAAAGGAGATCGGTGTTACGCCTGATGCGTAAGGACGCGGGCTAGAGACACTGGGCCTGGGGCGTCTCTACGCTGGCCACGGAGTGTTGTGATTGGTCTTCGGACCGGATCTTCGGATCGGACCTTCGGGTCGGGCCTTCGGGTCGAGTTAATGAAATAAATGGCTAACGTGTGATGCATAGTGTCTGATTATGTGATGGAATCCGCTGGGCATGGTATGGGACGTGTCTAAGTAGATTCTATCTTACAATCGGAACCCGAACGGAATTGTGGGCTGAGATGCCATAGAAGTTGATTTATCAGCATGGTGAATTAATGGCATTTGCATGCATATGAATGCATGAGTTGGTATGCTGAATTGTGTGACTCGGTGAACCATACTTGGAATTGTCACAAAAAGGTTTTGAGCATGCGTGTGACGTACGTGTGAATCGAGAGTGCCGCTTGTGAAATGCGATAGTATGGGATTGTCTAACCTGCAGGGTCATGGAAGTGCCGATTTGAGCCTACGGGCCTAAGTCACTATGATATGTGTGTGATTGGTTTTACCCGTCAGGAGATGCATGTTAGCCTAATTTAGGTTTAGATGTTTGCACTCACTGAGATGTGTCTCACGGTTTTTATAACCCAACCTTTCAGACCCACGCCCATGAACCGACCGCCTATTCCAATTCGCTTCGGGATTCCTTTAGAGTATGAGCATACGATGGTTGAATTCCCGGTGGCGAACAACGAAGTTTTCATGAGGCATTATTCGACGATAACCGTAGACATAGGCACGACACATCCAGAAGTTCATGAGTACGTAGCCTGGTGCTTCCGGGACCGTTGGGGAGAGGAGTATGGGCCCCTCCGTACCATGGATATCCCATTCACCATAGAGGGGCAGCTTGATCCACAATGCCCGAGCGGTGAGGTCGTAGATTCCGAGATGGATTCGGAGGAGGCTATAGGTCCTTTTGCCTGGTACGAGCCTGCCGAAGACGAGGAGTTAGGAGGTATTGACCACGAGCCAGTTGTGGAGGACCCAGGAGTGGAGCCAATGGAGGTCGACGAAGCCGAGCCGATGGATACCGAGGAATCCGAGGAGGAGGTTCCTAGCGAGGATTCAGAGATACCCGACAGTTCGTCCGAGTCCGATGACTCCGACCCGGATTGGGTGCCCTAGGCTAGGCTTGGTTTTCTTTTGACGAGGGTAGACACTTTTTGGATTTAGGACCCTCTACCGTGGGCTGTTGTCTCTCTCTTTTGATCGCACATTATTTCTAATGTCGTTTTCTTGGAACAATGTAAGAATGTTTCTGATAGTTTCGGTATGGATGTGTACGTTGCCTCAGTTCTCTTTATGCTGTTGCCCTTGGTTCTCACATTTACTTTGTACGGGTGTTTGTTTTAAAATTCTTGCTTCCGCATGTGTTTTCATACTCTGCCTTGGGAAATGGGTCGACGACGATGCGTCCTGGGACGTCGTGTTATATTCTTATCGACCCTCGAGCGGGATGTTGCGTGCCGGGGAGTTCGGGGCGTGACACGACGCCCACGACGCTGACGTCCTTGCTACGTTCTTCCTTGGACTGAAGATTCCCCATGCAAAAAACGTGAAGGGAAGAGAACGTGGGCAAAGACATCCTGCTGTGTCGAACTCCACCTGGTGTCAACGTGGGTCGTTGTTCCTTCCCCGACGAAGACCGCTACTGCTTCTCTGATTTGCTGCTCACGCCGCTGACTTCCTCTCCTCCTTCACGTTTGCTAATCTTCACGTGTTGCTGCCCTCCTTGCTGTTTTCACCTTTTACTTTGCTGACCATTGACCATCCCTGCTGGTCCCGACGCTCCCCTTCGCAGCAACACCCCCATGCAGACGAATCCAAAGGAGAAGGAACGTTGAGCATTCCCCGAAGCAGCAGCACATACTTTCCAGAATCGCTCACTCCACAGAGCTTATTTGTGGAAACTCAAAACACGAACGTTGTAGATCTACGAGTCCTTGATCTGTGGCTTTTGGAATCGGGTCAATCCGACGTGTATTGAGGAAGTTACGCCCATTTTTCCGGAATCGTGCAGTCCTGAAATTTTCCACCCGCAGACCGCCGGACGCCTAGCCGTGCCCGCCGGAACAGCAGCCTTGCCGGACATCCTTCCCGTCCCGACGCCGTGAGCCTCGTTGTGCCGTGCCTTGTAGTCGTCGTCGTCGTCGCCGGTCATCGCGATCCCGATCCCGAAGCGATTCAAATTTTGGAAGGTTATCTGTAAATTAGGTAATTGACATTATCCCATAATTTTCAGAATATTTAATTTCCTAGTTTGAATGTTTTGAATATTGCATGAATATCACGTCGGTAATTAGATATCTTTTGGGTAATGTTCGATATCCGCAATATTTCAAATATTCAAATTAGGAAAATTTCCTAATTTAGCAACGTATTTGGACGTCTATCCGACCTTATCCCCAAGGTACGATACGCGGCGATACGGGAAATTATCATCCTATCTATAATCACTTAGATACGATGATAAATTTCATTAGCTTTCCAAATTTGAATAATCGGTTATCCGTTAATATCTATAACCCCATAGATATGACCGATAATTTGATTTTTGTGCCTAATTCGAGTTTGAAACAAATTTGGCGGATCGCGTGGTTGATTTGAAAGTGATTGCTATCCTTATTTGTTTGACTATCTTCCCTTTTCAAATAAAACAGAAAATTCAAAAAATATTAGTTAGATTTAAATTAGAGTTTTGCATGTCTTAGATTTTGAATATATCCCGAAGGATGAGATGAATATTTAATTTAAATTAGGACCTAAGGTGGCATGTTTCCTAGTTTAAATTAAGTATTGTTTTAATTCTAATGGATTATTCACGTTATTTTTTTAATTCCGAATTTTCAAGAAAACCCCAAAAAGAGAATGAATTGCTTTAGGGTAGATTAGGTTAGATTGCATCTTAATTTCAGCAATTTAATAATTTCGAATTTTAAACAGAAAATACCAAAAATAGAAGTCATTAGGTTGCATGGTAATTTAGGCATGTTTTTTATTCCGAATTTCATAAAGAGAAATACCAAAAAAATAATAATAAATCATTCGCATGTCATTAGAATTAGGACACGTCGTCGCATGTCATATAGTTTGCATGCTAGGTTGCATTATTTCGCGTGTCATATTTTTGCACGTCATCGCATCTAGACTAAGTTTCATTTAAATAATTGAAAATCCAAAAAAAGAAATTGAGTGAATTGCTTTGTTAATTAGAGATCATATTAGGATTGTCTGTATGATTTTTCGCTAACAATGCAGATGCTTGCTGGATTCGAGGTAAGTAATTCCTCCCAACTTGCAATTTATTTAATGCTTTAATTATTGGGTGTTAAATTGGTGGTTTGCGCACCTGCATGAACACCTCACATGTTAGAAATTAAGTTAAAATGGATCCAAACTGCCTGCCAAAATATTTTTGAAATGAAAAGGTACCGAAAGGGCGTTAGACTAGATCTAGCGTAATCAAGTCCCCGGGCTTAGAATCTCTGGTTCGTAGGAATAAAACATATCTCCCTATGTTTTATTTAGGTTTCTAATCAGCCTACCGTAAATTGATTAGTGGCGACTCCAAGCATGAAAACATTTGCATGTTAAGAACTTAAACCCTAAGTTGCGAATTGGTAGGGCTTGGGAGGGCCCGAGTTAAGTTCAATCTTAATAATCCATTAGCCCGAAAAATTGATCAAATTTTTAGGGTCGCGACATTGGGATTTTTGTATAAAATTCGGAATAATAAAATAACGTGAATAATCCGTTATGATTGAAATAATACCTAATTTAAACTAGGAAACATGCCACCTTAAGTCCTAATTTAAATTAAATACCTATCTCATCCTTCGGGATATAATCAAAAATCCTAGACATGTAAAATTCTAATTTAAATCTAGCTAATATTGTTTTGAATTTTTTGTTTTATTTGAAAAGGAAAGAAAGCAATTTAAACATGGATAGCAACCAATTCAAATCAACCACGCGATCTGCCAAATTTGTTTCAAACTTTGAGTAGGCACAAAAATCGAACTATCGGTCATATCTATAGGGTTATATATATCGACGGATAGACGATCACTCAAATTTGGAAAGCTAATGAAATTCATTATCATATCCAAATAGTTATGGATTGGATAATGTTTCCCGTATCGCCGCGTTTCGTACCTTAGAGATAATGTCGGATAGACGTCCAAATACGTTGCTAAATTAGGAAATTTCCTAATTTGTATATTCTCAAATATCGCGGATATATCGAACATTATCTTAAGATATCTACCAGATATTCATGCAATATTCCAAACGTGCAAATTAGGAAATCAAATATTTTGAAAATTTAAAGATAATGTCTAATTACCTAATTTACCGATAACTTCCAAATTTAAACGTCTCGGGGTCGGGCTCGGACTTGCGGATCGGATCGAGGCAACCAACGACGAGACGACGATGCACGGCGAAATACGGCTCGCCGGCGAGGCTCACGGCACCGGCGAGGAACAGCGGCACGGCGAGGACTGTTCTGGCGTCGGGAGCAGGAACGGCGCCGGCGTTCGGCGGCTTGCTGTTCCGGTGGACGGCGGCGGGACTGCTCCGGTGGGCTCGGTTCTGTCGACTCTAGTGTGCACGGCGGTTCGACAAGGGGTGACGACGGCAGAACAGTAGCTTGGCGGGAGCTGTTCCGGCGACGAGGCAGGGCAATGGCGCGTCTCCGGCGTGCGGTGGCATGAGCGACAACTTCACAGTTTGAAGGACTTCAGGGCAGCGACGACAGCGGGGATGTCCGGCGATGTTGGTCCGGTCACGCGGCGGGTGGCGGCAGCAACATCGGGGAACGGCGGAGCAAGGCGGCGTGCAGCTCTACGGCGAGAGGGGCTACGCGGCTTGCTGTTCCGGTGGACGGCGGCGGGGCCAGGAGCTACAACGAGGGGTGGCTCCGGTGAGGCAGTAGCGACGTCGTCCAGGCGATGGCGAGAGGCAGTCGGGTGAAGTGGCAGCAACGATTGAGGCGGTGGCCCTCCGGCGAAGAGCGGCAGCGACGGCGGATTGGCATGAGGGGAGATGCGGTGGCTGGCGATCGGCGGGAGGAGGCGTTGATGGCGTGATGGTCGGCGGCGTGGCGCGGTGGCCGTCAAGCGGTGCGGTGCGCTCGGCGATGGCGTGCGGCGGAGCTCGGCCTCCTTCTCTCTCTCTCTCTCTCTCGCACGTTCTCACGTGTTCCTCTCAAGAATTTTCTGATCTGAAATTATGTGACCCCCCCTAATTTCTGACCTAAACTTGTTTATATAATGCTATTCCTAGGTCAATTAGGTTGGCTCTATATCTTAATGGGCTTAAGCTTGGGCTTAGGTCCATATTTAACATTTAAATGGGCTAAATTAACTTAGGCCTTAATTAATTAAATTCAACATACTGAATTAAGCCCAAATTAAAACAACGAAGCCCGTTTGACACAAAATTCCCAGCCCCTGCATTCCCGAGCGAGCCAAGCTCCATTCGATGAAATTTAAGCTCATTCGCCAACGCCAGTTTGATGAAAAAATACAATTAAACTAAAATGAATCTAAACTATACGTTATGCAATTTAAATATTTTTGTTTAGGGGTTAAAAATCAATCCCTAATTTTCTATGCAAATTACACTAAATATCGTGCCAAAATTTAGGTGGCAACACCCACATTTTAAAAGATGAGGTACTTAATTGAATAAAAAGGAAGAATAGATACCCCACAATAAATTGGACAAAAATTCATGCACTTGCATTGTTATTACCCATTTTATTAAATATTCTTACCAAGGAGAGAGAGAGAGTTTTTCTTTCGGGTCTTCCAAAGGACCCGCAAGAGTAACCTAATTAAAGGAACCGTAGGAGTGCGTCTATATCTGATGAACGCCCACTATTCATTTTTGCAAGCATCAATTATTCTCCATCGCAATTTTAACAAAAAATTCAGAATGTTGAATTTTAGCGTTTAGAAATACCTGAACCAATTTTCTAAAAGTTTCAAATAATACAATGAAGTGGTAAAAGAATGCCCAGAAAAGGCGATTGATTTCTTCTGTTGGCTCCATTTTTCTTTTACGTGAGCTTGGATCATACCTGGGGTTTTCTTTTCTTGTTTGATGCATGGACACGATCCAAGCTCAAATTATACTCCTTTCTGGCCTGTAATTTTCTTCTGGCGCATTGTTGATTTTAATATCAACTTTTATAACACAATAATTAGAAAAATAGTTCGCCAAGAAGCAGAAAAACACAAAACCTTAGTTTAAAGAATGCTAAATTCTTAGGGGACTGGGACCATCCAAAGTACCTTCCTGAGATAACTTTGACTTTGGTCCGAGCACCAAATCTGGTGTGAGCCGCCATGAATGTTGGATAAAGAGTGTTCTTGATGTTAATAAGTATGCTCTAATACTCAAATTTCGGCCGGTTTGGGTCGGTTCGTGTTTCGGTTCGGGTATTGTGTTTGGTTTTGACACCCCTGGTTAGGGTCACAAATGTTTCATATGAAAATTTTCGTGTTAAATTTATCATTAAAGAAATATTCTCTTTACAATCTTTACACAACTGCTCATATTTTATCCACCTTACTGTGCAGCGTGGCCTCATATTGGTGGACACACGGTCTGAATTTGGGAAGGCTGAGGACGGTTCCATTCTTTCGATAGATGAGGTTTACTTTTCCTCTTTCCCTTTCCCTTTCTTGTATGCACCCATGTATTGAATGCGTTACATTCTGTTTATATCAGAACACAGTATTATATCGCAACAGAGTATCATTGTTTTGGCATGGAATTACATGTGCATACTCCTGACTGGGATAGATATTGGATAGCGCAGTCTTGTGTTGAAATGATTTCAAAATCGTCTTGAGCCTGAAAATGTCGACCGAGGTATGCAATACTGTCCCTGGTTCTGGTCACTGTTGCTGTTTGGGGGTGCATAAGCTAAGGCATCTGTTGTGCTGCTGCCAAATGGTGGATGAAGGGACGAAGAGCAACTCCCTATGATGTGCTAGGGATTTATCATTTTGGCGTCTGGATATGTCCTCTTAGCGCTTTCACACCCCCCAAAGGCCAGTTCGTCTTCATTTCTCAAGGAATCTCATCTGGTAAGCCAAGTCATTGTTCCTAGTACCCTGGCTGCAATAAAAAGGAGACTCCTCTTGTGTTGCCACCTTGCGTTGGGACAACTTGAAGTTCTTTGAGAAAGAAAAGAAAGGAGCCTCCTCTAGAGGCCAGGCTAGCTACACACATGTGAATTGAAATATAGGGAGAGTTCCATTGTGTGGTTCCTTTTTATTTATCATTCCATACTTATCATCTTCATACATCTCCTCCATCCTGTTTTCCATTTTCCTACGTAATCCTCCCATTCGTAATAGAAGAATCCATTACTCTACTTTTCCACAAAAGCAAATGATGCCCTTTTTACACGTATGACTAGGGATGAGCATGATCCGGGTTGGGCCGGTCCAACATCTAATCCTGGAACCAACCCACACAGTGTCGGTTCCCAATTTTTTGGACCGAGGACCGACCCCCTATTGAGCTTGGGACCAAGGACTGGACCGACCATGTGGGTTTAGTCCGGTTCCAGGGTTAACCCGAGACCAACCAATTTTTATGTTTCATTTATTTTATTTATTGAAAAGACAAACGGTACACTTTGAAAATACATATCCAACGACAATGCAATATTGAGTAACCAAACTATAGACCCTAGTACAAATCAAATGAAAATCTAAGATAATGCAACAACAAAAATCTCCACTTAATACCCTTACCAAAAAAAAAATCTCCACTTAATACCACCCGCCCGGGTGGCGCTGCTGGAACGTGCACTCTTCCTCTCGCAAAAGGTTGAGTGTTCGAATTCCGGGCGTCGCAGGATGACTTAACCGGTGGCACGTGTGTGGTGGCTAGCACGTGTCGCCCCCAGGATTTACTCCCCGGCTGCCGACCATGTGGGGGTTGTCTGGGTTATCAAAAAAAAAATCTCCACTTAATAGTATACGAACACGTGAAATAAATTTGTCAAAATACATAACATAAACCATGAATTATACAATTTCATATCTTATTCATTCTCAAAAGATTGCTTCAATTTCTGAACACTTGAAAACAAAATAAATAACTTTATATCTTGTTTGTGAGACGTTGAAGAAGGCCAAGTGAGGCGACCTACGTTTGCCGTTCGTGAATTGCCAAGGTGGGCCAAGAGAGGTAAGCTGGTTCATGAGGCGAGCAAGGAGAGGTAGATCTAGCGAACAGCCACAGAGAAGCAAGGGAAGAAGAGATGCGACACTCAATAGTCAATAGGGTTTCTATTTTCAAAGCCAGAAGAAGAGGAGGGAGGGCTTTAGGTTCTTTGGAAAACAAATAAATATATAGAGTTGGTCCGAGTTGGACCAACCCTAAACTCTCAATACCGAGTATCAATTCGCACAGTGTAGGGTCCAGAGGTCCCAAGATCAAGGATCAACCCAGTTCCCCTAGGAACTGGACCAAGACCGATCAGGTTGGGTTGGTCCAAGGTCGGTCCAAGATCAACTTTGGACCGTTGCTCACCCCTACATATGACTTGATATATTCTATTTGTGTAAACCCATGAGAAGGTCCTTTATGCATATTGACTTTTATGAAGGGATATGATACCTCAAGTACCTAAGTTTTTGTCCTGTTTATTATTAAGTACATAAACTTTTTTAAATTCAATCAAATATATCAAATTTTCAAATTTAACTCAATATGAGGCATTCCATAAATAAATTGCCGAGCCATGTGATTTTGCTAACATGGCTCCCTTCCTAAACTAAAATTATTCCATCTTCCTTTAGGTGATGAGAGAGAGAGAGAGTTGACTTGGATGATTATAGTCGTCCAAGATCTCCCCATCGATGTGGCATCATTTTAAACGGCCATATCGGACGCCAATGTGAGCAGTTAACAGCTATTTAACGAAATTAGTATCCAATTTGGCATTCTCTACCATGAATCGTAATTTTGATGGAGATCTCACATTGACCCACATTTTAAAAGATGAGGTACTTAATTGACTAAAAAGGAAGAATAGATACCCCACAATAAATTGGACAAAAATTCATGCACTTGCATTGTTATTACCCATTTTATTAAATATTCTTAGCAAGGAGAGAGAGATAGAGAGTTTTTCTTTCGGGTCTTCCAAAGGACCCGCAAGGGTAACCTAATTAAAGGAACCGTAGGAGTGCGTCTATATCCGATGAACGCCCACTATTCATTTTTGCAAGCATCAATTATTCTCCATCGCAATTTTAACAAAAAATTCAGAATGTTGAATTTTAGCGTTTAGAAATACCCGAACCAATTTTCTAAAAGTTTCAAATAATACAATGAAGCGGTAAAAGATTGCCCAGAAAAGGCGATTGATTTCTTCTGTTGGCTCCATTTTTCTTTTACGTGAGCTTGGATCATACCTGGTGTTTTCTTTTCTTGTTTGATGCATGGACACGATCCAAGCTCAAATTATACTCCTTTCTGGCCTGTAATTTTCTTCTGGCACATTGTTGATTTTAATATCAACTTTTATAACACAATAATTATAAAAATAGTTCGCCAAGAAGCAGAAAAACACAAAACCTTAGTTTAAAGAATGCTAAATTCTTAGGGGACTGGGACCATCCAAAGTACCTTCCTGAGATAACTTTGACTTTGGTCCGAGCACCAAATCTGGTGTGAGCCGCCATGAATGTTGGATAAAGAGTGTTCTTGATGTTAATAAGTATGCTCTAATACTCAAAAAAAGTGCAAAACTAATCTGGTAATCGCCATCTACCCCACAAAAGAAAATCACCCTAACGCCATAACGTATAAACTGAACATTTCTGTTCGCAGGTTTCCCATGGAACTTCTAGGCTTTGTTCGGAAGGGCTCGGTGGGGAAACTCGGTGCAGAAAATACCCAAAAATATTTTTCTTGTTTTCAATTTTCCACCTAATTAAATTTTCATGATCTTTTATCAATCGCAATTGTGTGTGCTTAAAGGAAATTCCACATGGTCGAAGATGCGAACATTGCCGAAGCAGCGAGGTAAATAATCATCTTTAAGGTAGCCGAGTGCATTCCCCAAAGATTTTTTATAGGGAAAGAGCAAAGGGGGATGCTCTCTTTTCCACAACCGGAGGATTTAATGAGGGGCGTCTTCTCTTTCCTCGTCAAGAATGGATCATCAAGTGCGTAAACAGATACATGGAAATGGACCGCCATTAGCTCCTCTCCACTAAGGGAGCAAGACAACACTCGAGAAAACTGTCCATCTAATGTCTTCCGAACAAGGTACCGTGCACCAATAGCGTCAATCAGTCACCCAAAACCATGAAAATTCAGTTTAAATGTACTGAAGAAACTATTTTATATTGTCCTCCTCACTAACATGACTTTTTTTAATGTAGCTTCTAAATGTATCTGTAAATAGTGAAAATTTCGAGCGAAATATAAAATTCTGCTTTCATATTACGATGCTCAGCATTTTTTTATCTGCAAGCGTAGTCGCCCAACCAAATTAGGATATGCATTCATGGTAGAACAATCAAACTTGAGTGAAGATATTAATCAATTGGATGAGCTAAATCAAATTAGCATTCATAAATACCAACCAAATTCAAAATGGATTTTGTACTTGCTTATACCAGAGTAGGTATTGATCAAAAATCCAATTGTGGACGTACAATCTTGATTTGACTAATTAGGAGCAATCACGAGAATTGAAAACTCCCCCCAGTCTCTCTATTAAGGGGAGGCCCCTCTATTCAATCGAAGGAGACGAAGAGGAGTGAGCTAATGTTGAATGCGGTTGCTTTTTATTTGCTTCGGCACGATTTAAAGGGCTGAACAATCATCGTACTATTTATAGACCAATGATAATAGTAGTGGCAGATGAAGCATTGATAGAGAGGTTTAGGGACGGAAAAGACCATTGCTAACTCATCTCTTTGCGTGAGAACGGAATAGCCGTCCCTAAGTGTCGTCAGAAGGGCTTCAAAAAACTGTCCCAAGTTCTCTTTGTTGACGATCGGAAGGTGCGAACCCCAAGTCAAGAGTTCATAACCTTAAGTTCTTGGTTGTTCCGTGGTACTCATTTCCATGTTCCTTCTTGGCCCCACTTGTTTGTTGCCCATGGAAGTGGAATACGTTCTAATGTTTAAGTTCCACTCTGGTGCTCGCGGTTTCGCGATTTACTGTTTCACTTCCCGAGATACAACTTCCTTCAAACTTCCTTGACATGTTTTTTAGCCTTAAACGGAAGGTTTTCTTCAATTTTCAGTGGTGATTTTGTGCCATTTAGGAAGAGGGAGTATCTGTAGTAAAAAAAGAAAATGTATCCAAACCGAAAAAAGGAACATTTCCTCTTGAGGCTCGAGGTCCATCTAAAGATCAAAGGAAATTTCACTTGCACACAACAAAACAGTAACACCGGTTAAACCATCAACAGTAGAGTCCTTGGGCAAATTAAAATCAATTAAAATCCATGGTAAATTCCATAGACATGCCACAAGCTCGTATATTCATAGTAAGTTCTCTCACCTGGTCTCAGGGGCAATTTGTACAAAATGATGAAAAAGGATAGCCACCCATGAAAGTATTGCAAGACCAAGTGCAGAAAAAGCAACGGAGACAGGTTCCTGACGATGGATGCAAAGCAGTTTATATGGAACTTCTATGCTATCAACAAGATCGCATACACACATCATAGATTTAAAAATGCTAGAAAAAAAAGTAAATGAGGAAGCCCGAAATCCAAAGACATGCTTGAACAGCCACTTCCCGTGATTTTTTAAGGATTTGTCACCAATTTTTTTCTTTCCTCTTCTCTCACGACAATGCCCTGATATTTACAATCACTCTGGCAGTCCCATTGTTTCCATCTAAGGTGAAGTGTTTCTTGCAAATACCAAGGAACATCCCACGAGTTTCCCATCAGATGAAAATTTACAATGTTGAAAGCACTTATCTCCAACAAAACCCAGACTTTCGCACTTTTCTATGCAAGACCTGGCCAAACATCAACACTAACCAAGAGGAGATGGAAAGTGTTCCAATAAAAGAGCAAGCTTCCGGATTGGAACTCATTAGCAATGTCATAGTCCAAGCAGCTTCTTTATCTGCAGTGACATCAATAAACAATTCGCAAAATCATTTTTTATTAATCTGCTCGATCTCAGGACAAAAGGGACTTGGAAAGACAAGACATACCATCTTTGTTGAAGCTCCAACTTTCTCTACATCGTCAAGCTAAAATTGAAATAAAAGTTGCTGTCACTCACTAAATCACTTGTCATTTTGAGAGGGGGCGATTGGTCAAACCAAGAAATGGTGGAAAGACAGTATTGCAATCGAGCAAAAAAAAAACAAAAAGAAAGTACTTACACTTGTAAACGGCTTGAGAGATTCTTTGCGAAGTTCAATAATGATGTTAGCTGTCTTCTCTCCAATTCTCTGTAATGGATCATCAAGTTCAGTTCATGCATCTTACCATCAAAAGTTCGAGCAGTCATTTTCTGTAAAATAAGCTCCTTACGTGTAATCTGATCAACTCTTCCCTAACAAAAATTGAACAATTGAAACAAGCATTAGTCCATCGGAAGGTTCTAGATTGCGGTGAAAAACTATTAGTTGAGAAATTGTGCAGTTTGTAGTTTACTTACTTGCTACCGCTGTTAAAAATGTTCAGGTAAGCTTGAACGACGGCATCCTGCAAGAAAAATTGTAGAAATTGAATTAGAAAAACAAAAATAAAGTATGTCAACAGTGAAATACGCTGTTTTCTTTCGTGGAGAGAATAGGTATGTGACCTTTGTTCCAGGGGTCAGATGTCCTAGAAGCTTCTCTTCTCTCATCAGGCTTCTGCATAATAAACTTGTCTTCAAGTATTCTGACCACTCATGCAATTCATCGCTTAAAAGTGGGGATCCACCTTCATTGATGGAAGGATTGAATATTTCCTCACCCTTAATGCATTGAGGTAAGAGTTATTCATCACTTTGAATCAAGGCCATTTGAGAAGGCCAAAAGTTTAATCATACGAGGGCAAAATAATACCTTTAATTTTTCATTTGCAGCAGCAAGCTGGTGCTGCAAAATCCATATTTGCTCCTATAAATAAAGCAATACTCATATAAACTTCTTTTCAAAAAAATGTATCCAAACAGGAAAAATTGTTTTCTAAAAACCTCCAAAGCTTTGGCCTTTGCTGTCCAGTTGTTTATCTTACTGACCGATTTGAGGATCAAGGCCTGCAGTTGTGCACTGTGGTGATCACTATCTTCTCTCACTACTTCTTGAAGACATTCGTCTTCTTTACCAAGTGAAGAAGCAATCTAAATCACTTAGTGGCCAGTAGAACATAATTGACTAACCGAAAAGTGTAAGACAAATGGCATTCCATGGAAGGATTTGATCTTACCTGGTGATCAGCAGCCGATTTCTCTAGTTCAGCTTTTTTAACATCTTCTAAAAGCAAATCCTGTACCTTTCCAGAAGGAATTGCTTCCTTTTTTCCCACACGGCAAGCAATTGCACCCTTGTAACCATAACCGCGAATAGTTAGGGAAAAAAGTCATCAACAACTATTGCAACATATTTTAAGTCAAATACAATTACATGAATAGGAGTCTTACAATTATCCCTGCTATTTGTCTTCCAAGTTTCTGTAGTAGCAAAACCGGATTTTTTGTATGCTGAAGAACCAAGTCGATGAACTCACCCAGCTTCTTTTCCATCTACAAGCAAGCAAAATTATCTATGTCAAAAAGTATACTATTGTCACTAGTGATTCCCACAATAATTGATCCCCGAGTGACAGAACTAGCAAAGACACTTCTCATTTCACAACCAACATGAAACTTGTGCATCATTCAATGAAATCTATAGGCACGTGATGATGGAGCTACGCATCAATAAAGACTTTTCTGGCATGGTACCTACTCTATATTACCATTATACAGAAGCCACATAGGGATTTGAATAGGATAAAAAACAGCAACCAGATAGGTATATAGCTTTTGAATTGTTCCCTTCCTCTACTGTTTAAATTTGGCTGGCCATTATATAAATATAACCTTATAAACAATTCAAGATCATCAAAGCGTGCCAGTATAATTATAACGTGTAGTTTAGCTATATTCTAGAACGGTCTATACATCGAACATAATTTTAAAAGCAAGACAACAAAGAGCTATTTGGAGTGCACACTCAAATGCAAACTTAAGGTAGTGGGTCCATATGCTAATCAGTCTGGCAAGAATTGTTGGTTGTTTGCACATGACGCCTCCATGGCCTGGTATTTGACGAGGGAGGCCAAAGGTATTCCGTTGGTAATAGACCCTTTTATTATTAAAGTCTAAAGTAACCTAGAATACTGCTATCACATGCGAATCACGATCATTTATTCAAGGGAAGCTACACTAAACTATATCAAAATGACATGGAATAAAATCTATACCTACACAAAATAAAAAACCACCAAATTAATCCCCAAATCAGCCCAAGACCCTTCAAAACTAAGCCCAAACCGAAACCACCAGCCTTGCTCAGCACATGTAACCCACTATTTTCCAATTCAAGTAAAATCCAATCAAACCAAGGATCTTGAAAATGAAATACATACCATTGAACTTGCAAGAATCATGGAATTATGAAATCACAACTCGCATCCAAATTCCCCAAATCAACACTCAAACCAAGATTCTCAATAAGTTCCAGCATGTATTTCCACCGATTCAATCAAAGTAATTGCCATCCAAACATGCGAAATTGACTAAGAAACGGAACACATGCTAACACCTATCTATAGGCAATTAAATTGACCATCAAATGGCGTTAAGGTCACTCAAAATCACACTCAATTTCCAACAACCAGCAACATTCAGAGAATTCCAGCAACATTAGACCATCATAATGACTTCAAAATATGATTAAAGTCCCAGACAGATTCGATAATACAATAATCCCTAATAAGTGGCAAGTGAAACTACACAAAAACTAAGCCAAGATCAATCTAATTCATGCCTAATCAATTACATTCAGCACACTTTCAGCAACATGCAGATTCGATTCAGGGAATTCAATGCCAGAATTCACAAGCATTTGGCAAGAATTCAAATCATGACTAATGCAATGTCTTCCTGCAAGTGTATACTAACTTAGTTGATCAACATGACATCAAATTAGGATTTAATCAACATCAAATTGAGCTCATCATAGCTCAGCCAGCAAGTTCAAATTTCATTCCATCATCACCAAAACATGCCAATGGTCCTATTTCTATTCAAATTGACATGTATTCTCCACACCCACTCATCATATGAAAAGCATATGCAAGCATGACCAAATTAAGACCAAATTGGGCCCTAATTGACATCAAAAGAGTCACGTCCAGCAAGCTAAAAACTTAATTCCAGCTGATTCAAGTACGGTAACGACCTTATTTCATCCAAAATTGACATAGACTTCTCACATTGATCCTTCACATGGCAAGTGTAACTTCATTTCATTATCAGATTTTAAATTTGGCAAAGAGAATACAGATGACAGCATCACATCAACGCATGTGAAACAGATACACATCTAAGTGCCATATCCGAGATTTCATGCCATAGATCAAGGCATTGCCCTGACTTTCGACTATGGCTGGTTTGAAATCTAGGGCTAAGTCAGCCAGCCACAAATTTGACTCCGGCAGACACAAGTCATTCATGACATTTTTTGTTTTTAATCTCATTGCCCTTCTCCTAATCATCCTTCGACACTTCATGATCTCAAAATAACAAACATGAGCCTCATTTGACATACACAAACGCATATGAACAGCATTTGACACACATGAACACTCCTCAAAATATGCTGGAATCGATCCTGGTCAGGAGCTAAATGCGATGTATAATGTGATTTCTGTACAACGAGCTTAATATACAAGCAATTTTAAAGGCAAGGAGGTCCCAAACAATAAGCCAAGCCTGTGTTAAACCTGACACATCAACGAGATATATTCAAGCAAATAGTCACAGCGGGGACACCAAGCAACAACGAAGTAAAGTCGGGTAAACGAAATAGAACTGAGACAAAATGATGCAAGAGCGGAGTACCACATGGATTATGGATGCACATCAATCACAAGCAGCAGCCTAACACACATGCTATGAACAAAAACCAATAAACAAGCACGAAGCTGAGTCAGGACTTCCATCGAACAAGTTATAGACACCGAATTCTTCCTCAGCCAATCACACTTAGATGTATCACGATTTGATCCGAGAAACTTGATCGTAGAAAAAATCACAAATCTCATGATCAATAACAAGCAATTCGGAAGCACGATTCGCCGGCGACCGAGAGTTAACAACCGAGACTCATAATAGTATATAAAATGAACTCGGATTAGGTAAGTTTAGGAGTCTCCCTCGGCCATTGATAGATTCCCTAGCTAATTCTCAGACAAAACCGACATGATTCAGTAAACATGCGATGAAATTTGGCAAAGAGAAGAGCGACGACGGGATCACATCAACGCTTGCCATATCCGAGAGAAGGAATTATCACCTTGTTTAAACCTGGAACGGAAGTGAGTGGACCGAAGTATATGTAAGAAGGAAGGAGAAACGAAGCGCCAAGCCGCAGAGGACGACGGCGGGTGACGTGATGCCGAGGCGAGACCAAGGCAGGACGAGGTGAGGCTGAAGAAAGCGAACAGAGAAGCAGAGGTGGGTCACGGTGTCGGCGACGACGACGACGAGAGTCGGTGGAACAGGTGGACCTCCGACGAAACCAGACGTGGTTGGTTGTGTAATGAAACAAACCACAATGAGAAGTAAGAAAAAGGCTGGAGGGACTGAAATTCTTTCTCACCGCGAGGAGGCTGAGCTGAGTTCTGGTTGCGAAACCAAGAACTCCGGCGACGTCTGGAGGGCGGCAATCAATCGGGGGTTGCACAGAGAGAGAGATGGAAGATGATGGATGGAAAACTCGAATATTATGAAATGAGAGGAGGAGAGAGAGCGCGGCAACCTTTGGAGCGAGTTCACGTTCCTGTTCCTGTTCCTGTTCCTTGAAGAAATAATATTCAAAAAATTTTAAAAAAAGTTACCAACAAGCCCACCAAACCATAGACGGGTCGGTTCCAATCGTATATTCTCGAAGAATTGTATCTATTATTTACTGAAGAAGTTATGGACATGATATTTTGAAACCAAATCGTTTTTTTAAATAAAATTTTATCTATCCTATCAATTTCACTGTTCCTCAAATACAAACCAAGCCGATTTTTTGAATAAATATCAATCTTGATTTGGTTCCCGATTATTTTAAACACCCTTTTCCTTGACAAATGACATGAACGAAGTGCAATATCGAGTGACCGGTCGCTTTTGACATGTTCGGTACTCGGAAATGAATTTAGGCAATGAAAGGAATTCTTATGCTATATGACCAGATGTATATTCGACTGAAATTATTTGCATTGTCGGACATTCCTTGATTTGATTCTTCTCCTATAAACAAAGAAAAAGGAATTGTTCCGAAACTATACATATTATTCTTTATGAACTTGCTGACTAAAAGGAAATTCGATGCCTCGAGTAAGCAATATGGTCGTGCAATTTTACATAAAAACAAAATGCGATGTCATACTTAAATGGCCACTTACATATGATGATAAGTAGTGTCCTAAGTTACCAATTTTTTACTACCAGCTAAAATATGTTTAGAGCAACAAACGAACTCACTCAATCTTTCATACGGCCCTGTTTGGTTTCATGAACAACGAATCCTGAAATGGATGATTCTCATTTCTTTAGAATATGTTTCTTTTTTTATTGTTTGGATGACAAAAGATTTTGGCTTCCACGGAAAATACTCGTCACCAACAAAGGAGACCAAGGATTGGATTTGATGGTCGCGGCTATCGGCAACCGCCACCTACGATCTATAGTGACCGGTAGCGCGGACAAAGGATTGATGGCCGTAGGCAATGAAGTTAGGGTTTTTCAACAATTTTGTGAAAATCTTAATATTAATTTTAGTTTGTGAATCCAATTCTGCTTTTTTTTTAGGATTCTATATTACGTGGAATCCATATCAATATCAATTGTACATATACTTATTATTTTAAATATTACTTTTCAATACTTGCATTTAATATGCGTATTGTTCTTCTTCTTTTTTTGTTAATCCTACTCCTACTCATATTTTACCTCTTATCTCACTTTTTCAGACTTTTACCCTACCTCTTGCAGAGCGTGAGAGTCGAAACTTATACCTGAAATTACGCGTTCCTACTCCTAGCCTTCCTTGAGAAGGTAGAAAATCGAACTCTCCACCTCCCTCTTCTCAGGTGAGAAGAGTGGCCACTAGGGCAACTCCCCGTGGTTAATGTGCGTATTATTCAACATGTGAACAAGTTACTAGTTAAGAAGAACAAGGGTTAGGTATAGAGGCTGTTATATGGGTTAGAAATCCATTTATTAACTCATTTTTAGTGGGTCTGTGTTGAACATGGGTCTCTTAAAATTTTGAAAACAAGTCAAAATAGGTTTGCAACGAACCCATATGCAACACGTTTAAGTTATTAACTTGTAGGCTAAATGGCTTAAGTGAATCATAACATGTTATTTAAACCAATTATTTTTTATTTTTATTTTTAGAAAAATCAAACTTTTAATTATTTGTTCTTTTCGTTTTCTTTCTTTTTCTTTTTATTTCTTCTTCGGCCGATCGCCGGCCACAGCTACGGTTGGCGATCGGCCATAGGCGAGCTCGTCCAGATCGACAAGCTTCAAGCTCGCCATAGGTTGGCGAGCTCAAGCTCGTTAGAGGTCGACATGGCTCAAGCTTGAAGCTTGCCAATTTGGCTACTCGCTTGTGGCCGGCGACCAACCGAAGAAGAAGGAAAAAGAAAAGAAAATGAAAAGAAAATGAAAAATAACTAAAATTTCAATTTTTTAAAAAATAAAATAAAAATAAAGATATAGAAAAATAAAAAAAATATTTTTTTTAAAAAAAAATTATAGAAATTGTCCACTAATTTTATATTGCATTGAAGTATTTTAGCAATGTATATATTTTTAAAAATTTATAAAAAAAAACAAGTTTTTTTCTTAATTGGATTTAATATTAAAAGTCTTTTAGCAATACGGGTCGGGTTGAGTATGAGTCGGCCATGGGTTGGATCGGGTATTGGTCGCTGAATTTGCACTACATAAATATGGGTCAAAACGGGTTAAATTGGTTAATATGAGTCGGATCATTTTCAACTCGATCCAACCCCGACCTGACCCACCCGTTTGCCACCCCTAGTTAGGTAGATGAAATTTAGGTGCCGAATCTTTAAAATACTTGCTTAACGTTTTAATTATGATCATTGTTCGCCTGTCGAAACTGGCCAATGTGTGATCCTTGGGCTCGATTGAATCTGGGTTTGACTCTTCGTGCTGGAAAGTCAAGACTTTAGTAAGGGTTCAGGTTAACGTAGTTCTTGTCCCTATACAATTTTATGCTATGCAGAGCAAGCAATTGTATACTAAGGTGGATATAGAGGACATTGGCGGAACCTCCAGTGAATTTCAGAGGTACGATTTGTTAAAGTCTCCGGTACTTTTCTTGAGGATCATTTTTATGTGTAATAGTTAGCTGAAACAATTTTGCTATTCCATGAGCATACCTTTACAAGTTACGACACAAAGGTTTCATTCATCTTCTTGTGCTTTCAGCCTTCCATACTTCAAATTACTCGTGTTGTTGCCATAGTTTCAGTTGTCCATCCAGCTCAGCTGAAACATCTTTATCTTGTAATGTTGTCTGTTGCTCTCGCCATTTTGTTCAATTGATCAGCTTGCAGGATCATGATACTTCTGTGGTTTGAAAACATTTAATGAACTAATTTCTTCAATTTTCGGATGCCTATCGGTACATTTATGACATTAAATCAAATTAGCATTCATCAATATTCAATACCAACCAAAGTAGGTATTGATCAAAAATCCAATTGTCTGACATACGATCTTAATTTGACTAATTAGGAGCAATCATGAGAATTAAAAACTCCCCCCACTCTCTCTATTAAGAGGAAGCCCCTCTATTCAATTGAAGGAGACCAAGAGGAGGGAGCTAATGTTGAATGCGGTTGCTTTTTATTTGCTTCGTACTATTTATAGACCAATTATAACAATAGTTTTTGGATAACAGATGAAGTATTGATAGAGAGGTTTTGGGACGGAAAAGACCGTTGCTAACTCATCTCTTTGCGCGAGAATGGAATAGCCGTCCCTAAGTGTCGGCAGAAGGGCTTCAAAAAAATGTACCTAACTCTCTTTGTTGACCATCGGAAGGTGCCAACCCCAACGGCCATCGGTGACGGTGAACTAGAGTTTTAGGGACTGCTTGGGCAGTCGCCCGCTTTCTTTTTTCATGTAGTAAGGTTGAGAAAGATAAGCACGGCCCAAAAAGAGACAATTGCAGGCCGAAGGGTCATCTGACTTGGTAGAGAAACTGATGAAGTGTGTCCCAGCCATGAAATGAGCAAGCTGACTTGTAACCCATCCGGTCCAACTTAGGAGTACTAATGCTTCTGGATCTAAGTCCCGGTAAAAAGTTCACCTTTTCTCTTCATTGAATAAACTTGACTCGATAGTAAATCAGAAACAACACAATACAAATGCTCCTCAAGTGATATCACAACTTATGTGCCTGCATGAGATTATATAAGTTTCCACGGTAGATAAAATTAACACACTTTATCTATTGAAGTAATTCGCCACTGATAAAAAGAAAAGACAAAAAGGAAAAAAAAAAAAGAAAAGCGCATGCTACACTTTTGGGCACAAGATTTTGGTTTTGAATAAATTAGACTATGATTACGTAATCTTAGACACGTATAATCGACAAGATCACAATAATATTATAATAATTACGACCAATGATATTTCTTCCTAATATGATAATCATGT
Source organism: Syzygium aqueum (assembly GCA_031216185.1). Classification (NCBI taxonomy): domain Eukaryota; kingdom Viridiplantae; phylum Streptophyta; class Magnoliopsida; order Myrtales; family Myrtaceae; genus Syzygium; species Syzygium aqueum. The sequence continues at coordinate 113,454 of CM062240.1, forward strand.
CTACAGGTACGAATGTGCCCAAGAACAATATATGTGGGGTCCAATAAGTTACATCAACAAAAGGACTCTCAGGAAATAGTTAATGTTAAAACATCTTCTTCATAGCACTGCTCTCCTTGCACGTATTCATTCCGTTGATCAGACGGCCGAGCTGACATTGAGAATAAGGCACATCCATCTAGTTACTTGATCTGCAAACTCACTATATTTAATCAATTAAATATCCATCTAAATCTTTCATGATGCAAATCGGTTCATGCACCCTTTTTTATATATTTTAATTCAATTAAAATTATGAATTTTTCAAAATTAGTTCCCTATGATCATTCGGTTTAAAACTTTGCAGCAGGAGACGATGTGGATAGGTTTTCCCATTAATTGTATTATGTTGGCTGTCAATGCGTCTTTTAATAGATGACGCCAAGTCACCACACACATCGGAAGGCTAAGATGCTCCCATGTCATCTCTCTCGATCTACCGTCCATAAATTCTAGAACTCTTGTTTTTTTCGGTCATAAAAACCCCTTGTGATAGCCATCGCAAACTGAGCACCACAATCAGCAAATAGGCCACATTATATCATTGGAAGATCCCACTACAAAAAAATAAGGATTTAGCCACGGAAATTAGCAACGAATAATTTTTCGTGGCTAATTTGCGACGGAATTTGCCACGAAAAAAAATTCGTGGCTAATTTGCGACGAAATTAGCGACGAATTTTTTTCCGTTACTAATTTGCGACGAAAAAAAATGTCGTCGCTAATTTGCGACGGAATTTGCCACGAAAAAAAATTCGTGGCTAATTTGCGACGGAAGTTGCCACGAAAAAAAATTCGTGGCAAATTTGCGATGGAATTTGCGACGAATTATTTTTCCGTTGCTAATTTTGCGACGGAAAAAAATGTCGTCGCTAATTTGCGACGGAATTTGCCACGAAAAAAAATTTGTGGCTAATTTGCGACGGACTTTGCCACGAAAAAAAATTCGTGGCTAATTTGCGACGGAAGTTGCCACGAAAAAAAATTCGTGGCAAATTTGCGACGGAATTTGCGACGAATTATTTTTCCGTTGCTAATTTTGCGACGGAAAAAAATGTCGTCGCTAATTTGCGACGAAATTTGCCACGAAAAAAATCCGTCACTAATTTGCAACGGAATTTGCGACGAAAAATTATTCGTTGCTAATTTGCGATGGAGTTAGCGACGGATTTTTTTTCGTCGCTAATTTTGCAACGTAATTTCCTTCATGATATTTGCTCAACAGTATTGAAAGCATCACACATGGAGAAACTGGATAGAGACATTCCAATTATTCTTCGCAATTTAGAAAGGATATTTCCTCTATCGTTTTTTGATTCAATGAAGCATCTCTTAGTTCACTTGTCAAGTTGCAGGTCCTGTCTAATTTCGATGGATGTATTCATTTGAAAGGTAAAAATTTTTTTCAAAATACTTTATTATATATTATGTTTTGATAAACTTCTTTCTATTGTAACAAGGTTCTTATATCATTTGAAGAAAAAAGTGAAGAATAAGGCATGTGTTGAAGCTTCAATTTGTAATGCATATATTGTGGAAGAAGTGACAACATTTGCATCATACTATTTTGAGCCGCATGTGCAGTGCAAGAGCCGGAGAGCAGGAAGATATGATGAGGGTCCCATCGATTCCAATTGCAAATCATTTTTTATTTTCAATTATCTCGGTCGACCAAGCGGCGCATGTAAGTTTCGTTGCTTAACAGTTGAAGAACGACAAACAGCCCATACATATATTTTACTAAACTGTCCAGAAGTGAGTCATACTTCCAATAAGTGTATATTTGTAAATATATGTATTGCGTGTCAAATATTTACTAATATATAAATGTAAATTGTTAATAGGATTTTTCAAAATTCAATGTATGAACTACCACCAAATGAGTTTGACCGTTTACACGATGAATAATTTGCAGCATGGTTCAAAACATATGTAAGTTGTCTATAGACCAAAATCAAGTTATTAATATTTTATACATCATTTAAGTATATATTATTGACTTTGCGTCTGTGATGTTAGGTTCACAGTAATCATGATCAAATTGAATAGCAAGGATTGTTATATTATTTGTCATGGGGTCCACAGTCAAGCATACGAACTTGGCCAACATATTTCATAAACGGGTATAATTTTCACACTCAAGAATATGGAATAGGAAAAGTCACAATGAATAGTGGTGTGTGTATTCGGGCATCCAATTGTGGTAGTTCAAAAGATGATTTTTATGGCTTGTTGGATGAAATCATCGAGATAGAGTACCCCCAGACCATTAATGCAGATTGTGTTATTTAAGTGCATATGGTTCGACCCCGTCAAAGGAACGAAGGTGCATACAAAGTTTAATTTAGTTGAAATAAATCACAATAAAAGGTATATGAAATATGAACCATTTGTGTTGGCACAACAAGCAATTCAAGTATATTATGCATCATATCCTAGTTTGAAACGTGACAAAACTGATTGGTGGGCTGTATGTAAAACCAAAGCATGAAGAAAGATCGAGGAACACTGGAAGGATACAACATATCAACAAAAGGAAGTCTATAACGTGATTCAAACTGAGGAATATAACATTCCTACTCTACGAGATCCATGTGGAGCAATGATAGATGTAGATCTAATTGAAATTCGCGAATTAAATTTAGAAGGTGCTGCAGAATCTGATTTTGAGACAAAGGATGATGAGGATGATGATGATGACGACGACGACGATGATGCTTAAGAAGAAGATGAAGATGAATGTGAAGATGAAGATTTAGATTTTTTTAGATTTTTTACTAATTATGTCGTAATTATTATTATTATTATGACAAGAGTTTATTGTTGTTGTCATATTTATTATTATTGTTGCCGTCGTAATTATTAGTATTGTTGTTGTTGTTGTTATTATTATTATTATTGCTATTATTGTTAATTAAACGTTACTATCAAGAAAAAAATGAATTAGGCGTGTGTGGGCTAGTAGAAATGAAATTCGTGGCTAAATCCGCAGCAAATTTATGATGGATTTATCAATGAATTTCATAAAAAATTGCCCACAATTCATTTTTTATGAAATTCGTGGTAAACTCTGTGGTAAATTTGCCACGGATTTTAAAAAAATGGCCACAAACATGCCTAAGTAATTTTTTCATGAAATCCGTGGCAAATTTGCCACGGATTTCATAAAAATGCCCACAATTCATTTTTTCAAAATTCGTGACTAAAATCCGTGGCAAATAAAATTCGTGCATAAAATCCGTGGCAAATTTGCCACGGATTTTAGCCATGAGTTTTAAAAAATGCCCATACACATGCCTACGTTCATTTTTTTTTTATGAAATTCGTGGCTAAAATCTGTGGCAAATTTACCACGAATTTTAGCCACGAAATTTAAAAAATGTCCATACACATGCCTACGTTCATTTTTTTATGAAATTCGTGGCTAAAATCCGTGGCAATTGCCACGGATTTTAGCCACGAATTTCATAAAAAAATGAATTTTTGGCATTTTATGAAATTCGTGGCAAAAATCCGTGACAAATTTACCACGAATTTTAGCCACGAATTTCATAAAATGCCCACACACATGCCTACGTTCATTTTTTATGAAATTCGTGGCAAAAATCCGTGGCAAATTTGCCACGGATTTTAGCCACGAATTTTAAAAAATGCCCATACACATGCGTACAATCATTTTTTGTGAAATTCGTGGCAAAAATCCGTGGCAAATTTGCCACGGATTTTTGCCACGAATTTCATAAAATGCCAAAAATTCATTTTTTTTATGAAATTCGTGGCAAAAATCCGTGGCAAATTTGCCAGAGATTTTAGCCACGAATTTTAAAAAATGCCCATACACATGCGTACGTTTGCCACGGATTTTTGCCACGAATTTCATAAAATGCCAAAAATTCATTTTTTATGAAATTCGTGGCAAAAATCCGTGACAAATTTGCCATGGAATTTAGCCACGAATTTTAAAAAATGCCCACACACATGCCTACGTTCATTTTTTATGAAATTCGTGGCAAAAATCCGTGGCAAATTTGCCACGGATTTTTGCCACGAATTTCATAAAAAGTGAATTTTTGGCATTTTATGAAATTCGTGGCAAAAATCCATGGCAAATTTGCCACGGATTTTTGCCACGAATTTTAAAAAATGCCCACACACATGCCTACGTTCATTTTTTTATGAAATTCGTGGCAAAAATCCGTGGCAACGAATTTCATAAAAAGTGAATTTTTGGCATTTTATGAAATTCGTGGCAAAAATCCATGGCAAATTTGCCACGGATTTTTGCCACGAATTTTAAAAAATGCCCACACACATGCCTACGTTCATTTTTTTATGAAATTCGTGGCAAAAATCCGTGGCAAATTTGCCACAGATTTTTGCCACGAATTTTAAAAAATGCCCATACACATGCCTACGTTCATTTTTTATGAAATTCGTGTCAAAAATCCGTGATAAATTTTGCCACGGATTTTAGCCACGAATTTTAAAAAATGCCCACACACATGCCTACGTTCATTTTTTTATGAAATTCGTGGCAAAAATCCGTGGCAAATTTGCCACAGATTTTTGCCACGAATTTTAAAAAATGCCCATACACATGTGTACGTTCATTTTTTATGAAATTCGTGGCAAAAATCCGTGGCAAATTTTGCCACGGATTTTAGCCACGAATTTTAAAAAATGCCCACACACATGCCTACGTTCATTTTTTTATGAAATTCGTGGAAAAAATCCGTGGCAAATTTTGCCACGGATTTTTTCCACGAATTTTAAAAAATGCCCATACACATGCCTACGTTCATTTTTTATGAAATTCGTGGCAAAAATCCGTGGCAAATTTTGCCACGGATTTTAGCCACGAATTTTAAAAAATGCCCATACACATGCCTACGTTTATTTTTTATGAAATTAGTGGCTAAAATCTGTGGCAAATTTGCCACGGATTTTTGCCACGAATTTTATAAAAATGAATTTTTGGCATTTTATGAAATTCGTGGCTAAAATCCGTTGCAAATTTGCTACGGATTTTGCCACGAATTTCATAAAAAATGCCCTCAATTCAGTTTTTATGAAATTCGTGGCAAAATCCGTGGTAAATTTATCACAAATTTTGCCACGAATTTTAAATAATCCGTGGCAAATTTTGAGTTCCCCGCCCTTAGTCCCAATTTGCCCGCTCTCTCCCGCCGTTCTCTCTCTCTCTCTGTTGTTTGACTCTATCAAATCAGATTCGCTTCCACTTTTCATTCTCATTCTCATTCTCCTTCTCCTTCTCCTTCTTCCCTCTCCCCCACACCCCCCCACACTCCCAGACCTCTCGCGCTCGCTAGGGTTTTAGTTACCCCCTTCTCCCCCGCACTTCCTCCCGCGACTCCTCCACGCTTACCCGGCGCCCGTGCGGTTATATAGGCGGTCGCTGCGACGGCGAAGTCAGGGTCCGGGGAGGGAGAGATGGATTCCGCAGATTCCCGCCGCGACAAGGAGGCTCCGTTGGTCGCCGCCGAGGCCTCGCCGGCTCCGTCGCCTCCAAGGGGCCATGCCCGTGATGTCCATATCCTGAGCTGCGGGTTCCTGCTCATCTTCAGCGCCTACGGCGCTGCTCAGAATCTCGAGAGCACCGTGAACACTGTGAGTTTTTCGAGTCGATTTCGTGGGAATTTTGGGTAAATTGAGAGAAGAAATCGACGGTCGTGAGATGAAAACCCAGAGGCAGATTTTGCTCTTCTGTGTCTGACGTTGCTTTTAGGAATGTGTTTTTTTTTTGTTCGTTTGACGTTGCGTCTTGGTTTGATGTATTTCTTGATTTTTGTCGCAGGCGGATAATTTGGGCACGATCTCTCTTGGGATACTGTACGTGTCCTTCACATTCTTCTCCTTGGTGGCTTCTCTGGTGGTTCGCTTAAACAGATCTCTCCTATAATCTGTTTAAGCGTGCATCGGCTTATTCAAGTATTCTTTTTTTTTCTGAGATGGAAGGTACTATTGCCCGTACTCATGTTGGTCTCGAAGATAATCACAGCACAGCTTCGAGTTTTGCTGTGGCACTTGGCAACAGCAGTTGGTCTGATCTTCCGTCTCCAAGCTCTTGGAACATTGATATTCTCGTAGATTCAATCAAGCAGCTTGTGAGTTTGACATTTCTGATTCAATCTTTGGCTTTAATGGTATGCGTATAGTACACTTTTAGAAGCAATTCTTTGACTACAGGCGCCTGGAATCAATTGGTTATCAGTAATTGAAAGCCTGGATCACGAAGGATTCTACTTGCCTAATGAGGAAGCATTTTCTTTCTTCATGTCTGTTTATCGATGTGCTTGTCAGTTGTGTTTGCATGTCTTGTCTGGTTTTTGGAAATTATTTTGCCTGAACATGAAGTTCTATTATGAGCCCTAGCAACTTATCTGCTGAAGTTTATGGAATCTTGAACTTGGGTTGTGCAGGATCCTTTTCCTCTCAAGGCCATATGTGGGTCTGTCTGGAAGAATATTGAGGGCCAGATATCATTCTTAAAATATGCTGTGTCAGCTCCTCCCGAAGCATTTACCTTTGCTCATTCTGCAAGGCAGCTGGTATGTGCTATAGAACTTGTAATCCTTCCTTTTATTGTTTATTTGGTTCTAATTGTATGGTAAAATTCTGTGTAGGCTTATGTTGATGCGATAAATGGTCATAAGCTCCGGCTTGGACATGCAAATCATGCTTGGTTGTGCCTTGACCTCTTAGATGTGTCGTGTCAAATTGCTGAGGCTGGTTACGCTGGATCTGTTCGCGCAATGCTTGAATACCCTCTCAAATACTGTCCAGAAGTCTTGCTTCTTGCAATGGCACATATTAAGGTATGCAATTGGAAGTGCATTGACACTTTTCATCGTTTGTCTTGATGTAATAATCCTGAATTTGAATCTATGTATTCCTGTGCTTGTATACTGTATATAATCTCCTGCAGTTTGAAGTCTCCCTTGCCGTGTTTCCCATGATAATGAAAAATGCTGGGGGTGTCGGCATGATCCTTTACCTCTGGCATGTTAACCCGATTCTTGTGTTGAGGGGGTTTGTTGATGTTGCAGGTCTTGATCCAGACTGCATAACTAGAATACTGGACATTTGTGAAAAGCTTTAGGTGAGAGACAGCCGGAAGTTTTTACTGATCCAGACTGCATGACTAGAATACTGGACTTTGCAGGTTGTCTTCTATGGTCTTCACATAGTCACTCCTCTGATATCTTTGGAGCTGCTGAAGTACCCCAAGCTCTGTCGTGATGTGAGTTGAGTCATTCACATCATACAAGAAATGGACTTGGGACTTTTTTTCTTTGAGTTCTGCTTGATGTTTACTCCCCCTCTTTTCTTTTTATAACTGCAGTACTTCTCCTTGCTGTCACATATGTTGGAAGTATATCCTGAAATGGTGGGACAACTAAACAATGAAGCCTTTAGTCATATTCTTGAGACTCTTGAATTTGGTCTGCATCATCAGGTAATGCTTTCAGCTTTTCTTTGTGGAAGGATATTCAGTCCTTTAGTGGCTATAAGTTGACGAGTCAATCGGAGAAAAGTTGTTTCTCATATATGTTTCTTTATTGCTCATGGCACCATCAAAATTGGCATTCTTCTCCATGGTGCTTAGTTGATAAGCGTTTACTTTGGTTTGTGGCTTTATATCTTTCTGTAATGTGAAAATGTTACTTTCTCCACATGATTTAGGATTCAGAAGCGGTTAACATGTGTCTGAGAGCTCTTCCAGCACTTGCTTCCTACCACTACAAGGAAACAGCTAGTGGGAAGATGGGCTTGGGATCACATGCCTTGAGTCTTAGAAATCCAAATTCTAATTTTAACTGAAGATTTTCCGTCGACACGGAAGGGGAGCTTGATTTTTATTACCAGATATTATCCTAGAAGAAGCAAGATGCTCCGCAAGAACTTCACGATCTTATTACCTCAAAGAGATCCCGAGGATGGCAAAATACCCTTGAGAGGATTATGTTCAAGTACATTGAGCTATGTGTTGATATGCGGAGGGGGAGATTTGCCAAGGATGTTCAAGTACATTGAGCTATATGTTCAAGTACATGGAAAATGTAAATGAATGTATTTCATTTTCATATTATTATAATAGTTTGATCACATTGAGCTATATGTTCAAGTACATGGAAAATGTAGATGAATGTATTTCATTTTCATATTATTATAATATTTTGATGTTATTAAGTGCTTAATCAATGTTAAATACAAATTCGAGAAATTAATTTTGCTTTAAATTACATTTAAAATCGAATAAGAAAATGAAATACATTCATTTTGGTGGGTAATTTAAATTACCCACGAATTTTGCCACAAATAAGTTCGTCGCAAAAAATTGACAAAAAAAAATTTGGTGGCAAATTAGCCACGAATTTTGCTACGAAATGTGTTTGTTGCAAATTAGCGATAAATTTTGTCACGAATAATTAACAACAATTTTTGCCACGAAAATATTTCATCGCAATTTTGTCACCAACAAAAAAAATTTTGAAAAAAATAGCGACGAATTTTGCCACGAATAAAGTTCGTGGCAAATTAGCGATGAATTTTGCCACGAATATATTTCGTGGCAAATTAGCGACGAATTTTGCCACGAATAAAGTTCGTGGCAAATTAGCCACGAATTTTGCCACGAATAAAGTTCGTGGCAAATTAGCCACGAATAATTAGCGACGAATTTTATTTCGTGGCAAATTAGCCACGAATTTTGCCACGAATAATTAGCGACGAATTTTGCGACGAATTTTTTTCGTCGCAAATTAGCGACGAAAATTGAAATTTTCCGTCGCAAAATTTTGCGACGACCTATTAGCGACGAATTTTTTTCCGTCGCTAATTTCGTCGCAAATTCGTTTAGCGACGAATTTTGCCAAATTTTTTGTGGCAAAATTCGTGGCTAAAACCAACTTTTTTTGTAGTGTCCGACCACCGCTACCCAACCAGTCAACCACCAACACTAGCGGTCGTTATTATCGATCACTGCCATAGCCGCTAAGGGTGTGCAAAACGAACCATCCAAACTGGGAACCGCTCGGACTGGAGCGAACCGGCCAATTTGGTTCAGTTCGTGGGAGTGTCGATTCGGTTCCTAGTTTTCAAAAGTGGAACCGGTGTCCGAGCGGTCTAGACGGTCCGGTTCTCGATTCCAAGAGGGAACTAGACTAACTACATAAATATATTTTTATATTTTTGTTTCTTAAAAAAATTAGTAAAATGTGAACTAAATCTAAGTAAACTTCATTGATATAAATGCATTGACAAAACCCTAAGTGAATTTCATTAACATAAACTCTAAGTGAATTTCATTAACATAAATTCATTGACAAAATCAGTAAAATGTGAACTAAACCCTAAGTGACTGGTTACCGATCCAATCCGATTCCCGGTCCTAGGACCAACCGGAGCGGACTGTGAACCGATCACCCCTAATAGCCACTGCCGCCATCCCTCTCTCTCTAACATTTGGCACACCTTGACCAATTCGTCAATATCAAAAATTCAAATTTCAGGTAAATTGAACAATTACGACTACAATTGAACATTCGACCGCCACCGTGCAACTTCTATGATGATGTTAAGATAGTAACTACTGCGGTGCACATCTTGGGTGATCCCGTCGCTTATAAAAAATTCAAATGAAGAGATCCCCCGTGAAAGTAGCCAAAAGAGGGAAGATCGTGCTTTCTCGATGGGGAACTGTCCGTGCTGACAAAGAGAGATCCTCGCCATAACAAGGGGCTTGCTTTTCCTGAGAAAGAGAGAGATGCACGGTACTTGCGTGGCCTGTTACCTCCAAAAGTCGTCTCTCCGCATCTTCAAGTTGGATGAGTGCAGTATCCCGAGTCCCCATCCAATTTCTGCACACCTTAACTCCATGATTTAATATAATTAGTCTGGCTGACTATTCTGTTCATAGTGAATTTTTGTAATAATATGAGAAGAAACTGATGAAAAATCTTTGACAGTGTCAAGTTTCATTGCAGAAGTATATGGCCCTCATGGACCTGGAGGTATATGTTTTGCAAACAATCATATTTGTTGTCGGGATCTACAGTTGTTCATTTGGTTCATTGTAGCTATGTCAATACGATGTTTTTATTGAATAAACACAACACCAGCACGTGAAGTAGTGTTGAAGTAGTCAAATTTCAGTTTTACATGTCTTCAATAATGTAGTAGTGGAGTCCTAGTTTGTAGGGGTTTATTTCTACACGTTTTAGTTAGTGGGATATATTAGTGGGTCTTTGTTATTGTTATCGTGTTGTTATTTTCTTGCTGAGTAGTTTTCGATGTTTTGCCTATTTAATAGGCTTTTGATTTGTTGAATGATATGTACGAGAGTTTTTCGGCAGCAATTTTTTGTACGTGTCCTCTTCTACTCTTTGCTCTCTTTAGAGGTTATTGAATCATACTTGCTGCTTGTTCTTTTTCAACAATCTGGTATCAGAGCTAGGTTCTGGGTATTTAGTGAGCATCTCTATTGCCAAGATGGGTGATCTCCAAGTCATTGGCAGAATCAAGAAGCTCAGCAACCAAAACTACAATTCTTGGTCTACCTGCATGATGTCTTATATGCAGGGCCAGGATTTGTGGGAGGTTGTCAATGGAAACGATGTGAGACAACCGAAGGCTGAAGATGCGAATGGGACATTGCGGAAGTGGAAGATTAAAGCGGGCAAAGCCATGTTCGTTTTGAAGACGACAGTTGAAGAGGATGTGCTGGAGTATATCCGAGATGCGGAAACTTCCAAAGAATCTTGGGATACGTTCGCCAAGCTATTCTCTAAGAAGAACGATACGAAGCTCCAAATCTTAGAAAGTGAGTTGCTATCGATGGCGCAACGCGACATGACGGTCGCTTAGTACTTCCACAAAGTGAAGACGTTATGCCGAGAGATTACTGAATTGGATCCGGAGGCTCCGATTGGCGATACCAGAATGAAGTGGATCATAATCCTTGGTTTGAAGCCAGAATTCAGGAGTTTTGTTGCTGCCATACAAGGATGGCAAACTCAGCCATCGCTTGTCAAATTCGAAAATTTGCTAGCTGGTCAAGAAGCATTAGCTAAGCAAATGGGAGGAGTCTCGTTGAAGAATGAAGAAGAGGCACTCTATGCCAACAAAAGCAAGTGGAATTTCAAGCGGCATGCCTATGGTGGATCCAAAAAGAACAATGACAAGGCGAGAAGTCATCAAGATGAAAGGAGCGTTCGTGCATGGAAAGGTTCTAAGAACCATGGCAATGGCCAAAAGTTTAAAGGGAAGTGCTACAACTGCAATAAGAAAGGTCATATGGTGAAAGATTGCTGGTCAAAAAAGAAGGCCATCGAGAGTAACGCTGCTACTTCAAAAAACGAAGACAAATGGGATGCTGAGGCTTTCTTTGTTGTAGATAAGGAGGAGCTAGCCCTTACAGCAACAACATTCAATCAAATCGATTATGAGAATGATTGGATCGTTGACTTGGGCTGCTCAAACCATATGACCGGTGATAAAGAAAAGTTGCAGAACTTGTCGGAGTACAAGGAAAGTCGAGTGGTGGTGACGGCAAATAACTCAAAGTTACCGATAGCCCACATTGGTAATATGGTCGTCTCTCCCCAATGTAGCAATGCCGAGGTGCCACTCTAAAACGTCTATCATGTTCCAGGTATGAGAAAAAATCTTCTCTCGGTAGCACAATTAACATCTTATGGCCATTTTGTTATGTTTGGTCCACAAGATGTGAAGATATATCAAGACCTTGAGATTACAGAAGAGCCGGTAATGAAGGGACGAAGACCGGAGTCTATCTACGTGATGTCTGCAGAAACCGCATATGTAGACAAGATGAGAAGGAATGAGAAGGCAAACTTATGGCACACACGGCTAAGTCACGTTAGCTATTCCAAGCTAGATGTGATGATGAAGAAGTCGATGTTGAAGGGACTTCCACAACTTGAAGTGAGAACAGACACTGTATGTGTAGGCTGCCAGTATGGAAAAGCGCACCTGTTGCCGTATGAAGAGTCTAAATTTAAAGCGAAAGAACCATTAGAGTTGATACACTCTGATGTGTTTGGACCAATTAAGCAAGCCTCCGTTGGTGGGATGAAGAATATGGTGACCTTCATTGACGACTTCTCGAGGTACGTGTGGGTTTACTTTATGAAGGAAAAATCTGAAACTCTTTCAAAATTCATAGAGTTCAAGAAGGTAGCGGAAGCGGAGGTTGGTAAAAGAATCCGTTGTCTACGCACCGACAATGGGGGAGTGTACATCTCAAATGAGTTCACAGATTTCCTTTAGGAGTGCAGAATACGCCATCAGTTCACATGTGCTAGCACTCCGCAGCAAAACGGAGTGTCAGAAAGGAAAAACAGGCATCTGGCATAAGTATGTCAAAGTATGCTTCATTCAAAGAATGTTCCGGGACGGTTTTGGGCGGAAGCGATGAAGACTGCGGCCTTCGTGATCAATAGGCTTCTTCAACAAAGGTTATGCTTTCGTTCACCTTTTGAAAAAATATGGAACATGAAGCCTGCTGTTGGTCATTTTCGAGTTTTTGGATGCGTGTGCTATGTATTTGTACCTAACTAGTTACGTAGCAAGATGGAGAAAAAGGCTGTTAGGTGTATCTTTGTAGGATACGACAGTCAAAGAAAAGGGAGGCAATGTTGCGATCCAACAACCGGGAAATACTACACATCTCGGAATGTGGTGTTTGATGAAGCTTCCTCATGGTGGTCCTCGAACAAGGAAGTACTACCGGACTCGGATGTTTTTAAGGAAATGTTAGAAATTTCTCAATTCTAGTTGAGTTCAAGTGAAACAGAGGTTGCAGACAACGATGTAGATTTTGAAGATGGCATAGCTCAAAATCCTTGGCAAACAGGTGTATACCAAAGGCCAAGCGAAGACGATGAACCAAGTGGAGCAAGTACACCAACTGCACTTAGAAGGTCAACAAGAGCCCGAAAGCCAAATCCTAAGTATGCTAATGCCGTCATAGTAGAATAGGCAGATGCAAAAGAGCCTGAGACATTTGAGGAAGCGTCTTAGAGTTCAGAATGGATTAAGGCTATGGAAGAGAAAATTACTGCATTAAAGCGAAATCAGACTTGGGAGCTCATACCAAAGCCAAGAGATGTGAAGCATATTTCTTGCAAATGGGTGTACAAGATAAAGCGCCGCACAGATGGATCAATAGAGAGGCACAAAGCTCGTCTGGCAGCTCGAGGGTTCTCTCAACAATATGGACTAGACTATTATGAAACGTTTAGTCCAGTTGCGAAGTTTACAACTATACGAGTCCTACTGGCACTTGCAGTAAGTAAAAGTTGGAACTTGTGGCAAATGGTTGTGAAAAATGCATTTTTGCATGGGGAGCTAGATCGGGAGATCTACATGAGCCAATCAATGGGCTTTCAGAATCAAGATCATCCTGAGTATGTGTGTAAGCTCTGGAAGGCTCTCTATGGGCTAAAACAAGCACCGAGGGCTTGATATGGTAAGATTGCTGAATTTCTTACTCATAGTGGTTATTCGATAACATCTACGGATTCTAGCTTGTTTGTCAAAGCTAAAGGAGGGAAGCTAGCTATTTTGCTAGTGTATGTGGATGATTTAATCATCACAGGAGATTGGGAAGAAGAAACTCTCCAAACCAAGGAGAATTTGTCAGTACGCTTTCAGATTAAAGAACTTGGACAGCTCAAACATTTTCTTGGTTTAGAGGTCGACTATACTCAGGAAGGAATATTTCTCCATCAGCAAAAGTATTCCAAAGATTTGTTGAAGATATTTGCAATGCTTAGATGCAAGCCAATCTCGACACAGATGGAGCCAAACGCCAAAATGTGTGCTCATAAAGGAAAAGATTTAGAAGATGTTACCATGTATCGGCAGTTGGTGGATAATCTTGTCTACTTAACTTTAACAAGACCGGGTGTTTCTCTTGCAGTTAGTGTGATGAGTCGCTACATGCAAAATCCAAAGAAGACTTATTTGGAATCAGTTTGTCGAATCTTGAGATATGTGAAGAGCACGCTTAGCTATGGTATTATGTACAAGAAAGGTGGAGATTGCAGACTAGTTGGCTACTGTGATGCCGACTACGCAGGTGACCATGATTCCCAGCGTTCAACTACCGGGTATGTCTTCATGCTTGGGTCCAGAGCAATTTCTTGGTGTAGTAAAAGACAACCAACGGTGTCTTTGTCAACCACAGAAGCAGAATACCGAGCAGCAGCGATGGCAGCTCAAGAAAGCACTTGGCTTATGCAATTATTGAAAGACTTGCATCAACCAACAGAGTATGGTGTCTCTTTGTACTGCGACAACTTGTCGGCAACACGTTTGGCGGAGAATCCAGTTTTTCATGTAAGAACTAAGCATGTGGAGGTGCATCATCATTTTATCAGAGAGAAAGTATTGCAAGAAGAAATTGAATTGGAGCATGTCAAAACAGAAAACCAAGTTGCAGATTTGTTTACAAAAAGCTTGAGTAGCATCAAGTTCGAAAGTTTTTGTCATCAGCTTGATATGGTGAAAAGAGTAGAAGCTGGTGTTGAGGGGGAGTATTGAATAAACACAACACCAGCACGTGAAGTAGTGTTGAAGTAGTCAAATTTCAGTTTTACATGTCTTCAATAGTGTAGTAGTGGAGTCCTAGTTTGTAGGGATTTGTTTCTACACGTTTTAGTTAGTAAGATATGTTAGTGGGTCTTTGTTATTGTTATCATGTTGTTATTTTCTTGCTGAATAGTTTTCGATGTTATGCCTATTTAATAGGCTTGTGATATGTTGAATGATATATACGAGAGTTTTTCAGCAGCAATTTTTTGTGTGTGTCCTCTTCTACTCTTCTCTCTTTAGAGGTTATTGAACCATACTTGCCGCTTGTTCTTTTTCAACAGTTTTCAGTTTACTTCATTCAGAAATATGGCAACAAATGAGGAAGGAGACATTTTGTGCTCACAGAAGATCAAAGTGATGATTTTCTTCCCTTTCGGGTTTCAAATGCATCTAATCTTTATCTACAGTAGATAAATGAACGGCTTTCTACAAGCTTCTTATTGGTAATGTCGAGGAGTTACTTCCAATTGTCTAAACCAACCGTGGTGAGGCTTGCCAAAAATATGGAAGTATCTTCCGGTGACCTAAGGGCTTATTTTTAAGCTTAAAAGAGAAGTATGTACTGTTTCTTTGAGCTTTGACTTTCCCCAAGTAAATGTAAGTTTGTCAACCTATGAAATCTTGTTGGCTTTTCCTGGGGTAAAGTTTTGGGAGTGTTGAAGAAGTGGCCAGAGAGGAGTATCCAAGTTACAGTCGTGAATGATGGAGCGAGGATCTTAGGACTCGGTGATCTCGGGCACCAGGTGATTTTAAGCTCTTCTAGTTTTTAGTGACATGAAGATGTAGATGTTGCATTGGATGTGCGACAAGCTGGTACCTGACGAAATGTTTGAACAACGAGGTAGACACAACTACGACAAAGTTAATGCCCGGAGTATCATCCTCTTTCTTGATTAGATCTTGCTGTAGTATTCTTCATCTAGGACTCAGCAAACAACATGTAGTGCAGATGTTTTTCATTGTCCAGTATTGATTGATTGGGTGGATGTCGTGTTAGAAAGAACTAAGCATTATGCTATGCTACCACATTGAAATGACCTACTTTAATCACAGTAAATCTAAATTCGTATTCACAACTCTTTCGTGGTTACAAGTGAGCCAATCTCTCCTCGGGCACAAAGAGCTAGAGGGAAGTTGATTAGGGAAGTAAGAGAAAGCTTCAGTCTTGATGCTTTCATTGGAAATGCAACGGCTGGGAAAAAGTTTGTCCGGGAAATCCGGTGGGACTGCCTGTAATTGTTGTTCCAACTGGGTATGCTAATATATCTGCTTCACCTCCTAGTGGCACGAGACGATGAAAGACCGTCACGACTGGCATGTAAGCTCCTCCTCAGAGGGATCATATTGTAAGCTTTCTTTGACTTGATTTTTCATTAGGGGTCTTGAGAATGTTTCAGGTGGATATTTTGGTTATTTTTCCTGTTTAGTGAGCTAGTAAAGTTAGCTCCTTGATGATGGTTTTGATGCTCCTAGGAGGACCATTTGAGGTGAAAGCTGCAAATCTCGTCAAGTATTTGATGTGTTTATTTTTTAAAAAAAATTGCTATGCATCTATTCATGAGAATTAAAACTGGATGGCACTGGATTCAGTTTCATGAAGATATTGTGGAACATTAAGAGAAGTCGAGGATCATTGGCACAAAAGCTAGAGTTGCATTGTTACTGCCAGGTACTCACAATATGTTGAATTCTTTTGTAGGCTTTAGCACTGGCAACAGCTTATCAGTCAATGACTGATCATCACAAGCAGTGACCATCTATAAACGATCTGGGACCGGATGATTGGACTCCGAATGCACAATAAAAAGGATACCCTCCAAGGCAGCTACATTTGTGAGTTTCCTCATGCCTGTGAATTGAACATATGTGTACATATGCCTGTCGTGACCATGGAGAAATGTGTTCTTTCTCAGCTATTTCAATAAGAAAATTGATGGCCTCTCCTATGGGAAATGATTGTCCGGTAAATCTATGGGGGGCGGGAACCTCTCCATCATTTGACTGAACATCATAAATTACAGTTTGTACGTTCTCAGGAATTGTGGAAGTATCTTGATCTCTTTCCTTTGTGTAATATAGTTTTGTTATTCATGAGTGAACTAACAAGATTCAGCGCATGTCAAGTTTAGAGGACGGTAGTCCGGTCGCTTTCCTTCTTTAAGATTGTGTTAGTAGTGTGGAATTTGCACTCTGTTTTCCTTCCTAAGTTTTTCTTTCATTATTTGCTCACTGGGGAGATTAGCCGTGGGTTTTGATTGAGGATAATATTTTATCCATCTTGAATCTTTATATGTTGTTGGGGATCTAGGTGAACGAGCTGTCTATTTATGGAAAAAGTTCCACCCATAATGGCTTCCACGTGTGACTGAATGTCAGTGACTCGATGCACTCCCTCCGCAGTTTACTTCGCGAGATGTAATCAAACTTCAGACGTGTTGTTTTGCGATATACAGAAGTGTGCAGACATTGTGATTATGCTATGCGAAAATATGACAAATCACTACGCTGTCACCTCCATTATCGTGACATGATCATCTCTCTCCCTTTGATCTCATGATGACAGCGGATCTCATCATCAATGGATTTAGGTCACATCACTGTCCATCGTGCGAAAACCAGGTCTATCAATTGAGAGCAAGAACTAGGCAGGCATAGAGAAACCACCGCTCGCTTCGACATTCCAGCTATAGCTCATTGCATCCTCCTTCAGTATTTGGCGAATAGTAACCTTTCTTTTAAGGGCCTCACCAGCCGTGATAACCAGCCCAGAAGGGACACGAGCATTACCAACACTTCATCTATAAGGCTACATTTGGTGGATTGGATAAAACTTTGAATAGCATAACTTTTATCCTATTCAGTGTTTTGAGTGATGCAAAATTCGGATATAGCCCGGATATAGTCCGGATAAAAAAATCCCAATGTGGGATAGACCCGAATAGGTTATGCAAAATTTGGAAAATTGATAATAAAAAAAATCACGCCTTCTTGCCCTAAACCCTAAACTCCATACCCTAAACATCTCAATCGAAGTTTGCGTTAGAATTTTGAAAACATCAGCTCTTTTCAATCACAATGTCATTGCCACGTGATATGACCGTCCAACATAATGCCTTTGCCAAGCGTAACAACGTATCTCTCTTTAAAATTGCCAAATATATTAAGTACGTGGCGGTTTACTTTTTCTAGGCTTAAAAACTTCATGGTTTTTCATCGACGATAGCTGGAAATCAGGAGGCAGCAGAAATTAGTAATTAATCAAGGGATTGAATATTGAGGAAGTTCCTCTCTTGAAGTAATCAATTAGTATATCTTTTCCTTATTGTGAACATGCGGGAGCCTTATGCATACAAGGTCTCCACTAGAAAGTGATACAGTTTTTTACAGATTTCCGAAATCCTCCGTTTCTTCTCTATTTTGTTCGGTAATAATGCAATTATGAAATTTCTGGATAGAATCGTAGGACTTATTTGCTTTATCATGGAAAATTGAGAGACTACATTGAAAATATTAAAAATGTAGCGATTACATTGCACATTTAGAAATACTTTGAGGATCACATTGCATGAGTCGAAAGTTCAAGAATGACATTGCATATTAAGGTAAAGTTTAGGGATAATCAGAGTCACTTTCTCAATAAATAAAAAGCAACATGAAACATGTTGTGCGGGTTTTTGAGCGAGTTTCGTAGAAAATTAGTAATTTTCAATGCAACAATAAGTGATTTTACAAAAATTATTTATCATAATGAGAATACACTAAAAGCTTAAGATCTTTAATAATAACCACAAATTAATTTAAAGGAAAAAAAAAGTAGGAACACCCCTAAAGACTACGAGTGGAAAAAGATGATGCAGCGAGATTAAAATATGCAAACGAAGGAAAATGTGAGACTTTGGTATACTCAATATAATGAGTAGTTGCACAAGATTTACATAGATAACGATTTACAAATGAGGTGATTTATCTGAGGCAAATACATTTGGTCTATCTGGTTCTCTTCGTTTGCAAAAATCATTTGCAAGTAAAAGTGAACTTTTCTCATTATGATGTATATAATCTTCCAAATAAAATGACTGTATATCTTCTATCTTAGCGCATAATCAAGGCAAGAAATTATAGTTCTCTGTAAATATCTCGAACACGACGCTTTTTCATATTAATGTTGGATTAATGAAAGATGCAATTGTTTTTTTTTTAAGTAAAGAGAACTTCCTTCTCTTAAGGAAATCGCAATTCCTTTTGCCTAATACCCTCAATTAGTGATTTTATAAATAAATAAAAAAGAAACTCCATCAATATCGTAATTGCGTCAATTAATTATTATATTTTATCTATCACATATTTCAATTTGAATATTTTCTATCTTATAACCAACCTTATTAAAAATTTTCAACTCTTAAATCCACATAGATGGTTCCAATTTGCTCATATTATGCCCATTACTGAAAATCGTAAGAAGGCGATTACAGAAAATATATTTATATGTCAATTCCATTGTATACATGCAATGAGCGTGTGGTTTTGTTAGTTAATGTTATGTGAATTATATGTGTATGCGATTATCATTCTCTTGAAAAGGGGAGAAATTATAAACAAATAAAAAAGTTGGAATTTTCCGTCACGCGCTGATTGATGGTGGCATTGTCCACAATATCATAGTGTGTAACAAAAATCATGGGAGCTATATGCAGGAGAAGTCAAATCAATTTAGAGCTTCGATATCTTGAATATGTTCCATGTAACTGGTCCGGGGCCATCGGTAGCGCGTTTCGGTATATGGGTTGATGGTTCCCATGAGGAGGGTAGATGAGAAGAGGCATTGGAGTTCGAATGGTGTGCATCTCCATGTTGCCACTTGTACTATTCTCATTGGCGGTCTTCTAAATACAAAGGAAGTTGGATGAGGGTTATGCTTATGGGTGAGCACGCGGGACCGGACTGGACACAAGAAACGGCAAGGGACGTGATGAAGACATGAGGGGAAACAATGTGCCCGGTGATTGAGTGAGTGAGTGAGTGGTGTATTCGTGAATTTTATCATTGTTTTACGTACGTGTGTTGCTGGATAAGAAGGCGTGGATGGGTTTTCCTAGATGAGCATGAATGTGAGACCCCCCCTCGAAGCTTTGACCGACTGAGAATTCTTCAAAAAAACTCTCTCTCTCTCTCGATCCCCCTCTCCCTAACTCCTAAGCTACTGTTGACCAGATTTTGGTAAAATCCATCTTCTTATCTCCAATACACGATTCTGTATTTGTCTCACAATCTGTTGCTTCTTTCAAAAAGCTCTCAGCCCACATTTTCTTTTCTTTTTCAAAAATCCTCTCCACCCAATCTTCCCAAAACCGTCTTTTTCCTCGTGATATTGGCTCATGCGTAGTGGATAGATCTTGCGAATCTAACAAAAAAGAGTAGTTCTCTTCAGAAGGTATGAATAGGAAAAAAAAAAAAAAGAGAGACAATCTGTCCAGGGTTGACCTTGGAACCCAGTCCCACGTTCCGATACCTGTTCTGAAATCAATCACCCTATATTATGCTCCTCTCAGTGTCATTGAATAAAAGTATTGAGTTTGATGCAATGACTTATAGTTCTTCCATTATGGATGCATGTTTTTTGATAATTGGAGCAATATGTTCTATTCATCTATCAATTATCGGCTTGAACACAAAGCTATCGGGATGATTTGTCAACGAAAATCGTCTAGATATGAACTATTTGATATCCATTCGCAAGCGAAGGCTGCGCAAATCAAAGTGGAGGTGGAGGGACACCTATGAAGAGATGCCGATAAGATGAAGCGGTTATTGTTAAAATATATTTCGAATTTGAGCATAAAGTGAAAATATGAATTTCGGAATTTAAAATAATAATTATTCCTTCTTGGTTGATACCTCTTGTTGGACTTCACGTTTGAAAAGGAAAACAGAAAGAATAAAATTATTCTTCCCTATTTCTTGTGGAAGTGAGTCGGCCAAGGAAAGCTAATTGAAGTCAATCAAAAGAGGAAACCAGCGAAATTGATTTCCTGTATGATTCGGTCAAGAAAAAGAAAAGAAAAGTCAGACGTGGACTTTGTTGACCAATTGTTGCTGCGGAGGGTGTGCCGAGAGTGCTAAAAGTTGCGTGATTTTCAATTTGATGCTCGAGGCTTGGTGGTGTTCGTGAATTGCATCCAAAAGACCGAGTGTTCAAGCCAATTAAATTCTTGTGATAAAGATTTGTATAATTCCTTCGTGAGATTGAGAGATTATTTTATTGTGGGCTAAACACTGTATGAGTTATTGAGAGTGTAATTAGGGTTTGAAAAATATTGAGAGTGTTTGAGTGACTCGAATGTAGTTGTAATCTCCTCATAAATCTGGTGTCTAATTTATTCTTTTACTTTGTCTATTTTATTGTTCGATCGCTTGCTTCAGCAGCTTTTAAAGTGAAGTCCGTCTTTGGGAAGTTAGCGTGATTTTTCCTCAAAACACAGCCACTTTTCAAATAATCAAAACTCATTCGCCAGAACTAATAAGTCCAAGAATAATTGACAAAAGACCTCTACAGGGACAAAGACTAATGACCATGAGAGATCAAACTTAAAGGGAGTACCCGAGGAGTGGTTGAAGGATCACTGCAAGTACTGCCAACAACACAAGTGCGCAGTGCAACCATACCAAAGCCTCTGCAACTATCCTGCGTCCTCTGTCTTCTCTGCAGACACAAGAGAGGCCGCTCTTTCGCCCACATCCATAGCAAAATCGAGTTCCACGTCTGCATGCATGAGCACCAAAATAAGAAGAATCCTTGAAGTTGGGTTATAACCCATGTCTGATTCCCAATTGAAACTAAAGGAAAGAAAATTGTAGAAATAACTTCTTTGACTCTAGTTAATTAACACCCCAATTTAGGGAGGATTTAAGATGGACATTATAAAGACGAATCGCATGGTGGAATCATGAGAATCCATCCCTCTTTAGTCTGAACCAGCAACTGAGTAGATCAATTTTAGTTCTTGAGATAATGAGTACTCCAAAGCTCTCCTTTAACAACCCAGACCAATTCCTATTCAAAGTGGTAACTACTCCTGATCATCCCGAGAAACTTTTAAACCAAATAATATAACTCAAACCCAGATCCTGAGTAAGGGAAAGAGAAAATTATCACTCCATTAACCCTAACCAGTTTTTCTCTTTTTCTCTCTTTTTACCCTAAAACAAAAGGTGCTCAAAGCTCTCCCGACCGATCGGGAATTCGTCACCTCTGCACCAAGGCAAAAGGCATGGGATCACGATCGGAGACAAAAAGAAGCAACGGTGTTTTAATCAAGCACCTACCTGCACGAAATGTCCCCGCAACCACGCTCCACATAGATGTTCCAGTTAGGACACCGCTTCCACTGCTTCCTCTCCGCAAGACGTTCCAGCAGATGAATATTCACGGCGTCATGATCGCTGCACCTATGTCCTTCAACCCATGGCCTTGCACACAGAAAACAACCGCTTTGACCGCATCTAGGACACTTGAAATCTCCTCACATTCCCATTCCCTCCACCTCTCCCGCTTATAATCAGCTCTCAGCAATTCAAGTTCGGGCAGTAACACCTTGTGAACCCTAGAACAGCCGATTCACACAAGAGGTCACACCATCGTAGGAACCGTTCGCCCAAGACAAGTTGTCTGCAGTAGACAGGATCCAGCGTAGCATCGCAATAAAACCCTGGACATCGCACGTTCACCACTCCGTCGTCGGTGCTCACAATGATGTACCAGGAAATGCAGTCTCTGCAGAAGTAGTGATTGCACCGCTTCGTGGTCTTGAAGATCAAGCTCGACGGAACTTGTTCCAGGCATATTGGTTGTTGTAGGGGGGCTGGCCCCTTCCGAGGTGAACCCTACAAGAAAGGACGAGAAGAGACGAAGGGAAGGGGACTAAAATGAATAAGAAGAGATTAGAAGGGATTGCTAGTAAATCAAACTTTTGTACACTTCGAATCTTTTCAAATCCGTCCAAATATAGATGGATTAGGAGGATTTTGTGTATCTATAAATTACTCGTGGTGGTGGCTTTCACTTGCCTCATTTATGCCCTTCTTTAGTGCTGCACATAGGAAATTCGTGAATGGACCCTACTTACTAACTTCTTGTGTATATACACCTTGCCTAGATTTGAAGTCTACCGGAATTCAGGAATTGATAGCAATCGCCAAACTTCTGGCCCCACAAAGAAATAAGATATTCATGCATAAACACGTCGAATTTGCGCATGTACGGATTTTGCGGATTTAGTTTTTCATTATCTATTGAACAAAGAGGAGAAATCTTACCTATTTTTTAAGGAAAAGAAACCTCTTTTATATTTTCGGTTTTTGTCGTTTTGGCATCTTATCTTTTAGTTCCGTGGAATTAATTACTATATTCTCATCCCAATTTGTTGTGGCTTAAGAGGGGAACACAAATATGTTGTAAGTACATATTTCGATTTCTTTTTTGCATTTTCGTTTATTTTTGGTGTAGCTTACGCCTAGAGTGATTGCATTTACGGACCTACCACAAATCAATCTTCTAATCATAAATCGTAATAATTGCGAGTATTTTATCGTAACTTCTGAACACAATAACACAGGATGTAAAAAGATTAAAAATGTTATCAATGGGGATCTTATTTTCGTGTTATTTATTCCCTAATAATGCATGTTCAATCAAATTCTCAAAATAGCTGCAAAAAAAAGTAAATAAAAATGATCTTATAACAATTGTAAAATAATTTTATGATTGGTTCAGTACATGAAGGAGATACAATCCGTAACACCTAAACATCCTAAATTAATAACGGTATTTTGGGGTTTGGGGTATGTTTGGGGTTTCGGAGTTTGGGGTTTCGAGGTTAGGATTTAGGATTTCTTGACACCTAATTTTTTAGCCCATTTTTCAAATTTACTTAAAATTAAAAAAAAATTAGGATTAGGAACCTTGGCCATGCTTAGGAACCTAGTTCTAAACAAAAAATAATTTTTTTTGAATTTTTGAGAATTTTTCCTTAATTTCTTTTGGCCAAAATGAGAGAAAAATTAAGAAAAATACCAAATGGAATTAAAAAAATTCCAAAAAAATATCCATTAGCCTTATTTTAATTCTAATTTCATCACTGTAATTCCAATTTTACAAAATTTCAGTTGGGTATATGTTTCTCTCAAAATTGTGTAATTTCATACCTTAATTGAGCCAAAAATTCAATTAAAACATTTTAAATCATTTTTAGGCTGTATTTTCTTCACAAAAATTGATTCTAAGACCTTGAATTGCATATTTATCGGTCCAATTTTTCAATTTTACAAAGTAATTGAAAAGCCCCAAAAATTAATTGGAAATTGGGGGTTTTAAGACCCAAATTTGGGATTTTATTCAATTTAAAATTTTCAATCAAGACCCATACCTTCCCTAGGGTTAATAAGTCGTGGGCAATTCAATTTTGGCCTCAATTCTACCCAATTAGGTCATTTAGACACTCAATTGAACAAAACCCCCAAGTAAACCGAATTTAAATTTTGGGATTTTTTTTACCTAATTAAGGTAAAATTCAAATTGAACCCACATTCTAAGGTAAAATGTATCAAAGATTCGAAATGTGGGGTAAAAATCATGAAATTGAGTCAAAATGGGGTTGAATCTGCAAATTTACACCAACCGGGGTTGGACAGATTGACCTGACCCAAGTCGGCCTTCTCCTTCGCCCGACTAGGCATGTGCGGGAAAGGGCAAAAAATACATGCTCAACCCTGACCCTTCGCCGACTTAGAACTTGGACTTAGCATGTGAAAATTAGGGTTGGACAGTCGGAGATTCTCTAGCTGTCCATCCTCATTTGTTATAACCAATCGGTGAGTCAGTTGGGGGAAGAACCGACTAGGGGGAAGAGGGTTAAAAACAAAAAAAAAGTTGTTATCATGGGCAAAAGGTGTTTGATGAAAGTTCTGAGAGAGATAGAAAGAGAAATAGAGAGAAAAGAAGAGAAATCGAGCAAAAGAGTGAGTTGAGGATTTGTAGGGTGAGCGATCGGTGCTATTCCAATCGGAAAAGCACTGACAAATCGGTCCGCAAGTTGACCGAAGCTATGAAACTGAGCTCCGGGCGGCCAATCAGTGACTTTTCCAGCGAAACAGCGATCGTGAGCTGGAAGAACAAGTTCCATAGGATCCTTCTGAAGGCTTCTTTAAGCTCAGAATTTCCAATTTGACCTCCATTGAACAAGGTAAAATTCCTTCCTACTTGTGTCTTAACTGTTTGACAAAATGGCCGAGTTATTCCTCGAAGCTTTTTGTTAACACACATCAGTATTCAAGATTCTTCACGATTTGCTCTCGTTAACACCTGTCGGTAACACTTCAAGATTCTCCACGATTTGCTCTCGTTAACACCTGTCGTTAACACTTGCCGTATTCATAATGGACCATACCATCGATATCCCCCAAGAAGTACAGTCGCCCAAGCGTGTCCCGCAAACTTCTACCGTGGCGGTGAGGAAAAGTCCTTGCTTAAACCGTGAACAGGGTGCAACGCCAAGCAACCCGAGCAGCGGGGTGCCTGCGATCATCTCTACCGGCGCCCAAACGGCCAGCAGGGGTCAGTGAATGACCCGGAGGAGCCGGGTACCTGCAATCGGAGTGCAACGGGGACGGCTACTTGTCGCTGCCGCAGATCCTGCACATGAGGCTCATTTGCCGGCACTGGTCCAAGAAGCCGGCACTCCTCTGCTAGCAGCGGTTCCTGTCCCCCAAGAAGCCGGCTTGCAAAGCACTCCTCTGCCAGCAATGGTTCCCGCTCGCATGCAAACCCTGATGAGGGTTCTCTGGAAGTTCGGATGAACCGTGACATAGCTTATATGACTCACTGCCGTTTCAGTCTTTAATGGACTCCATTCTCTCGATCCAATGCTTGCTCGGGCAATCTTGGGGGCATTAGTGGTAAGTGGCGTCTTTCATCTGGGAAGTTTGACAGATTGGAAAATCTTGATGGGAGTCACAATCCACTTCATGTACGTCTTTCTCCATGTTTCATTGGTTGTCTCCTTTTTGGCATTCCAACCAAAGGAGTAGCTGTTTTTGCGCTCCGGTTGCGGTACCGGGCTCCTTGGGGTCCCTGCTGGAGGTTTAAGCGAGAATTTTCCTCATGGCCATGCTAGAAGTTTCCACGCCACGCTTCCGCACTCGATTATGATTATGCATGGTTATTGTTTATACATGAATAATTTGAATTTTCAGTCTTCCGCTATAGTTAAATTCTAATAGTTGCACATGATATGTGTGATTGCCCAATATTAAGATAACTGCTTTAATGGAAGAAGTTATCTATAAGGTTATGTTTGGGGATATAAATAGGTCATCTAAGCCAAACCATTCTCTCAAGTCAGCCTTCCACACTTACTCAAGAATTTTAGAGAGAAAAATTCTAGAGAGAGAAACTCTGAAAGTGTATTGTTTCTTGAAAATGAAATATGAGTAAACGAGGGGAGGAGACCCCATTATATACAAGTACAGGACTAATCGTATTCGTAGATCTCTTATTGATCTAACGGTAGAGATCGTACTCCCTCAACTACCCCACCTACCCCACTTATTACATAAGGGTACAATTACCGTATCGTCCGACCCCAGGACTATTCTAGAACATATCAAGAAAATACTAATGCTTAGAACACTCATGGCCCGCCTTCTCATTCATGGGACAGCCACAGTCCATCATTCAGAAAACCTCAAGAATGATCCAATTCTCTGGGCGTGACATTTCCCACAGCAACACAGATACTTCAGCATACGTCAAAATTACTAGTAGTTTCTTGTCAGTAAAAGCAATTCATAGGTGGGGGCACTAAGGGGATGCCAACTCATCTACAACATCATTTACAAGATAAAGAGCCCACCAAAGACGGCAGTAATACACTACTAACAACCAGCATTAACCGCTTGTTTTCAACCTTTTTGACAGCTAAAACCGTTTGTTTTTAACTTAAAACTGCTTTTGCATATATCCAGCAAGAATGTTTCTTTTTTCTTGAAATAGCAAGAGGAAACTCTTCATTCGTTTGGCATGAAGGGGATGCTTGCTCCTTTGCAATTAATGATCAAGAAGTCTGGCCTTGACAAGTGAGGTTTCCTGCCCCTTATTCCTCCACGCAAAGAACAAAGAAACAAAAAGGGGATCTTCACACAGCTTTCACATAATATCACAAGCGTTGATTCATCCTCTATGGGTATAATCTACAAACGTGTTCCTATTTTTCTAAAAGAAGAAAAACAATCAGAATTAAATTGACAAATTTAGCTATTCTGTGGTAAATGATGCACCTTTTAAACAGAGATATACCTCTCCTTCGAAAATCCAAAAAAGTCCCAAGCACTCCTCCCCACCAGGGTGACTTCCACTTCCGGTCAGAAAAAAAATGTTCACTGTTGGAGCACCAGATTTCATTATCAGCAGCTCCCAAGGTAAACAAAAGAAGCTGTATGTGGAAAGATTTCAAAACAATTTGGCCATTTCTGTTAAGCCACCATCTCACTAGATCTTCTTGTCCCACGGAAAATTGAAACTCCAATAGCAAGTAACAGGGAAGAATTTCCCGCAACCCATAGTTGCCGATGGTTCTTAGAAGAGACACGTTCCAATTAAATGCTTATTTCATCTTTATGGTAAATCTCAAAAGACAAGAACTAAAGAAAAAGATCAGATGATTGCTCCTCGAAAGAGGCCTGCCAAACTACCTCTTACGCAAGAAAATAATTGTATTACCTAAACTAGCAAAAAGTCACTCATTAGAAAACTTCTTCCCTTCCCTCAAACTTTTACAGTGCCACAAGGATGGTCTCCAAGCTGGTCCAGAATTAAGCCATGACATTCTGAACCATAGTTTGCAAAATTATCCCTAAAGTCTCACTTATCTCCCCAATCTCAATTTTGTTTCACAGAAATTTGGGGGAGGGAGAGAGCGAGAGAGGGCATCAAATCAAGAAAAGAAAAAAAAAGAGCAAAAAAAATAAAAAACGGGAAGAAAAAAAGACAAAAGGGAAGGGAGTTATCTCATATGAATTATGTGATGACACAAGAAGAAGCCCATTATCATTGGTGTCGGTGGAATTGGCTTTTTTCTTGGTTGGATTTGATCAAATCCAAAGCCTCCGTTTTCTAATTTATCTTCAAATAATTGTTTTCCCCTCTTACCACTGATTAATCACACACCCAAAATCCAATTAGATATCCACCATTCTGAGGTTGACGTCTTTTAGCAGACAACGAACGACGTGATACATTTTTAACACTTGTCCCCCTCTCACGTGCATTGTGGGGGAGGAACTTCGCGGAAAGCATCAGTGCACTGTACCCTAACGTGTAAATTAACGCGGAAACAAAAGGATCTTACAAATTAAATCAATATAAAAATATTAAAAAAATAAACGATGAATGATAAAGGATATCGGAGATTTATGTGGTTCGATCCGAATATCGGTATTTACATTTATAAGGAGAGCCAGCAATAAATAATACATTATAATTAAATAATTAGAATTACAATTCGCTCATATGCTGGAATATTTTTTGTACCTAGATTTAAGTCCAAATCTAAGGTGTTTAAAAATAAATAACTTAATTGGACGAAATAAACTCATTGAACAAATCTGGATCTCTTCGTGCGGCCAAGCCTTGAGAACGTTTGTGCATTCTATTTTCTTTTGTTCTCACGGCTCTGTAGAGGACTTCTCTATACGCGGCTCACTTTCATTGAAGAAGACACGTGCCCTTTTATTCCTCTCTATAACAATAAACCCTTTTCGTTAGAACCAAAAAGACAACAAAGTGCTTCTAATACAAATCAGCAAAACTTCGCATAAGGTGAGCAGAACTTCCCTTTTGTTGTTTCTTTGCTCCATAAAATAAATCTTTAATATATTTATTAAAGATATCCCTATTTCGTCATTTAGCGTCCGATATGCCCTTTTTTTACTGAAGAGTCCACAGTACGTGAAACCCCAATTTAGGGAGGATTTAAGATGGGTGCACTAAAGGAAAGAAAATTGTAGAAATAACTTCTTTGACTCTAGTTAATTAACACCCCAATTTAGGGAGGATTTAAGATGGACATAATAAAGACGATTCGCATGGTGGAATCGTGATCCCTCTTTAGTCTGGACCAGCAACTGAGTAGATCAATTTTAGTACTTCAGATAATGAGTACTCCAAAGCTCCCCTTAACAACCCAGACCAATTCCTATTCAAAGTGGTAACTCCTCCTAATCATCCCGAGAAACTTTTAAACCAAATACTATAACTCAAACCCAGATCCTGAGTTAGGGAAAGAGAAAATTATCACTCCATTAACCCTAACCAGTTTCTTTCCTTTAGTGCACCCATTCGTGAAAGGACCCTATTTTATCACTCTGAGTAAGGGAAAGCAGCTTTTGTGCCCTTCTTTAGTGCTGCACATAGGAGATTCGTGAAAGGACCCTAATTACTGACTTCTTGTATATATACACCTTGCCTAGATTTGAATTCTACCGGAATTGAGCGATTGATAATAATCGCGAAACTTCTGGCCCCACAAAGATATAAAATACACATGCATAAGCTTGGCCCCTTGCCGGCGAGGGCCAGCCTTGTCGCCGGCAAGGGGCCAAGCTCACCCAGATCTGGGCGAGTTGGAGCTCGCCGGCCATGGCGAGGGCCAGCCTCGTCGCCGTCGAGGGCCGAGCTCGCCCAAATCTGGGCGAGCTCGAGCTCGTCGCCGGCGAGGGCTCGAGGTCACCCAGATCTGGGCGAGCTCGAGTTCGCCCAGAACGCTCGCCATGGCCGGCAAGCTCGAGCTCGCCCAGATCTGGGCGACCTTGAGCTCACCGGCGGCGGCGGCAAGGTGAAAAGAACATCAAAGAGAGAGAGAGAGACGGGGTGGCTAGGCTGCTGGGCTGACAGCGAGCTGGGGCGGTTGGCGGTCGCGCAGATCGGTTGGTCCGCGGCGGACGGCGATAGCGAACTGAGGCGGCAACGGCGAATGGAAAGGCAGAAGCGGCTCGTCGTCCTCAATCCAAGAAGACAGAGAAAGAGAGAGAGCAAGGGGGGCCGAGATGAGGGCGGTGGCTGGCCGGCCGGCAGCTCGCATGGCGACGCTCAGTTGAGGTGGTGGCCGCGGCGCTACGGCAAGTGGCGGACGGTGGCAGCACGGCTTTGATTCGCCCAGCAACCAAAGAAAATAAGAAGAAAAAAAAAAAAGAAAAGAAGAAGAAGAAAGGGAAAAAGGGCGTGCTGGTGGAGGGTGAAGGGGGGTGAGAGAGAGAGAGAATGTGGAAATTGAGAGTTCTTTTTTTAATTCGTCGAAAAATAGAGGTTTTTTTTTTTAATTCGTTGGAAATTTCCAACGAATTTTCCAACGAAAATTGTACACACTAAAATAATTGCCCGGAAAATTGAAATTCATTGAAAAATTCATTGGAAATTTCCAACGAATATAAAAAATGCCGAACAATACCGAGTTTTTTTTAATTCGTTGGAAAATTCGTTGGAAATTTCCAACCAAAAAAAATTCGTTGGAAATTTCCAACGAATTTTCCAACGAAAATTGTACACACTAAAATAATTGCCCGGAAAATTGAAATTCGTTGGAAATTTCCAACGAATTTTCCAACGAATATAAAAAATGCCGAACAATACCGGGTTTTTTTGAATTCATTGGAAAATTCATTGGAAATTTACAACGAAAAAAAATTCGTTGGAAAGTTCCAACGAATTTTCCAATGAAAAAGTTTTCGTTGGAAATTTCCAACGAATTTTGCGACAAAAAATTTTTCGTTGGAAAGTTCCAATGAATTTTACTTTTTGTTGGAAAATTTGTTACAAATTTGCGACGAAAATTTTTTCGTAGCAAATTTTCGTGGCAAAAATCCAGTTTTTTTTGTAGTGTGATTGCATTTACGGACCTATGAGAAATCAATCTTCTAATCACAAATCGTAATAATTGCACGTATTTTATCGTAATTTCTGAACACAATAACACAGGACGTAAAAAGATTAAAAATATTATCAATGGGGATGTTATTTTCGTGTTCTTTATTCCCTAATAATGCATGTTCAATCAAATTCTCGAAACAACCGCAAAACAAAAAAAAATAAAAAATAAGAATGATCTTGTAACAACTGTAAAATATTTTTATGGTTGGTTGAGCACATGAAGGTGATACAATCCGCAGCACCTAAACATCCTAGAATGACAGTAGTTTAACTTCAAATGATTTTTTTGTTATCACAAGATATATTCCGAATTAATCCCAAAAGATAAACCTCGAATAACATTCAAATAAATCATTAACAACGCCTAAAATAAACCTTAAATAAACCCTAATAGCCTCCGATTAACCCTCAAAAAACTCTAAATAACCCCTAAGTAGGCATTGAATAAACCCAAATAACTCGTGACCCCTACACCGAAAATATCCCTCGAATTACTCTAAACCCCTAAACATCCCTTGCATTACACGTGGGTCTATTTTTGGTTAAATGGGAGTTTTGTGATAACTTATTTCAAGGATTATTGGAGGTGTTGTAGGAAATAATT
Organism: Syzygium aqueum; assembly: GCA_031216185.1. Taxonomy (NCBI): domain Eukaryota; kingdom Viridiplantae; phylum Streptophyta; class Magnoliopsida; order Myrtales; family Myrtaceae; genus Syzygium; species Syzygium aqueum. The sequence continues at coordinate 144,713 of CM062240.1, forward strand.
TTGGGGGTTTACAAGGAGTTGTTCAGGAAAAACGAAAAATTAGAGCATTGCAAAGGTAAAAGAGAGAAAAGCAAAAAAAAAAAAAACACATGATGTGGGTATTTAGGAAAAACTAAAAGTGACCAGGTTATGTATCCTAATTTTGTGAACATCCATTGGAGCAATCGATATTATCTCATGCTATCACAAAAAAGGATATAAGTCGATTATTCAATGTAATATTGTAGATTACCAAATTGGGAAATGAATAGGATGGATATATTGCTCGTATTTATCGATGAATTACAGAAACGAGTTACTTGTATGTTTTAATATTTGCTTGTTAGCAAGCACCAATCCTTTTTAGAATTACCAGCGAGCTAAATAAGTTGCCATTTATTCTAACTTTGCAATTTACGTACTAAAATGTAAACAAGCAATTTAAAAAATAGATGCGAATGACGGGAACTCACCTCACAACGAAAATTTTCTAGTAACTCGTGGCGGTATTTTCAGGAAAGAAAAATAAATAAAACGAATTTCTTGAGTACGGTCCATTTATAAGTTAAAAAGCATTTCGGCTTTCAAGAAAATAAACTACAAATTGGAACAACAAAAGAGAAAGAGTAAAGAAATTGAAGGAGGGGTATCGTCATGACGTCATCGATTGAGCAGACGATACCAGTAGTCGAGGCCGACTCTGCGAGTGTGACCGACCGCCATCCATCATCCCATCATCTGTCATCATGGTCGTCTCCCTGAATTTCGTCATTTCATAGTTCTTGAGGAGTCTGTGATCCAATGTCGAGCTCCAGTGCGATTCCAGGCCTTCTAGCTCTTGTTTATGAATCCTAATAGTCTCTCCCTGCATGTCATCCACTATCCAAACATGTCATCCAAACCCCAAACCCTAAACCTCAAACCCCAAAAGCTAAACCCCATGATCATTACTACCTTCAAAAGTCAATTATGTATCTATTTTCTGCTTATTTGGAAAATTAGTCATGACATTTTCAAAATTGATAGTTTCTTTGCTAACAATCATGGTCTTTCTAAAAAATTTATAAAAGGGAGGTAGTGAAATTAACAATAAAAGAGTTCAATCCTCGTCTTCAATCTAAACATCAATACTTCTTAATTCATAGACAATAGAATTGAAATAACAAATATGATATGGTAGAGAAGCACTTTCAGCCACATGGAGAGTGAAGAGTCGTTGCTTGAGTTTCAACCAATTGGTGCGAGATTTTCTGAAAAAAATACTCTCTAGTTTTGTCCATAAATCTAAAGCTATGTTTTAATCTAGTACCTCCCGCAAAACTTCATTCAAGAGACATAATTGAATAGCCAACAAAGCTTTTTCGTCCAATTGTTCTAAGGTTTCGTCTGACGTGCTTTGCATTTTCTTTCCTTTTCCAAATAGAGTTTTCTTCAAACCCTATTTTGGAACAACGGCCAACATACGAACATGCCATAGATTGAAATTGCCGCTACCATCAAACTTCTTAATATCAAATTTCGTTGAACTTGAAGTCATAATCAGAATATCAACAAACCCCAAGGCTATAATACCAAATTGTTATGACTAATGCATAAACTATAACAAAATTAAAATTGAGAAGAATAAAGAACACATAGATTTACATGGAAAATCCTTGCAAGAAAAATCACGGGGAAAGGAGAAGCAAAATCCATTATAGAAATGTGAGGATTACAAAAGCTGGCTAAAAAATTAAAAATTCTTTCTGTCTAAATTTCTTAACCTAATAACTTGAGAAAAATAATATTTATATTGCTCTCAAGCCCTAATGTTGGCCCAACCCATAAAAAATTCAAGACATACTCAACAAGATATATTTGTGAAAAACATTGCTCGAATCTCTATAGTGAATATCCACTATAGAAATTCGATGATTACAAAAGGTGGCTCGAAACTAAACTCTTTTTTCTCAATTTCTTAACCTAATAACTCGAGAAAAATAATATTCATATTGCTCTCAATCCCTAATATTGGTCCAAGCCCATAAAGAATTCAAGACATACTCAACGGGATAAATTTGTGAAAAACATTTCTCGTCTTCACCCAATCGAGTGGATAATATAAAAACCAAAAAAAATCGTGGAAAATAATAATATTCTTTTCACATAATTTAATAATTGCACAAAAACAATACATAATTCCAACATAAAAGATAACACATGAATACGCGACGGCGTTTACTAATAAAATGAAATGAAAATGAAAAAGTGAGAAAAAGCTGGGGCTCTTGAAAGTCACCTTTTGGGGATATTTCCGTTCTTGGTATCGTTTCGTGTTTAGGGGTGATTTGGGGGTATTTTAATTTCAGGTGCTTTCGAGATTATGAGGCAAATCGAGGACCATTTGGAGACCATAAGTGATTTAGGATATAGGGTTTACCTAATGGTTTCTTCAAGATTAAGGATTTACTGAGGGTGCAGGGGTTATATTCAAGGGTTAGTTATATCTCATGTGTTTGTTTTAGGTTTTTAGGTTTTTGGGTTGTTTGAGGTTAAGGGTTTAATCAATGAGCAATCGGGGACAGCGAGTTTTTCAGGATATTAGAATTAACTAATGGGGTCGTTCAGCGATGAGATTTTCTCAAGGGATTGATTATACGGAGGGTTACATAAGGCTCATTTAGGGTCAATTTTTAGTTTTAGGGTTATTTCCAAATTAGGTATTATTTATGGGTTCTTAAAAAATTTTGGAAGTCCTGGGAATATATTCTTAATTTTTTTGGAGTTTATGGGCTACTTAGAGCTAACAAAGTTTTGATTCATGGGCTATTTCCGGTTTACTGTTATTTTGCATTTAGAGGGTTAATCCGAGGTAGTCGGATCTCTTGGGTCATTCGAGGTTAAAAGTTTAACGAGGGAGTGTCAACTATTATGAGATAATTAGGGTATTGGGGTTATCTAATTATTTTGTCAAGGTCTGTTAATGTTGATGATTTACTGTATTCTACGGATACCTTAGTCTCATTTTTTAGTTTACTTAGGCCTACAAATTTATGGTGTTATATCCAGATCAGGTGTTTTCGCGGGTTATTTGGGTTTTACCGGTTCTCGGGTGTTATCCTTGGTTTTTCAGTTCGGGGGTTGTTGAGTACAGTCACACTTGAGGGCCATTACCAAAGCTTCCGACATTTGAATGGGATAATTTAAAACTACGACTCCCGTTCAACAAGCATCCAATTATCTCATGTCCCAATAAGTCCTGCTTGTCAAATCAAAGGTGAGGATTTGGATGTTGATGCTAACTCAATGAAAGTTGGGATGGTACATTCGCCGCACCATGTGAAGAGCCAGTTTGGCAGCCCATTGCAGGCTCTTCATACCATGGAAGGCAACAATTACCTATAAAACACCTGAAGCAGAAAATATTGGATACACCTTTTCTTGTTCTCCAGAATGTTGATGCCAAATTCTGGAAGTTACAACTAGGCATCTATACATGAAGTTGAGAGAAATCATGTTCAAACGTCTAATTTTACCGCGCTGCATAAATAAAGCAAATGGCTAGTTGATGATTCTACAAAACCCTCTAGCCTTTGATCATGGAGAGGAAAAGAGAAATTAGAGGAGAGTGCAACATCATTGCTGAGAGGAGCCACCTTCATTACTCATAATGATCACGTATCTATGTACAGCAAGACCATAGTGAACACAATTATGTAACATCAAATTTGTGCCTTTGAAAGTGTAGGAGTCAACTTTAATGATATATCACCATAGACTTCATCTTGTTGCACATCAATGAGTCCATAACTCTTCAAAACCTGTCCACATCATATGAGCAGTCATCGTCTGAGAAGATGATCCAGAAAATTAAGAGTGCTTTAGATATGGCTTCAGTTTAGTACATCTAAAGGTGTAAAACTCGTATTATATACTCAAATACCAAAAGCTTGCCGGAAAGGAAATTGCATTAAGTAAACATCCTTACATTCAAGTCCCACAGATAATCAAAAAATATTAGCTTAGTATGAAGAATGATAAATCAAAGAAAAATGTCAATCATTATTTAGCTATATTTAGAGTAGTGGCATCCACTTTCCTAACAGAAGTAGGACAAGATTCTCGCATTTATACAGAATATTATATCATGTAGGTTTTCAGGAAGCTGGTATCAGATGCAAATATGCAACATCAATGCGTGTAAAAATGCAAAACAGGTAGTGGCCTAGGTGAACAGCAAAGCATCAGTATGAATTCTTCTCTATGTCGTGATTTTGTTGTAAATGGCACCCAAAATCACTCAATCAACAGGAAGTTACTATTGGTCCACAAGATGCTCTGTTCCCTCATATGGCACATAGGACAATTTATGGCTCAACAGAAGAATCTAGTATGACAGGAACAAAATATAAAATCTTCATTCATTGAACTTTAAATCTTGCCAAACATCTCTGCTACCATTATGGCACGAGAGTCAACACAAGCAAGAACTAGAGCATGGGCAGCACTGATCAAGACCTAGAAGAAAGTGCAAACGTTGATGCTCTTTTATGGGGACTGTAAATGGGTTCTGTGGAGTGGATAAAAGAGATTAAATTCTTATGCAATATATCTACCACAAAATTTCAACTACCATAAAAATTCGAAGGAACGTACTAGTGTCTCAAAAAACATTCTTGCGCATAGTCTTCTGTTCTTTCCTTCTAAAATGTTGGTCAGGCTAAGGCCTGACTCTTCTTCTTGTCCTGGGACAGTGGGAGAACATCTTTGTAAGAACTGAGCGACTGCCCTGCAATAGTCCCCAGCAGTAAATTACAGTATGCACAAGCGAATCACTTACAATCCAAGAGTTAAACCTAACTATTAAGCATTTAAAAATAGGGGATTCTATTTAAAATAAGGACACAAGATCAAACCTTGTTCTAATAGACAAAGGGTCAATTTCTTGTGATCTGCAGGATCCTGCTATCAAGCATTCTTGGTCAGCTATAATGTCTCGCCCATTAAGCCTTACAAAACACAGTAAAAGTAGTAGTGCAAATTATGTATTGCATCATACCCGCCAGTGAAGTATCCTCTGCTTCCAGAAAATAAAGTTCCTGCATATACATTGGTAACAGAATCAAAAACTTGTGTCAAAGCTCTCTACTACCACAAACTTACTAGGGAAAAAGAATCAATACATATATGTGTGTTTCTCTTGATCTTCATTAAAAAACAAGGAAGCATTATGCAATAGGCAATGCGTCAAAGACTCTGAGTTAGTAATGCCAAGTAGATCGGGTAAAAGAAAGAAGACCGCAAGGAGAGAAACTCTAAGCCAAGGATAAGGAACTGAGATTGGTGATGCAAAATAAGATGAAGAATGTGCCAAACGAACAGCTTATGCATGAACGCCAGCTACTTTGAGGTATAGAAATTTAGGCATGTCGAAAATCAAAATTAGGGTCAGGAAATCGCAATACAATATTTAGAAGGTGAAACCATAATTACGAGTGTTGGCCTTTTGTCACACTGAAAACAGTCATATCAGCATTTATATAAGGACCAAGTGAAACAAGACCAATTTGAATTACACATTCACAAGAAATGCCAGGTATCAAATAATTAATGAGATACTCTACGAAGTAAATTGGCCAGTTGGCAAACAAATTAAAAAGAATTGAAGAATACACAAAAAATTAAGCGAAGACGTACTTCTGCAGCAGTCATCTCTGGAATATCCGAAAGGCAAGTGTTCTCTTCAACTTGATTTTCCTCTATAAATGTCAGTGGCGTTTCTGTATCAGACCTAAAAGGAACAGAGGACATGGAAGCATCAGGTGTTGGCAGAACTCCAGTTCCAACAGTACTTCCCTCAGGAAGCTCCGATGCCAATCCCAAACCAACTGATATAGGGGTAAAGTTATCTCTTCCGAGAGAGGAGTCAATGCCTCTTATCGGAAGTGAAACAAAATCCAGGAAGTTGCTGCCAGTCTGGTCTTTATCATGCCGAAGATGTTCAATTTCCATGTCAAAAGCAGTAGCATTATCAGGAGATTGAGAAATCCCAAGACCAGGCAAAACTTCGGTTGTAGGACCTGGAGTCTCTGAATCCACAGGCTCTGGAATAACATCATCTTGGCCAAAAAGATGTGGGTTTATTGATACATAATCCTTCTTAAATAGATTCTGAAGATCAGTGCACATGCCTGCAGCAACGCATATGGTGTCATCCTCTAGTGAAAATTTCTCCACCTAGAACACGCGAAAAGCAGTAGAAAAGTTTTAATGGGACAAATACCATTGAAGAGGGGTTCCTCAAAACTGCACTCCTTCCTGAGGCGTTTATTTAACTTCCATAAACCAAAAGCAGAGCTAGGAATATTCCTCCTTTTGCGCAGTAAATCATTGGGATTATCAAGAGCCTTCTTCATAAAGCTGCACATAAACATTTTTGAGTTACTAAAAGGTAACAACATATAAGTCTGCCCTTGTGTCTAGACTAAAAAGATTACCTATTTTTCAACACTACGCATTCATCAAAAAATTGCTTTCTCTTCCTTTTCCTTGCTGGTGGCTGCTGGACAGGTGGGCTTGATCGAATCTCCAATTCAGGTGATGCATGCTCTGAGATAGCGAAAAACACATGTAAAGAACACTGACTATGGCAAATCTGAAAAGGCACAAACTCAGTTCATGAACAAAACAAAGCTTGCGTGGAAAGTGGTAGAAGGTCGCACCAAACAAAACGTGCTCATCTGGAAACACGGCAGCATTCTGCAGATCTGCTGGAGTGGCTGTTTCTGGATGCTGTTGATAAGGTAGTGATGACCCTCCAGAAGCCAAGGCATCTGGCACAGGAGGGGTGACAGTTCCCTTCTCCGTCATGATTTGCTCAGATCTTGTCAGACAGTTTCTATCATCTACATGATCTGTCATGGGAGGAAAGTTCTCAAATCCAACATCATGAACTGTATCACGCATAACTTCTATTTCTGGCAAATCTGGCATAGGAATGTCACGATCAATCTTTCCCCTTGATCCAAGAGGAGAATCCTGGAAGCTCTCCCTATATACTTCTGGGTGACTATGACTAGGACCTTCAGAACGCCTGTTTGGACACGCATAGAAATCACCTTATCATTGTACGATAAAAACACTATGTATTTTTCTGTAAACTGCATAACATAGGGAAAAAAAGAACATCTTGTAAGGACACTTACTCCTCCTCCATTAAACTAACCACAGAAACAGGTACCAGTGCATGTTGTGACGATTCCAGAATATCCTATAACACAAGCCATTCTTGTTAGGTATCGGAAAAATTTCTAGCTGTTAAAGGACAAAGCAATGATAAGTCACCCGAATGAAAAGATGATCAAGTGTGAGATTATAACCTCATCAAAAGATATAACAATATAAGGATCTCTTCCGGTTGGGATTTGCTCTAAGAACCAAAGCAAGAAAAGTACACAAATTCATGTGTTAAGTACGCAAACTTCAAACAAAATGATTCGAAAACATTAGACCTGTTAAATTAAAAACTAGTCACCTATCAAAGTAATCTCCTCGTGGCTCCGTAGATGGTCATCCTGGATCCTGAAATAAGATCCACTATTCATAACATTTCAAAAAGTGGAACCATAGAAAGGCAAGAGACTAGTCACAATCATACCCGTCTTCATATGTGTCATCCAAATCCATGGCATCAAGTTCAAATGTGTTGGGCAAAGTGATAGATTGTACCGGTGCCTGTCTTGTATCCTCTGGCAAATTAAGCTCTACTGGAGCAAAAACTTTGCTCAATCCAGTGAGTATAATATTACACTCGTGGAAAAGATAATCCACTTTTTTGGAATATATCCGAACAACGCCCAACAGAAGATGGCCAGACATCCTCAAAGCAATCGGCACTTCAGGAAACATAATATATTCTACAGAATACCAAAAAGAATAACTCAAATTTGAGAATCTTGGTGAGTTGCATATCCAAACAATTACAGAATAACACCAGACGCTAAGAGTATGGATATGCACTTGAAAGCAAACAGATAATTTAGTGTCAAGGAATCAAAGGAAACTTCCAATGAAATTTCTTATTATTATGCTACAGTGAGAAATACACTCCGCCCTGTGCAAGTTTGGGAAGCATAGCTTAATTGGATCGCCCCAGAGGCATCTTCCTTCAATAGTCAGATTAATCCCTTCCGAGAAACTTAATGTCAATCGCTCTCCCTTCTTACCACGCTGCTACCGTTTGACTTAACAAACATAAGGGCATTATCGTGATCGAATAACGTAAGAGCCATATGATTGCTCTGTGCAGCAACTGCACAAGCACCTTCAACCACACTGGCATTTATGCAAGCGCCTGCAAAGAAAATTGGGAGGATTTCGAAGACTAGTGATCAATAAGGGACAATTACAGTTTATTAAGTCAGGGCGATAGGAGGAAGGAGCCCTCAAAGTTCAGCTGAATCAACATGGCATGAGCGATCACTGGATAAAAGTAAATGCGACTGGACTGAAGAGAATATTTCTGCCGCCAAGAGCGGAAATAAAATGGACTCAAGAATGATAATTCCCAAGCTAAAAATTCCTGAGTCTACAGACAAACTGGTTGACAAAACAATGAATCCTTGCAAAGTATTTTGCCTTGTAAGATTCTTCCGTTTCTTCGAACCCATTAATTAACGCGTAGTAGCTCGTTCGAATGCAATCGCAAAAGGAAAACCAACAGGAAAACCGGCCCCAGAAGCGAAGATGGAGGGAGAAAAAGAAGAGTCTTGCGGCGTCAAAGCAAAGAAAGGAAGAAACTTTCGGGCTAATTCACGTGCAGACTGAAGTCTGACCGCATCAAATCTCCTCCTTTTCGACGGGTGAACCGAGCAAAGCAGGGGGCAAAAGAAATGACAATCACACTACCGAAGCTCCGGGAAATCGGGAAAGAAGGAAAAACTCGAGAATGAAGCACAACAAGAGTGGGAGGGACGAGAATACGAACCGACGGTTTTGAGGATATCGGTGGAGGTGTAATGAGATTTCTTGAGGCGATGTTGCAAATGAGCGGCGCACCAGACGGTGCCGAGGGGGCCTTTCCGACCCAGAAATGTCTGGGAGTAAAACATGTCGCCGCCGGAGATGGAGGAGGAGATAACGACAACACCGTTAGCATAAACACAAACTGAAGTCTGAAGAACGAACCCACCCACCCCTGCGATGCGATTCGATTGTTGATTGTCGATTTGGAAGAGAGAGGAAATGGGAAGAGGGGAAGGGGGCGAATTTTGGGGTGGCCGTGGGAGAGGGGGGAGTGCGCGGGAAAACCAGCGAGTGGCGCCTGCTTTTGTTTTTGTGTTTCTCCCCCCCGCGCTTTTTCTTTTCTTCTCTCTCTCTCTCTCTCAAAAGGGAGAAATAAGGGCGTCCGATAAATTTACAGCCCCGCTCAAAACAAAACATTCTTGTAAAAATTAAACACCAAATAATTCGAAACGGTTATCTTATATTTGGTAAAAATGGGATGGGGGTAAGGAAAATCTCGAAATTCCTAACCTTTTTTTCCTTTTGGTAATCAACTTTTCCAAAATGTTCGATGTAATATCGACATCATAAAATATTCTCTTAATAAAATTATAATCTTATACATCCGATCGAGGGAACAAATCTCTCATGCCACTACGTTCACACTACCGTTGAGAATGCACCCAAAAAGAAACCGCAGTAGAAAACGATGGGGAAATACTAATAAACGTGAAATAAAAAGTTAAAAATGAAAGCTTGCAATGAACTACCCACTAATAGCGATCCCCAAACAAAAAAAAAAAAAAAGAACCTACCCACTAATACTAAAAGTGAAAAACTAATCCAATTCTTTTATAAGAAAAATGTGGTGCGCCGTTTTGTTTTAGTAACCCTTCGGAACAAATAAAATTGGTTCCCATATCTGGAAAGAAGATTTTCTTATTCAAAAATAGGATTGAAGAGATTTGGTTATGTAGGTGTGTTCGAAATGATAAATCACAAGAAAAGAGGGCGACTGCTCATTTGCTTAAATAATTTGAGTCTCCTGCGTGCAATGCACCGATATACTCATCTTGCCCGTCAATTAAAATACCATAGAAGATAGATACAACAGGGTATAATTTAGAACTTTTAATGATGCCGCAGTGGATGTTTAGAATCTACTCCATACGATGCTTTCCACCTAAAGTGAAAAGATCATCAAAATATGTTCACATGCATTCATCTGCCGTCATATATTAAAAGTTGAATAACTTGAAAATTTTCGAGTGCCTTGAGTTAAAAACGTTAATTTCGCAAATTCAAAAGATAAAAAGGAAAATACCAATCCTTCCGAGCAAGCGCATTTACCCTCACTCTCAACCCACAGCTCACTACTCCACTTCCCCTCCTCTTCTCTTCTCCCCGCGAAGGCCCTCAGGCTGGCAAAACTTTTTCATGCTCAAAGCCTCATTTTTCGTGCTCCCGCACGGTCTCTGCATTATACACTCTGCCATTGCAAAAATTAGAACATGTTCTTTTAAGTTTTGAATGTGTCAAAGAAATGTCCATTCCCCAAGCAACGAAAAAAAGCTTCTCCCGCCAATAAATCTTCCAGAGGTATTAGGTTCCATTTTGTAAGCTTATCTGCTTATGGAAAGACCTGGCTGGCCGGTTCCTGAGCCCCAAGTAAATCACCCGCATCAGAGCAGACATGAATAGCACTGAAGAGTATCAATACAGTCCTGGGGTCATCACTAAAGCAGCATGATCAATCTCAGGATGAAACTTACAATATGCAACCGAGCTTCAAAACGATCTCCTTCATCCCCTACCCTTTTCAGGTATATAAATAGAACCAAAACACTCCAAACTTGTAAAAAGCTGATATCTCCGGAGGATACATAAATGATGTACATATCTGAAAGGCCAAAGCTCTCTCTTACTGCTACGCCTTGTTCACACGAATTCGTTGTCCTTCCATAAGCTGCAAAGCAAGATGCAGGACAGTTGGATGAGCTAGAAAACCACAACTACTGATCCAGACAGAGAAGAGAACATTTCTAAGGGTCATACACCTAAGTTTTATATCAAGAAGACTAGAAAAAAGCGAGCAACAGCACAACCTAGAAGCAAAGATTGAACAAAGATCATGCAGATATAGCTTAAGCCTCAAGATAAATAACGCATAAGCTAGCAATTCAGGCTGTAGTGGCACACAAGGCAACCTGACATGTGTGTGCCAATATGAAGCTTAAGCCAACAAGGCCACATAATTGCATAATCTATCGACAGTGATCAATCCACTTACAGCATTGTTAAAAGATGCGATAGCAGCTTCCACATCCTCATCCGAGGAAAAGGTAACAAAACCAAACCCACTGGATTTTGATGTTCCCGGAACCCGTGAAACCTTTGCACTTAGTACCTGTCCCTTCTCAGAGAAAAATTGCTTCAGCGTGTCTGTAGTTACTGACTTAGAAAGATTTCCCACATATACTTTGTGTGGGCTGTCAACAAACTGGGATTCCTCAGCTTGAAAAGGGGACAAATCCACCGGCGACAAAGGTTTTTCAGTGATGTTCACTTTGATCTGCCGGCCTCCTATTTGCTGCCATGGAATAGATAGAGCTAATCATTCCCGGTAATCTACTGTCTACAAATGTAACTCCCTCAATTTTCATACATGAGTCACTTACAGAGCCATTCAGTTTCTCTACTACGGCATTGGCATCCTCGACCGTCTTCATCGTAACAAATGCAAATCGGCGGCTTCTGCCAGAGTACTTATCGTACATCACCTAACAGCAGACAAAAAAAAAAAGGAGAGCCTCAAGTTCAGACATTAATTCATTAGTTTTACTTCTTTAAAGAATCAAACCCAGTCATGTAGCCACTCAATTTGTGATTTGGACATACATTCATAATGGGCTTCGGTAAAAAGCTACGAGTGAGATGCAATCTACAATCTGAACAGCATGATGCGGACCAAGCATAATCATTAACCAGGGGACTGGACCCGACAGACAAAGAGGATGGACAATGAAGAGAATCCCTAATCAGGACTGAAAGGGATTGGGAGTAGGTACCTCAGCTGCTTCAACGGCGCCGTGTTCCTCAACGATTTGGGCGAGCTGGGCGTCGTCGACGTCTCTGGGGATGTTTCCGATGTAGAGCCTCCTGGCGGCGGCGCCCTCCGAGGAAGGAGAAGAAGCGACAGCGGCTCCTTCCGCAACGGCGCACACACGAACTCTCTTCAAGGACAGTCCACGCGGGGCGAAGGGGGAGGAGGGGGAGGCGGCGGTAGGTTCGAGAGGAAAAGGGAAGGCGAGGAGGGGCTTGAAGTCGAGGATCGGGACAGAGAGCTGCTTTGCATTGGACGACGACGACGACGACGAACGGAAGGAGTGGGAGCGACGGGAGAGACTGCGAGGCGGCACCGAGGAGAGCAGCAAAGATAATGCTGCTGATGATGATGCCATGGGAGGAGGGAAGAGAGGAAGGAAGCACAGCAAACCAGCAAAAAGTGGAGGAGGAGGATTGTCGGAGGTGGAGGGAGGGAATCAAGTGATAAGCATTGCACCGGGAACTTCGGGTGGGCCTCTACTGAGCAATGTAAATGGGCCGAGCCCACGGAGCAAAACTCAAAGCCCATCGGCCACATTGACCGTCCCGCTAGGGTTTCTTTCCGCGAACCAGACGAACTGTCAGAACTCGATTTATATGCATGCCCCTCCGGTCGCGCCGACCGGAGCGAGTCGTCTTCTTTCTTTTCAATTTTTCTGGCGGGGGGGCACGGAGAGGGAGGAAGAGCAGAGGAGATCCCAACGTTAACAATGGCGCCCAAGAGTGCGAAGAAGGTGAGCAGGAACCCGGAGCTGATCCGAGGGATAGGCAAGTACTCGAGGTCTCGGATGTACCACAAGCGTGGTCTCTGGGCCATCAAGGCCAAGAACGGCGGCGCCTTCCCCCGCCACGCCCCCGCCCCCAAGCCTTCCCCTCCCGCCACCAAGTCTCCCAAGTTCTATCCCGCCGACGACGTCAAGAAGCCCCTCCTCAATAAGCGCAACCCCAGGCCCACCAAGCTCCGCTCATCCATCTCCCCCGGCACCGTCCTCATCATCCTCGCCGGCCGCTTCAAGGGTAAGCGGGTTGTCTTCCTCAAGCAGCTCCCCTGCGGTTTGCTCCTCATCACTGGTGAGTTCGTCCTTCTCCATCTCTCTCTCTTTCTTTCTCTCGACATCCACCATTTGCTAATCGGATGGCCTTGCATACGCCGGAGCTGCCTGAGTCTGAATTTTGATGGCGCGATTTTCTCTTAAGTTGCGTCGTTAGTCGATCCAGATTTGGGTTACCCTCTGCAGAATTTGTGAGCGTGGGGAGCAAACTTTGATGCTTCTGTACAATACATTCTTTTGTAGGTGAAAAATTCATATGCATGTGTCCTTTACTATGTTAAAGTTACGTACTTGGCCATCGATTGACCTCCCGAGTTCCCTCCCTTTGTTATGTGCTTGTATCTCGGTGCGTATTTACTGTGGCGTTTTGTGTTTGGCTTAGCATGTTCGAATTTGATTTTACTTCACATGAATTCGATGTGGTTATACGGTGCCTATATTAACTGTTGTTGTGGAGATTGGATGTATTGATAGTTAAGAGTAACTGTATGATACAACATTTAGAACCCAGTGTCGTAGAAACAACCCCCGACTTCTTGTTGGGATCTAAGATTTAATCGCTTGATCTTCCACGTTCTTACTTTTGAAATCCTGCCAAGCATTCTGCTGGAGCAGTTGTCCCCTTTTAGAAGCAGAAACAACTTTGTGAAGGCATCCAGATTTTACATTTCCCATCTTCCCACGGTTCTACGTCTGTACATTGCAAATATCTGGTCCATGATGAGTTATCTTTTTCAGTGCTGCAACATCAGTCGCCTCTGCAATCTACTTCGTGCGTTCAATTCGCTAATTTATGTTCGCTAGCATGAATAATCGACTGACTAAAGTTACATTCCTTGATAAGTAAGGGAGGGCGTAGCTACTTTTTTTCAGCTTAGTCACGTGGCTGTAGCGTATTACTTTATGCCAGGCATGGCTTATACAGAGGTCACAAAGAACATAAGTTTGTAATTGTTTTTCCCTACAACCACTCCTGTATTGTCATTAATCTATTTTTATCCTCTAAATTCAGGTCCGTTCAAGATTAATGGTGTTCCTCTAAGAAGGGTTAATCAATCTTATTTGATTGCAACATCCACTAAGGTTGACATATCTGGTGTTAATGTTGAGAAATTTGATGACAAGTATTTTGCAAAGAAAGTCGAGAAGAAGAAGAAAAAAGGAGAGGGCGAGTTCTTTGAGGCCGAGAAGGAGGTCAGTTCCATGAAATAGTTTTGTCATCTTCTCAACAGGGGAGTAGGATTCCTCTGCCAGCATTGCAACATTTAACTTTTCTTGCTCTTTTACTTTTCGAAATGTAGGAGAAGAATGTGCTTCCACAGGAGAAAAAAGATGACCAGAAGTCAGTGGATACTCCATTGATAAAATCCATTGAAGGTGTGCCGGATTTGAAGACCTATTTGGCTGCCAGGTTCTCCCTCAAGGCAGGCATGAAACCTCATGAACTCGTCTTCTAGAGGATGAAGTATAGTGCTAGGATTTCTCAGTTTTTGCTACTTTGAGCATTGTTATCTCATCATGTGTACTTTTTATTCTCACATTGCTATAGACATCTAAATGTTGTCATTTTCAGAGGCAATACATACTTTGTGATGCAATTTTCTTTTCTCTGAATTCAGCAATCCTGACATTCTGTTGACTTTCGGCACTTACAATTGTATTGTGGGATTAGTTCATCATTTTTGTTTTCTGTGAAGGTTGTTAAATGTTGATTTAACATCTGAGCGTAGTAAAGGGTTTTGCCTCTTTGATTGTCAGGCCATGTCCCTCCCTGCATTTTTTGGCATGCGCTTTGATGTCAGTCTCAATTGTAAAAGGCTTTTTCCTTTGAATAATAGTCCATGCCTCTCCCTTATGGTTAAGGTTTGTGTGAAATTTAACTGCATTCTCCGTCTTTATTGGGATACTGGACTTGGTCATCTCCCGTCAATTTATTTGGGTTATATGTAAAAGGCGGCGGGGTTATATGTGAAAGGACTTTATACTAATACATCCAGTGGCCTATATCGCATGACTGAACAAATCTTGTTTTGTAGTCCTGTGGAACTTGTTCTCAGCCGTTGCCATCTAAATTACGTTTATATCGAGTAATCTAATCTTAAGGCAGATCGTTGTTATGGATTATGCCTGGGATTAATCAGAACTTCATCTTTTGGGAGCTGATTCTGCCATGCAATCGATTTTGTTTAGCTATTCTCTCTTGCAGCTCTGAGAATGATTTGCCAGTTAAAGCTGTTAATCTAAGAGTGCTTGTTGTGTTTTTGACATGGTATTAGCGTGCTAAAGATGTCTGGCATTGCTGCTTTGTGATTTAGAAATCGGAAAGATCAAAAGGGCATACATTGTGGGATATCTAATGGATACAGGTACAATTATCTTCAACGCTGGACATAAACATTGCGATACCAGCTTAACTTTATCACCCAAATGGAGTACACAATACCCTTATATTACACAAAGCAGTGTGTCAGAACATAGATTGGATGCATCTAATATGAAACAGCAGGCAAACCAGAAGTACGGCCACTGTTTCGTCACAGTAAACCATCTGTGCGAGCAGGCAATCTCTTGAAAAAATTGCTTGGGACTAAAGGGAGTTTGCTCCGGAAACGGGGATGCCGCAAGTAATGCAGTCCCGTCACTAGGGCCACTACTTTGAAAGGAGTGACATAAAGCACCACGGCTGCACAAAGACAAAACATGACGAAGAGGCTTGTTGCTCTTGGGTCTCTCCAAATGAGTAGGGATTGTAATCTCTCTCCTTGTGTTGCTATGTCGCCCACGACAGTTTGAATCCTACCTGCAACACTCCTAAGTCTGTCATACCTCATTCGGACAATATCGTGCAGCCTAGAAGTAGGGAAAGTATCAAATTCTTCATCCAACTCATCTGGGGACACAGCCTCTGCCCATGAAAGCTTTGGATCCATGTGAGGTGGGTGCCTTGGACGAAACCTGTAGTTCCATAGTCCGATGAGGAACATGTACAGAAATAGAGTTGGTAGTATCAACTCTGGATACCATATTAGTATCAGAAACAAGATGTGAACCAACACTGATGTCATGGGGTTCTTCCAGTTACAGACATCCCCAAACCACCTGCCCATATTAATCATTCCTGAAAGGAGTGACATTATGCGAAAGAAGTTGGCTTTACTCCTCCTCATGCTCCAAAAGTGTGAGTCCACATCTAGCATATACTCCACCACTTCTTTTCTGAGAGGAGGTTCAGCTCTCCCAAGCCTCACCGCCACAATATTCATTGCTTGGTATCTGAGATTGTCTACTTGATTAACAGTAAAAGGATGCAAGTAATGCATTTTTGGTAGCAAAGGGTGTCCGTAGACATAGATCATGCTGGCGAGAGAAAGGGTAGTGAACCGAAATGCAAGTTGTAACTCACCCATTTTCTTTACACCTTGTGGTTGCAGAACCAGAAGTGGGTAAGAATGTGTGTAGATACGGTGAGCTTCTAGTGTCGAGAGGCGAATTCGTACCTTGCCAATTTGTGAATCTCTTGCTGCACTGCCCGCAGCTGACTTCTCACCTCCACCCAAATGGCAATTGTCGAAGACTCCTAATGTCATCACAGTGCAAGGATCATAGACCTCCCATGTGTATTGTTCATTCCACTTAGGATTCATCGTATCAAGAATCGTCCTTGTCCGAACCCATTTCTGGCCGTACTTTGCTACACAATATCCATCTGTGGTCCCTCGACCGTCCTTCATCTTCATTGGGAGGAGCCCTTGTGCACTTAGAATACCCACCTCCAATATGCCCACTGGCGGCTTCCAAAGCTGCCTTGATGTGGGCCGCTGATCACTTATGTACATGGTTGATTCATCCAAGACATGGTATCCACCTTCGAGGCAGACTCTCAGGTGAATCCTGCTGGAAAACTTCAGCTCCTTTCTCCTGTCCGCTTCCAGGGCTCCAAAGCCATACTTTTCAAGATTGAACCATCGAGAATGAACTGGCCTGTGGTCAAGCCGCTTCTCAAATGTGTCGAGCGGAAGAATTATTTTCCCTAGCATTTCCTCTTTTGAAGGGTGAACTCGATCTTCGACTGTAATGACCAGAAGCTCTTCAAA
Source organism: Syzygium aqueum (assembly GCA_031216185.1). Taxonomy (NCBI): domain Eukaryota; kingdom Viridiplantae; phylum Streptophyta; class Magnoliopsida; order Myrtales; family Myrtaceae; genus Syzygium; species Syzygium aqueum. The sequence continues at coordinate 161,925 of CM062240.1, forward strand.
AGGCTCAGCTGCGACAAAAACTAGATCCTCATTCCAAAGTGGATTGCTGGTGCGAGTTGGACATATCTTCGTCCTTAGTACTTGACTGCCAACTTGAGCTTTGACAAATAAATCTGGCAATCGGCTTCTGTCACTGGGAAGCGCGTCCTGAGCTTCAATGACATTCACTCTGAGATACCAGAGCTTTGGTGACACATAAACCTTTGATCGAACATTAAATACACCTTCCCCATAGACAGAGGAAGCATCAGAATGCCATGCCTCAGGAAAGGCTTCATCAGCTTGAGTACCCATCCAAACTGCCAGCATTATCTCTCCCCTCACTTTCCCTCCTCCCCTCCTGTCCTCCAATCTATACCACTGTGGCGCCAATGGGCTGTCAGGAGGAACCCTAGTAGGAATTTCATTCAGGTCGAAAACCACTCTGCCAACATAATCATCTCTTCCCACCATTTCCTTGTCCTTCACAAAAACCTCAAGTGTCGACGATTGGATTCTGTCTTTTGAGAAAGCAAAAACTTGCTTCCACTCTGGGTTCATTTTCTTCTCAAAATGCCTCGTTCTTCCTTTATAGTTCCCCAACTTGACCTCCGCATAAGGGTCACAGCTCCCAGTTATGGAGCTTGGAGGAAGATCTTTAGCTTTTACGACTCGAACGTATAAATAGAACATCTGTTCTACAAGGTCGTATGTGCTTGTGAATCTCTCGCTGCTCATCCACCCTCTGCCGCCATATGATCCACTGTTTAGCCACCGTTCACCAAGCTCAGGATTGGCATCTTTGACCTTATAATCATCTGGATCAGGTGCTTGGGTTTGGAGAGCAGCTGACTGCATGGTGAATGGATCAGCTTGACTTGCTAGGTGTTTTCCAAAATAATGTGTGCTAGCTTAACAGCACTACTTGGTTCTGCATGATGAGTTACCTCAATTGAGATTCTGATGAGCAACCAGAGCAAACATATTCAGCATATTTAGAATTTAATATTACCTGATGTTTTAGCTCTAGAAGAATGTAGGCTTCAAGTTCAACTACCTCTGTCCTGAATCTGCCAAAGCAAGAGGTTGTTTAGAGAAACATGGGAAGTGGCATAACCTTCTCAGCATGTTTGCTTGGCTGGAATCTCGTTCTCCAAGAGTCGCAGTGAAAAAAGAGCAAATTATTGGGGACTATGGCAAGACAAACATTTTTTACCAATCTCACCTTTGACAAGTTGGAAGAACGACGAAGTGTAACTCTTTGATACGCTTCCTTGCCTTCCTTGCAATCTTCTAGCAAGGATTACAGCCCTTCAAGAAGTTTAGGCAGGGAAATCAAACGTCCCAAGTTATTCTTCTGAGGAAACTTGAATGGCTTGAAATGCAGGTTTTGATCTCAACAATATTGGGAAGGAGTTTCTTTTGACAAATGGGATTGAGGTTGTCATTAGTTGTTTTCTCGGGGTAGCTACAGGTGATATATGGATCCTAGCTTCATGGTCCCTTTCGTAATTATTCTTCTGATATAAGAGGATACCAAAAGTGGGGCAGAAGCCCACAAGAAAGCTTAGACTCAATTTGGAAGCAAGGAAGTCCCAACAAAGAAGGCAGCTAACGAGTATGAGAAAGCTCAGATTCTTCCCTTTTGAAGCACAATGGCTAGAGGGTGAGTTTGTTTACGAGAAGAAAGGAATGCTTTGATGAAGAAGCCTGCTGAGGAACGAATAGTGAAAGTGCAGAGAAAGCATGAAATTCTTATTGATATGCTTGGAGAAAATGACTAGGACCAGGACAGAAATGGACCTTTTCTCGAACAACTGATTGCAGAGTTGATCTAGCCAATTTTCCTTCTCTTATGAAAATGAGAAACATCACATGAAAATGCAATCGGTAACACATCATAGAGCAAACATCATTTTCCATGTTCTCTTTTTCAATACAAAGTAATTTGCTGTTGCTGCTATGATCTTCTCTATTTCGATTTTGGACACTTCGCGGATTCATCTTCTTCTCACTGTTTTCTGTAATGAAGCTTGGCACCTCACCTTCTAGCATGAATTCTATTCGTTTGAGTTGGCCTCCAGCTTATTCGTTAATCGGAGATTACTTGAAGTTTTGTTAAAGGAATCCTGAAGTGATCAAATCCGGCGCTTTTCCGCCAATTTAAATGATGGATTAAGGATCATTTTGTGTTTGAAGTGAATAAACAAGGTACGGCGGTAAGTTAATAGGACACAATTGACGTACTATTTGAACATCATTAACCATGTGCTCAAATTTTTTATTCCTCTTGAGGAAACTTATTTTCATGAATCAATTAGGTCTACAAGAAAATTGAGAATAAACAATAAAATACATGTTTTACAATTTAATTTTTACTGAAATTCGGATGGGTCCAAATAGTTGTTAAAGGATTGGGGATGAAGCTCATATACTGAATTGTGAAAAAAAAATCTTAACTACGTCTGGATCGTGTGCGCTCAGCTCACACAAACTAGTAGTTGCGTGGGATCCGTGGGTCGCATCTAATCCAATGGTGTATGTGAATTGGGCTCACATGCATGGGAAGTAGGCAACACCTGCTATTGAATCGAACTTGGAAAAAGTAAAAGAGTGGGTGGAATCTTAGAACCCATTTTGTTTGAGAAATGATTGCCAGTTTCAATTATTTAACAAAGAGCTTTGTTCTGAATTAAAGGCGATTAAAATATGCTTATATTCCGCCAAAAACATGAAAGAGAGCTTTTCAAATAGTTGTTTTAGCCCCGTGTTTTTGTCGTTTGATATGAAAAATAATGTGAACATCACAAAAATCCATTTTGATTTTTATGACTAGAATTTTGAAAACAATTCGCGTTGTTTCATTTCGAAAAAGCTATTTGAACTAAACAAAGCATTAGTTATTCTTTGTGATTGTGGTCTGTGAGTTAATTTACAATATGTTTTTGAGGAAGCGCAACATCATGACGAAGTTCATGTGGTTCTATGATGAACTAATGTGAAAGTGAACAGCAACCCTTATTTGAGTGAGTTACCAACATTTATTTGCTAGTTTCGAAATTACTAGCAGTTTTAAACAAGTCACTTTCGAAGTTCACCGACTTGTCAAATTTACTATTTCTTATAGAAAATTACCAGGTCTCATTTACCAATACTTGTTGGATTGTTCGAAATTGCCAACCGTTTAAATACTTTACCAAAATTTATTTGTTAAAGTTACCAAGATTTTAATTTGTTAAATCTTATGGACTTTTCTTTGAATCACCACTGATATTTGTTTGATTGTTGCGAAAATACCAACTCTTCTAATAATTACCACTATTTTTTTTTTGTAAAACTTACCCACGTTTACTTAACTTTTCTAAGAAATTACCAACATTTACTACATTTTTTTGGAAATTACCGACCATTCCTCTAATTCACCCAGTTTGTTGAAATTACCAACAAGTTATACTACCTCTTCTACTGAATTACAGCTATTTTCAAAAGTACCAACTACTCCAATAATTCGCAAACAATTATTTCCACAGCTTACTTTATCAACTCTTACTTTGAGTTGCCAATTGATGTTTGATTTAGTTACCAGCATTTATTTGATTGTTTCAAAATTACCTATTGTTCCAATAATTTACTAACATTTACGGTAATTTATCAACCCCAAAAAAGGTAATAACTCCTATAAGAAAATATCGGCTCTTATTTGAGTTTGCTTCCATCTTTTCTTTGATTGTAATGTACAAAATGTTTCGATAGTTTATTAATGTTAATTTGGAGAGCCTACTGACAAGTTAAATTACCATTATTATATGAAATTACCAACTTTTTTTCAAAATTATCAACTACATTCACGTAATTTATCAACATTTTTTTGCAGAACTTAAGTTACGAACTCTTCATGAAATTTCCAGCTCTTATTTAAGTAACTTACTGGCTTTTATATGATTGCTTTAAAAGTATCAACTGTTCCAATAATTTACCACATTTGTTTGGGGAGATTTCCAACTTGTTAAAGTTACGATCGAATAAACATTAGAAAAGGGACTCAAAGTAATTTCGAAATAATTAAATAAACGTTGGTAACTAAAGGTAAATGATTGTTAATAAAGCTAATACTAGGTAGTGACTTTGTCCGTGAAAGGTTGGTAAATCACTCAGACTAAATTGGGACTTTATTATAAGACTTAGTAGCTTTTACTCAATGACAACTTTAGTAAATAAATATTGGTAAGGCCTAGAGGGGGGTTGCTGCCGCTAGTTGCCAAGAGAGTGTAACTTTAGCAAAGGATCGCAAACCTTCGAGTCATAAGTGGTGCGGAATAGTTATGCATCAATCCAAACATTTCACAGTAGGTGGAGACCTTTATGGTATTGACTAGTTGCTCCTCCCCGTGTTTTTAATTATCAAAAGAAAAAATAAATAAATATTGGTAAGTTTTTGGAAAAGTCGTAATTTTGAAACAACCAAATAAAAGTGGGTAAATGAACTCGTGTAAGAGTCGGTAATTTTCTACGAAAATTTGTAACTATAATGCATTGGAAAGCTACACAAGTTAATAGTGATATTTTATAGTAATAATAGGTAATTCAAAAGTTAATTAAATATCAATACCATAACTATTGGTAACTAAACAACACGTAACTAGTTAAATAACTCTGTCTTTCTATAATAATTGTTGGTAAACTAACGTTATCGATTGCAGAAGTTGCCCGTCAATCGATAGAAATCTTTTCAACTCGTAACATGGGTGAAGCCAATGCACCGCTAACCTTTAGAGCCCAATGCGAGCGGCTGCGCCATCCTAGTGTAAAGACAGACGTCTGGCCAAATTATCACATTTTCTATCAAGACTCAAACTTTTGGGTGGCTTCCCCCGTTAAGTTGTTCCTCTTTGCGGTTGTTTGCTCCGCCGTTGCTTCTTAGCGGAGAAAGAAGAATAAAGTGCGTGTCCAGATTGAATAGTGTACGATGATGTGCACAAGACGAAATGTTCTTCCCTCCAGCGGCAAGGCATGTACCAAAAGGTTCTAGCAAGGTAAAAAGATTCGTACAGGAAGGACGAGCGTCCAGTCCCAGCAGAACCAAAGGTGCCAGCAACAAGCGAAGCTTAATCAACAAAGGATTCGGATTCTTAACTGAAGAGACACTTCAGTGGCTTCACTCTCTGCGCGGTGGCCCAAAACCATTGAAAATTCAATCCTCTAGAGACTCCAGATGAAACCCATCTGCTACCGCGATAGATCAGCAGGGACAAAGGGCAGCATAGAATGCCATGGTTCACTCAAATTTCTATTACGACTTCTAAAATTCGTTTACAAGTTGTCTCGTACAATACATTGAAATGCAAAAACTCCTTTTAGATGCTTTGACAACATCGGCAATACAATAGCCAACAAAATTTCGTAACGATGATAACAAAAATGACAAGATTATTTTGACTATAACTTCCTCAGAACCTGATGGCATGCGAGCTGACTCTTGCATAGCAAAAAAAATTGCCGAATTGAGAAGCATAAGCGTACTGATGGGTACTATCAGTAAATTGCCGCGGTGCTTTGAATTTTTGAAAACATCATAGCACAGCTGTAATCTGACCTTTAGAGAAAACTCCTTTGCTCAAATGGTCTGCCCTCTGAACTTAATCAGCAACTTTCGGCTTTGCCTTCTGCTTTTTTGTTTCAAGAGATCCCAGGCCTCGGCCCAATCCAACTGGCGGCTGAACTTCTACAGACGCTACCTGGTCATTCTTATCTTCAGAGCCATTTTGAGAATGGCCATTGACTTCCTTCTTCGACCCATCAGTTTCCTCACTATTGACAACTTCAGGGGTCATTCCTGAATTGATGATATTGAGGAGCTGCGTAAGGGGTTGCAAAGTTTGGACAGGAACACCATGTGGACGTATCAAGAGACCCCTAGCCGCAGCCTTTTTCCTTACTTCAGCTGCTGCTCGTGCTGCCCTTTCATCAACCCCTCTTCCTCGTGGAAGAGTTTCGCCAATAATGGCAGCATTAATTGACTGATTAACAGACATACTGGAACTTGCAGATCCCCCAGATGCAGCAGCAGCTTGAAATGCATGCATCAAGTCTGGATGAGCCTGTTAAGCAAAAGGAGAACCATTACACACACACAGATGGTTGATTGAATCACAAAATTCATAAAAGGAGCCAAACATTGCAGGGAGGCAGAACATCATTGTCCAAATGGGACCTCAACAACCTTTTAGCAAGACAGATGGACCTTTGCCTTTCAGCAAACCAGTATGGCTAATGTTTTATCTACAAAGCTCTGGCGGAGAGTATAAGTTGCATGAAATGTAACTTTTGGTGGATATGTTCAAAGATATTGCCTTTTCCAAGTTCTTTAACCTTCATATGTTCGAGATTATGCCACTACCATTAACATATCTCATAGCTTGAAACAATCTAGCCAAGCACAAACTGAAAAGTCATCGAAAAGCACCTTCAAAATATTGATAGCCTTTTGAGCAGAAGCTGCATTCACAGCTTGGCCTTTCTGCTTTTGTGCATTCATCTGCCCACATAGCATTGACAGAGGAAAGTGAAGAGTTTACTAGAACAGAAAAATAAGAATGAACTGTCCAAAAGTAAATACTATGTCAACCAACTATATCATCTGTTTACCTGAAGTTCACGCATTTTGAATGTCTTCATCCAGTTCTGCGAGTCACGGGTCCGTGAATCGTCCTCACCAAGTTGCTTAACAAGTATGTCATAAGTTTTCTTCTCATGCTGGCATAATAAGGCAACATTAGTCATCTGTCATAGCACATCATTGACGGACTAATTGCTTGAAGCACATACACACCTGATGAGAGAGCTTAAAGGCACCCATACAATTGAATGCAATTGCAAGTGCATGATAGCACACAGCAGTTTGAATATGCTCCTCCCCCAGAAGCCTCTCATTCTTTTTCAATGCCTCCTGCAGATAACGAAGAGCTGTATCCATCTTTCCCATATCCTGGTACATCATTGCAACATTTATGAATGTTGCAGCAACATCTGGATGATCAGGGCCTGATGACAAACTAAGTAGGAGTAATGCCCGTGCCATATGCTTTAGAGCAAGTTCTGTTTGATTAAGTCCATGGTAGAAAAGAGCCATATTTCCATAGCTGCAACCAAGAATTATTGCAAAGATTTATACCCACAATAACAACAGCAAGAGAACCAGGGGAGGGTGGATTTTGAAAGTCAGCATAAATCAAGTAAAAATCAACATGCATAAACTTTCAAACATCCAAGGAAAGAAGGCCTACACCCTACACCAACAATTGACAAGATAGACTTGATAATCATATCCAAGCACCAATTTATTTATGAAACAGAAGGAAGAGGCCGGGGGAGGGGGGAAAGAACAGTGCCTGTGGGCAGTGTCAGGATGATCCAAACCCAGGCAACGTTCGTTTATAATCAATTCCTTGTGCTGCTGCATTATGGCCCCTGCCATGTCTCCTGCATGATACAAAACCATCGCAAGGTACCTGGAAAGTTGAATTAATAAAGTTACACACATTACTTGCTTTATAACCAGAAAATAGAGACAAATACAAAGTCATTGCAGTCAAGAATTAAAGCTCCAGCTTATATCCGACATTACAGCAAAAATTGTTAGTTCCCACGTGGTTCATGGCAATAAAGTAATCAAAATTATAACTGCAACTTCATGAGAGGTTCAAGTTATGATATGTACCTACAGCAATTAGCTACCTCTCGATGCATTGGACCTGTTACCTGCAATACATTAATTGAAAGATGTAACAATGATGATGAACAATATCCACAAGGCAATTTTAATGGACAGAAACAATATGTACCTGCTGAAGCATTGAAAATGCCTCCAAAAACAATGTGTATGCTTCACTAAGCATTCCCTGAAACAGAAGGGCCACAGGACTTAATAGAGTCTTAGACATATGGGAACGAAAAATTTGATCAAGGGATTAAATTTTATTGTTTTCAAAAGTAGGCAAAGTAAATAAAGAAAAGTCGGCAAACCCGGACAATTGGGTACGCATACTTACAGATGGAAAAAGGTATATGTATCTGATCTACCTGATTTATTTCATTTCTAATTAAGCAGAAATTCACTAACCAATACCACAAACTCTCTACAGAATAAAACCTACCACCATATCACTTTTACATGAACTTTTAAAACCCCAAATTCGAAAAAACAGAAAACAGAACAAACACATAAAGAGCTATTACCTCTGCCAGTTGGACTTTCCCGAGTTCCACAAGATCCTTTGCTTCTGTACACACGGGAATTGAATGCTTCACTACAGGTTGGATATCCAAGATATCAGATGTTTGGAATGGTAATGGAGCACCGAAATCATACTTGCGAGCAGCAATAGATATGCCGACCTATTGTGAAGACATACAAAAAGTGTCATGATACATTAAACAAATTCACCTTGGCATCCCATAAATATTAAATATCACCATAAGATATATGACAATTTTCCCTGTCCAACAACCTTCACAATCCAGAAAATATATAATCAAACACAGATTCACGTCATGGAAACTCAAATAAATAAAACAAAATGCAAATTCAACTAAACCTTATGGCAGAAGTTGCGCAAAACTGCAACTTTCTTCACACGTTGTCTTGCATCCTCCGGCAACTCAAACTATAAAACAGAGACACATGGTAGGACAAGTTGGTGAATAAGAGCACAAAAGTGAAGAACATGAAAATTTTCTGGCATAGCACCACTAGGCCAATTCGTTGTTCCTTGGAGAAAATGCAAACTTATAGGGGATGAGAAACAGATCTAAGTTGTAAACTATGTTTAGCTTAGGCTTGTTCAGGTCCTGAGGATTCTATGGACTTTCAACAGCATATCATCACACAAATGGTTACTACCAGGCTAAAGCATTTCAGCATTAAAAGTTTTTTTTTTAATTTATTATTTTTATGTAGCTTGATTCAGCGAAGATAAGATCAACCAACTGGTGGTTTAGTCTTACACATGCCTGCAGCTTTATGCACTGCATCCAGATTAATTCCTGAAGCTCTACCATTGAGGGTTCACTCAAGGACGTAGAACTTACCTGATATTTGAGCTTCGCGAATTCTTTAATGTCAGACCATAGGGTGTCTGAACTAATATTCATACATGAAGATTGAATCTTCTTCAGAGAAGCTCTGCTTTTCCATCTAGCTTGCCCTCTTGAAGACTTGCCCGAAGATTGGTGGCCACCTTGGTCCTGATTACAATTGACAGTCTATATATAATGACCTGACTTCCCTGGATGCTAAACTAAGCTATTGCTTTAGACGTGACTAGCTTAAACTTCTCAAGCAAAAATATCCAGCAATTTCTCTGTTAAGAAGACGCTTCCCCTTTCCTAACATACTATTACAGTAACACAGCTAACTGCCTGCAGTATCACCACTAATGAAAGAATGGCAAACTATCGAGAATTATATTGTACCTTCTTTTGGATCCTAGACTGCACATTGTTACCCATCCCTTTCAGATTAACGGCTTGACTCTGTCCAAAGAAGCAATTGAAGAAATGTGATACTGCAGGACCAGTATCATGATCTTCCGTATCCCTCAAAATATCCTGCAAAATCAATAAAGAACAATAAGATTGGTCTCCGTAACCATAGCATATCATGTGTTACAGGCTCAAGGAACTAAACGACCATTCTCAGCTTCATCGTACGAAATTAAAAAGACAAATTTAAGATTCAACATTCAGAGTCTAACCAATAGAAACTAAAGGCTTCACTACTTGCATGCATGCAAATAACTCAAAGTATGCTTGCAGATATCAAGTTTTCACACCAAAGAAAGCTATAAGCCTATTAGCAGCTCTGGCTTCAAGAGTTTCTGCTACGATATATGTCACCTGAACTTGGTAATCCATGCATGGATCTGCCAACATTCTCAACATGCATTTAATTTGGGTGTTTACTCCTAGTACAAGATTTTCCAGGTAAAATGTGATGGATCATTTTCTCAACGTAAATGTAATTAACAGGAAAAAATTATTATTTAAATGTAGGTAAAATTAACCAAAAAAAAAAACTTAAGCAGCAATAAGCCAACAATCACAATATCCAATAGCAACAAACCAAAGCAGCTTTATTTCTTGGTTATGTTCTTCACCAAGAATTTAGAAATCTACCAAAGATAACTTGACAATCCAGACTGACCTTCAGCAGGTGCTTTGCTGACCTAACCATAATTTCATTAGAACATAGATCCCAAAGATGTGGCAAATGTTTGGTCCCATCCGCCACCTGTCATTAAGATGCAGTTTGCAAAATTCAAGAGTAAATTAATAAAGAATATAACACTCAACTTCTATGAATTCTTCATTAAGTTCAATTTTTTTGGCTCAAGCCTGACTTTAAAGCTTTAGATAAGCCTAAACTTCTATCTTATAAAGTCACCTTTCCAATATAACGAACATTGATTCCATGGGCATGAAGGGCTTCAGTTAATGTCTGGCCATCCATGGGAGAAACTTCAAGGGAGCAAAGATCTTGTATAAACTTTGGCAGCACAACTTCTTTTAGATACAAACTAACTTTCTTCACATTTTCTTCATCTGCTGCTATTTCCTAATAAAGACAGGCCGTGATAAAGGCATAAGAAGTTTTGACTTTTGAGGACATAAGAACAAAGTGCAAGATACCAAACTTGCCTCTTCATTCCCAGCCAACTTAAATTCAGTTAAAACATTAGGGTTGAAAAGTATTTCATCATTAGATTCAGAGCTTTCAGCAGATGCAGGAGGACATTGTTGCACAGCATCATTCCCCTCTTCTCTGATGTCCTGCAAGATGTGGCGATCAGTTTAGTAAGAAGGTCAAACGGGGGCAAATTCTCATGTGTACACACAGCGGGAACAATTCAGTTTTCATGCCATGTAGGATGACTTTGGCCCTTTTTCAATCTTCAATAGATGAAATAAAATAAAATGAAGCGTACTTTTGTTGAAGCAAAATGGCACATCTAATACATTAAGTCAGGGAAATAGAGCACCCAAACACAAAGGAAAATAAAAAAGAGATTGCGCATGAGGGCATAGATAGACAAAGATTAAGCTCAGAATAGAGTTATGTATTCATATTTTTAGCTATGAAACGGAAATTCCAGTCCCTCAAAGACTATTTGAGTCTTTCCAGACAGATAATTGATCTCCGCTGATTGCTAGATCATTTCAAGCACCTTAAAGAGTTCCGACACTGAATATGGGAATGGCACAACCTACTTGACTTCGGCCAATAGAAAACACATAAACTTCTGCATCTACTCAGAATGACTGATTTTCTCTCTTTTGACGAAGAACACCAATCACCTAGAACGATGCTGGGTTTTCAGATTATGCCAAGTTCTTGTTCAAACAAGCTGTACAGACAAAGACAGTTATACGTACTAATCAGCTCTTTCTTAGAGCAGCAAAAAAACATATGACGCCATGAATCAACCATTGCTGGGACTTGAGATTAAGTCATCCACGAAGTAACCAATACTATTCACCAATTTAAAAATGCTATAGCGCATTATCTGAATGATACATACACAATGCCCTGATGTGATATTCAGGGGATATACAAATGCCTGGATAGAACTAAACTATAATTGCCCAATACCAATTGAAGGGGAAAGATAAGGTAACTACCTTACTGTCGGACAATCTTCCAACACCAGCATCACCATTCCCAAGCCCGTTATCTCCGGCAACTCTTAACGAATCAGTTGGCGAGTCACGGACAGTATTAGAGCTTGAACTCTGTTTTGATCTCCCTGCAGCCTGGGCCTTCTCAATAGAAAAATTTTAAGTAAGATATCATGAAGTTGGCCAACCCACGTAACTACAGCAATAGCATGAGCTACCTGGCAAAAAGCTGTGACTAGTTCCTGTCTCAAAATACAAAATCGAGATCCAGGTCCAGTGTAGTTTGCATCACGAGGAGTTACTCTCATCAAGTCAAGAAGATAGTGCCTAAATCAAAACAAAAGAGTAAATGGAAAGAGGACCTTATGAGACACACACACTATAAATAACGTGAAGATAAAATGAGAAGAAATTTTCAATTGTCTTGTCTCAGTTCCCCCAACTACAGTATTTTATGCCATGTAAAAACATGTTTGACAAATGGGAATTTTAATCAATATAGCAACCGCCCTTTAGCAAGATGCTGCAGCCAAAATTAAATTTTAAGTTCCAATAGTGACACAAAAATGGCAAGATGCATGCCCTACATAAGTTTAGATCCAGTCAATACATCACCATAGCCAAGCGCTATGTAACTTTACACTTGTAGTGGAATCATCCCCAAACATAAAAAATGTGCACCTCAACTGTTTAACTCTTTCTCAGTTAGTGAAATCTTCTCTTTTTTCTATCATCACGGAATCAATTCTTCTACCCATTAGAATTGTATCTCTCCAGCAGACAGTGCACACTATACTGTTAAGCTGTTTACTGTACCTTGAGAATAATGTGAAAGGTACCTTAAGAACTAGTGCAAGCCAAAAGGAAAAAAATAAGCAACAATTATTGAGTAGGAAAACAGCAAGATAATGAAAATATCCAGAATGGCATGAACAATAAAAGCACATAGTTCAAACAAATTATGGGTAAAAGGTGATGTTAGACTTAAGATGATCACATATCAACCAGCAAACCAAGAAGAGGTAAGATAAGCTGCCCCAGGAGGATAACCTGTCATCGCTACCCACAATACCCTTGCATTCCACTGGTGCAGCTAATTTGAAAATGTTTCCAGAACCATCACATACAGCATGTTCCTTCAAATGAAGACGTTTTGCTGCCTCCAACACCTAAAGACAAGAATACCAGGTCATATAAGGGCGAACCACAGAAAGCTAGATTGAGAAATTTGAAGCGCAAGCTTGATTAATGAAATGCCTATCAATACATTCCCAGTTTTCCTTAACTGCGCTTGGGCGGAAGGGCTATGCAGAAGGCATCATCACAAGCAACAGATTTTGATGCTTTTGTTCATTTTGGGCTCAAACACTGCATTACAACTTATATAATTTAAGAATTGACACTTGGTCATTCATATCTGTGTCTTTTACTGTAGTCAACTTAAAATGAAATGTTGCTGAATCACTTCCCAAATTTTGTATGAGAATAGGACAATGCTACATTAAGTTGGTCAGCCCCAGACCACCCACTTCCAAAAACAAATGCCATTTCAACTGGTAGTAGAATCATTGGCTGCTTATATTTAATTCATTACGTAATTCTGATTTAGAATTTTCATGGTCTCAACTCCTTAACAGAGTACCCAAATCCTGATTTGACAACCATCCTCGTAGAAGCGAGAAGATGATGACCAAGTCTTGTGTGTGAGTGTGTGCGAAAAAAAAAATTCACATAGCAGAGAGCACTTTATATGGGTAGATGGAATAGTGTTTTAAGCAACTAAATGCTTAGCTGGCATTCCATTTCATAAGAAAAATAACGAAGCTACATTACTTGGAATTATCAGACTTTTGGCACAGAATTTATCACATTTATGCCCCAAGAAAACATTCCACTGCAGCAGTCGAGACAGAATAGCAGAACACTTATTACCAACCAGAAATAATGGTTCTTCACAATATTATTTGCTGATTAAGGAATCATCTGCATCTCTTAATGTCTTGTGAGTATGCAAGACCATTCACTTGAAGAGCAGCTATGCCTTCTTTCATTTCATCTCTCTCTCTACAAAGGATCCAAAATGGAGTGACACTATGGAGCATTTGACATATGACCTCCTCTCTTCATATGCTAGAAGAACTTTCCACAACGGTCAGGTTGATTGGTTGTGTTATTACAAAAGTCATATATGGTTCTTGTAAGAGTATGCACATATCTTGCACATAGGCTATGAATGGAATGTCTGACAAACGAAAACTACCCCTCACCTTGGAATGAAAATCTTCATTCCAGCATATCTTCTTGCCATTATCAACAGAACCATACAGAAGGGATTCGGATTTATCCCCTTGGAGGATGCCAGGCAACACACTCTACAATAAAAAGTGTAGAGAACAACTTCATAAAGCCAGAGAAAAATCGTGGACATCTCTAGTAAAGGAACCATTTGAAAATTAAAAGCAGGAGACAATCAGCATAGAGAAGAAGACAATAGAAAATGTCAATCAGGAGACAGACAAAATCACCAAGTTTTTCAACTTAGTTAACAATTACAGCAATTGGCTATCTGTAAACAAAAAAATCCACCGAGTCTTGAGGCTAACATGATGAGGCAAGCACACTAAAAAGGAAGACCGACTTCAATGTGAAAAGCAAATACGAGGAAATAGAAGCCTAGAGGAAGCATCAGGTTTTGACCGTGTTTTATCCAATGTGCAGCTTGAAATAGAGAAAAAGATCTGACACGTGATCTTTATACATGTCACAAGTCTGTTAACCTTGTCAGGATTCAAAATTGTAAGATATTACAACAGCAAAGGAAGATACTAAAATTTTACCCACCTGAGCTACCACCCTGTGACCCCTATAGTCAATTATAGCCATAGCAAGATTATAAAGTCCAGGAACATCAGCTTCCTGATATGCTTTGGTGCCCTTCAAATCATTATTTGCAGATGCATATGTAGCCTGCTCGCTATCACCCATCTGGGTCTCGGCAGATAGATCAGGTTCTGACTGGATAGTAACAGCATTTTCACCAGAATTTGACTTGTTTTTTTCTCCATCGGTAACTCCAATGGATGCACTTGGTAACTCAGAGGACACCTTCTCAGATAATTTGTGGCAGGAGTTTGTGCTCTCGCCCTTCGAAGTAGAATCAGACGCACGTTTCTTTGACAAATGGTCGAGGTCGGCATCCACAGCAAAACTGAAGAATATATTGTTGTGGACATACCTAAACGCAAACACAAATAATTTGTGAAGTAAGATGACAAAAAGGAAATAATTGTGCCAAGTGGTAAGAGCATACCAAGAAGGTATTGAAACAGGCCACAGAATCAAAAGAGGCCAAGCCTGTAGCCCTCAAACTTAAAAAAAGTAAACTAGTTTTCATCGTCGATAAAATTTATCTCAACCAGGAGAACAATGGAAGAAATCATCAAGAGCATATGATCAGGGAAGGCTGGGAAAACCACATAGAAACTAGATAAAGAATCATAGAGATATCCTTTGAGAACGAACTCTTATATAAATAGAACAAGATCACGACCATTTCAAGAAGCACTAACATATGGAAGCATTCGGGATCTGTTGGATTGATCGGGGGTATGCATCTGCTAATGACTCCGATAGCACCATTTACCGCTGCATCAACAAAGTCAGAAGTCACCTTGTAGAGAGCCCTATCCCGCAGAATCCTGCAAGGAAGTACATTCATTACCAGCAATTCATTAAAAAGGGGAAGAGAGATTGGACATGCTTAAATAAGCATCAAATTGAATTGTTTTTTATTCAGACATAATCTGTAGCATGTAATTCGGTGTACCTTTCATGAGGAGTTGTATGGGGAAATTCCCTACAAGACTGCAACTCCTCGTTCCAATCTCTCTGCATGCCAATCAGCTCACTACCATAAGAAAGAGTTAGTGCATCCTCAGCTCTGGCTGCATCACGTCTATGATCTGATGACAGAAGTGATCAAATATGAATTAGTAGGAGATGTGGCATCAGCCAGCTTCAAGCACTTTTTTCTTAAGAAAAAAAAATGAATTGCACCTATAATACCAACTCTTTCCACATAACCCAAGCCCAAAAGGAGCATTCAAGGTGGTAACCATTTAGAGGTGGGTCTTACTTGTGAACCACATCACAAGAAATCATCCACCAATGTGGGATCTGGAGCATTACAAATTCTCCCACTTAAGACACCGAAATCCTCGTCGGTGCCGGCCCATATAGCCCAACTTTATACCCCTTTTTAAATGTGTGATTAGGTCCATTTCTCCTCTTTGCCATCCTAGAAGCATACCAAGAGCATACCAAGAGGCACACCGTATGCAAGTCCTCTCATCCCGAAAATCCTTCCCCACTCTCATTTATTGACTGAAGCCTGGTCTATCCGCAACCATACATCTACTAAAAGGAGGTCCTACTCTAATACCATTCATATCACATGGTCAAACCCCCAAAAAGAGTACTCACTGAGATAACCATTTGGGGGTGGGTCTTCCTTATGAATCATTCCACAATGCCTCTCCCAGCCAATATGTAACGTGAACTAGTATAGAATTCTCTAATAGCAACTTCTGGCTATTCTACTGGAACTTCTTTACTAAACGTGGATAAATCAAAGTTCCCCCAAAGAATTTTCAACAAAAAATATCTATCCATAATCAGGCAATCCAGTTAATATGGCTCTATTTATTGATAGCTGAAAGGTCTTTATTTTCAACAAAACTATAATTCTCAATTTTGACACCAGAACTTTCACATGATGAATTCAAGAACTCAAACTCACAAACTGTGTGCAGTTTAGTCCACTGTGTCCATTATCTCCAGCAATTGTCTCCGCATTAAAATTCCTCAAACAGATGCAGTTTCTCCATAGTCCTAAAACTTTCCCTCTCCTTTAAGTTAAATGATAGTACACCACAAGAAGACGTCAAAAATTACAAAAGTATTGCTCCCCCCAAAACAGAATCTTTAACATATTGATCAAACCAAAACGTCAAAAGCTTGCATATATCATATAAAAATCAGGTGCAATATAAAACTTCAATATGCACAGAACAGATTAAAAAGTTTGAGATGCAGAGCCAGAAAATGAGCAAGAAGGTCAGGAAGCAGTTAATTCTGCTGGCTTAATCGAAAGTTAAAAAGTTATATCCATTAGGCTAACAAAAAGGCAAAAGGAATGCAAATTATCCTGAGAGCTAACAACTATGCCATGCTTTACTGTACCACAACTGAGAATCCTTGACGATAATGCACTTGTTTTACACACATTGTTGAAAGAATGAACAGTTCAGACAATAAACAACATACTGTTCTTACCCTCAAGACATCTCCATCTATCACCTAGGCATGATATTGTTAAGTTAATCGTCTCAGCATTTGTATCACAAGCTTGAAGGATATCAATTGATTCACATTGAAAAATAAGAAATTATCGAACGACACAGCTATGCAACCATGAAGATAAATTCTCCTACTATAGAGTCTGACGCACCAGGAACCGGGTATACCCCAAGCCATGAATTTGGAGGTAATAATGATTGAACGTTCTCGAATGGATGAGCAGAAGCCTTTCGATCCAAAATCTCACGGAAAGCTTGAACACAATAACACAGAAAGTCTATGTTAAAGCCAATTATTGTACAGCAGCATACTAAGCAAAACCACACATACGCTACCTTTTTTGAATTTAGAGCTAATCTTTTGCAGGAGTCCAATAAGGGTGGTTGACTCAACAGTAGCTTTACTTAGCTTTGGATCAAGAATATTCCCTGAGCTTGAATTGACGTAAAATGTTTTTGTGGTTCCAGTGATACAAAATTTATTACCTTCCAAAGTCACTACATCTAAATAAATCAGATCACCCACAAGCCTGGAAATAAGAAAAAGCTGAAAGTTCAACAAAAAAACTCAAAGAACAAAGAGGAATAGACACAAAAATGCAAAGAAGCTCCTACCTCCTATAACTTGGAGGAGGATTAAAGGATGAAAAGACAATGCTCTCCACACACTTTATCTCCCTTGAAGAAGGTAATATCAAGTTTCTTAAGGCTCCAGGAACATCCTCCATAAGACCCAGACCATCAAGCTCTGGAACTTCAATTTTTGGAGTATCTGAAACAAAATGAATTGGAAATGGAAAGTTTTAGTATAGAATGCACAGGCACAATAATAAAATATCGTTACAAAGGACATCAGTTGTGTACAGCCACACCTTTGGCTCCCAACCCCTTGTTTTGAGTTGTCTCATACTGCAAAGCAAGGGATGTCGACAGTGAGGCATGAAGTGTGGATAGGGACAGCAAATCTCTCGTGCGATGAACATGAGCCCTGATTGATCTGTCTTCGTATAATGCTGCCAAAAAAAAAATCAGCATTACTTAGCAGAAAAATGATCTGACTGCTGTAATAATTTGTCCTTTAACTTTGAACCCTACCAGCAACCATTTCCAAGGAGCAATTGCTGGTGGTGATATCAGCTACTTCGGAAATTTCATTATAGTCCTCCAGGCAATGAGTCAACCCATCCTTTGTGTGCAACAGTAGGTCATAGCATGTATAGAAACATGTTTCAGGAGCATCAAGAAGAAATTGCCTAATATCCATCACTGAATCTCCTGGATTCAACTGCAAATGGGAACAGTACATAGTACATTAATCTAGAAGCACAATAAAAAAAATGTCAGATTGCTGACCCCATTTCCTGTTGTTAACTAGGTGTGGTATTTAAGACATGGAGACTAATTCATTCTCAACGCGAAAGCACAATCATCTTGAGCAGTAATATCTCAGCAAATAAGTGAGCACAGAAAAAAAAAATCCCAAATAGCTGACAACTTTTAACATTAACTGACTACAATGATTAAGACGCCAAGACCAATTTTAGACCAATTATGTGAGCAAAATATCATGAGCAAGGTAATATCTCAGCGGCTAAGTAAACAATCAGACAACCATATTTCTATATCAAAAGAGCAAGAGCAATCAAGGGAGTGTACTTGTAGCTCAAGCTTCTCGCCACTTTGTGTCTTGACAGGAACTGGATAGAGATGAAGGTCTCCTGCAACTGCAGAGTTCAAGCAATTACAATACAATACATATTAGTGCATGCAACAATAGAATTCTCAAAACTTGCAAAACCAAATGAAGCTTTGACCCATCCAATGCATCTATTTTAACTCAACACTGAATGGGAATTGAAATCGAAGCCTCCTCATCCAAAAACATTTGAAAGAAGTAAGCTGCTGCCATCGCTTACTTCCTATTACATGTCTAGGAGATATGATCATAAACAAGATATAGGACGACAGAGGAAGGAGAATAAGAGGACTGTCAGTTGCGAGAATTGACTGACAGCACTTTAGAGCAAAGAGGGATGGGGCAAACATTGCACTTCTGCATAGTACTTAAAGCAAATATGTTCGCCACTTGGAGGACTAAGAAACCAGACTGGGCGCAGCAAAATGTTTGAAGCCCTGTAAATTTATCCGGTAAAGTTCAAAATCGCATCTACAGAAGCGTCGCCGGCGCTCACTTTTCGGAAAAAAGAAGGAAAAAAAAAAAGGGAAGAAGGATGCAGAAGATGGACGTGTCAAGTGTGGCGGCAAAATGAGAAATCAAAAGAGCAAGATATTATCTAGGATGACAAATTAACAGTCAATTGTTGGGCATAGCCGCATAAGTAGGTCCTCTCAACATCCTCATATGAAAGAGCAGGAACGTGGAAAACATTAGCAAAGCAATGTCTACCTTGTTTCGACTGGCTTGCTGCATCCGCAGTTTCAGATTCCTTCAACTCAGGTCCAGCCCCACCCAGTTCTCCAACAGCCGGAACTCCATTAGAATCAGCTACGATGGACTCGGAGGGGCTCGCAATCTCCTTCGCGGCGGTGGCGGCAGCGGCTGCGGCGGCATCCGAGGAGGGCGGTCCCTCGGCAGAATTCGCAGCAGCGTGAGAGACTCTCCGATGTTTGCCTTTGTTAGACTTCCCCGCCATTTTGCCACCCGAGTGCAGAACCTAAGTCAATCCAAACGGCCCGAAAATCAGCGAGGCATTCTTGCTCGAAAGAATTCAAACAGGAGCAGAGCAGCATGAGTCCATATAAAATTCGAAAGAGGAGGAATACGTGGCGGAGAACAAAAGCAGACGGGAGGAGAAGGTTGCGAAGAAGAAGAAGAAGAAGGGAGCGCGACGTGTGATTGAAGCGGCGGGGAGACAGACCGGGAATGCAAAATTGGAACGGAGGGAGGAAAACCAGCGACCACAGCTCAAGAGAATCCAATCGAGAGAAGAAGCGAGGCTACAACGAAAAGGGGAAGAGAACCAGGCGGTGGAGGGGGACAGAGAGAAAAGCGAGCTCGACAAGTGATGAAAGGAAGGGGAGGGGGGCGACGATTACGCAGCGGCGAGCACGTATCAAAAGTTGCAGAAAACCCGTTACATTAACATTACAGGACGCGCCCCCACAAATGATTGACGACAAGGAGGAGGCCGTTTGTGTATTTGTATTGATTATGAACAGCGTGAGCCAGCGAGGGAGGGAGGGAGGGAGGGGGCGAGCTAAGAGAGCACTTACCAGAGAGAGAGAGAGAGGGAGACAGAGAAGGGGAGGTCCGTCGGAGGAACTCAAGAGAACATGGGGGGAGGGGTGGCGGAGGAGGAGGAGGGTTTATGAGAAATGGCTATAAGAATGAGAATGAGAGAGAGGCGGCGACTTCTGACGCCCTTCTTGATGTTGTTGTGGGCGTGGGCGTGTGCGTGTGGCGCTGTAAATGTTTTTGCAGAAAAAGAAAAGGCGAAGCGCCGCAGCACTCTCCTCACTCCCCCGGTCTCTTCTCTTTTCTCTTCTCTTCTCTTCGGTTTTGGAAGGGAGGGGTGGGGCGGAAGAGAAAGCTATGACGTTCACGAGAGTGCGCGTGCGCGGGGGGGCGCGATGGGCCTCTCCGTGGATTTGGGCCTGGGCCTGGTCCAAGCCCAGTACATGCGGTCAGGGTCGGAACGACAAAGAGCTGCACGTGCTTTTTGTTCTGTTTTTTGTTTTGTTATTTTTTAGGATCAGTCAGGTTTCTCTCTCCCCACGTTTCCTCGGCAAATTTTGATGCCGTGCGGGTCATTCCCTGCCCGTTCTTGATTGAGTTACGCAATTCGCATCCATAAGCTAGGATCGCTTGTTGGTACGGTCACACTATGCGTTGAACTCGAACGGTGCGTGCATCGCTTGGTAAAATTGATACAAATCCAAAGATTCACTAATCATGTATTTGCTGATTGATTAGATCACTCGCTTTTGTATGTGGGGGAAAACGACATAAACAATCTCCAAACTTTGGTCTAATGTGCAATCTGGTCCCTAAACTTTTAATTTGTTCAATGCAGTCCATGAATTTTAACTTAGTGTTCAATTCAGTACCTAAATTATATGAAAATATTCAATGTAGTCCCTGAACTTAAATTAATGGAATAACTATATTGGGCATTTTCATATAGTTTAAGGATTGAATTGAACAACTACCAAAAGTTTAGAGACCGCATTGAATATTAAGCTAAAGTATAGGGATTTGGACTATATTGAACAAATTAAAAATTCAGGGATCAGATTGTACATTTGGCTAAAATTTAGGAACTGTTTGTGTCATTATCTCTTATATATGCTAGTTGTAAATATTCTTCTTTTCGCTCCTCAATTGGTCAAGACTCAAGAATCATCAAGATTTTCTCCTCCTTGTGTGATCCACATAGATTTAATGAAAGGCGTTTGATTATGTTGATTGGGAATTTTTGTTCTTGATATTGAAGTTAATATATGTGCCTGTTAAGTTCATTATCTGGATTAAAGCCCGTGTGGCTTCTCCCTACTACTCCTCTCAATCTAAATGGGGACTTGGAAGGCTTCCTTATAGGTGGGAAAGGATTGAAGCAAGGTTGTTAATGATGGTCAAACCTATTGGTTTGTGATTGTTATGGAGGTCTTTACTAGGCTTCTTGATATACATCTACGCAAAGGGAAAAAAAATCATCTAATGTGTTTTCAAGCTCAACTTACTCACTTGAGGCATTAGATAGTTCGGATTTCGTGTCCAAATTATCCCATTCGACGTTTTGATGATGTCTTCCGAGCCGCATAAACCTAAATATACCCGTATAAAATACTAGACAAGAAATCCGGTACAAGGCGGATTAACTCTGATTAGATAAATAATTTTTTTTAAATAACTATCTTTGTTATCTTCCAATGGAGTGATGAGATGACGCATCCAACAAACATTAGGACGAACCCACAATTCTCGACACTCTTTGTAGATGTCTATTTGCTCTTCAATTGATCCATTGAGGAATCATCAATTGTTCTCAACTCATTTGTGTTTGCATGAGACGATTGTGATTCCGAACCTCTGGGCTATTCCATTACTCGAAGTGGAAAATTGTTGAATTTTAGACAATCACAAAAGAAAATAACACACAAGAATTAATGAGGTTCAGCAATAAGCTTACGTCCTCAAACAAATCTCTCACGGTGTTTCTCTCCTTTTTTTCGTGTGTTTTGCTTTGCCATTATTCTTTCTTTTTATACAGAATTAGGTTGCTACAATAGGAAAACACTCCTAAATAGGTAGTAAGATAAAAAAAAAAATACAATATTGACAATATCTCTTTTCCTAGAATACGAGATTCAATCCCACAACACTCTCCCTTAAATTGGAGCGAAGACATTGTCAAAGGTCAACTTGTTCACCATATCTTGGAATGCTCCTTTGGGAAGAGCTTTGGTGAAAATATCCGGGAGCTGATCTTCACTACGAATGTAAAGAGTTTCAATTGTCTTATCTTGAACCTTCTCCCTCACGAAGTGACAATCCACCTCTATGTGTTTAGTCCTCTCATGAAAAACAGGATTAGAGGCAATGTGTGTTGCTGCTTGGTTGTCACAAAACAACTATGTAGCTTTAGTCATAGTCTCACATCCCAATTCCTGAAGCAATAATCGTAGCCATACAATTTCGGATGTTGCGGTAGCCATGGCCCTGTACTTGGCCGCTACACTAGAACGAGCAACAACATTTTGCTTTTTGCTTTTCCAAGTAACAATATTTCCACCCACAAATGTGCAAAACCCTGTAATAGATTTCCTATCCACAGGATTTCCAGCCCAGTCTGCATCAGTCAGCCCAGTCTGCATCATTATGCCCAACAATCTCTATGTGACCATTATTCTTCATCAATATTCCTCTTCCTGGTGAAGCTTTTAAGTACCGAAGCAGGTGGTTTATCAATTTCATATGCCCCTGTGTTGGGTTATGCATAAACTGACTCACATAACTGACAAAATAAGCAATATCCGGCCTAATAATGGTTAAGTAAATTAGCCGTTCTACTAATCGCTGAAATTGCCCAATATCCTGTAATGGTGTATTGTTAGAAACAAACTTACTACTATAGTCCATTGGTATATTGGCCAGTTTGACTCCAAGCTTGCCAGTTTCCTTTAGCATGTCAAGAACATATTTTCTTTGCGATAAGAATATGCCTCCGTGAGAACTTGCCACTTCAATATCCAAGAAATACTTCAATTTGCCAAGATCTTTAATATCAAATTCCTTGCTCAAATGAAGTTTGAGTGTTTCAATTCCAAATGAGTTACTACCAGTAATAACAATGTCATCGACATAAACCAGAATGACAACAATACCTTGATTGTCGGCTTTAGTAAACATCAACGAGTCTGCAGCACTTCTTTTGAAGCCGAACTTGATGAGTGCCGAACTGAGCTTACCGTACCAGGCTCTAGGCAACTGTTTAAGTCCATATAATGCTTTCTTTAATCTACACGCAACTCCTCCTTATTTTGCAAGGGATGTCCTGCAGGAAGATCCATATACACTTCTTCTTCTAAATCTCCATGAAGGAAGGCATTTTTTACATCCATCTGAAATAAAGACCATCCACAATTAACAGCTACAGACAACAAAACTCTTATCGTGTTCATTTTTACCACTGGTGCGAAGGTCTCTTTGTAGTCTATCCCATATGTCTGAGTGTATCCTTTGGCAACAAGGTGAGCTCTATATCTCTCAATAGAACCATCACTATTATACTTGATTCTGTAAATCCATCGACATCCAATAGTGTTTTCCTCCTTTGGCAATTGTACCAACTCCCAAGTGTGATTACGATCCAAGGATTGAAGTTCATCTTTCATGGCATCAATCCATACACCTTTATCCTTTGCTTCCAAGTAACTAGTAGGTTCCTGTTGCTCCTCAATAACAGATAAAAAACTGAAATGGTTATGAGAAATTTTGTCATACCCAATAAATTTCTAGATAGGATGATGAATAGTGTAATAAGTGGAGAAATCTCGAACACGTGTTGAAGGTCGAGTAACACGTGATGACCTTCGAAGTGAAATAGCTGTTGGCACCTCTTCTGCTGCATTTTCATTCATTATACCCTCAGGAACAACTTCTGGATTAGCAGCTGGGAAGGCATCACTGTTAGCAGTGATATCAGAATCACGTGAGTGGTCATGAACCACTTCTGGGCATGAGCTTGCAGAACCTGCAGGACTCCTGACATATGGCATCTCCTCGGGCGGTATTGGGACATGAACAAAATCAAGAGAGAATTCTCTATAGTCATCAGTGTACTCCCCCTGAGTTTGGTTCCTGCCAGAGAAGAACATGTGAGCTTTATCAAAAAACACATCACGAGAGATATATACTCGATGGGTACTCAGGTCGTAACACCGGTAGCCTTTCTTGACGGAGGAATACCCAACAAACACACATTTCCTAGCACGAGGATCAAGTTTACCACCGGTTTGAGAATGAATATAGCAGATGCACCCAAATATCCTCAAATGAGAAAGGTCGAATTTCCGACCATGTAACACTGCCATAGGGGATGTGTAGCCCAAAACTTGACTAGGGAGTCGGTTAATTAAGTAACAAGCCGTGAGAACAACATCGGCCCAATAGGTTTTTGGCAAGTGACTGGAGAACAATAAAGCCCGAGTTACTTCAAGAATATGGCAATTTCTTCTTTCGGCAATGCCATTCTGTTGAGGAGTATCAACACAGGAGGTCTGATGAAGGATACCCAAGTTGTGTAAAAAATTTTGAAACTATTGATTAGTATATTCAATGCCATTGTCTGTACGGAGAACTTTCACAGCAGTATTAAACTGATTTTTTACCATGCTGTAAATTTCTTGAAAGACACGAAGAACTTCAGTCTTTGACTTAAGAATATAAAGCCAAGTAGCTCGAGATTTATCATCAATAACGTGACAAAATAGTGAAAACCTTCCTTAGAAATAATAGGAGAACTCCAAACATCAGAATGTACTAACCCAAACAATTTAGTACATTTATTTGTGCTAAGAGAAAAAGGCAGTCTATGCTGCTTAGCAAAGTGACAGGGATCACAAGTGCTAGAATCATGACCGAGGGACAAGTCAAGAATACGAAGTACGTGTCGCGACCTAAATTTTCTTAGAATAATGGATTATTAAGACTAAGCTTAATTTGGGCCCTCCCAAGCCGTACCAATTCGTAATTTAGGATTTAAGTTCTTAACGTGCAAATATTTTCATGCTTGGAGTTGCCACTAATCTATTTGTGATAGATCAATTAGAAACATAAATAAAACATAGGGAGATATGTTTTATTCCTACGAACCAGAGATTTTAAGCTCGGGGACTTGATTACGCTAGATCTAGACTAACGCCCTTTCGGTATCTTTTCTTTTCAAAAAAATATTTTGGCAGACAGTTTGAATTCATTTTAACTTAATTACTAGCATGTGAGGTGATTATACATGTGCGCAAACTATCAAAGTAACACTCAATAATCAAAACATTAAATAAATTGCAAAATTGGGAGAATTACTTACCTCGAAACAACGTAAGTATCTGCATTGTTAGCTAGAAAATCACATCGACAATCCTAATATGATTTCTAATTAACAAGCAATTCACTCAATATTTTTTTTGGATTTTCACTTATTTAAATGAAGTTAATCTATATGTAATGACGTGCAAAAATTGACATGCGATTAATGCAGCCTAACATGCAAACTATATGACATGCGACGACGTGACCTATTTCTAATGACGCGCAAATGATTTATTTTTTTTTTGTATTTTTCCAAATGAAATTCGGAATTAAAAATGCCAATTATCTAAACGTGCAATTTTAAACTAAAGAAATTAACCTATTCTAAAGTAATCTTTTTGGTATTTTTTTATCGAAATTTGAAATTAAAATCAACTCGAAATGAACTATCAAGGTTAGAATAATATCTAATTAAATTAGGAAACAAATTACTCTAATTCCTAATTTAAATTAGAAATTATCTTATCTTTCTAGCAAATCTCGGTTGTTCTATTCTATTAAAAAAATCATCTAGATATATTCTAAACATGCAACATTATCTTCTAAGAAATCAATTCAAATTGCATCTAATCTTTTTGGCTTTTCTTTTAAAGAAACAAAATCAAATAAGAGATAAACACCACCATCAAACCAATATCCACACAATCCGCAAAATGTTTCTTGTCAAATTTAAATGAGGCAAAGAAATCAAACTAACAGTCATATCTATAGGGTTATAGATATTGACGGAAAGCTGATTGTTCAAATTGGAAAGCAAATAAAATCTATTATCGTATCCAAGTGATTATGGATAAGATAACGATTTTCCGTATTGTCGCGTATCGTACCTTAAGGATAAGGTCGGATAGTCGTCCAGACACGTTACCAAATTAGGAATGATTCCTAATTTTGGATATTTTCAATTATTGCGGATATCACAAAATTACCCTAAGATATCTAGCTATTCACCAAAATATTCATGAAATACTCAAAATATCTGAACTAGTAATCTAAATATTTTGAAAATATGCCGGATAGAGATTTTTACCTAATTTGTGGATTACTTTCCAAATTTAAATCACGTGGATCGGAATTGCGGATCGGATGATAGGTGGCAAACGGACCGACAATGACGGCGTCGCTCGTGGATGCAGCAGCTCGGCTAATATGGACTCACGAACACCACAACGGCAGCGTCAGTTCGGTGGGGAGCGGCTCAACTCGTGGTGGTGGCGACGGTGATGCCAGAAACTTGTAATCTCGATGGGGAATTTCGTCAAGCAATAGTGTTGGTGAAGTTGGTGTTCTCCCGAAATCTGTTAGTTCTAGCCTGAAGATCCCACATAGCAGAGTTTACTTGGCACAATTATAGGCTCGCCAAGATGTGCCGCAAGTCTAGAATTGTTGGGCTTGGACTGAATTGATTAAAGGTATTTGCAAGACCAGCAGCAAACAACAACGTCTGGAGCATCGAACAGAGGACGCCGGCGTCTTCTGAACAACAAAGGGAAAGAATGTTGCATTCCGGACAGTGAGTATCAAGGGGAGCAGCACAACCAGCCGAGAGTCATCTCGGAACGCCAGCCAACTGCGAGAGGCAGCGATGGTGGAACCCCCAGGATGGTACAACGGCAACAGACGTCGGAGAAGAGCAGCGGCGTCGCGGAACAGTAGCAACAGCGGTCCACGCAGTGCAGTCGCGAGGCAGCGAGACTGTGAGGCGGGCGCGTGCGCTACTGTGAGGCCGGCATGTGCGTGGCCGACTCTCTTTCTCTTATTCTTGCTTTTGCTCACGTGTGTCTATCGTGCTCTTTCTAGAAATTCCTGATCTTAAAAATTATGAGAGCCCCCCTTGATTATGACGCATAACCATATATTTATATCGTAACCCTAGGTTAATTAGCCGGGCTTTCTAGTCCTAATGGGCTTAGGCTTAGGCTTTATCCTTTAATTTTATTTAATTCTAAGTTGGTTGAATTAATTCGGGCTTTTATTCAATTAAACTTGATGGGCTAATTTAAGCTCAAATTAAGACAACCAAGCCCTTTTGACATGTGATTTTCGGCCCCCGTCTTCCGAGTGAGAAGAGTTTCGTTCGGTGCCCGAGCCTGATTTACATGATGAATTTTAAGCTCGTTTGCCACTGCCGATCCGATCGGAAATGCAACTAACCTATATGAACTTAAACTATATGCTATGCAATTTTAATAATTTTGTTTAGGGCTTAAAATTTAATCTTTACTTTTCTATGCAAATGGTCGGTCGAAATTTAGGTATCAACAGTACACGATCAGAGGGATGACCCATGCGCCAATGCCATAAGCGAGATGTGTCGGCAACAACCTTACTTACCATCAAAACTGCAGGGTGAGACTCCAATATGAGCAACCCATTCTTCAGTGTGCCTTCACCAACCATCCTCTTGGTAGTGCGATCCTAGAAGAGCACCTTTTGCAGAGTAAAAATAACATTGCAATTCCACTGTTTAGCACACTTACTGACTGACATCAAATTAGATGATAATGTAAGGACCAATAAAGCCTCAGACTATTTTGAAAAAAATTGGAGCTGTCCACTCCATGTAGTAGGAACTTGCCCACCATTAGCAATAGTAATAGCAGGATTTAAGCTACTTGAAGTAACATTAGATAATACATAGGGAGAATAACACTAGTGGTCTGTGGCCCCAAAATCAACTATAAAACTGAGTGTGAGAAAGAGCAGAATTAGCATAAACCTTAGCAAGATTTGCAGTGTTCGAGGTGGTAAAAGAAGCTTCTCCCTGACTATGGTTTTGAAGTAATTGCTCGACTTGAAGTGCAAGAGATTCCAACTGGGTTTGAAATTCTACCCCGTTACTATGCACTGCAATTTGAGCATTCGGACCTCTGTCTTTGGCGGGACGAAGGTGTGGATAAAGAACCCAACAACGGTCTTTAGAGTGCCTATCACGATCACAGTGATCGCAATGAAAGCGAACTGATTTCTTGGATTTTCCCTTGGCAAAACACACATTGGACACCAAAGCACTAGGCTCGCCTTGCTGATTTTTTTGTGCGGCACTAGTGTTGATTGTAGCATTGTGGGCCAAGTTTTCCCCCATGGCCGTGAGTGGAGGTGGAGCCAAATTCATGACCCACTTGCCGGTCTCCTCATTTTGTACAACAGAGCACACCGAATTGAAGGAGGGAAGCACGGGACCTGATAAAATTTGTTTCCTGGTATCTTCAAACTCAGGTTTAAGACTTGCCAATAACTGAAAAATTTTGTCTTGCTTTCTCTTTTGATATAATCAGCAATTTTTTGGATGGCAAGTCGATAGTGGCGGAGTTCATCCCATTGTTTTTTCATGTGACCCAGATGTTCAGTAAAGGATTGATTCGCACCTTGCTTGGAATAAGCCAAACCTTGCTGCAATTCAAAAATTCAAGAAGAATTATTAGCTTGGCCATACATCTCATCGAGAGATTCCCACAGAGCTTGAGCAATATTAGAATAGGCAAAGACCTCATATATTTGAGATTTCATAGAATTGAAAAGCCATGTCATAACATTGTGATCATTGGCTTGCCATTCCTCAAAAGAGGGATCAGACTCTTGAGGAATTTTTGTTCGACCAGTGATGTGACCCAATGGAGATCGTCCACCAAGGGCAATCATGACGGCTCAGGACCACGGCAGAAAGTTCCTCCCATTCAGCAACAAGGACGTGAGTCGCCGATTGTGTGCCTCCTGCACAACGGTCTTTGATGACTCTGCAATAGCTTGCTCGTTATCACCCATGACTCAAAGCAAATAAGAAACAACAACCAACGGGAAATTACAACAATACGTGTTGAAGCAGTCTGCAGCAATAACACGAGCAAGCCACTAGAAAATCAATAGGATGTAACCAGCTCTGATACCATGTTGAATTTTAGACAATCACAAAAGAAAATAATACACAAGAATTAACGAGGTTCAGCAATAAGCTTACATCCTCGGACAAATCTCTCACGGTGTTTCTCTCCTTTTTTTTTCGTGAGTTTTACTTTGCCATTATTCTTTCTTTTATACAGAATTAGGTTGCTACAACAAAGGTAACAGCAACCTGAAATAGGAAAACACTCCTAAATAGGTAGTAAGATAAAAAATACAATATTAACAATATCTCTTTTCCTAGAATAGGAGATCCAATCCCGCAACAAAAATCAATTGAAACCAACCTTCTCACGAGCCCCTACTCCTCCTCCACCCGACACAATTGACCATCGTAACCATTAACATCATCAATTTCCTTCAATTGGTCGCTATTAGTTTCTCCTGATTCAACCCGTCATATGCTCCTCCTCCATTGTTGTTTTGCTACCGCCAACGACAGTGCCCACCGTACCCTTGTTGTTGCCATCGAGATGCTAAGAGCCATGGCCAGGAGGAGGGAGAGGGAGAGGGAGAGGGATGGGGCCGATGATCGAAGTGCAACAAAGGGGGCTAGTGGTGTGTAGGGGGACGTGGTTAGATCCGAGGCAGTAGGTGAGGATGGCAAGAGTGGAAGTTGGTAGGGTGGATTGAGCAGCAATGAGGAGGCGCCCATACACGAGGTAGTTTGGTTCGCTGAAGGGGTCACGAGAGAAAAAGAAACTTGCGATGGCTATTGAGATTTGAAAGATTTCAAAGATTTCAAGAGTTATTAATTTTATATTAAGCGACACCAAACATAAAATGAGATTTTCTATAATCAGATTAATTTGATTCTGCCTTATCGGATCCTTTTCACATGGGCGATGGGGGTTCAACATGGAAGGAATTTTGGATGATCGTCCGTCCGTGATCCACTGACGTAAATGTGGAAAGATCTTTCATGGCGTCGTCCGTCAAAGGTGATGAAGGCGTGCCGTAACGAAGGTAACGAAACGCCTCTCCCGCCATCCCCGCTCCCCCGAATTTCTCTTACGTACTTCATTTTTGTATTTGGGGGCAATTTTGCGGTCGCAAGATACCGCCCGGCGCCCACCGCTTTGCTTTCCCCTGGCTTTGGCTTTGCCTTTGGCTTTGCCTTTGCCTTTATATATTTCTCCTTTTTTGTCTTCTCTTCCAGCTCCATCATCATCATCCATCGTTCCATGATCGATCGAGGATCGCGAAAATGGAAGTGCCGGTGATCGATCTGTCGCCGTACCTCGAGATCTCCCCAACCCTGAGCTCCCACCCGGACGAGATGGCGGCGCAGCTGGGCCCGTCGCTGATGGGTCTGTGCGGGGAGGTGAGCCGTATCCTGAGGGACACGGGGGCGCTGGTGGTGAAGGACCCCAGGTGCTCCGCCCTCGACAACGACCGCTTCCTCGACATGATGGAGAAGTACTTCGACGCCCCTCCTCACTTCAAGCGCCTCCAAGAGCGTCCCCACCTCCATTACCAGGTCCTCTTCTTCTCTTGAGGGCCTTTCTTTCCGCTTCCGTGTCTACTCCTCCTCCTCCTCCTCCTTCGGCTTGGGGGATTGCGCCTGAGCATGTCTCTAGAGATGGGGTTGTCTCTCGCTTAGCTCGTTGACGCGGTCTTTGCCTGCGTTCGGTGTAATTTAGAGTGCCGTCTCAGGGCCCTGCTGTCTGGAGTTCCTTGTTCAATCGAGTCAATAGTCTGGCGATCTCCGCTGCTGAGTATTCTTTGTTTGGATATGGGTGAATTCGAGGGAAAACGATGAGCTAGTGATTCGAGTGTTTCACAATGGGAGCCCAATCCAACGGGAGACTACTCTTTCGCAGCCCCGTGTTTTCAAGCTGGGCTCTTTGGTGTGTTTGCTAGAGCTGATGATATGTATTTTCACGAGAGTGCGAATATGGCAGGTTGGAGTGACCCCTGAAGGGATAGAAGTTCCCAGGAGCTTGGTCGATGAAGAAATTCAAGAGAAGTTAAAGTCAATGCCCAAGGAGGTCCAGCCAGCTACTCCAAATGGCCCGGATCCTAAGTGGCGATACATGTGGAGAGTAGGGCCCCGGCCATCCAACACCCGTTTCCAGGTCTTCCATCCCCGCTCTTGCTGTCTTTGTATTCTCTTTTATCCCCCTCTATCCCCTGATTATACATTGACCCATCTCTTGAGCAGGAACTGAATTCAGAGCCTGTCATACCTGATGGTTTTCCCGAATGGAAGGATACCATGGATGCTTGGGGTGACAAAATGATATCAGCAGTAGAGGTGATTCACCAGTACGATCCTTTATCCGCTCATACTTGTTTTCGTGCCAATCGGTTGAATATTTGTTGTCTGATGTAATCTAATATGGTGCTTAGGCCGTAGCCGAAATGGCAGCAATTGGCTTTGGCTTGCCAAAAGATGCATTCACTTCTCTGATGAAGCAGGTGATGATCATATAGCTTGGAATTTTTCTGCATGTTCTGCTCGACTTCAGCTCTGTTATCAAAATTGGAGGTTGGGAATGAAAGACTTGTCTGAGTGATTTTCCTCCATCATGCGCCCTCTAGGATAATCTTGAATGCAATGTTTCCCACATTTATCATTTGTTGGCAGTGTACATCCACATCCTGTTCTTTTTTTTGGTAGAAGTATGAAAAATATATCATGAAGCAACACAGTGTCCCAGTTACTGCGGGGTGACTTAAATGAGTCATTATTCACGTTGCTGCTCACACAGAAGACCTTTGAGACCATTGTTGGTATCTTCCTGACTTCTTGCTAAACTTGCTCCCCTCTGACCAAACAGTGTCATTTTTTAAGTGCATTACCTTGATAGCTTTGTTAAAAACTTAAGAATGTGCTGTGGAAGAGATAGGCATTGCTGACTGTCTACGAGTACACTTATTCTAACTGGCAATCTTGATTTCTGTTGATTCCTTTTTCTATATAATGTTTCATGTGATGAAGTATGGTTTTCGATTTCCACAGGGACCGCATCTTCTTGGCCCAACAGGAAGTGACCTCCGCCGGTATGGGCAGGAGGGAATCGTGTTTGCTGGGTATCACTACGACCTTAATTTTCTTACTATTCATGGTAGAAGTAGATTCCCTGGCTTGAACATCTGGTTAAGGAATGGGCAAAAGGTTGAAGTGAAGGTTCCTGTAGGATGTCTTCTTATTCAGACAGGAAAGCAGGTAGGGTAATGCAAAGGCAAGCTCTGTTGTCCGCTCTGAGAGCCATTGATGTCAAAAGGAATAGTTTAGAAAAGTCATTCCACTTATTTTCTAAGCTATCTTTGACTTTCATTTTGCTTTGTCAATATTTCAAATATTATTTCCAGGCATTCCTTGATCTGATTTACCGATTGTAATTTACATATGTTGCCTCCTTCCTGCAATGGCATTATACTGCAGATAGAGTGGCTAACTGCTGGTGATTGCATGGCTGGTATGCATGAAGTTGTTGTAACAAGTCGGACAATGGATGCTGTGGCAGCTGCATCGAAGCAAAATCGCAGCCTATGGAGAGTGTCTTCAACAGTGAGTATCAATATGGGCCACTACTGTCGGTATTTTAATATCCGTGTTAATTTTGTACGGACCTTGCAGTGCTCAATTTAAATTAAAAAACTTCGATCGAAATTATGTATACGTTGTCTGACTTATTTTATCCGCCATGTGTAGCTGTTTGCTCACATAGCATCGGATGCGGTGCTGAAGCCTTTAGGCCATTTTGTGGATTCCCCACTTGCCAGCAAATACCCATCCATGCGTGCTGGAGAATTTGTCGAACAAGAACTTGCTGTGATCAACCTGAAAGGAAGTAAAGGAGAATCCTGATACTCTTGTTCCTTGGACGAGTCTAGTCATTGAATTATCGGAACAGCATAGAATGCTGAATTAATTTGAAATGTAATAAACAGCGGTCATTCTTATTATATTCCTTGTTTGCTAACTTCGGGCCAAAAGGCATCAGAACTGTGAAAAGAATCCCACTTTGATGTGGAATGGTGCTGCGAGGACCGCTCTTGCCTGTGTTTTTAGCACATTGGTCTTTCTAATTGTGACTTCAGTCTGAGGTTGACATACATTTACTTGTGATATGAGAATGCTCTCTGAAACTAATTTGATCCGGATTCTGTACAATTCTGAGTCAAAAGGCCGAGAATAGTCAACGACGGTTGATGTATTCTAGAGGGTGCTTTTGTAAAACAAAGAGCATGTGAGGTGCTCTTATCATATCCAAAATGTCCATCAGGCATCAGCAAACTGCAAAGCTACTTAACAGGTTTTTTTTTTTTTAAATTGGTTTTTAAAATTGGGTGTGGGGGCTTGTGGTAAGGGGGGCTGGACTGAATTTTCTTTTTTTTTTGTTTTTTTAGCTGTTATTTAATCCGTGCCTTAGGATCAGGATGGAATCAAAATTAGGTGGCATGCGATTTTTCTGGATCTATCTAGTGCAGACTAGGATAACCAAACTTGAGCACGAGTTTTCCTTTCGAAACAAAATTAAAATTTAAGGTGGAGACCGACGATTGAAAGCTAACAAAGAGCAAATGTTTGACAAAATAATGTCGTTTAAGACTAACCGAAACCTAGTAAATTCAAGGGATAAAGGAAACTGGTTGTCCTCTTAGACACTATCTTTGCACAATGTGACAATCAGACCGTGTCACCCCATTTAACCGTGAAAGACTATAGCATACTCATTGGTTCAAAATCATCGAGTATGAACGTCCCAACTAATTCACCAGCACACCCATTGCATGCCTTGCGACTCTGTGTAGGTAAATCAGCTGAGCGTTGCTGGTGGCTGAAACCATATATGACAGGCACGACTTTGCATAAGCCATGGGGGCATTTTTGCGTGAGACACTATATAACGACCCACTCCCATGAGAAAAGGCTTTGGGAGGCGACTATTGGAATCCGCTTCAAAATCAAGAACAAGAAATGAAGGCTTCTCAGTCCGTCACACTTGCTATATTCGTGCTCCTGCTTGTAACTGCCAGTGTGGTGCAGAAGGGAGAGGGGCTTACTTGTGGGAGCACATTCTTCTCAGCAATGGTTCAGCTGATACCGTGCAGGGCAGCTCTAGCCCCTTTTAGCACCATCCCGCCCAGCGAAGCCTGCTGCAAAGCCATCAAAACTCTTGGGCAGCCATGCTTGTGCGTCCTGCTGAATGGCCCCCCAATCTCTGGCGTTGACAGGAACATGGCCCTGGAGCTCCCTGACAAGTGCACTGCCAACTTCGCACCCTGTATGAAGCGCTCTCTTGTAATTGTAACCATTTGCAGATGTTCTTGATTTCTGCCTGGCAGTAGATTGACACTGCCTCCTGGCAGACATTAGTTAGAGCGTCCGCTTCATGAGGAAGATTACTTCCACTACTGTTCTTTTCTACATTGCTTGTCATTATTGATGATGGCTCCTCTTCATATTTTTCCTGATGCAGGTGATATGATGAAGTAGATGGTGAGCAAGAACATGTCGAGGTGATGGTAACAAATAATACACTGGACTGCTATGACAGTCTTAGTACTTCTGGCCATAAGAAGATCAAGAAAGATCATGTACTGGGTCTTTTGTGGAATAAAGCTTCGACTTTTTTTTTGGACTTTGTAATTACTCCTGTCTAGTAGAACTTCTCAATGGTGCGCATATTGCTCTCTTGCTAGTGACGAGGACACTGACTCTTACTCCGACTCCTTGATCTCTTTACTGCTTCTTCTCACATCTGTTCCGAGGCATTTAGTTCAGGAGTTGCCCAGTCAAGCAAACAGACGATATCTATTATCCTGCCAACCTTTCGTAAGAGAACAGGTTCACAGAAAGAGGGGAACCTAATATGCGGTCGCTCTCACATTCAGGTATAATAAACTACAGGACCAAAAAGCCTCGTGAGAATTCTCTGCAAATGAACTATCGTCACAGTATTCTGTGTACTAAAGTTAAGGTGGCATAACTGCCGCATCCATGTACAAAAATAATCTGAAATTCCAGAGCTATAGAGCATCAAACCCAGTTCCACCAATATAGTGCCTCAGTAGTCTTCAGTTTATGGATGGGATTATGTCATCCATGTAAATTAACCTTTTGCTAGTTGGCCTATGAACCTCCCCTTTTGATCCTTTTGACATCCTGCAATCAACGCTTGACTAGTGTGGCTCTAGTTTAACTTACTAACCTACAGAAGATGCCGCAGCTTAGTTTAATCAAGCAGGAAAAAAGTATATAATGCAAATTAATTCGACTGCCTTGGCCCAGGCGCTTCCAGGAAACTGTGGAGTCTCCTAGCTAGTTTCTTGTTATGCACAATGTTGACTGTTCGAACTGCTCCATTATGTTTGTTTAGTTTATAAAAGAAGTGCTTTAACAATGTCTATATTCTTCCATTCAATGTCTTCACTTCTCTTGCTTTGGTTTACTTGTTTCTTTTCGTTCTTTTCGTACGCCCTTTTGGGTCGGCTAAATGGTTAAACCTGAACAGTGGAATCTCTGGAAGGAAGTCATGCTGAGATGTGGCTCCTGCTCATGCTCAAAGAAGACAATTTCGTGGGATTAAAAAATACAAGACACGTATATTACTAGACTTGAAGCAGGTGCTCTCTATGAACATTTCCGTGTGGAACAAAATAATCCAGCAAAAGGAAAAGAAACAGAAAACTTAGTCTGACGAAATACCAGAGCCGTTGAAAAAGCACATGAGCTTGAGCTATTTTGAATCATTGTAAAAGTTTAGGTTTCAAAAACTTCTGCAGGTTCTTTTTTTTTTTCCTTTTTGAAGTAAATTTCTGCAGGTTCTTCAGATATGGCCTCATCGGTCAAATTTTGATGAAGCAATTTTTTAGCATTCAACAGTGGAAAGCCCTTGATCATCAGGCAGCAAGCATGCCCAAACAGGCCACATGAACGCTGAAATGAGAGAACTCTAAGGATCTAGAGGAAATACAATGCTACATTCATCCCCCGCCACTCATTTGGAGGCGAATTCCTCCAATGGCTATAAATGTTTTGCCTGAAACTTACACCCAGTCTCAGTGTATATAAAGAGGACCATGGTTGGTCTAAATTCAGATGATCAATCAGCATCTTACCTACGATTATACAGCAAGAAGCATGAAAAACAAGAAAAGAAATTGTCTGAAATCCGTGCAGATGCTACCAGATGATATGAATTCAGCTCATCTTTATTGCCACTGCTTTCTTTTTCGCTCGTATTTCTTTTGTTCTCTAGTAATTTTCAACCAACGGTGCAACATGAATTAATGCCACCCCCATCTCAAAGTACGAATGATGCCAAGGTAAACCCATTTGCAGCATAGAAATCAGCTTAAGATCCTCCCAATAGTCGAAACAGATTGCAATAATCTTGCTCGTCCATGAATTTAGACCGGGGGATTCATTTCTAATGACAATCAATTACTCATTGGAAGATGATGCAACTCCGAAAGGCTGCTCACTTAATGCATCTTGCACTTTAAGCGGCAATGTCACCCGCTTCTCCGGTGACTGGTCTTCTATCGACGCCTTTACTCCTCAGTTGTATACAAAAAGAGGAGCAGACTCTGCTTCTACTCGGCTAAGGTGGTTTAAGGGCCAATTAGAGCACCCGGTAAGTGATGGGGCATGTCAAACTCTGCAAACTGGCCCGCGAAAATTTTCACATATTGATTTGAATGGAATTGAATAGCAAGGCTGCAATTTGTACAGTCATATGTTGATACAAATAAATCCAAGCAATTGGCACTGGGCGTATTTCACGACAGATTCTTTAGATAGAAGTTCCAACTGATTTGCCATGGAACCAGCAAGGTGAAGCCATCAGCATATTCATCTCTGAAACTCCAGTGAAAGTTCGATGTTGCATCGTCGAAACTCTTACAGAATAACGTCAAATTCACCAAACCACCCCACCAACCCTAACAAAGGAAAAGCAAAACGAAACTCTTACAGAATAATGTCAAATTCACTAAACCACCCCACCAACCCTAACAATGGAAAACGAAAATAGCAAGGGTCACCGAATTATGTGCCAAAAGAGGAGATTTTCATAAGCAAGAAATCGAATAGAGCAAATCCAGACGAATACAATAGACACAAGGAAACTTTCGTCCTTCTCCTGAAAGCTCTGGACAATTCTAATAATATCCACCAGTCTTCACAAAGAGGTAAGACCGAACTTGTTCAGTAGTACGCTTTTCGAGGATTATTCTGCAGGAGCAAAATGGCATGCAGCACTGATCAGTTCACTGATACAAGGTTTACAAGGCTCACACAGCAAATGATAAGGTAAAGAGTCTAGTACCAAAGGGTTCGGTCGATAACGATATCCAAGCATCATTCTCTTTTTATACTGTTCATATATGTCATCTTCTGGCTTCACCTCTCCAGGATTATGAGCACCAACACCCAAGTTGTTTTTCTTCACTTCACCAGCCATGATTGGATCAGCAATACCACTTCTAGAGCTTCCAAGTCCCTCACCTGCTCAATTAGCCAGGTGCACCAATTAGCCTTTTCCCCTAGGGTCATAAGTGATGACAGATGCAATTAGGAAGTCAGACACCACAAGAAGAATTCCTCATCAACCACCACTGTTGGCTTATATGTCACAGAACAGGGAGTTCCCTTCATACTCAAGACCCTTAGGAGCTATACAAGGTACTTAACAAATCGACACATTCATATGCATGGATACGACAAGAACTTCAGTACATCATGCACACATGATTAAGCTGCTTATGTGAATAATTTATCCCAATAAATTGATCTAGCTATATCAAAGACGCCTTATCTTCTGGATGGAATAATACCAAGAGCTATAGGGAATATAAAATTGAAAAATACCTTCTTTCCACCCCATTTTTGACAGAAGCTTATGGCCAACATTATCAGCCTGAATCCTGGCCCTTTCAGCAGCCTCTCTAGCACTCCTTTCGGCAGAGGCATCATTACATGAAGCCAAAAACCTTTCAAGTTCTTCTGGAGGAATGAAATCGCCCATGTGATGACCTTTCTTGGACAGACCTATGAAACAAAACTCAAATGTGTCATCTCAACTGAGATGCAGATAGCAAGACACTGTGAAAACAGAAAAAAACACCTGCTCGCAAAGAAAT
This sequence comes from Syzygium aqueum, assembly GCA_031216185.1. NCBI lineage: Eukaryota > Viridiplantae > Streptophyta > Magnoliopsida > Myrtales > Myrtaceae > Syzygium > Syzygium aqueum. The sequence continues at coordinate 200,481 of CM062240.1, forward strand.
TCAAAATTCAAAAGCTAACCTTGAAGAGAAGGAGGTGGAGGCATTTCGTCTTTCGATTGTCTAGGTTGTCTCCTCCTCTCCTCCTGGGCAGCCTTTTTCATGTAAAATTCCATCATTGCTACAGGATCTGCACTTGCTGTAGAACCTGACTCGCCTGTGTTCAACAAACTCGATCAACCAACATGCTTAATCCTTTATCGTGCTCACTTAATAATGCCAAAAAAGCATGGACCACAAAATATCTTTGTAGCATGATGCAATTTAACCAAAAAGAAGTACTCACATCGATATTCAAATAATAACACCAGTCATTAGTCAATGAATTTTGAGTAGTTTCTAGTAAAACAACATCGTTAGAATAAAAAACAACCTAAAATCAATTTGATTTGAAGACAAATGATTACGTCTGACAAGTTTTAAAAATTTAATACAAGGTACAAAGTTGCACAAATATAATGTATACTGATGCTATCAATCGTTTCAGCACATTCAGCTTTTCAGATGCTGCTCTATTTTGCTTTACTCTCTTTAAATACAAACAAAAGATGATCATATTTGTCACATCTTTGGAAGGAAGTATATTAGTAATTTAAGCCAAAATCAGATGAAATGGCAAGTGAAACAAATGTGTAATCACCATTCCTATCCGATGCAACTCCAGAACTATCTGTAGCTTCGTACAACGCTGACGCAGGAGTTTGGTAATTTGAGTGGTGGGCCTGGCTGTTGAGTATCCTTTGGGAGCCAGCATTAGACCTTGACTCTGGTGCGCCTGCTCCACCTGCGAAAGGTAAAACAGGAGATTTAAGCAACTAAATATGATTAGTGAGTGTAGATAATTTACAGCACAGAATTCTAAAGAACCAACATAGACATGAATGAGATAGAAAACTACTCAGATTCTGAATGACTTGGAAGGGAATAGTCAACTATTTATAGAATGGAAGATGCACTGAGTACCAAACAATGTAAGCTGCAAATAGATAATGCAAAGGGACAGACAAAACAAGCAGAATCAGCCTGAACCATTAAATCTAAAATGCAAAGCAACCACCTCATAACTTTCACGAGAAGTCCCTTAGACTGGTTTTCTTGACTGGTCCAATAATCCATTATAATCTTTTTACTCCTACCGGCTCTATTAAATGATACATATCATCTAGAATCAACTCACATGCACATCCCATTCTTTGTCTATTCAATGCACAAAGACATTCCACTTTTACTTTAGCAAAGATAGTACAAGTACGTTCTACTTTTGCATTAGCAAAGAGAGTACAATTACAACATTCTGAAACTCCAGAACGCACATGATACTCCACGAATCATTATTACATGAAACATACAGCAAAACAATCAAACAGAAAGTGCTGAACACCATGATATAGAATATTTGGGACTAAGTGGGTGCTTGAAAGAGCTTTGGCTTTGCATAGGCGCTACAACTACAATAAAGTGTTCAACGAGCAATTAAAGCAGAAGGTGAAAGTTGAAACACTTCAACTTGAGTCCTGATAGCAATTCTTGCAGCTTTTGCTGTTCCAACTTTATGTTGAGGTTTTTCTTTCAGTTAAGTGGTTGAAATACAAAAAATACTTCAAGAAAATTCACCTTCACATGCATGAAGTTAGTTTTACACATAATTACATGCTGGATATTCATGTTATTAACCTCTAAACATGATGAAATATAAAATAACCTAACCTATGAACAATCATTTAATGGCATGCTCAGAACAAAACAAATGGAAGAACGGAAACTAATTATTCGGGAACATCCATGACAAAAAACCAGCTAAGACAATGGAATACCATTCAACTCTGAAAAAGAAAAACATTCAAGCAGTATAGCACCAACCATTGCGAGATTTCTGGGTTTCCTTGCTCTGTAAAGAAAGGGCTTTTCCCTCCTGAGCAAGCTGGTATTTATAATACTTGTAATCAGCACAGGTTTTGTCAAATAAAAACCTGTGCACAGTATAAAACATTAGAGGCATACTGGCAAAGGCAAGGGCAAATCACCATTCACTCGTGTGCTTGAAAAAGACTCAATGGAATCAGTATGTATCTAAGCACCACACGGAAGCCAAACAACAGGTATGTTGTAGACAGAAAATTATGAAAGTATATACTTGAATGGAGTATCCCCAGGATTTTTCTGGCGAGACATATCTTCAAGATGCCTTCCATTTTTGGCCACGAAGCTGGCTAATTTGTCCGCAACTTTCTTTACTGTGGGATCACTTGGGGAAGGTGGTGCTGCACGTCACTTACAAAACTGATTAATACCGAGAGCATGAACAAGAGAATGCAAACTACTCTTGTAGCAGGTGTGCCACATATTCCATATCTTTCAGTGAACATCTCTTTCCACCAATGTTGGTAGGTAGTTAAGGTTAAAGCTGCATTCATGAGGGAAGAAATATTCAAGAATGTTTTGCTCTCCTTCAAACAGCTTATGAGAAATTGAACCTAAGGGCTAAAATATTGTGTATAGGGGACTATATCAACCAACATCAAACACTTAAAGCACATTTCATTACAGTATATAAGTAATCGTGACTCCCAAATCAGGTGGCATCAGGTGGCATAACCCGGGGTGGATTTACTCCTGTATTGAGCTTACTAGAAGTGCACACCTGATCGGCATTAGGACTACAAAATTTTCAGAATTTAAAAGTAACATCATATATTGTCCATCAGGTTAAAAAAACAAAAGAGATAGCAAAATGGGGACTTCTTCTCCGTACTTATCCAGCAAAATGCAAAGAAGTAAGCATGTCACTGAAAGATATTTTGTTTGCACGTGTTCTACTCAGATTTCACAACGCAAAGAGCACAAATAACTAGACAACAACAAAAAATGTCAGACAAGCACCACAATAGACATAAGACTCTAAGCAATGTTTCTATTTTGAAGATCAGAAGAAAAGACAAGCGCAGTAAAGGCCAAACATTGTTTCCCTAAATTTTGAGCTTTTTTTTTTTTAAAGGATGGAAGAAAGTAATCAACCAGATTCTGAACGTAAAACAACAGTTGAAGCATAAATTAAAAGAAGAGACCTAGAACAAACAACTGGGCATCCATCCAAAACAACGACACAAAATGAGCAGCAAACAGCACATATATCAATTCACAGTGAGCTCCAACCACGAATCATTACTCTTGTTGAAGAAAAAGCAAATTCTACCACAAGATACCAAAATGTATGAGAAAATCTCATCAATTGCTGATTATTTGAATCAATCTCGTCGTTCCATTCCTCGACAAGAAAGATGATCCAAACAAAAGCGTCCCATCACAGTCGTGACCACACAAAATTATATTCATGAAGTGGTATTTACCAACATCATCATGTCCTGATGATTTCTCATGGGCTTCTTGTTTGATTAATTTCTGCCGTTTAACTGACGCGTCACCCAAATTACTCCTAGCATTGGCATCATCTTCATCCTCATCTGCAGCTAACTTAACTGGAGGTGCAACCAGCTTTGACTTCTGTTTCAAGCTGAATGCAAGTTTACCACCGGATAAAGGCTGACTGGACTTTCCAGAATTATTAGCCTTGCAATCCAAATGTGTTTTGGTAGCACTAGGGTTCGAAGATCTCGATCCAATTGAACTCTGTTTGGAATCTCCTGATGGGGCACATGTATCCTTTGCTTTTTCTTGTTGAAGCTGTTTGAACCTCTCCATGAAAGAACCATCATTTACGAAAAGGCTAGAAGGCGCTTCCTTTTCCATGAGCAAACAACCAACTGAGCTAAGTCTGTAAACGGGACGTCACTGTTTCCAAACAAGCTTTCAAGCTACTTAGACATTGTACTGAACGTTTTGAAATTAAAAAGAAATGAAAGAGAAATTCCACAAGAAAATTGAAGAAATCTAACGGATAAGAACCACACCAAAAGAGTAAAAGGGAGGAAAAAGGCTTATACGCGTTTGTACGAGGAAAACCCAAATGATATCATCACGGAATCAATCGCTGGATTCAAAAGTATACACCGAAAAATAGATTTCTTCGTACGTCCCACCAGAATAGAAAATCACGGGCAAGCGGCCGTGAACACATAAACCGCAAACGTGCAGCACGAAAAGGTGGCGGAGTCATCAGCCAGAACGACAAAATCAGCAGCTCATCCTAACAAAGAGCACAAAGAAGAGACGGGAAAAAAGGCAGCATGAAGTCCAGGGACTTTAAAAGCACGATTACAGGATTCGCCGGCTGCCGTATTTCTCATTCAGAGAAAACGGGACCTCCATCACGAGAATGCAACCCCGACGGCGAACAAATGCCAAACCCTAATCATCAGCAAATCGGGGCAGACCGGCGGGATAGCAAGATACGAGAAATAACCAACGGGGCGAACAAAAGCAAAGAGACGGACAATCGGTGCACAAGTAGCGAGCAGAAGATTCAAACATCAGACTGGCCGATCGCAATCGAGACAAATTGGTCGGGGATTACTTCAGAGAAGAACCGAACTGACCTCGGAGTAGTGATCGAGAGAACTGCAATTCGACAGCCAGTCCTAATCAATTTGAACGGGGCGAGTCGAGCCGAGTCAGGCGAGAGCGACGGCAACCTGCGGGTGGCGATGCGCGACCGGAGATCTGAAGCGACGAACGCAGACGGAGGAGGAGGAGGAGGAGGAGGAGGAGGAGGTGGAACGTAACGTGAGGCGCTCGCGCGAGCGTCGGCTCCCCTTCTTATATTGCCGCGCCAGAAATAAGATATCCTGAGCTCCACCCCGCGCCTTTCATATATCCGCGGATTCTTCCCCAGAACTTCTCGAAATTATACTGTTGCCCAATCTCTACTTCATTGTTTATTTTAGTGCTCGAACTTTTCTAATTTATACAATTATGCCCGTGAACCTTTTTTTTTTTTTCTATTCAATCATATCCCTAAATTATATTCCTTCGGTTAAAGATTTAACCAAATTGTACGACAACATGACCTTCCATGTTGGCAAATCCCTTATCACCACGTGTACATCTCTGCCATATAAGCACCAAAAAATTAACCAAACTCTAAGGCCCAATTTCTTTCAGGAAAAATTAAATGATTTGGAATACAAAAACGATAGTTTGTAATGCTTGAAATAATTAGTTGATAAAAATATTTTTACAATTCATAATAATTTATGACTAAATTTTTGTGGATAAGAATTGCTAATTCATTTTTGTGAACGATACATGTGATCACTTGTGAGAAAATATTTTTCAAATTATTCATTTTTCGGATATGTTTATTTCACTGAAAACCTTACGATAAAAGAGACTATTTTCCATGAAAATAATTTTCAAGGAAAATGGTTAGTTTTTATTTGTTTGGTGGTGTAGTTGTTTTCACTCAATTTAAATTTGTTATTTTCAATCCAGGAAAAACATTATCCATAAATCGATTATTTTTCCGTCGTCCAAACACCGAAAAGCCAAAAAAAAAATTTCCAGAAATGGTTTTCCTTCGAACAAACGGACTCTAAGAGAAAGAAAGAGAGATCGAGAGACCGGGTTATTATGTCCGAAAAAGAAAAAAATTCATTTCCCGAGCCGCAATAAAGTTTCATGAATGCTGCTGCACCATCGAAAATAAAGGGATACGTCGTTTAAGTCAATGAAACTGAAATCTGCCAATCGAATCTTCCATACATGGCAAGGCCATTAGTACCATCCCACATCTCCCGAGTTAATAGTGACCAACAAAGAGCAAATGCGGGATTCTGCCTGCATTGATTCTCGATGACTCCCCATAAGCCAACTCTATTCTTAGTTTTGCGGTGGCTTTGATTTTCTGTTTTCGCGCTTGGAGTAACTGAAGGTAGGGGTGTCAATGGGTCGGGTCGGGTCGGGTCTCTACGATACCCGACCCGATCCGAATCACAAGGGGCACATGCTCTCTCTGACCTGATCCGGCCCAAAATGCATAGAACCCAAAGCGAAAATTCGGGTCGGGCCGGGTCAGGTCGGGCCGGGTTTCGGGTTTTTTTTTTTGCACACGTTGTAAGTGAATCTTGTACATTATCATACGCGAGAATGAAAGAAGCCGTTCAACACCATGGACGGCTCGTAGAACCTCTCCACCTCCTCCGCGCTCGCCCCACCGAGTGCGCCGCTCAGGAGCCGCGTAGCCACCGCGTACGGCGAGACGCAGTTCACCCTGATCCCGTGCGCCCCGAGCTGGAGGCTCGCCGACCTCACCAGCCCCACCACCGCGTGCTTCGACGCGTGGTAGTCCGTCCGCCGCACCCCGCCGCAGCTCCCCGCGACACTGCCCGTGCACAAGATGCTGCCCCTCACGCGCCCCTCGACCATCGCACGCGCCGCGTGCTTCACGCACGCCGCCACGCCTCGCACGTTGAGCGCCATCAGCCGATCGAACTGGGAGAGTTCGAGGTCGAGGATCTTCTGGTCGGAGGGGCTCACCATCCCGGCGTTGCAGAACATGACGTCGACGCGTCCGTGGGCCTGGACCGTCGACCGGACGAGGGCCTCGACTTGGTCTTCGTCGGTGACGTCGCAGCGCGCGAAGGTGCAAATGTCGGCCCCGATCGAGGCGGCCACCTGTTCGCCCAGGGCGTCCTGGACGTCGGCGATGACGACCGCGAGCGCGCCGTGGGCGGCGAAGAGGCGGGCGGTGGCCTCGCCGATGCCGCTCGCGCCGCCGGTGACGATGGTCACCTTGCCTTCCAGCCTCGTCTTGGAGTCGGACATTGGCTTTTGGGTGGATGCATCCTGGTCATCTCGCCCTCGAGCTCCGCCCGCCTCCGCTCCGCCTCCAGCCTCAGGGCCTCCCTGGCCTTCGCCATCTCCACCTCGGCCAGCTCCATCCTCAGCATCGACTCCGAGAACAGCCGGAAGCTCGCCGCCGCGCCGGCCCGCCGGGGCGACTCGCCCCCGTCGCTGGCCGTGCCGGAGCTCTCCGACTTGGTGCTGGCCGAGTCGCTGGGGTCCCCCTCGCTCGAGGTGTGCACGCCGGAGAAGAGCCCCGCGCCGAAGCTTGAAGATGAAGGAGTTGATATCTAGGGTTTTTTTAAGTCCCGGGCCGGCCCTAAAAAAAGCCCGACCCGGACCGGCCCGGCCCGAAAAATGAATAATATATGAAATTTAGGCTCTTACCCAATCCAAAGGAGGCTCGCCCCGAAAAAGCCCTAAATTTCCGGGTCAGGTCGGGTCGGGCCGGTCCGGTATGGGTCGGGTCGGGCTTTATTGACACCCCTAACTGAAGGAAGAAAAGCTGGAGAAGAACATTTTCGCCACATTGTGGATCAGTGGAAAATATGAGGTTATGATGGCCGAAGAGGACAATAACATTCTCGATCATTTAAGACAACCATGGAGAAATGTTCGTCGTGTTCATGGTGGAGTTTCTGTTGCTCTTATGATCACATGCCTTTATAAATTTGATTTTCCTTGTTATTTCGATGATGTTAACATGGTATAACGAGGCGGTTTCATATGTGCTTGACTAGCTTCATTGACAAACTATACAAAGTTCAGCACGTTTCTCATCATATAGGAAACCGTCCTATTATAACTGTCACACCCACTACCACAGATACAGAAACACTAGCAGCAGAAATTGTCATCTACGTCATGTAGCAGTAGCACGATCATAATGTCGGGTGTTTAAACAACCAACCACCAAATATATGAACCTCACTTGTTTAAGAAGTTATTGACACCTATCAAGGTACTTATAAAGCAAGTTTTATGAGCCTTGATTCTTGGGATCCTACTTGCTGGACATGCAGCCAAATGCGAAGTTTCTACCATCAAACATGGTTGACTCAAAGTTTACTATATTCGGTTGTTTGATTTCCAGATTAGCATTTTGGTCCTAAAGTCTCTCTGAAACTTTTCTCTTGAACCTTGAACTCAATTATGACAACTACACAACCAACACACGAAGGAAATCTGGACAGCTCATAAATGCTGGCAAAAATTTTCTTGTGAAGAGGGGTTAGAGACTTTTCAGGCTCTTCCGAGGTCAGAGGCCCAGTAGGTTCTGTTGTCATGAACAGGAAGGTGGGAGGTTGATTCCCACCTCTGGATTTGAAGGTAGGGACAAAGGTAACATGAAAAATGTGCCAATTTCAAATAAATGAATTTCAGTCTGAAAGGAGCTTACATTTCAGATTCGAAGCCAATGTTCCAGAATCCTTCAGGAGTCATTGGAGGAACATATTTATACCTATGCCGGGACACACCATCATGATGCTCGCAGCGGAAATTCCTCTTATTATTGTCGTTATCTTTGCTTTCATCATCAGGGAGAACAGCATCGTAAAATTTCTTGCACTGCCTGCACTCGATTCCTTTTAGATTTTCCCGCTCGGCTTTCCTTCTTACAGGTTCCACAAATTTAAAACTTTGTTTGCCAGCAGAAGGTGCTACCACTTGCTGCTTCTTAGGACAAGGATCGACATTCATGTCCTGTGTCTCATCATCTGAGAAGCTTCGATCTATTTCCTTCATATTATGGGCAGGAGAATCTTGATGTTCTTCATTTGCAGCTTCATTTAAGTTCCTTTTAACGTTCTCGAAAGGTGTATTCAGAAAATCATCATGAGGATCAGGCCCTCCTAAAGGTTGATTGGACCTAGTATCTCTCCAATCTGATGCGTTGCGCTTTGTGCCTGCTGCGGCCGTGGATTTTTCACCAAGTTGGCATTTTGATGCAACGTACTTTGAGCTGGCTGAGAGGGAACGTAAGTTCTTTATCGGTTCGACCCCTTTGTCAGCCTCTAAGCAATCTTCAACGCTGATCTCCGCTTTCACTGTCACCCCAAAACCAAAAGCAGCAGTATTCAGATCACTGTTTTCAAGGCCTGCAATACGAGTAAAGTGCTCATTAGAAGGGTTGCGGCAAGGAGTTTGATCACTGAGGAGTTTGATTGTCGCCTCCATGGAAACGCACCGTTCACGACCCAGGATTCTATTTTATCATCAGGGTTTAAGAGACACCCATTCCAAGGGGTGGGACCCCGCAACTAAAGAAGGAAAAAACGGAGGATCTTTTACTGCCAAGTCCATGCAATTTCAACGCCCATGCAAGAATGCTTCAACAAACATCTCCAATTACATGCCTAAATAGTACAAGGAGTCATGATCGAAACACTTCTCAACTCTAAATCCAGATGTGAAAACGGAATGACTGTTTCAGTAAAGCCCAGTAAAAGCTATTCAAAGTCATTGTTTCTTTTTTTTTTTGGTAAGGTATTCAAAGTCATTGTTATGCACTACCAGGATAAAAAAAGAACATGAAGCCTTACAGGATGCAGTAGGCTGATTCTGCTGGTACCTCAATATGTCCTCTTCCTCAAATGACTTGCTTTGTGGAAGTTTATCCTCATTCACAAGACCAAGCTTTGTACGAAGGTAATTGTTCTGAGACTTCAGCCTTTTATAGGCATCAAACAAATCTTTTTTTTTCTTCCTCTCAGACAATAGCTCTGAAGTTTTACATTTAACCAGTTGAAGTAGATTCTCTTCCGAACCTCCTTCAGTAATATCGCTGCTCTTTTGTTGAAGACATGCCTGCAATTCATTCACTTTCTCCTCTAGATTCTTCACCTTGCACGTTAAAATTTGTCTCTCTTCAAATTGCTGTGAGTCTTTCTCATTAATCATACCATCTAAATGACCTGAATTACTCTTTTCAGGCAATTCTTTGTTCAATTTCCTTCCCACCTCTTCTTTGGCCTTTCTCCAAAGCTCTCCCTCAAGCTCACTTATTTTCTCCTCCAAGCATTTTGATCTGGTCATCAGTACATCTTTTTCCTTTTTGCAATTAAGCAACAGCTGCTCTCGATCTAAAACTTCAGATGCTCGAAATTCCATCTTCTTCATTAAATTTGCTTGCAAGTCTTTTCCCCTGATTACTTCCTCGGTTTTCTTTCTGACTTCTTCTTTAAGTGCCTTAACCATATTTTCCAGATTTTCTTGCTTAGTAAGAAGGGCTCTTGTCTTTTCTTCTTGCTCTTTTGTTTCTTTCCCTTTGATAGCTAATGCAGAAGCATTCGATTGAACTAACTGGAGTAACTTTTGCTGGAGATCTATGCCCTCATCAATTTCCTTAGTCTTTTGTTGAAGCTCAGATTCAAGCTCATCAATTTTAAGTTGCCGGTTCTCCTGTTCATCAGCCATCTCCTTCAACCTCTCTTCCTGTTCCTTAGACCGCTTTGCCATTTCCTTTCTGAGAGACTGGTTTTCTTTGCTGACGTGCTGCTTTTCCAGCAAAAGTTTTTCTGTTTGAAGTAAGAGATTACTTTCCTTCTCTTTCCATGTATTCTCAGCAGCTTCCATGGCCTCTGAGTAAATTTTCTGCAAGCTTCTGGAGTTCGACTGGAAATTTGGGTAAAGTTGACTGCAGAATATATATTCTATCTGAGATATTCTGTCCTTAGCTTCCTGAATGGTGGCGACCAATATAGTGCTAAGGCCTGATACATACTTAACATCATCATGGTCCAAGGAAATCCCTACTTTCGGAGAGTTATTGTCGCATTTGTCCATCTAGAGAGACAGAGAATGTTAAGCATACGAACAGTCAAGAACATAAAATTGGAGAAAAAAGACACCAATCAACACATGCAGGGTATTGCAACAGGTTGTACTCTTCGTCACACAAAGCTATAGAAAGCATCCTAAGCTGCAAAGCTCGTAACAACACGCTCAAGCAGGTCAGAAACAGGCCAAGTAGAGGTTTGAAAATGTAGGAAGTCAATGCAACAAATGCTTCGGTTGGGACTACCAATCAGCCATATAACCACATCGTGCAGACCTCGAATAAATTTGAGAGCAAGAGCGATATTTGCTGCCTAAAAGATGATAGTTTTTACAGGCCTAGTGTCACTTGGTGGATTCGCACATTTTATAATATTGAATCACAGTCCACGATGTGCCGCTTCATTTATAGAGGCAAGAATATCAACCACATTGGGATGCTCTAATGTCCACACTTCACATGCTTGCATATTACTATGGCTCAGCAGCCAACTCCAGCTGATTGCGGAAGAAAAGAGAAGCACCTGAGATGAGAAACAGGGAGGCGGAAAAACAAGGAAAGACAGAAGGGAAAGAGAGAAATTTTGAAAGGAATGAACGCGTGCCAATCTCCCTTACAATCTCATTCATTGTCATGACAATGCATATCCCAGTGCACCAAATAAGGTACTCGCAACTAAGACAACTACGGTCGAGCTAAGACACTCAGTCGTGAGAAGAAAGAAGCGGACCGTGGGACTGCGGAGAAAAGCCTCCATCCTTTCTACGGCTGAGCACAGGATTGCTCGAGGAGAACGCTATATGAGGCGGCGATCCAGATCACAGCCGATCCACCGAATCAGGAAGAAACAGATTCGAATCAAAACCCTAGCTGAAGGAAGAGGAAGGCTGCCTCAGCGTTGGGGCTCGTTGTTGTCAACGCCAAATGCTTATGCTGCTATTAGAAGCGGGAAACGTGGAATTTGCCCTCTTCCTCCGACTAAAAAGAAATCGAGGAATTGCCTATCTATCATCAGGCGATTAACAAGCGCCGGTCGAAGATCCGCGATCCAGAAATAGGTTAGCGCGCGGAGGAAGCTAACTAACTACAGCCGATTGCGGGGAAAAAAAGGAAGAACACGAAGGAGATGGGAAACTCACCGGCGGCAGCGGCGGCGGAGGAAGCTGACGGCGGCGGCAACGATGCGGAGAGGAGGATGGCTTTGATCGGAGAACGGGGCAGGGGAAAAATGGAGCTGGAAGGAGAGGAAGCAGCATACGAGATTCAGTCAGGAGTTGGCGGCATTTTAAAAAAGCTTTCCCGGTAAGATTCAGTTCAGGGGGGCTTCCGAAGAAGATGCAGACGAAATGGTGAATGGGCCGAGAAGAATAACGAGACGGTCGTACTGGGCCCGTTCATGGGAGCCCAATACCATGATGGGCTTTGTCCGTCTTCTCTCGAATGGACTGTACGTCTGCCTTTCGGCTTTGCTGCACCTTGCAAGGCAAAGAGGCAAGGAGGCAAAGGCAAAAGCACAAACGGCAGAACGCAATAAGCAAAAAAGCGTGCGGTGTTTTTGTCCATTTCCTTTTCGAGCGCTTCGCAATTTCTTCTTGGTTGGGTTCGTCGCAATCTCTCGCGAATACGACCCCCCGACGGCACCAAATCTCTCTCTGTCTCTCTCTCTCTCCCTCCCCGCATTACCCAGTGGGCTGGGCGGGACTCTGTAGATAGCGCCACCGCCGCAGCCTCAGCCTCAGCCTCAGCCTCAGCCGCACGCCCCTCGTCTCTTCGCTTCGCTTCCTTCTTCCCCCCCCTTTCCTCCCGTCCCAGGGTTTCCCCTTCCACCGCCTGATTCCTTGTACCTAACTGCTCCTCCCTCCCCCTCCGTTTCTCTTCCGCCTCTTTGTTCTAGGGTTCGATTGCCGGATTGCGGCCGTGGGAAGCATGGATCGACTTGATGATCGCACCTTCAACGTCAACTTCAGTGGCGAGGGTGCTACCCGCCTCTGGGACACCGTCAAGCTCAAGCTCAAGGAGTTCATGCCTGATTACGCCGACGACACTCTTGTGGTCTCTCTCTCTCTCTCTCTGCCCGTTCTGTTGTATCTCCTCCGTCGAACCACTTCGTTTTCGTCTCGAATGCTAGTGCTCGATTTAGAATTGTGACTGGGGCGTTACGCATTACTGCTTCGGACATGTCGTGTGGGGAATTCGTTAGCTGATTAACTGCCTCTTCATTATGTTTGGATACCGGGATTGCTTTGCAGATTCATCTTCTGGTTTGTCGTCCTCGTCGTCGTCACAGGCCCTGTGTCATTCTAGAGTTAACGCGTCTCTTACTGTCTTGATGTGATTTTGCAATCCAGATTTCGGTCTTTCCTTGTATCCTCTCGACAGATATTTCGTATCTCTACCTGGTTATCCTATTCCCACTTTGGTGTTCTGGCTGTTGCGCTGCAACTTCATGGCATTCTTGATCTCAATACATTGATTTTATCAAACTAGGGTTGATGACCCCAAGCCCATCTTCTAGCTATACACATTCCCGTTTTTAATTACAACCATGGTGGCTGAATGTTGTTGTTTAACTTTTTGATCTGCTTTGGCAGGAATACGTTGTTGTCTTATTGAGGAATGGCAGGCGAAAAGAGGAAGCAAGGAATGAGTTGGATGTTTTCTTGGGAGATGATAGCGATTCTTTCATATCTTGGTAACCTTTATTTTCTTCCTTTAGATATTGTCAACCCGTGCAACCGACCAGTTTCCCCCACATCGCCCTCTGACACGATGTTTTCCCTTTTCTTGTGTCAGGTTATGGGATCATTTGGCCAATAATTTGGATCTGTACATAAAGCCTGAGGAACCTGACGTCAGTGATGTACATGAAAAACCGTTGTCAGAGGAACTACCCGATGGAGCAGTTTCTCAAAACCTAGATCCTGAACCTGAAAAGGGAAAATCGAGTAACTTATTGAGAAGTCGTCGCAATAGGGAATGGAAAGGACTAATGGGGGATGCCGGTGAACCGCCTCCTCTCCGGAGCTCAGAGAGCAGGCATATACATGAGGAGGCAAAATCTCACCACAGGGACGATCGTGTGAGAAGATCCAATTCTCCCCAACAACCAACGCAGCGGAAAAGGAGTCGACTGGATGAGCGGCAGCATATGAAGGTGTGATTTCTGAGCTTCAGTTTTGCACGTTACTCAACAATCTTATGCAAGTTAAAGCAGCTGTCTTGGCTTTTGCTTGCTTTTCCTGAATAATTATGTTGATCAACTAGCATGTCGGGTGTGCCTATCCATTGTTGTAGCTGAAGGTAGCTTATTTCCATATCTTGCATAGCCTACTCGTGAACAGTAATGTCAAAGTTATGACTGTTGTTGCGAAATTCCATTTATTTGGCCTTATGTAATCAATTTGCATATTTGCATGGAGCTAATTTGAGGATATGTTGTTAGTTAACACTAAGTTTTTTTTTTTGTCGAGTAGTTAACACTAAGTTTGAGTAGTGTAAATTTGCATTGTCAGAGGTGTTAATCTCTCGGAGCCATGGTTCCTTTCAAAATTCAAACCATGTGTCTTGCCCCTATTTCTGATGTTTTAGGTTTCCTGCCTTTCTTTTTATCATCTCTGCCATCTTTCTTTACTTGAGAGCTGAAGGAACTGAAATGATGTGCTTGATTCTGTGATGCAATTGCAATCATATACATTTCCATGTTGTACTTCACGCTCTGTTTTCCTCTCTTTTGCATTCTTCCAACAGTTTTTCAAAGGACCGTTTTACTGATTGTAAATTGGATCGGCATTGTACTCAGGCTAAAGATCATCCACTGCAGACTGAAGGGGTTATCTTATAAGAATCATCTGCAGGGGCTGAATTTTCTTTTCGTATGCATATTGGCGCCCCTTTATGCCTCCTTAATGAAAAAATACACTTCTAAAATATAGAAATAGGAGAGAGACGTTTATGAATTGAAACTTTTCATTTAAATAACACTCCTATGGTCATTGTCTCAAACATTCTTTAGTTACGTTTAGATGCAGTTACTTCTGTTCATATAGGTAGTGAGCTTGTCATTTTTCTTTAGTGTGCGGTTCATTTGCCCCGTAGGCTAGTTTTTGGAGTACCGGGAATCTACAGTGTTAAGATGTTATTTAATAAATCTATCTTCTCTGCTTATGACATAAATGATCTCTGTTATGCGCTATCGATTGTTCTGCCCTTCAATCGTTCTTCTAGATTGCCAGTGGCCAAAAGTTCATTGTCATTATCCCTCTCATGCAATGTGGAGCCTGCCTATGCACAACCCCCAATTATGTGGGGAGGGTTTATCCTACCACAGTGTCTAATAGGTTCTCAGGTTGTGGTCTTTGCCTTGAATTATGAACTTATAATTTATAAACTGATGATCGAGTCGATGCCATGATTATGGGTTCATTCCATACTGGACCGGCCCCGGTTAGAACCTCTAAGGTGTCCAAATGGATATATACGTACGCAAGGTAGGTAATCAAACAAGAAGGAAGATGAGTTCTTCTTTCCTTTATCACTTAGGAGCCATGCGAGTTGAAAGTCTCATGCACGGTTTTCGTTCGCTAATGATCTTAGTCGAATGAGCCCATTGAATAGAGGGTAGGGGTTTGGATTGTGTATCAATGTGGATTCCGGACTGGGGCATTAAACGAAGACTTGAAAGTTGCTTTAGAATAAATCCATTTTTTCTATGGGAAAAAATTTCTCAAAATGGAGGAATTACGCATCCGATACAAAAAAGATTTTTTCGATTGGACATTTACTCAGGAAAACAAAGAAGGGATCCGCCTCGAATCAAAACGATTTTTCCTTTCTTTTCTACACGGAGATCTTGCATACTATTAGAGCTAAGTAGTTACTTTCTTACCTTGCTTACCTTTTGGACTATAGGAGTTATTGAATTGACTTAGCGAATCTTCCTGGGCCCGCTTTTTAATTATCTCTCCTTATTTGGGACCCTATTCAACTCTGTTAGCTTCTATTGAATCAAGGAATGGGTTTGATTGTCCATCTTTTTGATTAGTTTGCTTGCAATGGTGCTGCTCTTCAAACGCTCTTCCATTTCTGTCATGCCTTTCATTTCCCTATCGAATAGGCTTCCTATTCACAGTGGACAGTATTTTTTCAGTGGATCATGCAAATTTTCTGGGGATATATCTATTAAATAATAAAATTTTAAAGTTTTGCTTCTTACTCTCCTTTCAAGAGTTACTTTGCATGGCCTTTATATTTCTTGAGTAAATTTGATCTGATTTGCTTCTCAGCAGAGGGACTCGAATTCTCAAATCATTGATGCTCCTAGACGGTTGCTGCAATTTGCTGTGCGAGATGCTGTGGCAACTTCCCGACCTTCCGACTCTGCAGGAGAATCTACTTTGAAGCGACTTCGTTCTGTGGTTTCGACAGCCTCAGAAGATGTAGTTGATCGGCCTCCAAGAATCCGATCAGTCGCAAGGGTTCCAAATGCCATGGCGACTGTGATAAAAGCTGTGGCAGAAGCTGCCAGAGATGTGAGAAAAGTAAAACCTTCGGGAAATGTATTTGATAGACTTAGTCGTGCAGTGGAGGTTTCAGAGCCTGAGCTTGTTGGAGAAGTTGCTGCAGAAGAATTTGATGACTTTGACCAAACTGTGGAGCATACCGATTTAACTAAGCCTCAAAGACTGGATTATGATGAAAGCTATGATGGGGATATGAGGATGATGGAGAGGGAAAGCACTCTTGGATATGACTATATATCAGACAATGAAGTGTATGATGAACTAAAAGTTACCGGGCACTCCGATCTTCCTCAGACTCACATACATGGTGGAAGCAGGCATGAAGATTCAATGATGATGCAGTACAGTATATCAGAGACCACTGAAGATGATATTAGCTTTAAACGGAAAAAGAAGATGGAGCAGCTGCCTGTGACAGCTAATTCTTCCCATAAAATGGCTAACATTCCTGTGAATGCAAATTCATGGCAGCCTCCTCATCAACAGGCTGGACATGATGCTACTAAGCTGGACAACCAGCACCCTCCACAAGGAAGTCTGGCAGTGGCAAAGAAATTTGATGGACAGGTCAAACGAAACAACAAACACATCGCTGTTGTTAATGGAAATGTAAGATGCTTCTTTGAGTCTCCAATATTATTTTCTCCGAGTAGCGAGCATCTATTAGCTGCTTATTCTTTGTGCTGAAATTGTTGGTCTCTGGGGTGTTAATGATCTACAGGCACAATCTACTGCAGATACTCCCAAAGTGTCTCAGAAAATGCTATCATCAACTCCGGGTGGGTTTTCATTTCTTTCCAATATTACCATTCTATCTATTTTATGGAATTCAGACTATTTGAATTGATCGTTCCATCAGGATTTGAACAATCGAGCTTTCAATATGAGTTAATGCTATATATTTTCAGCTTCGGATTATTTTAAATTGGAAAGTTAGTTCGATTCTTGCTCTACTTTTTGAAATTTTTTATGTTTGTTAATTCACAGGATTAAATTCAACAGCTCGTTCTTTGGAGGACACTGATTCTCGGACTGTTTTTGTGAGCAATGTAATAATCGACTTTCTTTTGGTCCTTGGTAAATGTTTCCTTTTTCTCAGTAAGCTTCTCACTGATGGTCATTCATTCATGTGCAGGTTCATACCGCTGCCACCAAGGATAGTCTTTCTCAGCACTTTAATAAATTTGGTGAAGTACTGAAAGTGATAATTAATACTGACGCAGCGACTGGACAACCAATAGGGTAAGCGGTTTGAATGCCTTTGCTGTCTCATTTTGGTGATTTGAACTGAAAGTTCTGCTAACTGTTGAGCAATATTGTTTTCCTTTGTGTTTCTTACTTGGTGCACGTTACTAAGCAGATCAGCTGTTGTGGAGTTCGCGAAGAAAGAGGCAGCAGATGATGCACTTTCTTTGGATGGGTCCTCCTTTATGTCACGGGTTCTCAGGGTACTGATTCAGGATTCTATAGACTTGTCATATGCTATGATCAGTTTTAGTTTCTGTTGCAAACACGTAGTCATGTGAACCATATAGCGTCTGGCCACTGTTGATTGCATTTCTCTGCTAAACATCATTACTATCCCTTGAGCATGTTCTTGGTTCTTCATTTTGGTGGAGTATGAGGAACTATTCACAGTGCTAGCCTTGGCTACAAGCTGGCTATTGGTGAGTGTAGGGGAGTGTTACATGAAAGGCCCCGTCATATTTTGCTGACTGCTGCTGTTAAATGTGTAGAAGTTTCTTTAGTATGGGTGATCTTGTCGGGTGGTAACATTTAAATATGAAGTGATGGGGCCCTGCTGCGTCTTTGGTGGATGCTCATTGGTCCATGTTTGGGGTCTATTAATGCGTCTCTTTAGCACTTTTATGGGAAAAATTCTTGTATTTAAGTCTTCTCTTTCTCAAATACTTGCTTCTAGAAACTACTCTTTTCCTCTTTTGGTTATTCAATATGTTTTTTCGCAGGTTGTGAAGCGGAATACTACTCTTCAGAAGGTTTCTCCAATGACCTGGCCACGGCTTGTAAGGGCCTCTCCTTATGCAAGGTTTTCCAGAGCTCCTTTTTCAAGAGGAATTCCAGGTGCATTCCGGTCTCGTCTGCCTATCAGACCTGGTGCAAGGAGCTTGCAGTGGAAGCGGGATGCGCAGGGCACTCCTGCAGAAGGTGGGAGTAGTGTTGCTGCCAATAGCATCCCCTTTTTGGGTGCCCGGAAATTTACCTACGTGCGTACTGAGTCTAAACCTAGCGAGAACACTGGCTGAACATAGTTTGTCGGTAAAGTTGTGCTCGAGGAAGTTAATGGTGGAAAATGCCTCAACTTGTTTCTCTTCAAGACAATTAAAGCCGCAAAATCCAGTTCCATTTGAATGTGAAACACGTGCGTTATGCCTGCATGTTTAGGCAAGGTGTGTCATGAAGGGACATCATCTTTCTTGGGTCATACAAAGTTTTGATCTTCCAAGCGAAGGATATAGGGTTTTGGAAAGCGTTGATGCGATTTTGGCGGAAGTAATGTTTTCTTGGTAATTCACTGGCAGCTTGGTTGTATTCTTCCCAATTTATATG
Source organism: Syzygium aqueum (assembly GCA_031216185.1). Taxonomy (NCBI): domain Eukaryota; kingdom Viridiplantae; phylum Streptophyta; class Magnoliopsida; order Myrtales; family Myrtaceae; genus Syzygium; species Syzygium aqueum. The sequence goes on from CM062240.1 coordinate 219,081, forward strand.
AAGAGACGAGATTGTATTATGTGAATAGGAATAGGGATTCGTAGGTCTCTTCGATTTCTTGTTTTGATGTAAGGACTTGGCCCTGCTTCTTTGTTTCTAGACTTTATTGGACGGTTATAAAGTAGAAAGGTGTGAAAATAGAAAAAGAAAAGCATAGAGGAAGATGATATGCTGAAATGCTCGTTCATACATTGGAACGCCACTTCATGACAGCTCTCTACAAAACTTGGGAACGATTTCTCTCTTAATTTTGCCCTGCTTATTCACGCGATTGTAAGGCTGCTTGTACTCGTAATTACCTACGTGAGGTTTAACGGCTACACGATGGCCGAAAGAAAATGCAATCTGGTGTGTTGGATGTGTTTGCTGAGATACAGTGCCATTCACACCGTATGTCGCGCACCCTTTAATCAGCTATGTGCATTTGGTAGTAACATTAGCTGCCGTGTCACTGAAAACAAACTGTTCGGATCCCGGTCCACATTTTTTGGTCCGTCTCAGCCGTGCATCATCCATTAGTACCGTGATATACGTTGGGCATCTTGGGATGAGACTTGTTTAGCATGCGAGTTTTCTCGGATCTGCCGTATATTAGCTGGAGGCAGTTGGTTCTATAGCAGGGATCTAGTTGAGACTGAGAACGAGAACTGTCTCCACATTGTAGTCATTGCTTGTCTGGTGCCTTTTCACGGCCACAGAGATACGAAGCTAAACGGATGGAGCTTGGTTCAGATGTGACGATCTCTGTGCGATCATAGTTCCTACTTGCCACTCCAACCGGGATTTTCAGGGCAGGACGTTCTGTCAAGTGGAATGAGGAAACAGAGACGGTACAGCGAAAAGAAGATTTGCTGTCAAATTGCTAAAACCCTTTTATTGATCGAGGGGATCACAACCATCAGAGTTGGTAGACTCGTAATGGTTCGCCGAATCTACCACATAGACACTCAATGATACACCCTCGGAGTTGGTTCGCCCACCTAAGCTGCAGTAAATATGCCCTTAAGTATAGAAAGGTCACCACGACCAACACATATATCATGTTTTACCATATTTCAGTTCTCTTAATGAAATGAGTCGACAAGTTAAATATAGCGGATGAAGCATACATACTCACAAGGTCACGACCTTATAATCAGGAAATTCCGCCTTGGGAATATCAGCGAATTCCGCCTCACGTTATGGTGCCATGTCCATTTGATATGTAAGGACAATTTGCACGATGGAGCGGTGCAAACTGCAAAGAAGAAAAGGCTTAAGTCCAGAGTCTTGTCCGGTAGAAGGAGAGCAAACCACCATTAGAGTTGAGGGGTATGCCCATTGCCCAGCTGATGGGTCCAACCACCTTTAACCTCTACTCTTATACAATCATATCCAGTCGCTGGAGAGTACTACCCAATGCCACTTCTGGGCAAAACTCAAAAACAAAGACTAGGTGCTCCCCATTGAACACGCAATTATGTAAAGACATCATGTTTATGCCGATAGAATATAATCTATCAGCCTAAATGAACAGTTAATTTATCTGCTCTTGGGAAGTTGCCACTGCAACTTAACTCATAAAAGAGAGACAGAGGAGACTCGGACATACACTGGCCCTCTACTGGCCTTGCGGAACACACACACACACACACACACACACACACACACACACAGAGACAAGAGTAACCATGTAAGGAAGAAGGCAATCATTGCATAAGGAACGTTTTGATGTCTCGCTACTGATAACTATAATGAAGAAGAGTAGACATTCCTGCATCAACAGAGACAAGTGAATACCTATGCATATCTACATCTACTGGCCAAAGTTTCACCCGAATCTTGCTACTTTACGATGAGGGTAACTGATTGGATGTCTAGGGAGATTGCATAACTGTTGGGCAATGCGTCCAGTCTAATGCTGCCATATCCAGCAAAACTGTACAGAAATATGCTAGGACCATGTATGCAGTCATATATTTCTCATCATCTTCAACTTTCAGAACAACACGCTAAAGTAAAGTATAAGAAGACCATCTATCAGAAAGCATATAGAATAAGGCAGTTCTCACAGGCTACAATTTTTGACAGAATGAACCTGCAATTGCAAGTAGAGATTTCAGGGCAACTTATTTATGGTTTCCACAACAGGCAGGGGCCACACATCAAAACCTCTGGCTCCTCTTACTCCTCACAAATTACGTAAGAGGGAAGGGCCAGCCATTTGGTAAACCCATGAATTATGTGCTGGGTGTAAAATAGATACGAGAAGCCAGGGAAACAAAAAGGATGCCGAAAAACGAGAGAGATAGAGAGAGAGAGAGAGAGTGGGGGTCACTTGGAGAGCAAAGTGAACAAGACGCCTAAGGAGAGAGCCCCAGCACAGAAGTAGGAAACGCCACGAGCCCGGACGAAGAAGAGGTTCAAGCTCTTGGCAGCCTGAAGCGAGAGAGTGAGGATCTGGAGGCGACCGAGCTGCTCCATCTTGAAGAAGAAGAAGATGGGCTTCACGGACCGGCGGAGGAGGAAGGCGAGGGAGAAAGGGAAGCCGAAGGCGACGCAGGCGAGGAGGGAGGCCTCGAAGATGGGGGAGGAGCGAGTGAGGTAGGAGATCCAAGCGCCGAGGGCGAGCTGGAGGAGGCCCAGGGCGGCGACCGCCTTGCTGGAGCTGTACAGGGTCTTGATCAAATCCTCGAGCACCTGGCGGGTCTCGTTGGCCAGGGCGGAGAGGTCGCGCTCCACGGTGGGGCCCTCGATCTCCTGGTGCTTGAAGTTGGGGTTTTGGCTGGGGTACTCCGTCGGACGAGGAGGCTTGTCGGAAGGGGAGGGCGAGGCGGTGGAGTAGGAGGAGGAGCGAGGAGGAGGAGGAGGTGGCAGGACATGGGGATGGTGGTGACGGGGGAGGCGAGGGAAGGTCGGGGTTTGGGGGAACGGGCGGTGGTGGTGGCGGCGGTGGGGAACAGCAGACCGAGATGGAGGAGGAGGGCCGGGGTCAACGGCGGAGGATGGACGGAGGAGGGCGGCGGCGAGGAGCTTGATCTTCGACTCCCTGCACCTACGGGCCAACAGAGCTGACATCGCCGCCTGCAGCAGACGAGATCCAAGGAAAGGTAAGGAAGGTAGGAAGGAAGGAGGCGGGGACTTTTGGAGTGAAGGGAGCCGTGAGTCGTTCGTATTTGTCGTGGGGAAGATGACGACACAATTAATCTCTCAATTTTTGCTTAATGTATAACAGGATTTGTTTAATATGATTTTTGATTTTTAGCTTAACATGTAACGTGGTCACTAAACATTTTGATACATACTCAAGTTAATCTATGAATTATATAAAAATATTTAATATTGTACCTGAAATTAAATTAATTGAAGGATTACATAATATAATTTATAGACTACGTTAAACAAGTATAAAAGTCTAGGGATCATATTAAATATTAAGCTAAATTTCAGACATCATATTGAATAAATTAAAAATTTAAGAATCATATTAGCTATTATACTAAAAATTAGGGATCAATTTGTGCCATTGTCCTCCCTTGCTTTGAAGAACATTGTGGACTGCATGGCTTTTTACTGGGATTGGGATTGGGCTTGGATCGACACCCACAACGACATGAATTGCTTAATTGCTAATCCAACCCAACTTATCACAAGAAGAAAAACAAAGATCCAAGTTCCAACAACCAATAAAAAAAATTTGAAACCATGACGTTCACTTCGCCATCCCAGCATATATGCATATTGCACCGAAGCAATTATTCTCTTCTCCCGAATACCATCTCTCTCGATTTTCTGTTTCCTTTCACTGTTTTCTCAACGGTACCGAATGCAAGCGGTATGCGAGGAATGGCACGAGAGAGGCACCGACCAAAGAGCCGACCACGGGCAAGACAGCAGCAGCTATGCCGGTGGGTGCGGGAGCACGAGCCACCAAAGGCTCGGTGGCCACCGTGACGGCGCTCATGGAGGCCGCGGCAGCAGCGGAGAGAACTGCACATGCCATCTTCTTCATCTCCATGGTAAAGAGTTGATATAGCGAGATCGACAACAACCGACAAAGGATACAACTCCTGGGAGATTGGTATCGCGCGTTTGAAAAAGAAAGAAGAGAGAAAAGAATGGCTAAAGGCTTCTGGAAATCCCGATTGGCAAGGGCGCTTGTTGGAAATTGATGGGAATACCCATTGGAGAAACGTTGCTCATGCTCATGGATGTTGCCCCTTCACGAGATTTTAAATAGCAAAAGTGGGCTTGTTTTTTTTTTTTTTTGATAACCGAGGTGTCCGCGCGGCCGGTGAGCTAAGGTCCAATTAGTCTTCGAGGGGGGCTGGCGCAGCATTAAAAGTGAGCTTCTTGTGTTCTATCTTTTTTGTTTTTTTCTGAAGCAAGGTTTGGGATAAGCATTCTTCCTAGTGTTGCATACATAACAGAGACTATACATACACGTGCATCGTCCCTGTGGTTTTTAGGGGCAGTATGATGTCGAAAGCCATTTTGGCCCTAACGAAACAACAGAAGGGACTCCTGCACGTGGAATGAAGCCTGGCCGAATAAGAGTCGAATAGTCGGGTGTTACAAGGCCCATTGTCGCAGAATTACGTAAAGCCCGGTTGGTCGGCCTCGTTCAGAGTTCGATATTGGGTTAATAACGTGAAAAACCTTAAACTGATATACAAGTGATAATTTTATCCTGAATTATTTTTTTTACCACAAAAAATCTCAAACCGGTACACCTGTGACAAATTTATCCCGAACTATTTTTTTGATCACCAAAAACCCAAAACTGGTATACTTGTGGCAATTTTACCTCGAACTATTTCTTTGATCACTAAAACCTTGTACTGATACACCTGTGACAATTTTACCCCCGAACTAATTTTTTGACCACTAAAAACCTCAAACTGGTACATTTGTGACAAATTTACCCTCTGTTAGTGTCCGTTAAATTATATTAATATCACAAAAAATCACAAATTAGTAAACTTGTGATAAACAGAGGGGTAAAACCCAAAATCGGTACACATGTCAATTATCACGTGTCATTAAACTTCGCAATTTGACAGTAAAATTTAACGGAAACTAACGGGGGGTAAATTTATCACAAGTATATCAGTTTGGGATTTTGGTAGCTAAAAGATTAGTTCGGGGGTAAAATTATCACAGGTCTACCGGTATGAGATTTTTGCTTGGTAAAAAAAAATAGTTCGGGATAAAATTGTCACAGATATATCAGTTTAGGAATTTTTTTGTGATAAAAAATATAATTTTAGATAAATTTATCATAAATATACCGAATTGAGGTTTTCCATGATATTAACCCTCCATTATTCTGCAAAGCCACGTAGGGTTTGATTAGACATGCATCGGCGCAAAAGGTCGGACCAATATTCTGTCGGCGCGGCGGGAGACACGTTTTTTTTTACGGTAGTACTCGGGAGCGCGAGCGGTCCTGAACTGAACTACGAGTCAAGGCAAACATCCATTAAAGAGAGGTCCACGAGCAGATCTGATGCTTCGTCTCTTTACTTTACTACTAGCCAAAGCAACTTCTCAATTCTCTCACCTCAACACACAGAGAGACTCAGAGAGAGAGAGAGAGAGGCGGAATGGGGATTGATGTTGAGGTGGTGGAGCGTTGCGAGATCAGTCCGCCGCCGCCCTCCACCCAGGAGTTGGAAGAGAGAGAGGTGGGGCTGAGCATGATGGACGTCCCCTGGCTCTTCTTCTCTCCCACGCAGCCGCTCTTCTTCTACGCCTACCCCCACTCTCTCTCCCACTTCACCTCCACCGCCCTCCCCCTCCTCAAGCTCTCCCTCTCCCGCTCCCTCCTCCACTCCCTCCCTCTCTCCGCCCGCCTCCGTCTCCACCCTCGCCCTCCCCTCCTCCTCCTCTGCTCCTCCCACACCGTCTCTCTCACTGTTGCTGCTGCTGCCGCTGATGACGACGATGTCTTTCGCCGTCTCTCCACCCACCGCCCCAGAGACGCTGCCCTTTTCCACCCTCTCGTCCCTTCCTTGCCCCCCATTTCCAACTCCTCCTCCAGCCCCCCCGTCCCTCTGTTCGCCGCCCAAGTCACCGTCTTCCCCAACTCCGGCCTGTGCCTCGGGCTCGCCTGTCACCACGTCGTCGCCGATGCCCGAACCTTGAACCTCTTCCTCAAGGCCTGGGCCTCTCTCTCCCGCCAGCTTTCCTCTCCTGCTCCTCACCCGTCGCTCCGCGGGTTCTTCACCGCTCCCCCCTGCTACGACCGGACGGTCCTCAGGGATCCACGGGCCCTGCTCCACAGATTCCTCTTCGAGTGGTGGAGCTGCGAATGTCAGGCCCCTTCATCACCAGTCAATGGTGCTGGTTTCCCCCACATGGTCCGATCCACTTTTGTGGTGGGCACCACTGAGATGGACAGCATCCGAAAATGGATCTTTTCTCGGTGCAGCTCCGGAAGTCTGTCCCACCCACCCCATTTGTCTCCTTATGTTCTCACCTGTGCATTCCTTTGGGTCATTTGGGTGAAAGCCCATCTCTCCATTCAGGCCCACAACAATCCAAAACCCACCACCCATTGCGGCCCGGTTTACTTCGGATTCATCGCCGGCGGCCTCACCCGCTTGGGCTATCCGGTGCCCGCTTCTTACTTCGGGAACTGTGTCGGGTTCGGTCGGGCGGAGGCCGCAGCCCACGAGCTGGTCGGAGAGAACGGCATTGTCGTCGCGGCAAACTCGCTAGGTAGCACGGTCAAGAGGTTGGACAAGGACCTCTTTGCAGATGCGGAGCGGTGGATCTCGGATTGGAGGGCCCTCTCCGAGTCGGAGCTCCACGTGACCGTCGCCGGGTCGCCCAAAGTGGACCTCTACGACATGGATTTCGGGTGGGGAAGGCCCATGAAAATAGAGGATATATCGATTGATAAGAGCAGAGCCATTTCGTTGCACGAGAGCAGGGATGTGAAAGGTGGGATAGAAGTCGGGATAGTTCTGCCCAAGCCCACAATGGATGCCTTCGCCTCTCTCTTCAAGGCTGGCCTCAAGGTCATGAAGCAAACGACACTCCCAAATCCCAACTCATAGCTTCTGCCGTTTGGGCTCAACAAACGGTTAATCTGGTCTAATTTCGACTTGGCCAGGTGTATCAACCTTTCTTCAAGGTCTCAAATGTGTTTGTGTTGGCATTCCATGGCTCCCTTGTGCTCGTGGCGTGTGCTATTCTACGAATAAGATGACCCTCGATCGTTTGGCAATCACATCTCACTTCGTTCTTGGTCATCCATTTACTGCCCTAGCAACGTTACATTCATTCTATTATTCACGTTCCACCCTTCATAATTGTCAATAGAATTGAACCGAGATGCACTAAGATAATTTCGAAAGCTTATTTGCAAGTGCAAATTAAAATTGGTATTTTCACGCACAACATATGATTAACAATGAGGCATTTGCCAAAAGCAACCATTAGCAAATTATTGAATAAAATTCGGGTGTGATAGTGAAGTAAAGTCACATCAGACATAGTGTTCATCTGAGTTAAACGAAACGTATTTAAATGAATCGGCCTCTACTTAGTTTTATTTTTGCAGGAATTACGAAAATGCTCAGCTCAGACACCAGAAGGGGTCTTAGAATGGCCTTTACCCTACTTATTTCCCTTTGGAAATAGACCCCATTGGGATGCGATAGCAGCGTCAAGATTGCCAAACAGTTTTCCCTTCCATCTTAATGATGACTATCTGTAGTTTATACATCGCAGCTCGATTTTCGCCATCCAATGTTTCTTGGCCGACCCATGCAAATCCAACTGGGTATGTGAGCCGTGATTCCTTGCCATTCCTTAGTCAAGATGCTTACTATTAACCTAATCATTAGAGCGGTTCGCAATCGGATTAAAAGAGAACAATACCACCGCCACCGCCACTTTACAAGATGAAGAGGATTCCCTGCATTTTCAATGGTCAACTTCTGCTCCTCCCAGATGCCATAACGGTTTTATCTTTTTCAAGCTGTTGGGATTGGGATTTTGCTAATGATCCACCATTTTTAGCGCACACAGAAATGTTTTAATGACTTCACTTTAAAGCCAAATCAATATCACCGCTAGGCTTTTTTTTACAAGTATCCCATTGCTCCGGACTGCAAGTGTCAGCAACAAGTACCACACGCACAGATCAGAGCCAAATGGAGAAAACCATGCCCAACAAAAAAACGTGTATATGCGTTCCCCATGTTTCTTCACCCCCTTATTCTTTTCCAGATAGAATTTACTTTATTGTAAAGATCTGCATATCCAAAGCATCCAAATTTTGAATCTGTTTCAACCTCCGAGGGCAGACAACTCCGCATCTGATGCAAACGAAAAGGAAGAGGCGTAAGAAAGAAATTTATACATCATACCTTGCTGCCCAGTAGGACCAACCTCAAATTACCCAGAATAAGAAATCGAGGACTAGAAGTTCTGAAAGGCCCACTTTATTCAACAAAGTCCAGGATACTTTAGAAACAAAGCTTGCCTCTTAATAAAGCCAAGCAGATTAGCAAAAACAATCCCCCCATAGTCTACACAATGGGACAGATAAGCACATATAATGCGAAAGTATCTCACGAATGTTGCTAAGAGCAACAACAACTGACAGAAGAAGCTTCTACAAACAACAAAGGACCTTCGCTATTTCTGTCTAACGACGAGAAAGCAACAAGCCTCATAGCAAGGGTGTATAGAGAACTAAGACTTAACTCTCCAGCAAGCCTTCACTTAAGTCCTCGCCCAAGCTTTAGAAAAGATCATTTTCACATTCAACGTAAGCACCAGGCTAGTGTAGAAAAACGAGACATGCACACATGGACTTTGTATCACTTCAGACAGTAAAAGACATTTAACTCCTTGTGCCTCAAAAGCACAACAACAAGGCAAACAACAGCTTTTATCTCCAGGTAGAAAATACTCATCAAGCAGTCCATAGAGGCAGTTATGACTGGGGAAGCATAATGTTTTCTTATCAGTATCTCACAAAAATATATGGAGAACTGGAAAACCTAAAATTCAAACTCACCTCAACAACCAACGAAGAGATGCCATGCCAACAGATTGGAAAATTCACAAATACTTCAAATAGGCATTCATCCTGCAAAAATGACGAAAACATTATCATTATCCTTTGCAGACTTCTCGTTTTACACAAAAGCTAGTCCAACATCTGGCCAAAAAAAAATAAAGGCTAGTCTGACGTTGGAATCAAAATTCAGTAGTTAATGAAAACTCATAGGAACTTGTTACAACAAAAGGGATTATCGTACCATATGCCGGAAATAACGAATTAACTCACCCTTAGAATGTACTAATGGCACTGCTTATCTAATCCGCAGGTCACCAAGAAAGTCCGACAGCCTGGAGATATATTAAACTTGGTTAGCAGAAGCTAATACAAAATAAACAATTGAAGGCCAAAACTGAGCATTTAGAATTAGCAACTGGATGATAGTCAACAAAACATTGAAGAGAGACATAAAGAGCACTAATGAAAAACCTAATATCCTTGGCTATCACTGTTTGTCCATCTTCAGCTCCCAGATGCCTCAAAACAACTTCCTCCAGCCGTCCATCTCTGTATGCGTGCTGCAATCACATAACATCTATTACGTAGGCATTATGACAATCTGATTAAAGTCCATCACATGATAGCTGCAGATCTACTCAAATTGAAAAGGGACATCTACCAGTAAACGGCTATCAACCAACTGTCACATAGAAACTTTACACACGCTACAATATAATAAAGACAAACCACCGAATTTCCATGTCTGCAAGAATGCCAAATCACATAACAGTGCTAATCCAGTCAAAGCATCCTTCATTAATTAGCATACATCCAGTAGAGGCACCAGTAAGTAGAATGCCCATTCCATAATCCATAGCTTCGTCAGCTCTCTCCCAATATATTCAGATAATATTAGCGAGATGCATGAATGTAAAGCAAAGGTTTCAAGTTGCCTGCCGGCGGGGAAACTAGGATTAAAATACAACCAAACAAACACTTGCAGAATCTCACATAGCTTGACTAATTTCCAATCATCTCCACAGAAATGTTAAGGAAATGTTTTTCCATGCCAATCAAACATCGGTGCATCACACCACTGACTTTAATCAAATCAAAAGCCCACACAAGTTAAAACCTAGTTCATGGTTCATAATTACAGAATTTGATAGGAACAGAAACAAACTACAAGCTTCATCTTCTTTTCTTATGCAAAAATGCCAGATTGCCAAATATCAAATCCAACTTAATGACAACCGGCTAAAATCTGGAACTCGAGGACCTCTACTCCCTATCACTTGATGAATCACCCGAGTTAATCCCCAGTTGTGCCAATAAAAAAGCCATCTCCACAGGTGTTAAATCATCGTCATCGGTGTCTTCAACATTATAGAAATCCAAGTCTTCATCTCCCATAAGGCTCTCAAGAAAAAGTAAATGCTCAAAAACACCAAACATTGCATCCATATTTGCAGGATTGCGCCTGCGCCTGCGTCTGCGAGGAGGTGGCCTGTGATGTATCCATGTGTATGACCCTGGCTTGACCGTATGCTGGAAACAACAAACACGATACCCATTAGGGTATTATCCATTGCCTAAAGATCTTTGGGATGAGCGTACATTAAATGACAAGTACGTTCATAATTCTAACGACAGAAGTCAGATGAGGACAAGATTTCATCTTGACCACAACAATGCAACTAACTACTTAAGAGACAAGCTTGTTCTCTCTATAGGACCCAAAAGAATTATACATAGACACCACCACCTCTTCTTCCTCTTCTTTTCAAATATCAGCATTCAAATACACCAAAGTCAATGGGAGAAAATTGCATAATAATCAACAATAACTTGATCATCATACAACTCTTCCAGAGGAAAGGCCATTTTGACTGAAGTCTATCGAAATTGTTCAAATTCCAGAAAGAGGCTGTTATTAAACAAAGTCAGTGCAACAGAAACAAGAGAACTCCAACTTCAAGTTCTAAATAAATGGAAAACCGCTCTTCATCGGCAATATGAGGAGCAAACCAAGCCGGCAAGGGAGAATTGGAGGTTGCATATCCTAGTCAATCGGAAGAAGACTTAATTTTCAGCAATCAAACTCTACATAAGGATTATATAAAATATTACTTTCTAAATAACATTAGTCTCACACAATTAACAGTGTGGGTGTCTTGTGCTCTTTGACACCTTTCTGAAGCCTACTGAGTCATTTAGATGCACAGGGGAACGAGTTCAGGTATAAAGCTTAGAGCTGCATGGTGCTCCTAATGGCAAACAAGGAAGAAAGAATATTTATTTTAATATTCACAAATCAAAAGTGCTACAAGTCAGATCATTAGTCTGCACCAAATGGCAAAAAGAAGCAGATATAGCACAGAAAAGCACATCAGCCCAATATCATTTTCAACTTTTCTAAGCAAAAAAGTTACTTTTCCACTTTTGCTCCAATACTTGAATATCGTATAAGTAAAAAATATGAAAAAGTTAAACAGCCAACACACATGTTAATATTGGTGATTTTTTAAAACTTTCGGGTACTATGCGTTAGATAAAAGTCACATTACAAGACCTGCAATATTGGAAAGTAACAAGTTGACAGTCAGAATCATTCCAAACAGACACTTGGCTCGAACAAGATGGTTTCCCCCATAGTAAGACGCAACAACACCCATGCATAGACTATAAAATGGGGGAAAATGGACTAATACAAACGAAGAACAACCACATATTTTCTCCACGTATGGCGTTGAGCACCAGGCATATCAATTGAATATCACAACATACAGATTACAAGAAATTCCTTGGCAAAGAACTCACTTAACAAATAGCCTATAAATTGGATGGTGCAAAATGCAGCTAACAGGAGATGCCTCTGCAAACAATATACAGCTAAAATAAAGACGCAGAGCTACATTAAAAGCAGATGTGCTTATCTCCATGTTCACTTTACCAGTGAGCTATCTTCTTTTGAGAGAAACAACCAATACAGGCACCAAAAAGTGGAGAAAATGCACATCCTTTCACAATCGTCCGCAGGTGAAAGCAAGTAGGCCAAAAAGATGAATTCCATCAAACAAGCCTCACTTAAAGTATACATAGGGCAAGGCAAGCACTGCAATAAAATTAGGATACTCTCAAGCTTGGAACTGCATTACCTTGTAAAAACAACTAGTCCCAAATGGGCAGTTTCCATCTCCAAAATTGAAGTGCTTACAATCAATTGACCTGCAAATTAGTAACAGGCTAGAGAAATCAATTCGAGAATAGAAGAAGAAAGGAAAGGAACATGCGCAAGTTATGCAGAGCAACATGATTATGTTTTACAGAAAGTATTTTTATGCCTTGCAGTCAAGAAGCAGATCGTAAGCTTGTAGCATATTATGCAAATGACCAAAGTTTTCACCTATTACTGCTCGTAAATCTCAACAAGTTCCAGACGAGATTTACTGGAACCAATCCAAAGATAAGTAACAGCCGGTCCACAGAAACCATAAAGCCATAAATATTCTTAGTTCACCTCATAACATACCAACGATAGGCCAACAAGAAACTGAAAATTTCTACGCGAATGTGTGTGTGTGTGTGTAGGATACTTTGATGTCCTTACTTGAGTTTGGCCTTGTAGTTGTCAATAATTTCCTGTTTTTCGTCTTTTGAGCTGTACCAAATGACACTGGGGATGACAAAGTAAGAAAGCTTGCGACAAATTGGGCAGGCCCTCAATGAACTATTCACGTCCATTCCAGTAGTTGGTGAGCTACTACGCCAGTTCCTGATGCACGTTATACAAAACGCATGATCACATTCTGACAATATACCAAACTTCCTTTCAGCTGCAGTGGGTTTCGAAAGAACACGATCTAAGCATACACTGCATTCTATTTCTTGACTAAGTTTCAATGCCTCAAGCTGCTTTTGCTTTTTCTCACAAGTCTTCATATGCTCCTCTCTTTCTTCCGGTCTAAAAGGATGCAAGCAGTGTTTCCCACATGTGGGGCATAAATCTCCATGAATATGAGGGCAAGCTTCTCCACGAGGACAATCGCCAGCGGCAGCAAATGAGCATATAGACTGATCAGCTGGTCTGACAGTTCTAGACTCTATGAAGTCACTGCCATCAACATAATCATGCTGCTCAAAGACTCGATTCCATGCTGGTTGGTTACGGGGGCCTAAAGGTCTACTTCGTGAAGTAACCTCTACAGAATTGGAGCTGGAATGGACCCCGCTCCTAGAAGATAAGACTTGAGGAACAGATCCCGAAATGGGGGGCTGTGAGGAAGTTCTGGACGACGATGACGATGACGATGACAATGACGACGACGCACCGGACCATGGACGAGAAGCCTTAACGTGCTCATATCTGCATCGATTTCCATAAGTACATATTCCTTTCTGATAGAAGGTACAAATCTGCGCAAAAATCAAGGGGATCAATAGCAAATACAGAGAATTGATCTGGGCTAATTGTAAAAGCCTGTGGAAGCAGACGAGTACATTGTTCGTTGGAGCTGTCCAGTCATGTGAATACTCACAGTGCTCCCCTTTCAAACAAGCACCGTGAGCAAAGAACTTGCAAAGAACTCTGCAAGCACAACTAGAGTCATAAGGCCGTTTTCTCAGCCAAAAAAGGCTAAATGACAGAGTGGCTTCCGAAGAGCATCGCACAGTAATAAGTCAAAGAAGAAACCACTTGCAGAACAGAATACGAAGAAGCAGATAGATTTTTTTTTTTACATAACCAGATACACTGCAGCTTCATGATCTACGAGGTTGTCGATAAAACCGGCACCACCCTAGACGGTCTTTTTTTTTTTTTCTTTTTCTCAGTTACACGCGTCTAATCCACCGGTGAACAAGAACCTCTCATCAATATCCAGAAGCCATTTCATGGCCATCCGACAAAATTCACAATCACAGGGCAGCTGAAATGCCCGAATTCAAGAGAACCCTGCCGCGCCTCGAACAAACCTAGCGTCAAGGCAAGAGAATTCCCACGCCTCGACCGAACCGACACCAAACACCTAGAGCATTTCACACGTTTCGATGCACCCATTCGAGAGAGAAAAAGGGCAAAGAACGGATAAAGACAGCTTCTTCTTCTTCTTTTTCATTTATAAAACAATTAAGGGCACATAATCATGAAGAAGGCTTATCGCTGGAGGAACAGAAACCTCAGTCATCAAAGACCACCGTCGCAATCGGCAAAACAAGGAAGGATGGCAAGCAAGCTGCCAATCACCATTCACCCACAGAGAGAAGCCGCAACAACAAGAACAAGAAGAAACAAGAACAAGAACAACAACAATTACAACTACTACTAGTCTGGAAAGCCCGGTATGATCAGAGACAAAATGAATCCGCAAAAGAAGAGAAAGGAGCAGATTTCACACCTCTTGGACATGACGGCAAGGATTTATATAAAATACACCAGCTTCTGGTATCTGCAGTATCTCTCTCTCTCTCTCTCTCTCTCCCTCCGTGCGCGATTTCGATCGGAAGAGAGGAGAAGGACGATTGGATTGGATTGGATTCTTTGCTGAGGGCTGAGGAGGAGGAGGAAGAAGCGAAAATCGAGAATGACCTGACCTGACCTGACCCCCCTCCCTCCCTCCCTCCTGACCACTCCGCCCCACCACCCCTCTGCTTTTAGGGCTTTTCCTCCTCCTCCTCCTCCTCCTCCTCGTCCTCCTTCGTTTTGGGCGGCGTCCCCCCCTCCGCCCGTTGAACAACACCCTCACGCGTCGCTCCGCACGTGCGCGTGTCGTGTGGGCAACTCCCCTTGTCAAGCACCCCCCAAAAAAAAAGCAGCATTTGCAATTTGCACTCCTTTGCCAATTACCATTTGCGATTTTCTCTCTTCGAGTGATTCCAGCTAAGCCACCTCCCTGTATTTTTCCTGCGGATTAAATTTCAGTTATATTAAGTACCTGCTTCGACATGGACATCAATTTCGAAAATGGCGTGTTTCCCGGTGGTGCATGCGTTTCTTGATACGAAGCTTACAAAAACGATTGCTTGTATCGCTTAGAATAATTAGTCAATTAAAATTATTTTCATTACTAATCATTAATTAATGTTTAATCATTTTCGTGAACGGTAAAAATATTTTTCGTTCTTTCATTTATATAAGTTATACAAACGATCACTTTTAGGAAAAATGCTTTCAGAATCATTTACTTCTTGCAAAATAAATAGAAATCAAAGATATATATGCGAACGTGTAACATCACGAAGAGATATTTGAAAGTTGCCCTGCATAGTTTTCTTTAGTTTCTTTCTTTCCTATGTTAATGATCGTACTCCAATAAGCAACCGATGGCGGATCTTCTTCTTTTTCCCGGTGGTATCTTTGCATTATGATTCGTATTGATTCTAAATAACTAGGAATGTTTGAACTTTTCGACTCAACTAATACTCACCGACGAATTCGGTGAGTAACGTGGGCAACAATTTGACCCAGATTTAATGTATTACTAAGCATTGATAGGGCTTGATTATTCCACAAAGAGTGCACAGAGCACGTGTTGGCTCTAGTGAGTATTATTTTAAGTACCCCAAGAGTTCGCTAGAAGGTTCATCTTTAATCAAATGAGAAGTAATTCTTGGGGAAAGATTGCAAGTGGTAATATCTAATACTCCATGATTGCTTTGATATTATCATGAAGTACACAGTAAATCTTGAATTATTATTAGCATATAACTCTTTCTTTTTTCGGGAACCCCATCTTTAAATGACGCGATCTAGTGATTTTTAAGCCTAAGAGTTTCGGACATGACCTTGGATCATAAGACTTTTCAATTTCATTCGTGTCGATGGCAGGACAACATGATAGTAGAATAACGTTGAGAGGGCTTTCAACAAGCTCTTCTGATAAATTTCGTGAAAAGTTTCATTAAACCTACACTGTCTCTAGCAGTTCTGAAGCCCTGTGTCATTGAGCAAGAAGAACCAAAGCTCATGAGGGTAGTAACTTATTGTCGACTACAAAGGGCTGGGGAGAGAAGCTGGAAGGTGGTTGGGAAGGCGTTCTGCATTCCATCTCCATGGAAGTCGTGTTCAGTCAGAAAGGACAATCACTAGTCTTCCTTTTCCTGTACCAATGATGTCTTCTCGTTCCGTTGTCAAGCTTATGTCAAATGAAGACAGAAAAAGTATAGAGGTCCATTGGGATCGTGAACAAACATATCAAGAGATCAGATTCATAGATTGATAGCCATCCCGGAGTCACAGTGATCGACTAATTACAGGTACAGATATCAGGTGAAGATGCTGGGATCACCTAGGGGAACTGATGTACTGAACCTTTCGCTTTAAGGCAATAAACTGTCTTCGTTGGCGAGGCAAATGTGATCCTTGGCAAAAACCATCCTTACTAGCCTCAGTTTGCAGCGTGTCTGCTTTGTAATGCACTCACTCTGAGTTCATGCATAGTTTCTCATGATATGTAGAGAAGGTCAGAAACCCATCGCATAAAATGCCAGTGCGGATGCATACAGACGCACATTAGCCGTGCCATGAACTGTGAAATCAGGGGACAGGTCTGAAAATTGATAAGTACATCAATCAACTGGTGTGCAGCATTTGCCTTTTCATCTGAAAAGGGCTCCATCCAGGAGAAGCAATGATGCAACACACTCTGGGTCTGTCAAAACCATAGCTCCAAAACCTCTATATTAGGAACCGGATGCCAAACATTCTAGTACTGGATGACTGCTGTTGCTTCTATGTACAATGTCGCAAAGCAGCAGCAGGATTGGATAGGTGTTTGGCTAGTATAGAGTGAAGCCATCATCATAGGAAACATGCCATCCTTGTCGACAAGGGGGAGCGTTCTCGTCATACTCCGCGCAGCAGCTCCATCTTCTCTTCCAATTGGCCCTCCCCGTGTTTGGTCTATTGCTCTTCTCATTCCAGCGGTACACGATTACTCCAGATAGGTCACTCCACTCACCATCAATCCCTTGGTGCGGTGGAGCCAATGCAAACAATCCCTTCTCCCCTAATAACATCTACCAAACTTCAGTCCTACACATTTAATTGCCAATGCTATATTCCCTAGCTTCAGACCCCTAATAACATCAACCAAACTTTTGTCCCGCACATTTAATTGCCAATGCTATATTCCCTAGCTTCAGATGACGGCGCGCGGAGAAAAAAGAGTGCGAAAATGGATTGTTAAGGACAAGGACACAAATCCTCAAGACACATAGGACATTTCTTGGGGGTAATAACATACTTCTGCGGCTCTGCTACTAAATCCATATTGAACATAATTGGGGAGTGCCCTTCTCACTGTTAAAAGACAGCATTAAACTTGGACATGCTGTATAAACAAGCAGCACAATCTCACACAATCATGTGGGTCTTTGATCAACAGATTGGTTCGAGGCCTTAAAAACCTCAATTTTTTTTAATGAAAAAGAAAGGTTACACTGACGAGCATTAGGGTCGTTCTTTAACGCCTGGAAAAAGTAGAACACAGCTCCTGAAAAGGGTCATAATCTTGACAATCGAATGAGCAAAGCACCTCGGGAGCACCTAAATTTGAAATTTTCCTTTGCGGATAACATCTATCGACCATAAATTTGAATGGGTATGACAGAACATCGATGTGTGTATGCTTCTAAAAGCAACAAAAAAGAAAAAAAAAACAGCTGCACTTGTGTTGTGGAGAAGGGAAGTACCGGTGGCGTGGCCGTGAAAAGAGCAAGCAGCGGGAGAATTATGGGCATCCACATAGAAAGTGTTGCACCTCAGGCATCTCTTCTCGGGCTGATTCCACCTCTCTTTTTCTATGTCTGAAGACGAACACCTAACCTTATTCTTCACGTGATTCGAGTATGGCATGACCATCATAGCCCTGCAACTGGTGCTGACAAGCCCATGACTGTAAGCGATGCCGTACGCCATAGCCATCCTCTTTTCTCTCAACTCTGAATCACATTCAATACAATTCGAACGGGTGATGGCGTGCGAGTGCAGAGGGAGAGAGAGAGGGAGAGAGGGAGGAGACTTTCAGAGTGGGCCAACATGAAGAGGAGGAAAGTTAAAGGAAGCCCATTTTCAGTGACAGTGAGACTTTCTATCAGCCATAAGGCCCATAGTTATCTCCCATTTCACATATTAAAAGATCCCACCAGTCCCATGATTCAGTTCCCGCAAACACCATGCTATGGCCACTGTCGATCGAGGCCTTGGAATGTGGACTTGAGTGGGCTTCGGCTATATCAAGTTTGTGCCAGTCAAGTTCGACTAAACTCGGTGTGATTACCCTTGTATCATGACCTGGATAGCCAAATATATTTTGCTTTTATATCCATCACATGTATTACGTAGCTACAAACATATGCTATGATGTCAGAATCATTCACTAAAATCAGAGTTTCGTGTCTTAAGATCTATAAGCCCAGTTAACGTAGTAAGACGTAACGATTCAACTTCATTTTGATTTTGGAAACTCGTGTTGAATCTGAACGTGGGCTGCATCATTAAAATTCTGATGTTCATTTACATTGTGATTGCCAAAAAGAATTAAGGACCGACAAAAAGTCTATATGAAACATCAGCGCCACTTCTTGAAATTGATTACTGTTCAACCTAAAGTTTCTAGAGAAAAAATTAAGAGGGCATAAGGCAGGTCAAGTAAATGAAGGTGCGTGGCCAAGGCCAAAGGCCCGAACATGGTCATTCAAGGATCTCTTGTGCTTGAAGTCCGAGCCACAGACGCAGTACCAAATCTTGCCACAGTTTTTCTCGTGGGTTCTCCAATCACCTTTCACCGCGAACGACTTGTTGCTGCATTTTCGACAGGTGAACGGCTTGCTTCCATAGCCGTGCCTTCTCTTGAAGTGGGTCTGAAGGGTCCTGAAGTCTTTGAGTGGCCTTGCTCTTGGGTGTCGGATGTTGTGTTTGCACCCAGGTGCGCAGCAGTAGCATGGGATCCTTTGCAGCATCAAGCCATCATTTCTCTCTTGTGCTCGTGCTTTTGTGCTTATTGTTCCTTTCAACGACTCGGGCCCTTTCCTGTACTCCGATCCATGTCCCCACATATGCATCTGCGACACAAACCGCATCAGCTTAAGTCAATAATTCAAGCTTTTTAAGAATTTCACACTGGTGAAAAAGCAGCAATTAACTACCTGAAGGTTGTTATATCTGTTGAAGGTCTTGTGGCAAACAGGACATGAGAATTGTTGGGGACCAGCCAGAATCTGCTTAGGAGTAGGGATCCAGTGGTGACCCTGGCTTAGCTTGTCCAAGTGACACCTGATGGCATCGGCCACATCCACGGTGGTTTCCTCTTTTCTTAGCTCTGGAGCCGGACTAGGTGTTGTGGAGGGTCCTATCTGTAGAGCCACAGTTACGCCATTGTCATTATCACGGTCAGCATCAGCTTTCCGCAAAAACATGCTCTCATCTTGTTTCGACGTGCCATGAGAGGGCAAAGGCTCATCGGGCATATGAAGGCCTACGCGGTTGATAAGAGGAAGAGCTTCGAATGGAGGGGAGGAAGCAGATGTTTGGCAGTGAGTACCCGTAACCAAATTGCTTGATGAGAAGGTGGAAAAGGGCTGAGAATAGTGGGGGTGAAGAGGCAAAAACATGGAGTTGGACCATTGAATCACACTGTTGGAATAAGGGTCTTTCATTCTGACAGCAGGAGGAGCAATATCAGGAAAAATACAGCAAGGTGCTCAACTCGTATGGGCACTCGGGTGCGTGGTGTAACTACCAATAACATATTCTATATTATGTCTCTCATATAAGAAGGCTGAGTCCAACAGGAATATTTAATGCAGCTCTTGGCTTGACGTGCTCGACCATATTTACCGGTGTATGCATAGATTTTCCTGTCTAAAGCCACATGACTGCGTGAAACGTGCATGACTTCTTTCTCGAGAGAAAATAAGGGTTCAATTAACCTCGAAAACTGCAGAACCTAGCTACTTGTTCTTGATGAAGAGCTTTATGGGAGTTCTCAAGGAGGAATATGTTTGACTTCAAATCCTTGGAAGAATCACCCAAACCCCCCCACTCGTGCAATCTCGAATGCCACACTCCGTGGTCGCGGGGGCAGAGTTTTATATGCCCTCGTTTGCAGCAAACTGAAAAAAAATAAAATAAGGAAACAGTAACAAATTCTACTCCTCCCAAGAATCTTTCATTTCCATCTTCCTCCTACAAGCTACAGATCCAGGCACTAGTGGACAATCGAGTGCATCCCAAGTTGATTCAGATCTAGATAGACGATGAAGATTCTACATTTACAAGCTCAAACGGATGTCCTCATCAATTGAGTGCACTTGAGACGATGAGAGTGGTTTTCTACACAAAGTCTTTTGACAGTATGACCGTTAATCGGATCAGAAGTTCCTGGCCAACTACAGGCATGTGCTGTTAGATTATTTGGGAAAAGAGAGAAAATGGAGGAGTATATTTGGTTAAAAACTCAGAAGAAATTAAAATTTTTGAGCGGTGCAAGTGAAGGAAAAATCTAAATATTAGGGTATATTCCTATTCACTTTTCTTCACCGTTGCTTCCAAAAATGGCCTTTAGATGTTCATTTGATTTAAAGCCTATATATGATCTAAGAAATTTATCATTCCCAAAGACCACACGAGTGTCTTTGTCTTTTTACAAGAACGGTTTTCTAACCCCATGATGAGAAACCTGCCTTAGAAAACCATCAAGAGCCTAGACTCGACATAAAAGACAACATCCCCTTTTTCCTTTAAAACTGCTAATGTTACAGGTGAGCATCAGTCTTGATTTAACTTGAGAACTAAACCAAGCTGGCCAGTCATCAGATGAACCGGGTAGGTTCGTGGACATAAAATCCGAGACTGTCTTTGTTTGGTTCAGTTCCCAATTTGATCCTTTGATCCGCCAGTTCTACCCAAAAACCAAGCAAGCAAGCAAGCTGCAACCATGGAGATTCAATCCCGAGTCAAGTATGAGGTGTACAACCTCCCTGACTCGCCCATTAACCATAGAAGATAAGGTAGGTTCACTGAAAGGAACAATCAGTTGGAACCCTGTCTGTACTGGATGTAGCCTTTTCCCCAGCTTTTTTAGCCCCTAAATTATCATTTATACCCTGACCAATGCCCCCGCATGAAGCCACTCAGACTACCAACAAACTACATGTCATGAGCTGTGGAAATATGTAGAGAATATTTATAAGCTACTTTTCACAAAACAAACTCAATTCTTAAGTAGAACCGAGAACTGGCCACGGAACCAAGACTGACAGGTTGCCTTCCAGGTTTAGGCTTTGGAACCAACACATCCCTGAATTGTTCACTCCAAATTAATATCTATCTATATTGTTACAATACTATCTACAACAATCAATGCACAAAAAGAAACTTGCTATTTTAGATTTGGCATTTTCATGAAAAGGGGGAAAACTTAGTGTAATGATGGATTTGCACAACCAAAAGGACATCATAATTCTTCTATGGCTGAAACGAGATCAAATTACTTTGCAGAAGAGCTCTCTGCCTTACACTAGCTAGGTCTAAGACAGGAAGCAAGGATCACTTCCTCGACAATGACATTCTACTAAGCAAATAGGAACCTATAGCGCAACAGCTTCCATTACTCATAGCCAAGGCAAATCTGCATGCTTTTTCACTTTTTCCGGCCAGAACAAGACATACTTCCATTTATAATGGAAATACAATTCGAGGTGGCCGCTTAGCAGTTGGCAACACCAGACGATGACAGAAATTTCAAAGTCGAGGGGGCTAAATCCTCAACTATAAAGCTTTTGGCACACAAGACAGAAGGCAAAAGCTAACGCAAACCAAAAGGCTAACGCCTTAGTTAAAATTGATAGCCAACCCAAGCACACAGTAGTTCTGCTGAACATCCTCTACAACATTCAGCTGCACAGCGATACACTGTTCACTTAGTTTGCTTAGAAAGGGAAAATGAGACTCTCTGATGGATATGTTGCACCGACTCCGTGCTATGCTCTAGAGATGGATTGAGCTTGGCTGCTTCATCCTGCTCTAGTTCTTCCAAAGATTGCTTCTCTGGAATTGCAAGCTGGTAATTTGGGAAAATCAGCGTGTCTAGTTCAGGTGGGAGGAGGGTTCCAGGTCCTGCCACTGTTCTGGGTAATGGAATCTTGTTTCTGTTTTTTGCCAACTCTAGTAGGACCTGATAAGCAATTGGTAATTGCATCATGCGATTTTCAACAAAAGCACAAAGAAAATCTAGCACACATTAATCTTGCTTTTGTTTCTTTTCTTTTTTCACTTTTGGTTAAGTGGGCAGCCAGGGAGATCTATAGAGGAAATTCTTAGGAGGATGGAAATTAAACGGTGCAAAGAACCAATCAATTTTCACTGATAGATATTGAGTGATAGCACCAAAGCTGAAAATCATCATATTTTGTGGTGACTAACCCCAACAAAAGCTAGGGGAAAGACCGTAAAAGAGTACTCCAGGCATCATAAGATGGAAAAAATAAAAGAAGCATTATCAAACTCAGTAAAAGTCAAACACCGGCCTCCAGCCAGCTTACCCCTCGTGGAGGCGGTTGCGAGAAGGTGAAGTTGACCCTTGACTGAATTGCAAGCTTAATGTCATCAGAGTCAATTAAACCCTTGCCAGCATGCTCTGAGTAGAGCTGTGCGTCCGTCAATACATCGCCGGCATATTTGTACCATAGCTCTAACATATGGTGCACAACATGAGGTTCATACTCCTCAATGCCTATTGACTGCAGAAGGGATTTGATGATTTTGGCATCCCTTGGGATACGCAAGTCCTCATCCTTTTCTGCCATTTCTCTTTTGCAGTCAGCTGCATCAAATAGGGAACACATAAGTGCCGTCCAAATGTGAATTTGCAACCGCAAACTGACCCTTTGCCAAGGAAGAAGCTTTCACGCTGTTGTTTCCCGGAATGAGCTAAATGTCACAGTGTACATAATTGCCAGGGAGTGAGCGATGGAAAAACAATTACAATGGTGGACTCTGAACAGCGGGAACAGGTCCAATGCCATAAGAACCAAACGCGAGAGAGATATGTGCATATCCTAAGAACCAGATATCTTATTCGCGAGAAGATAGAAAAGAGCTCAAGGGAAGCATCACTTGCAGGTACAAATTCAGCAAATGCAGCATCTACCGAGAACTTGCAGAAGCACACGCCATAAATATGAATGAACAAGCGATCTTCAACGTATCGGATCCTCTCGCACTCACTCCACAACCCTCAAAGCTTTTTTTCTATTTCATCCGGAGGGCACTCCCATACCTATCTCAAGGTTTTCAAAGAGACCCATGTTCAAATTTCCCATCTTCCGATTTGCGCGATGCAACAGAACATCAAGAAGCAGCTGACGGGTACGTCCCCACGAGACAGTAACCGACCAACAGACTGCCACCATCACTAGCACTACACGAAGTGTGTGGCATGTCAAAAAGAGCAACAATTGTGCGTCTATTTCGAATGAAAAACAGAAGGAGAGAAACTAACTACAGACGGGGAAGAAAATGCAGAAGAAGATGATGGGTTTGCACGGGATCAGCACTTGCTTCTGCGAACCGATGTCAAGCACGGAAGCAACCCATTCTCCAAGCATGAAGGTCGCTTCATTCCTGACGAACAAGCAGTTCCCGAGCGTGGGGTGTTCAGGGAGCAGCTATCAGAGGAGACAGAAGGATCGGTTGGATGGGCCGGAGTCCGAACCACTATATAATCCGGATGGGCCGTAAGAAAACATTCTCCTAAAAAAATATAAAAAAATGCACTTGGAAATGTTAATACTTATCATAAAAGTGCAATTGAGTTCTAAAATTTTTAAAAAATACAATTAAGTCCTAAAACTGGTTAGGTTGGTGCAATCGAGTCATTCGGTTCACTTCGTCTAATTTGGCTAATCAAAAATATCGACATAACTTTTTATTTATTTATTTATTATTTTTCTCTATCTCACGTGCCGCTAATGTAGTTAAAATGAAGTCGTTTCAGTTAAAGGGGGAAGAAGCAAGTGAGGGCTCGCAGCTACCCTACTATCGCCGGGAAGGGCCTGCGAAGGTGGGGGAATGGTTGGCAGGGGTGGGATCACTCCACCCTAGCCAATTATAGGCGAGGGTCGCAACCCTTCCCAAATTAGTTTATAATTGAACATTAGTTAAATGTTCTGGTGACCATTGCCTGTTGTCGGCGGGGATTGCCATGCCTCGGCCAGCTTCGCCGACCATTCCCTCGCCTTTGTTGGCCCTTCCTGGCAATGATGTGGGGGAAAGGGGGGACTGTAGGCTTGCTTCTTCCTTCCTTTTTTTTTTTGAGCTTTTCTATATTTTTCTTATTTTTTAATTTAATTTAAATAAAATTTGTATTAAAAAAGATTTTTACCCATTATATTTCATGCTTTGGCCACATTATCACCATGTAGGAGAAAGAAAGTAATAAAAAAAAGCAATGTCAGCATTTTTCGTTGATCAAGTTAGACGGAATTAACAGAACGACTTGATTGCACCAATTTAATAAACCTTAGGACTTAAAACACTTTTTGAAAGTTTTAGGATTCAATTTGTACTTTTGTGATAGGTTTTAGGATTTTCAATGTACTTATCCCAAAATTCGTTGCTCCAACACCTTTCAATCTGACAGGACTTGACATGCTTATAGAGTAATTTGATCATTCCTCGTATCGTTCATAAGTTAGGACACTTTAATTTTGATGTAAATCAACACAAATAAAAAGGAGACTGATAATTTTTGTTACAGGAACAGGAAAAATCAAAGTCCTGCCTTGGGATATCCTCCGACAACGATTCTTACTCAAAATTGTTTAAACTAGTTTGTGTGGACAAATATACTCTATTTGTACTTTCAGAGAATGACACAATAAATCTATTAACCATCCAAGCTCCCCGGTGGATGATCGCAGAAACAACATTTGTCCAGGTCGCACTCTGTCATCCTCCCCTCAATTAGATTTGGTTTGATTTTGTGCTGGATGTACTTGATTAGATGCTTTCTATAAATTGAATAGGATTAATACCATAAAAAACTCTAAACTGATATACCGATGATAAATTTACTCTAAACTAATTTTTTGACCATAAAAAATCCTAAACTGGTATAACTGTGACAAATTTACCCTCCGTTGATTTCCATTAAATTTTACCTTCAAATTACTGAGTTTTATGACACGTGACAGTTGATAGGTGTACGAGTTAGGATTTTACTCCTCCGTTTGTCAAAAGTTTACATGTTTATGATTTTTCATGATATTAATCCAATTTAACGGAGGATATATTTATCACAAGTGTACCGATTTGAGGTTTTTAGTTGTCAAAAAATTAGTTTGAGGTAAGCTTATCACATGTGTACCGGTTTAGGATTTTGGATAGTCAAAAAATTAGTTTAGGATAAATTTGTACCAGTTTGGGGTTTTTAATAGTATTAATCTATAGAAAATTGAAAGTATTGGACTTAATTAGAAAGATAGAGCACACAAATGAAAATCGGAATTTCTTTTGAAGAAAGGAAAAGCGAAATATACAACCAAAGAAAAAAAAGAAAGGCATTAATGACTCAAGATTGTAAAGAAGGAGAAACGTATCATTGCCTTCACTAGCAAGTTATGCAGAAAAGATGGAGCTTAAGTATATGGAATTTCGCAACAGCACTACATGGACTGCTGACAATTACGATGTAGAGTTTACATCAGGATATGTTTCGTTACCGTTTGCCCATTCAAATTGAAAAGCTTGAGCAAGTATGGTGCAATGGTACAAAAAATCACCCTCTTCAGATTTGATTTGATTTTAATTAGTTCAAGAAGGTGGGAAAGGATGAGTACCACAACCACTCCCTCTAACTGCTGCCCTAAGGATCCCACACCCATTACAAAAATGCCATCTTTGAGCTATAGCTACTTATTTCACTCGTAGGTGTATGAGTCTTGTTACCGCAACTCTATTAAAGTTTCAGAAGCCAGAATTCAAGTGTCTAATCCATAATCTAGTCTAAGATTCACTCATGTCACGGTTTGAACTCGTAACTTTGCGGAAAGACTGTGTAATCATCTAAGTGAAATCAGATGTGAGTTGAATTTGTAAAGTGGAGGCATTGGCATGATAAAGAATCAAGATTCAAGATAATCATTAAAGGCGAGGGGAGGGGTGGGGGTCATCTAGCTTTTTGAGAATGAATGAGACAAGAGGTAGGGGCTAATTGGCTAAAGCCTCATTTGTTTCTGGAGACAAAAAAATTGGGGGCAGGGGTAGGTTAGGCAGGTAGGGGCCGCAACATAATCCTCAGGACTAAAGACAAATATTGTGCTTGTCAGCAGATCACACTTCTCAGCTCAGCTTCCTTCTCCCTTCTCTGCTGGCTCTGCTTGGCTTCGCACTGTGACTGCAGTGGCAGCAGCAGTACTGTGTGGGATGAAATGAGATGGACACTGCACCCTCACAGGCCAGGGGAAGAGATAACACCACCACAGTGACTTGGTTTTGTGCTCTTTTTGGTTCCTTCTCGACACTGTCGTGTATTTATTAGTTGCACAAAATGTTTTTAACCTTATCTTTTTTTTATTACTTTAAGGCTGCTGCAGTTTAGGGGACCAAGGAGCAAGTCTTGTGGGAACAAATTGTAGGGATCAGGAAAAAAAAGAAAAAACTGATGAAGAAGAAAACTATTTTGCTTTTTCCTTTTCTTTTTCAAGATTTGTCACAACTGTACGGCAATGATCTCTTTCTCTCTCATCCTCCTCTGCCAAATGCGGCTTCCCCCGGCTGTGGACTTGGCTTTTTCCTCTCTTGTCTTTGCTTGGTCAATCTCAATCCCCATCCCCCTCTCTCCCCACCCGTTGCACGGTCATCCACACCGTTCTCTTTCTTCATTGTCTACCTTTTTGAACTTTTACTCCACCATGTATAGTGGCTGTGCTATTAAAAAATGGTAGCTTTTGGCCTCTGGGGGGGTGACGAGGTTCATGACAATACTTTGAACAAGTTGTACTTAACAAGGGCTTCTATGGACTGTGGTGTCGTTGCAGATTCATTGACTAATCAATCAACAACAGTTGTCTGTCTTGCAACACCCCACGAGCTAAAAGGTTGAATCTTTATATGCACTTGTGCCAAAATGAAGGCTTTCGATCAGCATGCCCCAGAAAAAGATTGGTTATGACATGATCGGAGCTTCTCTTTGACAGGACTAGCCCAGGGACACATGCATGTAGCAGCAGAACATAACAATAAAAGGAGAAAAACAAGACACTGTTTTCATTTATTTATAAATTACTGTTTATATCCGGTGCGCGTTAAGCCAATTGTCCTAATTAGAAAGCGGCGTAGATGAACAGGTTATGAAATGTGGAAAGATAAACATATACTTAATATATTGGAAGTGTGTGAAACTATAGTACTTTGTCCGATTTTTAAATGCCTGAAAATTGCAGGATCTTCATGCATTGTACAATCGGATAAGAGCTGTGAAGGCTGACCGCTGCCATTTCTTTCTGCGAGCAATATAAGACTAATTGGATGATGGTACAACTGATTCAACCAAAGTAACTAACAACCTATTATTCCAATACAGAAAGAGAGAGAGAGAGAGAGAGAGGGGAAGGCACAGAGTCATTTAATGGGTTACAGATGGTTGCCATCTTCTCAACAAACATTCTTCTGCTGGGATTGGTACAGTAATGTGTGATATTACCCACCCTCCTCCCCCCCCATGGTGGTAATCCAGCTCCGCGGGTCTTGACCCGGAAAAACGTTGTCGTATGGACGGTGGACAGAGACAGGCAGCTGAAATCTGTTTGAGCTTCGTCTGTAAAAAACACCCCCACCATAAATATGTTTCTTTTTTCTCTTGAGCTTATTAACTGCAGAGGAAATAACAAAAACAGAGAAGAAACAAAAGAAAGGGAGGCGGTCTTCTCTCCCTTTTTTTGGCACCTACAAACAAGCAAAAGCAAGCAGAAGCAGGCTACAATCTCTCTCTCTCTCTCACCCTCTCTCTCTGTGAATGTATAATTTTGGAGGAAACGTGTCCCTGAAACTCAGCATAAAGTGCCACAGCCCTCACTCGTAGGCTTGTAGAGAGAGGGAGAGAGAGAGAGAGAGAGAGAGAGTGAGAGCGGTTCAGTCGCCTCTTCTTATGCACCACCCATCTCAACAATGTGTGTCTCCTGTCTCCTCTTTACGAGTCTCATAATCTCTCTTTGTTTGAGTTTTAGGTGTCTGCTCTTTGCTCTCCCTCTCTCTCTCTCTCTCGCTCTGTATTTTTGTCGTTGTTGGTTATTAAATCTGGTTCTGCTGCGAAAGTTGCTATCTTTCATCTCTGGTGGAATGAAATTGCTGCAATGCGGGGTGATTTGCTTTATGGGTTTTCAATCTGTTGAGAAAATTATCATGCAATACTGCATAGGAAGCGAACTGACCGAATGGACGAGAGAATGCAACGACGTTTGGTCATCTTGTTTTATTATAATTTATGTTAATACCCAACGCTGCTGATGTATTTGTGAAATGCTCAATAGACTAATGGAAGGGGTTGTTTTAGACTCATAATCTCTTGTGCTTTCATAGTTTTTTGGTCAAATTTTGTTCTTTTATAGTTCAAAAGCACATTTTTCTCACGATCTTTTTTTTTCCATCCATATAGGAGGGCGGGCCAACAGATGTTTCTGTAGGAACTGATGTCAAATATGTGGCTTGAACTCTCGCGAGCAAAGCAACTTCATTTGCAGTGTTAGTTCTTCGAGTTTTTTTCTGTAGTTTGTCTTAACTCATGCCGAGATGGTTTGTCTGCGACGATGTATTCTTTTGAGCAGCTAAGATGTGGAGTCTGAAGCTTACTTCTTGCAGGTTAAACGAATAACACTTGAATCCGAGGGAACAATTTCACCGTGTAAGAACTTTATGTAGACATTGAATAAATAGTTGATAAAAAGGTTTTCCTAGCTAATTTTCGGTTGCATAAGATCTTAATGCCTTTCCTTGTGCCTACAGTAGCTGTGTCCTTCTGATTTGCAATTTCGAGTTGCTAAAGTTCTTCTCGTGATGGAATCGAACGGCTGGATGGAACCACATTATGTGAATCCTGGGTACCCTTACCCCAACGATGACAGCTTCATGAACTTCTTTGAAGGCCTTAATCATGCCCCAGTGAGCTACACTCCCCCTGCAGTACCCTTGCTTGATCAGGTGGGATGGGAGTTTATGTCTATCACTCTGTTGTGTGTATGTAACAAAGAACTCCGACAAAAACCAATTCTCTTCATGCTTTCATCACCGACTGATGTGAACCTTCCACACCCATTGATCCTCCTTGATGAGCACTGGGCTGGTGGTTGCATTAATCTGTGGTAGAATATAACGTTGCTTGTTCATATGCAATATGTTTCATTTATTAGGGCTGGATACCTCTGTACTGTTTTTCGTTCAATGGAACTGTATGGTTAAAAGGTGAACAATGAAATCCATGTTAGCCAAATTGTCATCAACTGTTGGCTAGATTTACCTTTTCCGATAAAGAAAAAGGCGTTGGGTTCACATGTTCTCCTTTTAAAGCAATCGGGTGACTCCAAGGATGATTTGTATTATATTCTGTGAATCTTGCTTTAGGTTATGCAGGAGTCCTCTAATAAATGAGATGTTGAAGGGATCTTGAGGGGCTAGGAAGTATGCCGTACCATTAAGTAGTCAGATGCTATAGAAGCTTCTCATTGTACTCTTGCTAATGCTTTAATATGTTCTCTTCTCTTTCAGGAAAGCATGTATTGGTCGATGAGTATGAATGCATACAAATTTGGCTCAGCTAGCGAGGGGAGTAATTCCTATTACAGTTCTTATGAGATGAATGGTCAAATGCCAAGAATAGACGTCACTGGGGGTGACTGGGAACAGTCCTCGAG
Source organism: Syzygium aqueum (assembly GCA_031216185.1). Classification (NCBI taxonomy): domain Eukaryota; kingdom Viridiplantae; phylum Streptophyta; class Magnoliopsida; order Myrtales; family Myrtaceae; genus Syzygium; species Syzygium aqueum. Next base: position 248,989 of record CM062240.1, read on the forward strand.
ATATAGTGTTGATGAGCCTGCCAGGATAGATTCTCAATCTGAGGAACATGCATCAACAAGTGTGGATGGGAATCTGGAAGAATGTAAGTGCAAATAATTATTTTATCATCTGGTTGACCATAAAATATTGCAAATAATGACTTCAAAGAATGGTGTCCCACTGATTAATCAGTAATGCGCGCAAGCTGAGGTCAATTGATCAGCTTGGGGGATTTCCTGTAAGACACAAGCTTGAATTGAGGGAGAAGAAACTTTTCCTAAGCCTCGCTAAGATTCACACTTCTCTAATTCAACCGCCATATTTGACCAAGAATTTGCTCTATTATTTCAGGTAGCCCGAATCATCAATCTCCTGATGAATCTCAGGTATTCATGTTGCTTGTTAAGTGGCTTTATGCACTTGACTACTCAGAGTGGTTTTAGTTGGTCAACTCTACCTTTTGTCTAGGTCTGAATGTAGAGTGAAATTGGTGTGAATGCAACTGTCAATGTTTGGCTTACTCTGTTTTTTGGCTTATTTTTATGAGGACCAATTCCTTCTGCCATCCCACTTAAAAATACCTAATTACGTCCATAGTCACTACTCGGTAGATTGATCAAAATTTCTCGTTTGTAAAGCTAATGATGTTTGACATGCTTCTTTTAATGACCTTTCACCGGTTTAGACATTCTCTTACATATCCCATCAACCTGAAAAAATTCTCTTCTGAAGAAGATATAGAAAATGTAAAATTAAAAGAAAAGTCTGCTGATGCCTCTGTGAATTACTGCAGGCTGTTTGGCAAGACGACATCGATCCAGACAACATGACATATGAGGTTTGTTTTGATTAGTATATGTAATAAACTTACAAGACCTTTTCTTTTGTTCTGAATAATGAGCACACACTGTTCCTTGATGGATGTAGTGGCACTTGTGTGAATGCAAACTGGTCTGTGGGCAATTGTAATTAAGATGGCGTGATTCATCAATGCTGAGGCAATTATCACAAAGTAGTTTTTTTTTTGGTCTGCATCACAAAGTAGCTTGAAAGCACGTAAACTCCATCTTGATGTGCATATAGATGTCCAATCATAGCAACCTTCTATATTCCTCATTCAAAGAATCAGATATATCTTATTTTTTTACTTCCAAGGTTCAATTACATTTGCATGTTTTCTTTATGATAGCCAATTAGCCTTTTCAGATATGTTAAAATTCAAATAAAGAGAATGTGCATTGACACCGGCGATAATTTTACTAGATTCTTCTAAGTAGACTTATATGTGGATTCTCTGTGTTCCTTACGTTAGACCTTTTTTACACCAGCCCCTCTGGTTAAACAATTTGTGGTGATCCTTAGTTTCAATACCATTTTGGCAAGGATCTGTCCCTTGTTTGTCTCGTTATGTGTAATTAATTTCCATGGTTTTGGCTAGTGTTAAATCCCAATCTGCACATTATGGGGATAAAAAAAGTGTCAGGGTGCTAGAATAATAATGATGCCGTCATTTACAAGGTCAGGCTTTTAGATAAATAGATGGAGATCTCGCATGACTTCACATCCAATGTATGTATCTATGTCTATTTTTTCCTCATTTTCCTTTTTCGTGTCTTCTTCATGACTAGAAACATATATGAAGTGAAGTTGACGTATAATACAACTGATATAAATTGAGTGTGGAAAGGAAATCCTTCCCAAGCAATAAGGAGCTCTCAATGAATTCCGCTCTCTTTATACAAGTAATCTGAGCGTATTGACTATACACTATGACCTTTAAAACTATCCTTGTAGATGCCCTATTTTTTAACATCATCACCCGGCAGGAATATGGGAAATAAAATGTCCAGAAACGTGCGAGGAACTGGTTCCATTTCCTTTGCTTTGTGTATGTATTTCCCATGGAGACGTTGATTTGCACCATGAAGGGATAATAGGCATAACCACCATGTTTTTGTTCGAAAGCTGATAGTTCTGACAATTATCAAGAAACGTAGAATCATTTGACACTTGTTCTTTATCAAGACAATGTGCTATGTGTTTTTACGCAGCGGAACCACTATTAAACCCTCCATGTCAACTTCAAATTCTTAACTATAAAGTCTGCCATAAAGCTTTTCATTGATGGGGACTAGTGCATGATGCCTTGTAATTGTTTAGATAATAGAAGATACAGGAGAATGATCTTGGAGGCTTTTGGATTTTTTGATTAAGAAGAATTGGTCCTCAGCCTTAATATTCAGAAAAACCAAAGTTAAATTATGTATTTGGGAATACAGCACTCTTTAAACCTTGAAAGTCATCTTTAGATAATGCAAGCGATTATTTTCATTGTTGTTCCTATTTCCAGGAACTGCTCGATTTAGGCGAGGCAATTGGAACTCAGAGTAGAGGTCTTCCCCAAGAACTCATTAGTCTGCTTCCAACCTCAAAATACAAGCTCGGTGGTTTCTTTACCAGAAAAAAATCTGGGGAGAGGTATCATTCTCTTTTTTTGGTGCTTTAGGCTACTAGAGATAAAATGGATGCATTGTTTTAATCTTTAATGAAAAACATCTTTGAACTCTTTTGCTCCTTTGGACACCCTGCTAAAATTACTGGATAATTTCCTTTTCATGAAAAAGTTGATGTGTAATATCATTAGCAGTTCAGGCATTATCAGCATGACCTAAATCACGCTACTTTCATTGCTGCATATGTGACGTGTTTGTCGTTTTACCGACAAAGGGTAACAAATGAGTCTGCAAAAGATTTCTGATTTACCTCTGGGGAGTGACCAGAACAAGTGCCATGAGCAAATTGACTAATTTTTAAGGTTAATATTTCAGGATTCTCTTTGAAGTCTATCTCAACTCCTTTCAGGACTTGTCCCTTCTTCTTTTATGTTGGGTATTATCTCATTAATCTTATAATTTTCTAGCAACTAGAACCAGATAACATTTCTCTTTTTGATGACATGCATTGGTTTTTGTGGACAATGGACCTTTGCCTCTTCCTTCATATATATTATTCCTTTGCTAACAAGTGTAGCCTATCTGCAACATAGATGTGTGATATGCCAAATGAGGTACAAGATTGGCGATCGGCGAATAAAGCTGCCATGCAAACATGCATACCATGGTGAATGCATCACCAAATGGTTGGGCATCAACAAGGTCAATGGCATCCCAATTAGGATGACCCTGCTCCCTTCTCTTCTGAGTATGGACTGTACATGTCAAAGCTGATGTCAGTCTGTTTATCTGACAGATTTGCCCGGTCTGCAATGTCGAGGTATTTGGCAAGGAATGAAAGGATCAGGGGATCGATCAATCTACTGCTGAGAATGCTGGTGGGATTAGGCTGTTTTGCACCTGGAGGCTTCTTTCTTTTTTAGGAGGAAAACTTTTGGTTTGATTTTTGTACACGAGATATGATATAGGTATAGGGACTATACTATGGTCCGGATCTCATTCAGGTCCTATTGAGTTGGATCGTAATTTCCCAGGTATGTTCCAGGCTATATTCGCAAGTGTATATCGAATTCTCAGATCTGATTGCGTGACGGAGGATTTTGTCTAGTTTTCTTCTTTTTCTGTATGACCTATTCATTTACCTATCAGATCCAACGTCTTGGACCATATTCACTATGAAGTAGCTTTAGTTTTGAGTCCTCCGGCATATTCAGCTTTGCTGCATTTTTTTTTTTCCAATTTCCAGGCATTAAACCCCATGAAGAGCTATGAATGTCTCAAAAGAAAATGTAAATCGACGTCTGATTCGCAGAGGGTCCATCGGTTTATCCTTGAGGGATGGTGTGCGGCGTGACTATGTACTTGAGCTAAAAGAGAGGTCAAGAAATGAAGAATGGGAAGGGGGGGTTGTATCTCTACGAAAGAGAGACGGAATCGAATGGCAGCGGGTTCATTGGTTGCTGCCACATTCCCACACAAACAAGTCAAGAATGTTGAGTCTGTCTGTGCAAATTATAACTCTCTCATGTCATTGTTTGGCCTAATTCCTTAACGAAGCACAAATTTATGATTATGGCCCAATCTTTTGTCTAAAATAAAAAAGTAGTAATTTTCATTAGGGACCGAAACCTGTTAAGTTTCCACGAAAATCCACCGTAAAAAAGCCGACGTGGCGATAGACTTGGACCGTGCACTGCATGCTGATATTAACCTGGCGTCTGAACCCTATGGAATGACGACATTTTTCCAAAGTAAATATGGCGAGATGAGAGAGACGTCATTTAAAATTGGGGGGGAAAAATGAGGGTCATTCAACTTCAATTGTGGGGGAAAGGGGGGGTTGTTTCATTTGGGGGCAAAATTAGGATTTAGAGGGATATAAATTTAGGGTTTTTGCCCCAATTTCAGTGAGAGAGAGAGAGAGGGAGAGAGGAAATCAAATGCTAATGAGGGTATGAAGAAACAACATTTCACAGGATTGGGACGTCAAGAGAGCAACGTGTGAGATAGATGCATGGTTCAATATCCGTCGCCACATCGTGTTGGGGGATGGTGGGCTTAACGGGTGTTGGGTCTCGAGCAAAAGTCGATGTTTTCTCTTCAAGGCAAGCAAAGAGTCGGTCACTGTAAGTTTCCTAGTTTTTATAAGGAGACGAGATGGTCCGTCAATTCCTTCCCCTGCTTTTTGTTTTTTTTTTTACCCCTGTCCCATCCCAAAGTCAGGAGGAGGAGACTACCGCTTGCGTCGTAGTGAAATGAAACGAATATAATACAAAAACTAATAATAAAAAGGGCGAATCTCCCCCCCAACGGTCACCCCCATTTGACAAACCCAACCTCACTTCCTCCCCTCCCTAACGTAACGTTCACTCCCCCTCTCTCCTCTCTCCTCTCTCCTTAACGTCTCTCTCTCTCTCACTCTGTCTGACTGTCTGTGTCTGTGTCCTCCCTTCCCTTCCCAACCAAAGTCCTACTGATACTAAACACGGTGAGCGAGAGCTGAGCAGAGCAGAGGAAGATCTCTTTGGGTTCTTCCCGCGTTCCTCTCCGACGCTGCCCCTTTTGTGTTGGGTGGGAAAGAGCAGAAATGGAGCCGGCCAAGATCGACTGGAAGAAGATCGAGTCGGTGTTCGTGGAGGACGACCTGTACGAGCACTTCGACGCCCCCAAATGGGTCGACTTCTCCTCCTCCTCCTCCTCCTCCCTCGACCCCGACCCCCACGACGACGACGACGACGACGACGCCGCCCGCTTCTTCTGCAGACCCGGTAACTCACATCCCCTCTCTCCCCTCCCCCTCTTTTGCTTTACGCGCGCCTCTCCTCACATGAAAAAAAGGAACTTTTTTCTGTTCGCAGAGTGCAAGCATCCGAGGACGGCCGAGGATTTGTTGAAATCCACCCCCGCCTCCTCCAGCTCCAAGGTTTTCCCCCATCTCCATCTCCTTTTCTGTTTCTTACTATATATTAGTGCAGGAGCAGTTCCATCCAAGATCTCAGCTATTGAAAAGCTGCTCCTTCTTACCTAAATTGACCTACTAATCGGCCCATTTCTGGTGAAACTCGGTGTTCTTTGCTTAAATTTGTCGCTTACTAGACGCAGAATCAACTGGGTTTTTTCCTTTTCGATTCTTTTGAAGAGTTGTCGGTCTTGAACTTTGGGTTCGCCTCAATTGCCTCAAATGGGTTTCCATCTCGGTAGAGCAGGAGCTTCCGTTTAGCTCCACTGTTCTGTCATCTATTCTGATTTCTGTACAACCAAAGCAATAACATAGATATTTCATATTGGTTGGTTTTTCTGTCCTAATGTACGCTTGCCTCTTTCTTGTTTTGTTTTTGTTTTTTTTAATTTGGGCGGTGAAGCTCCGGAGACAAGCTAATATGTATGAAATCCTTCCGCTTGGTGACCGGAATCAAAGGTACTATCGATGACCTTCTCTCCGAACAGGTTATTGGGATATTTACTCTGTACATTTAGCTGAATCCAATGCGTTTTGGTTTCCCATCTAGAGATGTTGTCTTCAAGAGAAGAGGGGCAACTCAGTCTAGAGTTCCACCGAGCAAAAGTCCCAACAGACTCAATCAAGATAGTGAAAATCAGAACCCTAATTTGTCTACTCCTCTCAATCTCTATTCCATCACTAAAGATACCATCAAATCGAGCACTGAAAAGAAGAAAGCAGCGGATGATGGGACGGGGGCTACTGCTTTACCGAGACTCAGAAGCACGCTCTCAGCAAGGAATTTGTTTGCTGGTCGTGACATTTTGAATCAGATTTCAGAATTCTGCAGCGAACTCAAGAAACTAGCGACCAGGACCAAGGAGAAAGAAATTGCGGAGAAGCAGAATGTGGCGAAGGATGTCGCTCCTACAGAAAAGGAAAAACCTAGTGATGTTTTGGAGGAGTTAGGTGGGGAAGGGAAAGAGAGAAAGCCGCTACTTGAAGTCAGTATCGAGAAATCTGATGGCATGAAGAAGAGCAACACCAAGGAAAAGGGCCAACGGATTAAGTAATCTCTCTCTCTCTCTCTCATGCTTGCTCGAGTGTAGGGGTGGATGTTTGTGTGCATGTATGAACATGTTGGGGTGTGCATGGAGGAAGGACCACCTGGCTTGCTTTTGGTTTCATGTGCACCATTAGTAGGAAATAGCAGTGTTGCACAAAAATGCTAGTTTTGTGGACTAGATTGATCGTTTGCTAGGTTATGGTTGCCCAAGTTGATTCATTGTACTCAGTGAAAGCTAATTTTCATCATATGAAGAAATCTCAAGGCCCTTTATGCAAATTAGCCCCAGAGTGGTACCACGTTTAGTGAGCTCCTGGTGGTTTTGAGAAGATTAGACTGCATATGATCTCTCTGTTATATCATGTGCCTGCATTGTCACTGGGTAATTGACTTTGATGACTGTACCCTACAGAAGAGTCAAAGAGGCGGAAAATGTTCCAATCAAGCTAGACTTGGAGAATGTGAGGCACAATGAGAAGGAGATCTTGTCGCAAATCCGCACTAACCCTCCCACTCCCCAGTGTTTTTCAGCCACTCGCGAGCCTGGCAAACCGACTCCTTCAAAAGCTACCAAATCTAGGTTTATGGTACGTCACTATCTCATCTTCTTTTTCTTCATTCGCTTGGAAGGGATCCGAAAAGAACATGCCTGAGGATACGAAGATGAAAAATGATATCACAGTTGTTGTCTCTGCCTTAGATAGCATTCTTTTGCTTTTCGCCTTATCTGGGTTGTTCCATGGATTACTTGCTAACCACCCACAAGCCTAAAAAGATGTATGCATCCTAGAATGTCCCCTAGAGAAAATGACATGAAACACCAATTAGTCCGTCCTTCTGTCGACATAAAATAATATGCTGTGGACCTTTAGACTTAAAACAAGTAACATGCATTTGGAAACATATCATGAATAATCCAGAGTTATTTTGCTTTACCATGGTTGTGTTCATTTATATTGGAACATAAAAATTTAGTAGGGGTGACCTGATTAGGCCAATCTCAAACCTAATCCAAGATAGAAGATGTTCATCAAGCACCCACATATTTTTCCTAGCTTTCACCACCAGAATGTATTGGACTGGCTCCTAACCATTTCAATCTAAGAGATAATGCGGAAATTTCTGGACAGGATGCTAAACAACAATGTAATGTAGGAACATGCCTCTGTTAGTCTTATGTACAGACAGACAATGCCAGTCTGTAGCTCTGTGGGTGATTATCCGTGCTGTTTTTCCCATTTTGTGCGGACTGATGTTTTTCAAATATGCATTGGGCTGCGATTCAAGGGCTTGCTAAGCAGAACAAAAGTTGAGTTGAAGTTGGTTGCGGAAATTGGGACTAGAAATTTCAGCCACATAATTGTCCTATTATGAATCTCTCATCCGTGTGCGTTAAACCCGTAATTTTGTAAGTAGTTATCAACTAAAACTGACCTATATCTCATATATCTGGTTTTAACCATATTATTAATTGCAGCCTCGTGTGTGCACATTACGACGGTATTAATCGACACTTGTGATATTCTGGTTACTAGGAGAGACAAATCCTTCAAGAGGTGAAGTTGAACAGGGGGGCGGTGGCAAAGGAGGAAACTCCTGACAAAGGAAAACCCGTGTCTATGGTGGATGGAAGAGACGCAAAGCCACTCGACGTGTTTTGGTTTCTGAAGCCCTGCACTCTGTCAAACTGAACTAGAAATTTCGAGGGATGAGTTTCTTATAGAGATCAAAGTGGGAAGAGTCTTCAAACGGTTGCTCAAGTCGGGACATCAAAGTATAGTAGCAAAATATTCGTTCATTCTTTTCATTCATTACTTTCTCATCGAACTTTTTCCCCTGCTCTGCACAATGTTGCTTTCCTATGTGTTACCTTATTGATGGGATACAATAACCAAACGTGTATTCATTGTACCGATGGACACAATAAAAACTAGGGCAGCTCATGTTTCTACTGTATTTTAGATAAGAATTCAGGATGAGACCACCGCACGGCCCATTTCCCAATCCTATGTGGCTAACTATCTTATTACTGGATAAGTACTGATAATTCAGAGCATTGTCCTGTCCCGGCCTCATCCTATGATTTCTTGGCAATTTTGTCTCTTATATGTTTTCTTTCACGGGTCCCAGAAGATTGTTGGGGATGACGAATCAACAGAACCGCCATTCCCCTGTCCTTCCATGAAGTGTCTTTACCAAAAAGGTCTAGAAACTGTTCAAAGGGACTAGTGAATTTCGGTTCTTCTGGTGTGAATATCGTCACGTTTCAGAACCAAACCAAAAACAATTGCCCTTTTTGCCATGATTTTCCGAATCCCCCTCTGGCTTTGATCAAGAAAAGTAAAAGATCAAGCCATACATGCAGTCGCAAGTCTTGCAGAAGACACTCTCTCAGATCGTTGCCCATTCATCTGCATCAATCTGGACAGCTCCTCTTGATGATAAAGATTTGATACTCGAACGAAATTGATCGGAACTAATCTCTGGAGACGGATGATCCAATCTGCTCTCCCAGATATAGATTGAAAAAGAAAGAAAAGCAGCAATAAAAAGGTTTCTTTATGAAGATCAAGAGAGGAAAACGGTCCAGATATATAATATGCCTTCAAAAGCTCCCTGTTCGTGATTTCTTGAATCGTATGAACACGAGGATATTCATCCCCCAAATCAAACAAGAAAGAGAGAAAGCACCACCATCGATCAAGAACAACAGCCTCTCGGTCCCCTCTCACCAACTAAATGACATCCTACCAAAAGACCCAAAGGCCAGAAAAAGCAGCTAGGCAATATAATAAAAAAAAAAAGGAAGAAACTTTACAAGAGAATCGGGTATGGAGTAGGATCAGGCTTTAGGCCGTACTACAGAGAAGACAGTCGACCATCCGGACCCAGACGTGGCGAACGCGAGGATAGACACGGTGGGTGTAGGTCCTGGACTCCCGCATCAGATCCTCCATCGTCGCCACGAACAGGTTCAAGCTCCTTATGGGGGGCACATACAGGGTGAGGGGCACCGCCGAGAAGGCCACCGTGAAGAACAGCTGCAACACCATCTGATCTCAGGATCCAAAGAAGCCCAGAAACGGGTCTCTGAGGACGAGAGCGATGCTGGGAATTACAGAGAGCCTCGCGAGATCAAGACAGAGGAAGGAGGGAAACAGAGAGAAGGAGAGACGGGGGAGGTCTGGAAATCTGGGGAACCCTGCTGAAACTCGTGACGCCTGCGAGCTTATGCTGCAAGGACTGACTGGTGGTTGGCTTCTTTTGGGTTGGGCTGGGGTTGACTTGTAATGTGTATGGACAGTAAATGCCATTCATTGCTCCTTCCGAGAGAGAACGTGATCTCCCCCCCTCCCCATTTACAGAAACTTTTGTGAAAAAGAGAATGGGAATGGCCCAGATGTAACGCCATGTTTGGCAAGAAAAGGCGAATCGGAGCTTTCATAAGACATCCCAGGCATTTTGAGATTCTCTCGTATTTCACCCCCAACCCACCCCCACAACCTTTTCCTTTTCTTTCATCGCCCAAATGCAGCATTCTTGTGCTTTTTGTCGTGATTGGATCGTTGCTATTGGGTTGGGATCTATTCATAATCCATTGTTTCTTGCCGAATTTACCATTAACTCATCCAACTTTTGCGTTTTGCAAACTCGATTCGGCGTTGTACTTTCTTGTTTTGTGCAATCAAGCCTTTTCTCCACTCGTCTTGGCAATTTCATATAATTCGGCGATATCACGCGACTGATACGAAACATCCCGTTGCAACAACTGGCCTATATTGAAAATGGGTTTCTTCACGGACCTAGTTTGGAAAGGCATTCCCCCACGTTAAATCTGTTACGGACAATCATTGTGAGTAGCGAATTATCAAACAACTAAGCACATGCAAAATCGGATTCGCTCTTATGGCTGCTTAACAAGGTTTTTAAGAGCATCCCTATGGAAGGTCTTATTGGGCAGGTCAAAACTAACAAGTGAAGATGGCGAGGATTGACCCATGGTAACAAAAGTCTGAAAAACTAAGGGTAAAATCCATTAAAAACTCTAAATTATGCCTACTGTGATTGATTTATCCTTAACTTTTTTCTTGTGACGCCAAAACTTTCAAACTTGTACCTATGCGACACATTTATCCTCCAACAAAATTTTGTCGATGATAATAGTTAAAAAATCTATTTACATGGGTGCTGGAAGCAAATATTATTGACATTAACTGAAATAAAAACGAGTTGTTTTTGGTGAAAATTCATTTGGCAAAATCTTGACGGAGGGTAAATGTGTCACATAGGTATAAGTTTGTGGTTTTTTTATTTCACAAGAAAGAGTTTAGGGTAAATGTGTTCTAGTGGATATAATTCGGAATTTTTTATATTATAAAAAAATTCAGAGCAAATATGTTACACTATGTTATAATTTGAAGTTTTTCATGGTTTTTTCGCTGGGATGGCCTTCCAAGTTCTTTTCCCCTTCTGGGCCTTCTCTTTGCGGTAGGTTCAGCAATCTGGGCCGGTCCAACCTTTGATGTGGCAGTCTTTTTCCCTTCTGGATTGTTCATTAGAGACATAATGAACGAGATACCCAGGATTGATAAAAAAGGATAAGCGAGGAAACATCCCTTTTACGCCCTTCGCTTTTTCGATAAGACAAACTGGTCGTGCTTTTACTTCGCCGTTATTGGCATTAATCATGACCACAGATGTTAATTAAGGATTCGTATATCATATGTACAAAACTCCATAGAATTGTATTTGCTTTCTGTCGACATTGATTGTGCTGAATCATTAATCACTTGAACTGTAACAACATACTCGCACAACACAATATTCACGGATATTTGATTGGAGTTTCAGACGAGTGGATACAGATGGATTTCGATATCCCATTCCATGGTTTGGTGGGGCTTGAAAAAAATCATTGATTAGGTAGGTGAGTTTAGCTCAAGTCAAGTTTAAGATCAGATAGACAATTCATATATAAAATAAAGGTATGATGTCCAAACTGATGCGGTTATATCCCTACCTCCTAACTAATAGTTAATTAGCAAAATTATTAGTTTCCTTGACATATATATTTCGAAGAGATTACTAGATATATATGATCTCTTAATAGAATGATTAATTGAATTATTCATAGCACCAAAGGTATTCATGTGTCCTTTTAGGGTTAGTACCACGAAAAACTCTAAACTGGTATACATGTGATAAATTTATCAAAAATAATTTTTTGACTACTAAACACCCCAAACTGGTACATTTGTGACAAATTTACCTTCCGTTAAATTAGATTAATACCATAAAAAATCACAAACTGATAAATTGTGACAAACTGAGGGACAAAACCCTAAACTAGTACACCCGTCAACTGTCACGTGTTATCTAACTCAGTAATTTAACGGTAACATTGAACGGAAACTAACAAAGAGTAAATTTATCACATGTGTACCAATTTGAGATTTTTCGTGGTATTAACCATTTTTGTAAATCTTTTTTCATTCCTTTCTACATGGGTTTTCTTGGAATAGAACAACAAATAAGTGTTGACACCTAACTTTTGGTATCCCATTCAGTAATTAATTGCATAGAAAATTAGGGATCAACCTTGGCCCATAAAAATATATATATATATAATTGCACAACATATAATTTTAGGAGCATTCATCATATAGTTAGTTAATTAATTGAATTTGCATTGGACCGGCAGTGATGAATGGATTCCGTCACGTGGACTGGACTTGCACTACGTTGAAATTCAGCCCAGCCTGTTGGGGGAATTGGTGGCCGAAATTCATAAAGAAAAGAGGCCATGATGGACCTAATTGAGCTTAATTTAGCCCATTTAATTTTAATTAAGAGACAGGCCTTGAAATTAGAATCCATTACCCTTGACGGGCCAAAGTTTAAGCATGTGAGAATAAGGTTAAACCTAGGCTAACATTATAAATAGGCCATCATGCCTCATAACTCTAAAGCTATGTTTGGTCGTCCGGATTCTAATTGGGATAGGATAGGATAAAAATGGATATAAAATCCTCCACATATCCCCATATTGTAAAAATATCCTATCATATGTTTGGTGCAACTTGAGACAAGATTTGGAATATTTGAAAACAATCTTTGAAAATCTTCGAGAATCTGCAACCAATAAAAATCTTTGAAAATATTTAAAAATCCTTGAAAATCCCATCTCTGACTTTGCTCCTCCTCTTGTATGTGAGACTCAAACTCTCTCGACCACATCTCTAGGAAGTCAACCTTGGGAGCATGACGTCTCTCAACCGACACGAGTTCACATAATTTTGGGACGGCCTCGTGAAGAGCGAGAGGCACTCCACTACCGAAGAGAGCTACTAAGAGAGGCAACATTGGAGAAGGTGTGCGTCGTGGGATGGGCCTGCAGGAGGAGATTCTACACCACGGTGCAAGTGGAACTCAATGCTTGAGAGCATGGTCACCAAGAAGCTGATGATGTGCTGGCCGTTTGTCGTCGACCAGTAGGTGAACAGCCGACTCGTGAGTCATGTGTGAAAGTTTGACTCAACGTGAAGGACATATGCGACCGGGGTGGAAAGGATGATTTATGCAAATCCGGCACAACGATAGTCTTTTCACCCTTACTTGTCAGAACACATTGCTGCCCGGCAGAGATGACTGGCATGGTCGGAGGTGACGGCGATCGTGTGGTGGTTGGAAGTGATGATGATCAGTAATTTTGGTGATGGTTCTCGAGCGAGCGGTGCTGATGAAGCAATATGCAAAGCATCATTTTATCACTCTTTTAAAAGATAAAATATGAATTTTTACTTTTTTTTAAAATTTTATATCGTATCCGGTCTTATCCCACCCCCAGATTTCATATCTGGCATTTATTCGGATGTATTCGGTTCGTAGAACGTCACTAAACACCGAATAGGATAATTCATTATCATATTCAGACTACCAAACGCAATCTAAGGGGGCAAATTAAAAATATCAGAGCACATAGAGAAAAACACATTGAGAGAGAGAGAGAGAGAGCCGAGCTGTCCAAGGACTTGGACGTGACCTTGCTGAGCTTGTGGGCGAGCCCTTTAATCGGGAAGAATGGAATCGGATTTTGAAACGTGAACACACTGTTGCTAATAGTTACTGGCAAAAATCTTTCGGAACACAACAAAGTCTAAAAAATGAGAGTATCAAAAAACAAGTTTGGTATTTCTCCAAGAATTCTCAAAAGGAAATAGTCGGAGAAAAAACTCGTGTATTTTTTTAAGAAAGATACGAAAAATTAAAAAAGTACAAAAATATTGAACCACTTAAATATATAACAACTAAACCCTTCTATGAACAACCATACTGTTTTCAAAAGGGCACAGCTTTTCACATTTCAAGAAACTTTAAATTCGGTTTTTTTAATAAATGATTTTTTTAAAAAATAACCGCAAAATAACCGCTGTTAATAATCACACTCATATATTTTCGATGTTTCGTCTATTTTACAAACAAACTCTTAGCATGTCTAGAATTGCATGAACCCCATCAGGGCACAAAGGACTTGAAACCATCGGAAAACGATGCAAGAAACCAGAGGAACACTAGCAATGCTAGAAGTTGAATGTAGAAGATTGAATACGAGGTCGGAGAAAGGAGTGGCCACGTACTTCCTCCTCCCTTCACAGAGTGCAGCCAGGTCTTACGTAGCATCGGCATCCAAAGGCGCCATCTGGTCCGGTATCGTTAGAAAGTGAACGCGATCGCCGCCCCTTGAATTCGGCCCCTTACCGGCTCCTGTTTTTGAGTAACCTTGTGTGGTTGAGCTGAGTGTTGACAAAGCTGATGTAAAAGCCCTTGTGATGGAGAAGTTTGGCCAATTTGAGCATTGCACCCATGCGGCCCTGCAACGGGCTTGGGACACAAAGGGCATGGAGGAGTTTTGATGATTCATACTTCATCCACGGAACCCACCTGTTGGATCCTTACAATGATTCCTCCTCACTCTCCAAGCTAGAATTAGATCTTTCACACACATACACAACGTGTACATAAGGCATAAATTCAATACGACAGAGTCATGCCGATACAGTTTGCTTGCCCTCAGTGTTTGGAGTGAGGTCCTTGGTGTGGCTCATTTTCAGTTGTGGGTCCTGCTTTGCACATCAATACTCTCCACTCAGGTGAGCGGGTCTTTTGCCCATCAATACTCTCCATTTAAGTCGGGACCGATCTGACCAAAAAAAAGAAAAAAGGTCGGGACCGATCAGCCGATTTTTCTGATTATGACTGCTTTTGGTTCAGTTTTGGAGAAATGACTTTGCATTTTTCCAGGGACTTTTGGCCCAGGGTGTATTTTTGTAAAGTAGCTTTGAAATAAAAAAAAACGGGCAAATAGATATTTGATTTTCTCTTCATAAAAAAATTCACTAAACGCCCCTAACTTTTTCTTAAAGGACTTTGGAGATCCAAAGTCCCTTGATAAAACTGAACCAATCACATTTTATATTTAGGCTTCGTTTCTTTTGCAAAAAAAAATGAATGATTTGGAAAACATTTTTTTTAAATGATTTTTTCTATCGCTTAAAATAATTAGCAAATGCAAAATATTTTTATTATCGATAATAATTAATTAGGATAAATGATTGGTCCAACTTCATTTTTTAGGGTAAATGAATTCTTTATATATAACGACAAAACACTATTTGTTTCACAGCATTGAAAGTGGCTGGCTTTGCATGAAACACAATCTATTTAATCTCAAAATTCAAAGCCGAATGCCATAAGAGGAACTTAAAAGAATCTTGACATCCCATTTCCTTATTCCAATTGGGTTTGATAAAACAATTAATTAGGTACATAAGCGAGACTAATTAAGCTGGGTTGAAGATATTTATGTGTAGGTCTTCAAGTTCGTGCTAGGAATGAGATGAATAATTCCAAACCACTGCTGCTATAACCCTATTACAGTCGCCTCCTTGTCCTGCATCATAGTACCAAATCACAAGCAAAATTGTTTTTCTTTTTGAGTATGCCTTAACGACACATATTACCGAAATCATTGGTAGATGTACTGCTTCCTAATAGAGTAATTAATCGAAATATTCATGCTACAAAGGAGACTTCACACAGCTTTTTCATCAAACTCCAAAATCATCTTCAACTTAATCACGACCGTGGAACACAGACGGAGACGACATGCAAATATTAGGTGTAGGACCTTATACAACCAACTAATTATTTAGACAAGACATCCTCGACCAACGCTTCCAAATTAATGGAGGAGTACCCGTGTGGACCAACTGACTGCGCTGCAAGTTCCTTCCACTCCATGGCCCTCTTCTTCATCTTCTTCCCCTTCTCTCCTTCCATCATCAACTCCCTCACAAGCCTCTCCACTTCTTCTCTCTTCACGTCACTCCCGATCGCCAACCCAACGTCCCACTCATCACAAATATACTTACAAATTGTATGTTTGTCGGCCAGACATGGCCAGCAGAGCATCAGCACTCCGATGGAAGGGTGGTTCAGAACCTTCTCTTGCGGGCACCAACCCGAGAGAAGACCCCACTCTCTCGTAATTTCTTCAAGAAACTCACCAGGGAGGTCCATTCCACTTGCATTCATCACAAGATCTGGCCTTATGACCCACAAGAAGCGTTACTCGCTATTGGGCAGTCCCATCGCAAACTCTACCAACTGCTGGTGCGTCACATATGCTACACTCCCAAAGTTGACGTAAATCACCGATCTGGGTTTCTTCGAGTCCAGCCATTGGATGCATTCGCTGTGCTCTTTCCACAGATTGCATTGGATGTTCTTCTGGACGTACCACTGGTCGTTTTCTGGAATATGGTTGAGCAGCAGCTGGGTTGGGCACACCGCGTAAAGTTGGGGGACCAACGAGGACAAAGCACTCAACACGTGTGGCCCGAGCGCTTCGAAAGTGTGAATGACGGTGGCCGTGGCTTTATGAGCTCTCTCGGTCACTTCCATGGCGAAGTTGAATATGGTGTCGTCAGGGTCGGCGATGTGGCAGAAACTGGGCATGCCACGCAGCCTCATGTTCTTCATGCCCGGGATCCAATCGATGGAGGTGTCCAAATAGCCATTGCTTAGATAGGATTCATCTGCATGTGTAAGAAAGACATACTAAATCTTTGAACACGTCATTCGTGTTTTGGTACGTTGGGATTAGCTTTAAATTTAGTGGATTAATACAAACAAGAAACTCTTTGCACATTCAACTCTAAGAAGTCTATTGATAGCTATCCATATTTTACCTCGGAGAGGTATAAGACCTTTGTCCTTGAGGGCTCGAAATTGCATGAGCCCTCTGAGGGCACAGGCCGGGATAGTCCACCAATTTAAGAGGGGGATCTCAAACTTTTCAGCGGCAGGACATGTAGTGAATGACATTAAACCATCAGCTACGATGCAAGAAATCGGAGGAAAACTAGCAGCATTAGTTGCCGTGGAAGCATCGGAAGCGTGACAAAGAAGATTGGATACAAGGTAAGAGAAAGGAGCGACCATGTACTTCCAGGCCGACTCACAGAGTGCTGCAAGGTCTTGGGTGGCGTCGGCATCCGAAGGGGCAAGCCCGTCAGGGATCATCAAGAACCGAAAACGATTGCAACTCAAAATGTCCCCCCTCCATGACTCCACCAGGACCTCCGGCTCTCGCTTTGAGTAACCTTGCGGGGTTGAACTCGGTCTTGACGAAGGTGATGTAAAAGCCCTTGTGATGGAAAAGTTTTGCAAATTTCAGCATTGCCCCTATGTGGCTTTGCGCAGGGAGCGGAACGCAGATGGCATGCAGTTTTTTTGAGCCTGATGACTCGAACCGATCGATGATCATCCATCGAACCCATTTCTATCCTCTTTTACTCTCTCTCAGGAATTAGATCTCCCCCTTACGGCATATATAGAGGGATACTGCCTCTCAATTTAACACTATGTACCCGGTATTTGCCAGGGTTGGTTTGCTAGATCATGGATCTTCATAAATGTCAGTAGTTACACCAAACAATCATGGGCTATTTACTCCATGCATCATTTTCCCCGGCGATGAATCTTTCTTTTCTTTTCTCTTTTTATATATGAGCTAATCAGACTATAACAACACTGATATCAGGGAATGCTGTAATTGTCGAGTCGTAGTGAAATGTAATTGCCATTCATATCCACACATGTCAAATGTAGTTCAAGCATATTGCTTCCAAGTTTGAAAATCTTTCTCCTAGCATATCTTTCTATCCACTTTAGATTCAACCTGCCACAGGTCAGAACCCTTCAAAAGTAAGCAAATGTTGATGAATCTTTAGATTATGATGACGGTGCGTTTATTATATCGAAAAGAATTTCCGCTATTCCATTTTCTAAATTTTCTGATATTTGGAACGTTCAAAATATAAGTCAAAAACTTGCACTCAAAATCATCAAAATCAAGAAAACGCTTTCTCCTCTCTAATAAGAGCAAAACGTTTTTATTAGCTAACTTTCACATTGTTACATGTCACGAAGCGTAAAGCTTTTATAAACTGCTCTCTCTCTCTCTCTCTCATGGAGAGCACAGAAGGTATATATATATATATATATTAAAATTTCAAATTAGATTGTACTTACCACTTCACTTCTTTCCAACACTGATTAAGGAACCAGAGACAAAAAACTAAAAAATTCCATACTTTCGTGTATGTTTATGTTTTACTTACTCAATTATATAGCTTCCCTCTCATTTTCATGCTCACAACCAAACAAGGGAAGACGAATCACTTTCCTTCAAATGTCCAATTTTACTACAGTCAACATTTTACTTTCTGAAGAGTGATGTTTCTCCCCTAAAAGTTGTCTCGTTAAATTATCGAAACCTAGATTTTCTTCAATATGTCACTCAATGTATTAACTCGGCAGCATAATACAGGATTCGCAAAAATATCTCAGCCACTCATATAAATTAAAGATGTATGTCTTGATCTCCCAATCCATCTAAATATTTGATTTCTCTGTTATCTTTAATGTCGGAAATATTGTTTAAAAAGTCCTAAACTTTTTGTATATTGGCCAATTTAGTCTCAAACCTTTCAATTGTGTCAATTTAGTCATAAATCTTTTGACAACTCGTCAATTTAGTCCTAGACATTTCAATTGTACCAATTTAGTCTTGAACCTTTTGATAATTTGTCAATTTAATCATAAGCTCTTAAAAGATTTGCCAATTTAGCCATTTTGGCCAATTTTGATTGGAATTTACTGACTTAGTAGTTTAGTTAGCACCATCTGTCTTACGTGATATGACCAGTGTAGGAGTGGACAATTTTTTTAATTGTATAATTTTTTTTGTTTTTTTCCTTTCCTTTTCTTATTTTTCTTTTACCTTTATTTTCTTTTTTCTTTTTTCCCTCCACCAGCCATGACTATGCCTCGTCAATGGTCAATGGAGGTTGTCGGCTTTGAGCAAGGGACGCCCATGCTTAGGTTGGCGAGGGCATCCATTGCCAGAGGCTAGTGAGGGCGATCCTTGCTTGAGGCTGGATACCTCTGCCAGCGATTGACAAGGACCGGTGATGGCAGTGGAGGGAAAAAAGAAATAAGCAAAAAGAAAAGAAAAGAAAAATAAAATAATATTAAAAAAATTGCAAAAATTGTCCATGTCAATAATTTTCCGGCCAACATTAATTGGAATGACTAAATTGGCAAATTGTTAAAAGGTTTAAGTCTAAATTGGCAAATTATCAAAATGTTTAGTACTGAATTGATATAATTAAAAGGTTTAAGATTGAATTGGCTGTTGTACAATAGGTTTAGAATTGTTTGGACAATTTTCACATTTAATTTCCTCATCATCTTCCTTGACTTTGCTTTTTGGAAGAATTGATTTCGTTTTTATATTTCCTTTTATGTTAACTACACAATCAATTAATTTCCCGCATCAACCGTAAGATTACCAGCAAGCTCATAATGATTTTTTTTGTCTTAAATGTTTCATCATTTATGTTCCCACGGAAGTATGCTAAGGCTCTATTTATTTCATGGAAAATATTAGCTTTTTGGAAAATATTTTCTAGGAAGTCATTTTCCAAGAAAATGACAATATTTTCCCATGTTTGGTTGAAATATGAAAAATAACCGGAAAATATTTTCAATCGTTTGGAAAAGAAAACCTGATTTGATTTTCCTAAATACACATACACGATTCGAACGCTAGTGACTTGCTTATGGGCAGCCGGGGAACTAGGCATGGGCAGCCGGGGATCTTGAGTCTAGCTTTGATGGACCTTGACCAAAGTGCTGGGGATCCGAGCACGAGCACAGGGGTTTTAGGGCCTGATCAGTGTAGACTTGGTCCTGACCACCATGATCTCAAGCTCGACCTTGATAGACTAGGGCACGGGCACCAAGGTGCCGAGCCTAGCCATAATGGACTTGGGCTTGGGTGCAAGGGTTTGGGCCTCGGCATTGGGACCTGAGCCCGAGTATCAGGGCCACGAGCCTGAGCATCGAGGAACCGAGCACTGCCTTTGTGGACTTGGGCCGAGGTGTTGGGCAGTCGAGCTTGAGCGTGGCGGACCTAGGCCCAACTGTTAGGGATTGGGCCATGGGTGGCAAGGTCTCATGCTTAGCCTTTGTGGAGCGAGGCTCGGGTGTTAGGGCATTGGGCATAGGTAATAGGGCCTCAGTATTGGGCATCGGGGACCAATGGGCATTGGCACCGGCATCGGGGTCCTAAGCTCGGCCTCAATGGACCCGAGTGCAGGCATTGAAGACCTGGGCATGGCCACCGTGGTTCGGCCTAGTCCTTGATGGACTTGGCCATGGACACCGGGGACCCAGTCCTGGATGCTGGCGATCCGAAAATGAGCGTTAGAGTTTCTATGTCCAAGTTTAGGGTTTTTGGCCCAAGCATTAATATCTAATCATATTTTGGAAAATTATTTTTTTTTGTTGAATTTAAGCATAGGTTTTCCATCGACTCATTTTTCTAAGCAATCAAATCACCGGAAAGTGATGAAAATATTTCGCGAAACAAATGAAGCCTAAATAAATTTTCAAAATAGATTCGGAGAGAACAAAATAAGGGAAGGAAGAAGGTGGAGGACAGGTGTTACACGAGTATTTAGTCTAGAAAGAAACTCAGCCCAATTTTTGGTCTTGGCTTCATGACGAACGGAGGCCTTCCTTTTCTCCAATTTCGGGAGCTGTATTACTTTCAAGCTTAGTGAAGGTAGAAGATGTGTCACACCATGATAAGGCCTCAATTGACTTCCACTATGCGTGCCAAAGCACTTACATAGTCATTAGGATTGTGTACAAAAGTAGGAAAAATCATCGAAGAATAACCTTGCAATACTCTCAAACATTTTCTTGTAATATATTGTCATACTTTAATTAAATGAGATTAGCAATCAAATGTGCATTTGTATTAAGGATTTAGCTTCCATTATTTTTTTTTGGTAAGGTAAGAATGTATATAACTTATCAAATACACCAATACAAACTAAAGCGCAAACCAGATCCTGACCTACTATAGTCAGAAGGATGACTATACAAGGTCAAGAGAGGATCCGTAAGGGCTAAACAGAAGGCACAAACTAGAGACAGGCAAGAAGCCAATAGGAGCTAACAGCGAGGAAACCAACCAATCCGGAGATTGGGAGTAACCAAACCGACACAAGCAGGGCCAACCTAATACAGACACGGCCGAGCACTAGGAGCTATTCCTATTCCTAACAAAGATCGTAGTTGGAAGATCCCATTTCCTTTTCACAACTCGATTCCTAAAGTTGTCATCAATTCCTCCCATAGAGATGGCCTTGTCCTTGACGACTTTGACAAGATGCTTGCGCATGCCCGGGGTGAAAATGCTCTTGTTCTTGAAAATAGCGTTGTTCCTCTCGGTCCAAGGCACCAAAGGAAAACCTGGATATACGGTGTGCAAAAGAGTCTCCACCGCAAACATTCATAGCCCAAGTAATGTGATCATGCCACGGTCTATTTCGCCAAGGTAGGCTGCATTTGGTTGCCCACATAGCAGCCAATCTGTTAGTAGATGCACATTCAAAGAATAAGTGATTTATCGAATCTGGCACCAAACCACAGAAAGCACAAAGAGCATGGTCAATCCTATGATTATGCAATAGGAATTTAGCTTCCATTATTGATGCTGTTCCAAACCAAGAAAGCAAATAGAAGAAGACATTTGATTGATGATTATTGGAAGTATAGGTAAATAAATCATTATTTTCTAGGAAAATTAATGGTCTAATCAAATATTGGCTGATGCCAAGTATTGACTTTTTAAAATGTGGAATGATTGATGTAGTTATTGCTATATTAAAGGGTAAACTTCTCTTAACTTTAAACTACCTAATTCATGGGGAAATATCAGAGGCTATTTCAATCTTTGAATGGGATATCTTAGTTCTCTAGTAAATCACTTTAGTGACTTAGGAGAATATGGTTCTTTATATCGTTATTAATTCTTAAAGAAAAATGCTTGGCTAACCGTGCCATTAGCTTCGAAAACGGACGGTAAAAAATGGGAGACTTAGTTAACAGGTTTCCTATTTTATTAGATAAACTTCATTTTTCATATAAAAAAGCCATAAGAAGAGAACGATTTCCTTGTCTTATTTAAAGACACAAATCAAAGTGATAATATTTAAACAATAAGAAGTATATGGATAACTCAGTTGCAACTTTTAAAATAGTGGATATTATTCTCCGGGCAAAGAAACAGATTATGTCGATATTGTTCCCATATAAAAGAAAAAACTATAAAAGCCCTTTGACGTTGTGCGAACGCTGCCACTTGTCATAAACCACACCCAACGCATGGAAAAAAATTTCATATATCAATTAATTTTTTGTTATCCAAACAACGGAAAGTCGAAAAAGAATTTCCCGAAAATAGCTGCCCTTCAAACAAACAAACCCTAAAATTCGTATCACCGGTCTTACAGCTATATTAGATGGGCTTTTAGTTTTTCTAGTGTTATTCAAACAAGTGCATTTTCGCAAGTAATAATATGAGTGTGTAAATTGGTGTGAGCACCCGACAAGATTTTTGTTGTAGTATACCACAAATCCATTTCACAAATGTAGGGTGTAATTTGTACCACTTCATATTCGAGAGTGTCAATTCCCTTTGGGAGGTGCGAGAGGACGCAGCTGGTCCTTGATGGCGGCCAAGAATGAAGAAGCAGAGACAGGCCAAAAGAAGAGGAGAGGGGTGCTAAACTGCCGAGCCGCAGTAGTGGCAGTGAACGACATGAAACCATCAGAGAGGATGCAAGAAACGCCTCTGGAATCATCTGATGATGTTCGTTGGAGAGCGGCGATGAGCCGAGAGAAAGGAAGAGGAATGAAGCTCCGAGCATTCGAGCATGTCCGGGGTCGTATCTGGATAGGAGGGAGGTGGCAGGCCATCAGGGATGGTCATGGATTGAAAATCGTCAAGGCTCCTGGACAAGAAAGAAGGGTGAAAACTGAGCAAAGCGTGCATAGTTGAACTCGGCGTTGACAAAGCTGATGCCAAAGCCTGTTCAAAGCCAACCCATTGGCATTAGACTTCATGGGGCTCTCGGCCCGCGCTTGAAGGACAAATTGTTTTATGTCCGGTAAAAATGCGAACAAATTATTACTTTGGTTTAATTTTTTTCATCACGTTAAAGTGTAAACCGAGCAATTTTCATATGTTTGATTCGGTCTTTAAACCGAAACAAATCAAAATCATAAGTATATTAATCTAACACGCTTGAAGACTTGTGCACCAATACAAAGCATGTCCATCTGCTTAAGAAAATCACATGAATCGTTGCTAAATACATGGAGACATGTCAACAATAAAACACTAGGGCAACTGTAACTCTAGGCAAAGAGCAAGAACAGTACATCTTGAATTAGTTCGCTCCCATGGCAATCGGGACATTCTGATTTCTAGATCACATTCTCCTTCTAAATACAACATCATCCGTGTACCAGCGCACACAATGCACAATTAGCTCAAACGGATGAAGTTGAGGAGCTTGGTTTCACTTTGAAACCTAAGAATGATGAAATCAGGTCTTTATTGTGTTTTGGAACTGATTCGACTACAAACTCGGGCCTCTTTATAGACTTTTCCTTGTCTGCAATAGTAGCCCTTGTTGGGTGCACAGTGTGCATCTTGTGAACAAATGCACAGTCCGTCAAGTGCACATCCGTCCCTAACTATGCTCGCACCCTCCTTGAGCCCAAGAACTTGGTCTGTCCATTCGCTAGAAAACAGCCCCAGCGGATCATACATCTCCTTCACTTTCACGAATTCTTGGGCTTTTTTGTATCTTTTGATCACTCCATCGAACACCAAGTTCCTGTTCTTCCCCCAATGAGGCAGCGCGCTGTACTTGAAAAGCGCCATCTGTTCTATTTCTTCGAGCACGTCTTCGTATAGCCTCGGGCTCAGCGGATCCTTGCTCTTGTAGTAAGTGATGTCGAAGTCTATGGCGTCCTCCTGCTTGCCCAGGTAAGCACTAGAGGCCGTAACATATCGCATGAGGATGCCATTGTAGAGCTCCACTCCGCACAGTGCCTTAGGCTCTAGTGCAATGAGTCGTTGAATGTCTTCGATGAAGCTCTGTACCATAGAGAGCCCGACGCTAAATGTGGTTTGGTAAAAGAACTCCCCCTTGACCCGTGGATCCCATGGACAAGCAGTAATCAGACCATCTTGGGGACTGTTTAGGCAGGTGCCTGATGATTGCATCCTATTGTGATACCCAATCACCGGATATCCAGTGAAGATGACACCTAATCATAACATTCATATAAATCAATGTGAGCGAAATCTCTACAATAATGAACGCCATGACGTGCACCTATATTAATCAACTTAGGACACGATACCGTTGTTTGTCAACCCATAAGCACTGGTCTCGAGGGTAGACGAAATTAGCTTTGCACTGTTGCATTTCCCGTCGGCTTCCTTCAGGGACTCTTGCAATTCCTCTGTTAGAGCAGCATCAGAGCAGTAATCAGAAAAATGTAGGGCTGGACTACTTCAAATTCTAAATCTGGCCTTAAACTATTTTACTTATTTACCGGTAGATCTGAGTAGTGCCAAAATGAGAGAAGGTGTGGAGCGGAACGGGGTGAAATCATAGAGCCCATTGCCGGATGCATTGAGATTGACTCGGTTGTCGATGCGATAGACTGCCTTCTGTTGGCTTGGATACCACATTATATCCGCAAACTCATGTTGGTTACCAAAGATAGCAGCTTGTTCTCCCAAGTCCGAATCACCCTTGATCGAGTACGTTAACGATCGTTTGAATAGTGGTTGCAACTTTAATGTTACCTACAATTATACGTACAAATATCGAAATCACTATGATCTTTTTCTTTTCTAAATGAAAAAAATCTTATGAAGACCCAAATCACTTCAGCTGTCCTTTATGTTAGTGATCATTTAACTGTCAATTGGAATGGACCTACAAGTTTGTGGTGGGGGATCCATTCATTAGTCTTCACATCACAATTAATGTCATACGCCAAAAATATACACAATTTTCAAAGATGATAAAAGTGAACGAGATTTGTTGAATTTCGTCTTATAATAGAGGAAGAAATAATCTTAAAACTTATCGATATTGGATCGTCACACCCACAACGGTCTTAGCCAAATCAAGTGGCAAAGGTGATTCTTTGTCTACGATTTGACAAAGAAATTATTTTCTATTTTGTGATGTACATAACTTTTCTGATTATAGTGCAGATAAATACATGCAGTTAAATACCTTACCAAAAAAAAAATACATGCAGTTAAAGTACATAGTATAACGAATAAGCTGCAAGTTCACTTAAATTATTTTCAAGTGATAGTCCCAACATCAAGGTTCACCACATCCACGAGGTTGGTGAAGTATTTGTAAACTCCTATCATGATTGAAGCCGGAAGGACAACAAAAGGTAACACAAATCTCTCTGTGATTGCAGAAGAAAAGTAAACAAGACGTAATGTGATAAAAGTGAGGAATAGAAGAGACAAAGCACTCACACGAGCGTACAAACGAGAAAAGACCAGAGAGTAGGTGTACCTGAGAGATGACTCCTAGAACCCCAAGCGACACTTTGACTGCGTTCATCTCTGCACGAGTGCTCTTCGTATTCACATCCAGCGTCCTGATCTTGGCGTAACCATCCGCAGGCCCTCCTGGGCTCACTATTCGCATCGCCTCCACGTATTCGTGCAACGCGCTCCCTTTCCCCCACAAGGAGCTGCCATGCGCTCCCGTCCCCAGCATCCCTCCGACTGTCAGACCCCACCAGTATGGCGCGTATGGCAGCGCCAACCCCGCCTTGGCCGCCTCCTCGATCAACTGCCTCAGCGTCACCCCTCCCTCCACGCTCATCCTCATCCCTTGTTGGTCCACCCTCACTATCCTCGTCATGTACTTGGTGCTCACCAGCAGCCCCTCCTCCCCGTCCGGACACACCAGTTTCGGGATGCTGTGAGAGAAACGTGTCGCTGCTTTCATCTTCCTCCTGGACTTTGTCGCGTTTCCCACTACCCACACGAGCTCTTCTTCCGATGTTGGAAACGCCACGGCCCCTGCTTTGCACATGCTTCGGTCTGAGAAGGTTCCGTAGGAGTTTGTTATGGTGCATCCGCTTGAGGTGCATCTGATGGGATCTTCCGGTGGGGTGGCACTCACGGACATCATCATGGCCATTGCGGCCATTATAATGATATGTAATGTAGCCCATACTGTTCCAAAACCAGGCCTCCCCAACCTGAACACCTTGCCGGAGCAAGGAGATGTATGCGTCATTGTGAATGAATTGGTAGTCGATCCTTCCACCTTCTAACTAGCTAGGTTAGCCTCTGATTGTAGTTCAAGGACGTGTGCTGGATTCACTAGTTTGGCGTACAAGAAAAAGTGGGGAGGGACTTAGGAGGGTGGTTGTAAGTAAGCTTTTAAGTTAAGAATGAATGTACATGGCTGAACTGGAGAGGAAAATTATTGATTTCAATTGGCTCTGTGCGACAGCAGTTTGGATGTTATTCGGAGATGTGTATGATAGGATGGTTGGAAGCAAATACATGTACTGGCAAAATGAAGATGGCCAAAGTATATATAATGGGGTCCTGGTGCTACATTAACTCCTACATGTGATGAAAGGGTGCAATGCGCAGAGAGTGCACACGTCGTCACGCTCCATGATTGGAAGAAAGGGTGCTTGCCGACCAATTCGGAACAGTTTTTTAACATGAAGCATTTCTCGGCAAGGAACAGCATTGATAGATGCTTTGGATTATCAGAGTTATTCTGGTCAATCCTAGCATGTCCTACGTCAAAGCAAAAGATCTGATCCGACCCGCCTAATGTTGCCTTCTTCCAAATTGGTGAGAAGGAATTGTTAATTGACCACCGGAACTTATTTAAGAGGCGATAGGAACACCTGCAGAATGGATTGAATGGAGAACAAGTCTAGCCAATCAAATGTTTGATTCACAAAGAAGAAGAAACCCATTTGGAGATTCAACCCACATGATGTAAATGCATCAATATTTCTTTGCGATTTCATAGCCAAATATATATATTTATATTATGCTATATGATTTGGCCCACTGAAATTAGCACCTTTTATAAAGCAAGCTGGCCTTGCTTCACGGTTAGAGATTACATGGAGTGGTATCTGATTTGAAGGCATCGTTAGTTTTGGATGACTATTCTTATACTCCACTTTCTGTCAATAATGTCTGACAGAGCCATGAAAGTTTTCTTAATACGAGGTTAAGTTGGTATCTTAAATGATATTACACAGAAACTAAAAAGCTTAAATGACGAGGAAACAGAGATGCAATCACTGTGAAGGAGATGTAGATCCTCTAGTTTGAAGTTGTCAAAATCTAAGCATGTCCGGAAACTTGATATTGCTCACCAAGAAACTTGCGACCAATAGAAAGCTTAACTCGAAGGAAAAAAGGACTTGAAAAATAGCAGCGCGTTAGAATTCTTGATGTAACCATCGCTGCGCTTTAACTGCGTCGCGGTGCGAGGTGTTGCACGTGCAACATTGCTTTGCAGCCCCAATTATTGAAGTGTTAGACGGGTTTTATTTGATTCCTAAACTATGAAATGTGGTTCTACACGAAAATCAGGTAAGGTGCAAGAATATGGATAACGGGGCTAGGTGCTCCATTTGCATTGCGTACTCCCACATGTGATTAAAAGGGTGCAATGCGCAGAATGAGGGACAGCCAAAAGTGAATACATGTCTTCACCCTCCTTTTTTGGGACCACTCCAACTCAAGATTCAACCCTCCTTTTGGATATTTACACATTTTCAGTGCATCAGGTGGAGCTTTCCAGCTTTAATTGGATTCGCCTCGCCTTTGATGATTCTTCTCATAATTGCCCCACTCATTTCAGGAACCAACTTAGACTTATCAAATCAAAAGTCTCGTGCAGAAATTATTCAAGAAGCAGTTGGGGCTATTCCCTCCGAACCTTGAATGAATTTGTTGGCTTTGCATCCGTCATGTTTACGATGAAAAATTACCAAAATAATTATAAACTTATTGTACTTTTGCCAATTCAGTCTCAAACCTTTTAATTATGCTAATTCAATCCTAAATCTTTTCATATTTTGCCAATTGAGAAAAATCGCTAATGTGGGTATTGACATGGATAATTTTAAAATTTTTTGAGTTTTTTAATTAATTTTGTTTTCTTTTTCCATTTTTTTCTTTTCTTCTATCCTTCGTTTTTTTAACTATGGCCGATAAGGGTTGCCAGGCCCTCACCGGCCACAATAAAAAAAAAGAAAAGAAGGAAAAGATATAAGAAAATAAAAAATAAAAAAATTAGAAAAAAATTAGAAATTGTCCACGTCAATGTCGGCCACGCCATGTAAGACGGCTGACATCCACGTCAGCGATTTTCGGCCAAAATTGGCATTGAAACATCCGATCCAGACATATTATTAGGATGAATGCATAAGTAACTTGAGTGAGTACTCTTGTTTAAACGATGGCATAAGAGAGCGTCGGTTTGGTAAGCAAATAATTTCTTGGTTTATATGAAATACATTGGACCTCATGAAAGGAAAATATTCGGCAACATTGTGTCAAAAGGCTCGCACACAAAAGCTTAAATTTTTAAGGTGGTGGGCACATGTATATAATGCAAGAGGAAGTCCATAAAAATAAAGAGGCGTGGGTTATACGCAGTTTAAAACCTAACTCGCACGCAAATAAAAAAAAATTGCCAAATGGTGAATAGGAAATTGGAGAATGAAGCCCGGACGTGAAACGGTTGATTCGTTGGGGCATGAGGAGTACAAAACTTGTTTCAGTAATCTCATGGATCGCGTAGAACGCGAGACAAAATACAAGTTGACAGTCGAACACAGTTGTTAGTGATTATGGTCCGGGGACACCGACATACATTGCGTCACGGATGTAAGTTAGATTCACGAGACCATAGAGTATTGGCCTTGCAATGTCAATACAGTTGTCGTCACATTTAAAAATCTAGTATAACTAACCATCAATGCCATTTGGAGAAAAAAAGAAAATCACAAGTGCCACAAATTTTGTACGATACTCATTTGAGTGCAATATTAAAAAACGTTCATCACAAGTATTGGAAAATTGATATGACATGGCACTTGTGGTGCATGTTTTATTTAAAATTTATGACATTCAAGTGATCAATTGAAAGTTATGGTCCTCGAGTGAACGTTTTCTTTGGTAGTCTTTATCGTTTCTCTTATATAGTCTTCAATATCCAAACTAATCATTGGAGGATCTCCAAAAGGATCAATTAGCTGTTGAAATTAGGGGTGTGTAAAAGAACCGGGAACCGCCCGGACCGCTCGGGACCGCCTGAAATCGGTCCGGTTCCTGGTTCCAATTTTTGGGAACCAATGGGCATTGCTCTAGTTCCCGGTTCCAGGTGTGGAACCGCTTACCCGCCCACCCGGACGGGATTAGTAATATAACAATAAACATAATATAATATATAACATTTTTATTTTTTTTAAAAAGAAAAATAATAAATCCCTAAACTAAACCTAACTCGCTTAATGCTCACAGCCTCACATTGAGTCGAGAAACACCGTTTTTCTCTTTCACCTCACGCTCACTCTCACTCTCTCACTCTTCTTGGTCGATACTCATCTTATCGTCTCCGACTCTCCATCTCGGTCTCCATCTTTCCATCTCCATCCTTGGCTAGTGGGACCGGTTCCATGGACCCACTCGGGAATCGGACCGGACCGGCGGTCCGATTCCCGGGTGGATCCATGGAATCAACTGGCGATTTCCGGTTTCAATTTTTCAGAATCGGCCCTTAGTGTGCGATTCTCGGTTTTAGGATAGGAACCATCCACCCGGATCATGCTCACCCTTAGTTGGAATTGATGGACATAATCATCATGAGATCTAGTCGCATAAACAATCAAATCTTTTTGGTAATGGCGAGGTCCCAAATAGAGTCAGCTGTACATGGTAATTGTCCGTTCCTCTGATTGAATAAATAAAAGGAAAAATACCATAAAAAATCCCAAACTATGCCACTTGTCACAAATTTACCCTGAACTTTTTTTTATGACACGAAAAATCCTAAACTATGCCACTTGTGACAAATTTACCCCGAACTTTTTTTGTGACACGAAAAATCCCAAACTATGCCACTTGTGACACATTTACCCCACAATACTTTGGCCCATGGGTATTTTTGTCTTTTTCCTTTTTTTTTCTTGTCTTCTCCGGCTAGGGCAGCCCTTGCCCAACGCCGGCAAGGGTCGCCCTAGCTAGATCCGACGAGGGCAGCCCTCGCCTGAGTCGGGCGAAGTTGCCCGACGCTGGATCTGGCAAGGGCGACCCTTGCCAGCGTCGAGAGAGGGCAAGGGTCGCCCTCGCCTGACGCCGGCAAGGGTCGCCCTCACCAGATCCGGCGAGGGTAGCCCTTGCCGGAGAAGAAAAGAAAAAAAATGAAAAAAAGAAAGAGGAAAAAGAAGAAAATGTCCATAGGCTAAAGTATTGTGGGGGTAAAGGTATCACAAGTGACATAATTTAGGGTCTTTTGTATCACAAAAAAAAGTTAAGGGTAAATTTATCACAAGTAACATAGTTTGGAGTTTTCGAGTTACAAAATAAAGTTTAGGGTAAATTTATTACAAGTGACATAATTTGAGGTTTTCGTTGGTATTTTCCCTAAATAAAATAGGCAAGATCTGATTTGACCTATTTCTAAATCTCCTTTCGAAATTTCAGGCCTTGAAGCTAGCTGTTAAACCTGTTTTACTGCAAACTCACTCAGAGGAATATCTGGGTCTTCTAATCTAGATCACGTAATCACATGATAAATACGTTCATCAAAGTTGATATGGAGAGTTGCTTATATCAACAATCCAATGATTCTATCCAGGCTGCTTGTTGGAAATCACCTTACGAACTGCTATCCATTGGTCTTCCCAAGCACATCAATGATCAAGACTCCACTTTAGCTATTCACCTTGTACCTCCAAGTTCTCATATACTTCATGTTCTTCTTAACTTGTTCTCCCTCTACCAAGGTCCGTCCAGCTTCTATTAGTCTCACTTTGTACTTCGGATTCCATTAATGGCAATAGAGCGTCCCTTGTATCAATATTTCTCGAGCTTTTATCTTCAATGAATATAATTAGGAGATAGCAATAGAAACAATATAAGCAAAGAATAAGAATTAACAACAGCTCTTACTTCTACACAAGTTAGTTACACGAGTTCTAAATAGAAATGGATTTTCATCATGTGGACTAAGTAATTTGAGTATAATTAATATATGGAATATACTAGGAACTCAATATTTTACACCAAATAATCACAGCAATATAACCGACCAACTAGAACACATATGTATATTTGTATTCTCTCCCCTTTTCTCACAATAAAAAATGGATAATAATATAAGTCGTATCATGTAGAGAATATGCAATTCAACTCATGTTCACACAATTTCTTAGAAAATATTAGGCATAAAACACAATATTTAGAAGCAACATATTCTACATGCTTAGGAGAACTAAGAAGATATGCAATATAACTCATTTTTGTAGAACCAAACTTCAAGCATAGATGAATATATATCAAAGAACATAGATGCATGTAATCATTCTAACTAACATTTCACCTTGTGTCTACACGGATGGATATTGATTCTTTTCACCCTTTTCATCATGTTAAAAAATAATATAAGAAGGATATCTCGTTAATGACAAAAAAGTAAGGATATGGAAGGTGGATTAACTAGACTAAGCAGAACTTAGCAAGTTCTATACACATTTACCTTTTCTTCCATCCTCAAAACAATAATCAATATTAGGGTCGAAATTAGCTCAAGTTTTTCAAGATTTGTCCATGCTTGATCTAAGCTCCCCCTTAAATTCGTTGCCTATTTGAGATGATCATGATTCTACCCTTTCTTTTGCATTTTTCCTCTTTTTGCATTGATGATGTAACATACAGCACTAACGTTGTTTGCAAAAGGCAGATGTTCCCATCATATATAATCATTACACATGCCAAGTCTTGCAATAAATCCATATAATGTCTTATTTTTATGGCAACTGTTGAATTTATATCTCGAGTTTGAATCGTTTACGGAATGTGACTCGCTTGGATAAATTTCATAATTTATCGTGAAGATATATATATTTTCTTTTGGAGAAAATATTCAAAATTGCCTATAAAAGAAATCCTCTTGATACCACGTAAAGTGAAGGACGTCTTCAACAGAGAAGGAAAACTGGTGGGCCCCCGTTAAAGTTATTCTTTGTTGACTCTTGGGATTAAATAATAAAATAAAAAAAAGAAGGGGCACACATATAAAAGGCATGATATCTTCCGCGAGGGTTTGAAGTCGCACACGCATAGAACTGCACAAGCCGAGAATGCCCACAAAGTTCTCAGGGAAGGATGCTGCACGAGAACAAATAGAAAGTATGTATGACGTTCTTGATTTTGATTATACGAGAGCGTTTCACTTTGGGCTTCAACACGCGGAGATTTGTGCAGTGAGTTTATTTTGTCTAATTAAGTTATTTATTTGTAAACACTTTGGGTTTGAGCTTAAATCTAGGTGTGGGAAACACTCGAGCGTTTGAGTGATTTGTAACTCTGATTCTCCTATTATAGTGGATTATTTGTTGCTAGCTCTCCCCGTGGATGTAGGTACCGATATTCGGACCGAACCGCGTAAATCTCTAGTGTCCTTTATCGTTCCTCGTTTATTTCTATGGTATTTTCGCATTGACTTAATTTGCAAGTTCCTGTCGTTTCCGCGTTATATTTCCAACAACAACAAATATTACCAATTCGAATCCTATGTAGTCCAACAATTCAATAATTATCAAATATTCTGATCATCGAGAATCATGATAAATTCATGTAAAAATTTGCATAGCACATTAGAGAATAAATATGAAGTTTTGGTTCACTTATCCAAAATATATCCAAAATATTTTAACCTTCACACTCGGATTCCCCATTTTATGAATTAATCAAATCACACAAGATGTATCACTCCAATTATTTCCCCATGCTTTGCGCATGCTTCAGTCCGGGAAGGCCCCGTGGGAATTGGCTATGGTGCAGCCGCTTGAGGTGCTTCTAATCGGATTTGCCGGTGGGCTTGCGCTCACCAACATGCTCATGGCCGGCGTGGCCATCATTGTGATATGCAATGAAGCTCATACCATTCCGGAACCCGGCCTCCCAAACTGGAGTTTCTGCTAGTGAATTACGCATGAGTGTTTGAAGCCAATTAAATCTTGCGGTAAGAATTTGTGTATAATTCCTTTGTGAGATTAATGGATTATTTCGTGAGGAATTATGGAGCTAAACACCGTCTGAGTTTTTGAGTGTAATTGGGGCTTAGGAAACATCGACAATGTTTGAGCGACTTGAGTGTGGTTGTAATTTCCGTTGTATCGCTTGATCTATAATGGATTTGGTGTTATTTTCCACGTGGATGTGGGTCACTACGATTGAACCATATAAATCTGGTGTCC
The DNA here is from genome assembly GCA_031216185.1 of Syzygium aqueum. Lineage (NCBI taxonomy): Eukaryota > Viridiplantae > Streptophyta > Magnoliopsida > Myrtales > Myrtaceae > Syzygium > Syzygium aqueum. The sequence goes on from CM062240.1 coordinate 282,441, forward strand.
GATTTATTTTTTTGTTATGTATATTTTATTGTTTAATCGCTTGCTTTCGCAACAGTGTGAAATTCATTGATTCTCTCAAGAGGGCTCAAAACCTAAGGCTATGTTTGGTGGTCATAATAAAAGATAGAATATGATAAATTTTATCCCATGATTCTAGCAGACATGTTAACAACATCATGACTTGCTTTTCTGTAGCTAGGATCATAGCGGCATCCTTTAAAGAAAACGAGTGTTTGTATGGTTTGGTCTGAGTGTTGGCATCTACTTTACGGGGATGGTCATTTGCAAATGATCCACTAATCAATCAGCGAACTGCAGGGTTACAATCGCTCACATACTCGAGTGTTCTCAGATCTAGATTACACCCAAACCCACATTATTTACAAATAAAACAACTCTAAGTCGGATGTAGAACTCACAACACAAATCCACCGCGTGTCAAGACTTTTATGTGTCACTGGGAAAGTCCACTATACGGCTTGCAGACTTCCCTGTACCTTGAAGACTTCTCTGTGTGAGTGCTGAAGGAATCTCTACTTGGGGCTGAAGGCTTCCTTATCTATTATCCTTGTGTGGTTTAATAGATAATGCCAATACTTATTCATCCAATATCTCAAAGATGTCCAGTGCGCGGCGCCTTTTCAAGAAAGCCACTTGAGATGGTCAAAAAGCTTGGACACGTGGTCTTCCCTTGATGGAAATACGAATTTAGAGGATCCAAAACGTTTATAGTGGTGAAAAAGCTCAAAGCACCGATGGAGCAACTCAAGCGCATAAATAAATCTCAATTTGGTGATCTATATTTGAAGGTCAAGGAAGCTTGGAATAGTCTATAGCAAATTCAGCAGGAGCTTGCTCATGACCTTAACAATCCCGTTACCATGGCCGAAGAAAAGACATAATTGGAAGAGCTTCTTGCTTTTAGTAAACATGAAGAAGTCCTGCTCAAACAAAAATGTAAAAATCTTTGGTTCAAGAAGGGTGACAACAATAATAAGATTTTCTTCACCTCCGTGATGCGGAGAAGTGCAAAGAACATGATTAATCATCTCTTACTTGATGATGGCACTATCATTATTGATAAGGAGTTCTTAGGGATACAACTATATCTTATTTTTAACACATTCTTGGCAACTCCAGACACATTTGTATCCGTATGAGAGGTATGCATCTTTATTTCATGAAAATGTTCATGATCTAATCACATTACCGGCCTTTCTAAGAGCAGATATCCGAGTCCTCAAGGGTGTCTTTGACTTCAAAGCTTCGGGTCCAAATGAGTAATACAGTTTATTCTACAAAAGGGCGTGGCCCATCATAAGCCAAGAAATTGAGGATGCTATCATGAAATTTTTCTCGTGAAAAAGAATGTTGAAATCTATAATCTCTGCACATATCTCTCTTGTACTAAAGGTTCTTAATCCATGCTGCATCAAGGGTTTCAGACCCATTTCTTGTGGTGATTTTTTGTATAAAATTATATCAAAGTCACTTGCAGAAAGAATAAGTTGCAATCTCACCTTCGATCACCAGCCTCAACCAAACTACTTTAATGAACGGACGACTAATTGCGGAGAATATTCTACTATGCCAATGACTTTTATACAACTGCCATTAAGGTGGCAAAGGTAAAATGTATGGCAATATAAATTTACCTCATGAAAGCTTTTGACATGACAAAATGTGATGCATTACTTCAGGTTTCTTAAGCTATAAATACATCTTCGTAGTTGCTTGATCTGATTACTCAGTGCACCATTACACTGAGGTTTTCAATTAACTCCAATGGTGAACCCGTTGGCTACGTTGATAGCACTAATGGGCTACGGCAAGGCAATCCACTCTCTCTATATCTTTTTGATTTGGTTGTGGAAATTCTTAACAGAATTATGGGTACGAAAGTTTCTGAATCTTCCTTCAAGTTCCATTGGCATTGTAAAATGCAAAAAATTACTCATTTATGCTTTGTAGATGATGTGTTCTTATTTGCTCATGGGGATGCAGATTGCGCCCTTTATATTGTTGATGCACTTGATGAATTTGCAGCTTTCATAGGATTGCAGTTTAACTTAGACAAATGCCAAATCTTTTTCTCTAGGTTGACTGATAATGAAAAGCTCCTCATATTCGATCACATGCCTTTCTCCATGGGTATCCTCCTCATCATATACCTTGGAGTTCCCATTTTTACTAAAAGGCTCACACAAGCTAATTGTAAGAATTTGACTGACATGACCTTTAAGAAAATAGAAGAATGGGGCATGAAACATATAAGCTATTTAGGACGACTACAATTGACCAAATCGGTCCTTATATACATATACACTTACTGGATGCAAATGTTTTTACTTCCAAAGCAAACTATCTATGAGGCTAAGAAGAAGATTAAACAATTCTTATGGATGAAAATGCGAAAGTTCATATATCGCACAAAGTTGCGTGGCTAGTTTGCTCACTCAAAAGGTAGGGGGGGGGGACTAGGATTGCTCTATCTAAAATTTTGGAACAAAGTATTTTTAGGCAACATGCTTTGGGACCTCATCAATTATCTGTCCTCTTCTCTATGGAGTAATTGGGTGCATAGCACCAAATGTAGAGATACTTCAATTTTGCGACTCAACATCAAGGGCAATATGGCACGGAGTTGACTAGGTCTTCTTATGTTGAGACCTATTCTAACTTTGGCTATCTCTAGTTTAAGGTACTATTGCAAGAGATGTATGATGAAATCAGAAATGTGGGACCGGTTATGGAGTAGTAAGACCTAATTTGGACTAGCGATATTAGCAAATACAATTTTATCGGTTGGCTTGTTTGCAGGGATAGATTACCGACAGTAAAACTACATTACAATGGATACCTTCAATTGATGTCTAGTGTACTTTTTTCATGACCGATGTTAAAGATAGATACCGTTTGTTCTTCTAGTGCAACTGGACTGGAAGTATATGGCGATCCTTGCATAACATGGGATCTAGCATCCTTTCGGAGGTTGGACTGATGAACTTAGATGGATGATCACGGTTACTAAGGGCAAAGACTTGCGGTGAGGCTTCTCAAGGCATCTTTCCCAGCGACTATATATTGCATTTGAATAGAGCGTAACACAAATATTTTCAAAACAAGTCAACTGATATTCACATTATTTTGGCTAATGTGCGCAAAATCATAATAGGTAGAGCTCCACTCTACCAAAACTGTAGACCTTCCTAGGCAAATATTATATTGGCTACTATGTAGAGGCTTCCTATCTCCATTTTCTCGCATTATTAGTTCTATTTGTAATGCTAGGATGCCCGAATGCTTATGTACTTCATATGATTAATGATACTTACATCTATGCAAACAAAAGAAGACGGCTTCTTTATTTTAAATCCAACTCGCACGGTCAAACGTTGGATTAGAAGAAGACCACACCGAATTGATTAGAAATCAAAATCCAACCAGTATTTTCGTTGAATGCCTAGATGAACTTGCAATATGGACAGATCTACATTTTTCAATCAGGCCGGTTTTCATACACTAGTTCAAACTCGGAATATATTTTTAACAATCAACACCTATGAATGCTAATGTGAAACTTCAAGCGGAACAAGTGAAATATCTCAAAGACATGACCGCGTATTGCCAATTGGTCGACAGTTTGATTAAGTCGGCAGCATAACATAGGCTCACAAAAGATCTCAGCCACTCATATAAATTCAAGATGTGCGTCATGATCTTATTAGAGTATAAGAGGATCTCAATCCCTATTACTAAATATTTGATTTCGTCGTTTGCTTTTATTTCCTCATCATCTTCCTTGACAATGCTTTTTGCAAGAATCGACTTCAATTTTATAATTCCTTTTCACATTAACTACACAATTAGTTAAGTTTCCGCATCAATTGTCAGATGACAGACGAGATTATAACAAAACTTTTGTCTTAAATGGTTCAACTTGTACATCCGCACTACACGTTTTCTGGCCAAAGTTTAAGCTTCAATTAGAAGTTATTCTATAGGCTTAACCTAATTAATGGATTATGTCAATTTCGTATAAAAGAACAACCTCCATACGGAGTCTCATGCAAAGACACAACTTTCCAGATGTTTTTGGATTGCGATTGATTTTACCCATCACAATATTCATAGAATTGACGAGGTTATTGAGGTTATCCAATAACCTTTTTTTTTGGGTGCAATAAACTAAGTAATAGGTCTACAAAAGAGTAGGGGTGAGCATGGTCTGGATGAGCGGTTTCCACCCTAGAACCGAGAATCGCCCACTAAGGACCGGTTTCCAAAGATTGGAATTGAACCGCCAGTCCAATCCTGTTCCCGGGTGGGTCTATGAAACCGGTCCCACTAGTCAATGACTGAGACGGAGACGAAGACAAAGATAAAGAGACGATGAGATGAGCATCAATCGAGAAGAGTGAGAGAGTGAGAGTGAGTGTGAGAAAAAAGTGAAAAAAAAGGTGTTTTTTGGCTCAGTGTGAGGCTGTGAGCATTGAGTGAGTTAGGTTTAGTTTAGGGATTTGTGATTTTTCTTTTTCTTTTTTAATTAAAAAATAAATAAATTTATTATATTATATTATATATTATTATTATATTACCGGTTTAGTCTGGGTGGGCGGTTCCACACCTAAAACCAGGAACCAAACCGGTATCCAACGGTTCTCGAAAATTGGAATTGGGAACATGACCGGTTCCCATAAGAACCACCGGTTCCGATCCAATTTCAGGTAGTCCCAGGTGATTCGGACAGTTCCTGGTTCTTTTGCACACACCTACAAAAGAGGGTGCCAAACATAATTATTATAATGAATTATTTTTTGACACGTATAGTACAATTTGATTCGATTAGGAACCTATGCCATATCTAGCTGTTAGGTGAATCAATAGTCTCTTGAATAGTAAACGAATATACTATTTCACTAGTGAATCTACGATTCGATATGTATTTACAGATTCAAGCGATTTAGCTTTTTGTATGTAAACTTGTCCAATGATGTAAATACTGTTTTATTTTATGATGCATGCTATAATTTGATGGTTATAGAATAATTGAAAGTAAAAATTTAAACTTTACAAAGTAATAATAAAAGAAAGGGCGTATAAATAATTGCGACTTATATTTTGAGTCTAATTCTAATGTTTATAAGACAATACGAAATTACAACTTCTTATTCACATGCGCTCATAGTTGAGTTTAAATTTTCATGGTTCACTGATCTTACTCAAATATCATGTTTTGCAATATTGTTCACGTAACTTATAAATGCTAAAGGCACAAATGCACTAATTTTGGATACTTCATCGAACCTTACTATTCGATTCATAATTCAGAAATTTAAGATTTCAAATCAAATATATCTTGGTTCAATAACTACAATGTCAAAGCCATGCATATTGTCCTCAACGATTATCATTTAGAAGGAAATTAAATTATTACACCCTTAAATTGAGGCCTGAGCCCATCTAAATTCTCCACATGCTACAGCATTCATAATTAATTTTGGATAGAAGTAAGGTAATTCAGCAGCTTGTTGAAATCCAAAGCGGCAGCGCCAAGAGCAGCCTCATGTGCCGTCTTCTTCCACTCCATGGCCCTCTTCTTCAACTTCTTTCCCGTCTCATCATCTTCTCCATCGTCAGTCATCAGCTTTCTGACCAGCCTCTCCACATCATCTCTCTTTACATCACTTCCAATCTCCAGACCCGTCTCCCACTCACTGCATACATACCTGCAGTTGCCCTTCTGGTCCCCAAAGCATGGCCAACACAGCATGGGCACTCCGGCTGACAGGCTCTCCATTATCGAGTTCCATCCGCAGTGAGTCAAGAACCCTCCGATCGAAGGGTGGTTGAGCACTTCCTCTTGTGGGCACCATCCTGAGATCAAACCTCTCCCTTTGGTTTCTTCAAGAAACTCACGAGGAAGAATAGCATTCGCACTAGTACTGTCTCCTTGGTTCACAAGGTCCGGCCTAATTATCCACAGAAACGGTTGCTTACTACTGGCAAGTCCCATTGCGAACTCCCCCAGCTGTTCTTGGGTCAAGAATGCTATGCTCCCGAAACTCAGGTACATTACTGATTTGGGTTCCTTGGAATTGAGCCACTCAAGGCACTCTGCGTTCTCCTTCCACAAGTTGCCCTTGATTTGCTTTAGCCCATGACTCCGATCATCGACATGTACTACTTGATTGAGGAGGAGATGGAGTGGGCCGATAGCGTAGATGTGAGTGGAAATGGACGAGAGCGCGTCGAGAGCATCTCTCTCCAGGGCTTCGAAGGAATGGAAGATCATGGGAGGAGTGGGATTTAGATCGGTAGTATTCTGAACCACGTCCAGGACAAAGTTAAGCAGGAAATCATCGTCACCATCCTTGGTGCCCAAGGAGTTTGGGAGATCACGCACCCTCATGCACTCCATGCCCGGAATCCAGTCAATGACCGTATCCAAGAAAGTATTTGCTTCAGAAGAGCTGGCATCTGCGTGCATAAACCATATATTTCTTTTATGCGGTACACAAAGCTTTACTTATGACTGCCTCACATAAATTTTTCATATTTTAATAAAAACATAGATACCATCCTTTGAAAAAGATAGGATACAAAGCGTGATTTGACGCCCTAAATTGTTCGAGGAAACATTGAAATGTGATATATTCAGTATGGCCTTATTTAGTTTGACATAATATACATAAATTATTTAATTTGACAAGATATCTGACATCGAATACTTTACTTTCCTTTTTCATTTTGTAAACTGTATAGACCTTCTTCAAATGTTGTTGCGATTGCAATTGTAATTGAGGATTAAGTAATAGAGCTCTAAGTTTGAAATCTCGATACTCCTCTCTAGATCAAGTAATGTATATTTCCCTGCACTGCCATTTGTCACATCAAAATATAACTTTGTCTAACCTTGTCTGCTCATATAATATAAGATATATTGTACCATATGTCCGAATGCTTCCATAGAGAATCGATGAAAGAACAAGTCAGGGTGTAATTTTTCCATGAGCACATTCCACGAGAATAATTAAATACATTTCATGTTCATGTCTCGATTAAGGGCGTTTGCATTCGATCATAGTGTTTGATTTTAAGGTACGTCCAATCAAATTGAATTTAGTGATTTGGAAAATATTGACTCAAATCAAAAAACGACTTAATAAAAGAACGCAGTCACCATCAAAATAAAAAAAAGAAAAAGAAGAAGAAGAAAAAAGAAAAAGAAAGAGAAAAAGAAATAAAAAATTTGAAAAAAATTATTTAAAATTGCCACGTTAGCGTAGGCTGCCTGATGTCCACGTCAACACCGACCTGCCAATATTGATTGGATAAACTGAATTGACACAAATGCAATAGGTTTAGAATTGAACTGGCAAAAAATAAAATTATTTAAGATTAAATTGGCACAATTTTAATAGGTTTAGGACATTTTTGGTAATTTTCAGGTGTTATGGGAATATTAGTCTTGCAAGAAACTCTCCCAATTTTTTGTCTTGACTTCATGATGAACTAAGGTATATTATTTCTAATTTCGGGATTGCTGTTCCTTCTAAGCTTTATGAAAGGTAGAAGACGTGTCACACAATGAGAGGGCGATTTGTCAACTTCTCAATGGACTTCTACTATATGCACCAAAATACTTATATAGTTCTTAGGATTATACATAGAAGTTGTAAAAATCATCCAAAAATAATCTTGCTATACTCTCAAGCATTTTCTAATAATATGGCCATACTTTGAGTAAATGTGATAAGCAATGAAACCTATATCTGTATTAACGGGATTAGCTTCCACTTTTGATGCAGGTCCAAACAAAGAAAACAAATTGAAGAAGAGACTCGATTGATGATTATTAAAAGCATAAGTAAACTAATCATTACTGATCTAATCAAACATCTGGGATGATGTAAACTGTAACCTTTTAAAATATGGAATGATAGATGTAACTATTGCTATACAAAAAGGGCAAGTCTTCTCTTAACTTTAAAATACCTAATTCATGGGGATATATCAAAGGCTATTCCAATCTTAAATGGGATATACCAGTTCTCTAGTAAACCACTTAGTGACTCAGGAGAATATGGTTCTTTATCTCATAATTAATTTTTTATTATAATGAGGAGATATAACTTATATTTTATTAACTTATGTGTTTTAAAATGAAAAAAAAAATGGAACCTTGGGATTCTCGTGTTCTTGATTCTGTCGGTTTTGCCTATTTTGAAAAGAAGCAACCTTCTACAGCGACAAAAAAGGAACTAAATATGGAGTCTCGTGTTCCACTTTATGATTTCTTTTTGACCAAATAGGTTTACTTTTATTAATTTTGCAACTTTAAAAGGAGGAAGTGATGCATCAAATGACATGGTCTACAAATAAAGGAAAGAAGAAAAAATCAATTTGGAGTAGGTGTCAACTATGGAAGTGATACATCAAATGATTGGTGATTATTAAAAGTTTTTAAGTATATTAATCATTATTGAGTAGGCCAATTAATTATTAAATTAAATATTGGATGATGTAAACTTTTAACTTTTAAAATATCGCGATGTAATTATTGCTATACTATACAGTAAGACTTCTCTGGACTTTAAACTACCTAATTCATGAGAAAATGTCAATGGCTATTTCAATTTTTGAACGGGACATCTTAGTTCTCTAGTAAACCACTTACAGTTAACTAAAAAATAACTATTTGTGAGGATCAATGACGATGAAGACGGTTTGGTAAAAAAAAATAAATTAACCGGCCTACAGATCGGTAATTAATCCATAGAAAATCATATAAAGCATGCTCCCAACAATACCTTTGGGCATGCCTAACAATATGCTCTTAGGAATCCTTGAAAACACCTCCTAGCTGCGTCAGCAGCTTGTAGCAGTTTTTAATAAGTCACCTCATTTAGTTTTAAGTATGGTAATTGTAGAATATATATGACCAGTCAGACAGCTATACTTAAATCCTGCTTTTAGTATGTTCAACCTTATTCAAACAAGTATAGTTTCTCAACTGATGATATGGTTGTTGTGTAAATTAGGGATGTGCAAAATGAACTGCCCAAACTGAAAACTGTCCGGACCGGACCAAACCGACCAGTTTGGTTCGGTTCCCGAGAGCATCGGTCCAGTTTCTGGTTCCTAAAAGTGGAATCGGTGTCCGGGTAGTCTGGTTCCCGATTTCAAGAGGGAACCGAACCGAACCGGACTGATTACATATATATTTTATTTCTTTAGAAAAATTAGTAAAATGTGAACAAAATCCTAAGTAAACTTAATTGAAATAAATTCATGGACAAAAAGTAGTGAAATGTGAACTAAACTCTAAATGACAGGTTCCATTGGACTGGACTGGACCGGACTGGTGGTCGGGTCCTCGGTTCCTAATTTTAGGAACTGGTCCTCCCGGTCTGGTTCTCGATTCCACCTTGGAATCAAACCAGACCGGGAATTAATCACCCCTAGTATAAATTGGAGTATTTAAGCAGGCGAAACTTATATACTTGAACACCCAACAAGGTTTTGTGCTAGTATACCACAAAATCCATGTCGCATACGGAGAGTGAGTATGTACAACTTGAAATACGAGAGTCACTCACCTTTAGGGGGTGCAAGAGGACGCAGCTTTTCCTCGATGGCGCGATAATGTTTGGTGGCCAAGAATGAAGAAGCAGAGAGCCAAAAGAAGAGGAGAGGGATGTTAAACTGCCGAGCCGCAGGAGTGGCGGTGAACGACATGAAACCGTCACAGATGATGCAAGAAACGCCTCTGGACTCATCTGATGATGTTTCAAGGAGAGTGGCGATGAGGCGAGAGAAGGGAAGAGGCATGAAGGTCCGAGTGGCTTCGCAGAGCTCGGGCACGTCCTGGGTCGCATCTGGATCGGAGGGAGGTGGCAGGCCATCTGGGATGGTCACGAATTGATAATCATCAAGACTCGTGGAGAAGAAAGAAGGGTGAGACCTGAGCAAGCGTGCATGGTTGAACTCGGTGTTGACGAAGGTGATGCGAAAGCCTGCACGTTGGTGGAGGAGCTTAGCTAGTTTCAGCATAGCGCTTATGTGGCTTTGAGCTGGGCTTGGGAGACATACCGCGTGCCCTCTCTTCTCCTTCTTCTCCTCCTCCTTCTCATAACCACTCATTCTTCCACCACATACGCTCTCTCCATTGACATCATCCATCTCTCTCTCCTCTGTCTCGGAGTCAATCAGACAGCTTCTGATATTGATATAATCCATCAAGTATGTAAATGCCATGAGCTCGTCCACGACAAACAGTCAATTCCTTAGACGTGTCCCCGAAAAGTGTGTGCCCCAATACGTCAACTCAGGTTTAATATATAGCAGCAAAACTCTATGCGGTTGATCATCTGATGGGTTTCGTAATAATCAAACAATATCTCATCTTGCACTTATTAATGATGGGGACCGATAGCTATGAGTTGAACATTACGACAACAGCCCAGTGGACAATCCATTTAAACACGCCACGCATCGGGAGAGCTTCGTTTCTGTTGATCCTTTCGGTATGCTCTCCCTTCAGAAGAGCTTGATGTTTGAGCGACCACTCTCGGCCCGTCGGTATAGTGTTGAAGTTGGCGAATACTTCGAGGACCCTTATTTCTCACACTGAGTATGTTCACGTGAGCTTAGAGAAACTGAAATGTTATCCGATGACATGTGATCCCGCGTGCGGAATGCGGGGGCGCTGCCCCCCGACGGGGGTTCTGCTGTCCGATCAGCGGACGGCTGCCACGCTCGCCGATGAGCGCGTGGGGACTTGGGGCAGCGCCCCCGAAACCTCAACGGGTTTGGGCTTTTATTTAAGCTGGTCAGTATGATGCGAGATTAGAAAATTTCATATAGATTTAGATTTTGGGCCCATTTGGGGCGCATATATATTTTGCTTGTTTTCTGATCATTGTAACGAGTTGAGTGGCTGTAAACCTGAAATTATAATGAAATCTCTTTGTAGAACGTAGCCCTAAGAGAGCGTGAACCTGGGTAAATTCGTGCATCGTCTATTTTCTCTGTCTTTTGCATGATCGTTCTGTTTCGATTCTCGTTTACATCCTTTCCCTTTTATGAGTCAACCAAACCAACTAGACGACATGATGGGCCTCTACATTAATTCCCTTTGGATCGATCTCGGGAGGCGCTGTCGATCGACTGATCCATACCTCGCCGAAGACCTCGCTAGCTGCGGGTGACCTGAGCTCCGTTTGTTTGAAAGATAATGATTTCTGGGAAAATAAATTCATTTATTTCTAGTGTTTGGTGACGAAAAGTAAATCAAGCAAAATGTTTTCCATCTTGAAGACACACTCAAGGTCGGAAAATGTCGGTCTTTTTCAAAAGCGAAAATCGTTTTCATTCACATGTCTTCTCAGCTCTGTAAGCATGCACCGCCATCCTTCACACGTAGTCAAACCACAACCATCAGCACCATCTTCGCTGTACCCCACCACCACCGTCGACTGCAAACTAGGAACATTTGATGGCACCGCCGGATTCTCCATCTTTGCAGTCGCCACCACCGTTTGTCGCAGCCATCTTTCTTTGCTACAATTTACCAGCCGCAAAAACGGTCACCACTGCCCACAGTTCCCAACCCATTGCCACCACCAACCAGGATAGAAGGTCGTGAAACTCTACCACCGCATGAAAGCCAACCCTCCACCTCCATAGACACCACCTGAAACAACCAGCCACGCAATCCATAGCCATACCTATCAACAATTTGAAAAACAGAGAAAGGCGGCGAGAAATTTCACCAATCAAGGTGGGTCGATGACCTAGTATTGTAGGGTAGTGGGGCTATCTAAGATTTCTTGCGTCAATGAGTTTGCGTGGCTTGCAATAGTCGAGTTGTTAACTGGAAAAATCATAAGTATATAGTTGGGCTCAAATCAGGTTAAAAAGCCCATGATAAGTGTAATTGAGGTCCACTGTGAAACCTAAAAAAGAGAAATAAATAAACGAAACCTAATTTAGCTTGTATCACACAACATATAAAAAGTATACTAATGTTTTTTCTATCATGATGCTAATTTCAAGCAAAGGAATAAAAAGCAGGTAGAAACCCATAAAAGAGAAATAAATAATCTGTTTACAATCTATAAAAGTATTTATATTACCAAAATTTTATTTAAAATTTGATGATATATGATGCGTAACCCTTATATCAAATGAATAGTGTATGGATCTTTAAGAAAAGAGAAAAAAATAAGTTTTCCTTACTAGATGACAGAAAATAATTTCCAGAATTCAGCCAAATACCGAGATTATTGCCATTTTCATTAAAAAATGATTTCTCACAAAATATTTTTTTAAATATATTATATTTTTCGTGAAATAAATGGAGGCTTAATGGCATCTATTAGGAGGCTGGAGATGCATACTTTTATTTTCTTTCATCTAGCCGAGGGGACAGACTAGATTACTATATTATGAGGCGAGAGGGAAACAGAAAGCAATGATGGTGAACAGTGCAATTCACAATGCTTTGGTGTAAAAGCCAAAAAAAATTCTTTTTTCACTACAATATTTCTGAGATACCTGCGTCTCATCATGACCGCATGTGGAACTCTCGACTCCTATGTGTCATCTCTTCTTGAGCAAGCAAGACTACCAAATTTGCATCTAACGCTTCTCCTCTTTCTCCATTTTTAAAACATTGAACTCCCCTTTCTCTTTCGGGTACCAAACTGCATCAAGTGCTTTTGTCTTGGGAGCATTTTATATTGTGGAAGAAGCTTCTCGGGCAAAACGTTGGCTGGCCATGGCCAACCATCATTTACTAGTCATAGATTCATAGACACTACACGACCACTTTCACTCCAACTTTGATCAATTTGCACAGACACGTGCTAGAAGATTTTTCTCAAGAACTCAGTACCATTTGACAAGGCCTTCTCCAATACGAAGTATATACGCGGCTCACCGAGATTAGAAAAGCTTCCTTTAGTGAAATGCAAAGGTTAGACAAATGGTGTGTGTTTATCTATCATCTCGAGAGAAAGGCAATGTAATCCTATTAAGGGTGTCGTTTGTTTCAATGAAAGAGCTTCTCACGAATTAGGTTTCGGGACTTTTACTTGTTTGGTTTGTTGGAAATGATTAATCAGTAAAAAACTAGCAATTTTTGTTGACAATGATTTTACAAAAAGTATTTTCCATTATTATGAAACCTTACGTGAAAAAAACACACCTTAAAATGATCTTACAAGTAGAGACTTCGTTATTATAAATAGAATGTGGCCTTGCCGTAAACGAATGAATGTGAAAGTGTATCCAAAGATAATCTCACCTCGGATCAAGATCCGCTTGCCCTCTCTTTAATTGACAACCCCAGCTAGTTTATTCCAATGTCGTAAAAGGAAGACGATGAAAAAAGAAACAATTTTGGTAAGGCGTGATTACAAGGCTATCATGTCTCTCTGGTTGTGGACTAAAAAAGAATAAAGGCAATTCGGTGTAAAGCAAAGGCTAGTCGCTTTAGGTGGGAACAGAGCTCGAGGTAAACCCTAAATTTGCGGACTTTAATTTAGGGTACGGGCGTCCATAAGCTCGAGAATTGGGGCGCATAAAGTTATTGCACAAAAGCTACACACCGTTATTAAAAATACTTTTCGAATTTTTCCACCCTCAACTTTAACCCCATAATCATTTTATTGATTTCGACAGGAGAAGCATGAATTATTATCTTCACTACCAAATCATTTGTGAGAGTATTATGGCCAATCATGTTGTGGCCAGCTTTTTAATTAGGAAAACGCCGATTAAGCTTCGAAATGCGGTGAATCATGTTGCAATGTTCACGATCAATTGATATGATAGCATACTCCCCCGTGATCCTAGCACTAACATTGTACAATTTCTTTGGTATCACTCTAAGAAAAGTCAGCAATTGGAGCCAATCTCGTGGCCAAGAAAACGGAGTGGGGACACTAGTCCAGTTTAAATACAGGGCGCTCTAAAGTGGAAGCAGCAGAGAGCGATGGACATGGAAGAGGCAGAAGGGTTGTTTCCCTTCCCTACGTACGAGAGTGCATACTACGTGCAAAGCCCTTCCACCGTCTCTCACGCCTACAGCAACCTCGAACCACCGTCCACATCGTCCTTCCTCCACCATCCCCCCCAACGAGCCATCTCCACATACACCCTCTCTCGCCACTCCTCCCGTGCATCCAACAACTCCTTGGCCTTATTGCCCCAAAACGGGAACGATCCCGACCCCGTCATTTCCGACAATACCGAGAAGCGTCTTGTTGCGTTCGATGGGGGCATGGGTGGTGGTGGTGATGATAAGGAGGATGCTGATGAGCAAGTGTATTACCAAGAGAAAGTGGAGTGGTGGAGATACTTGTCCTTCGGTTATAATCCCTCGTCCAATGCTTGGATTTTGTTGCAGATAAGTTGGAGGATGATGGTGAGCTTGGGAATGGCATTGCTCGTTTTCTATTTAGCCACCAAACCCCCAAACCCCGATGTTTCCGTCAAGGTAATTTTATTAATACTCATATGTTTAGCAGTATTCTCGCAATAAGTGATTCGATTCACGCATGCTTCTTCTCGTGAAACCTAGTAGCTTATCATGCCACGCTTGGTTTTTTTTTTTTAATGAAATATGAATTATCGTGTGCTTAAACTATTAGCTAATATGCGCATGGTTGTTGTTTACAATTTAGCTGAACGTTTGAGCAACCGTGTAATTTTGGAAGGATTAGAAACCGGATTGGCCACTTCACCATTTTTCAATTAAGCCGATCCGGTCCCTTTGATAACAGTAACACTAGATTAGCGTTAGTGGGGGGGGGGGGGGCATCCTTCACTTGTACGGCTGTCCGAGAGTCCCACATCTTTTATTATAAAAAGAAAAATAATTAAGTGACAGTCATTTGTCTACGGGACACTAACCGTCTGTTCTGAGCCACAAGATAATAAATCACAAATAATTATCAATTGTTGTGACGTTTATTCTTTCGAGAATTTGTGGCTCAGAATAGGTCGTTATTTTCACGGTGGACCGACGACTATTATGCTAGCCTTCTTATAAAAAAATAAGAACTTGTATGTTTGGAATAACTAAGGTTAAGGCTTTTGGCGGGGTCGAGACTTTCCAAGGAAAGGATTCTTCCGTACGAGGGAGGTAGAATCAGTGGTGGCCTAAAAATAAGAGATCAAATGGAAGCGTTCTTCGGCAATATCAATTCATTCCATGACTAGCAGTTCCTAGATTCATGGAGATAATAGAACAACATGTAAAGTTATATATCTCTATAAAAATATCAAAGTAAGATGTGGATAGCATTCGAGATGCAGGTGGAAGGGATCCCAAATTTCATATTGGCAGAGGGAGTGGACGGCACGGGAGTGTCCACAAAGATCTTGAGCTGCAACGTATCGATGCGACTTTGGGTAGACAACAAGTCGAAGCTCTTCGGCCTTCACGTTCAACCACCTCTCATTCACCTCTACTTTGGTCGACTACCTCTCGCCATCGCTCGTCATGTGAGCGTCCCTTGCCTTTCTTCAACACAAGTCGATTTTAGTTGAAACATGCGTGTCGCTAATGTCATTAAACTTTTTAGGGTGGGGAGTTATATGCCGGGAGCAGTGGGACGACATCGTTCGGGATGTACGTGGGGACGAGGAACAAAGCGATGTACGGGGCAGGGAGGAGCATGCAAGACATGCTGGACGGAAGCAAGGGAGGCCTGGCTCTGAGGGTTGGGGTGAGATTGACGTCGAGCATTCACGTGGTGGAGGGACTGGTGCACGTCCGGTTCCATCACCAAGCCCACTGCTTGGTGTTGCTGTCCAAAGCTGACGACGCCCTAACATTTAACAGCACCTGCACACTCGTACCTCCTACAGCTTCTTGATCCATTCACGCATGCCTGGTTGAGGCCAAGCCGTCCATACATCTACATCGAAGGAGCAAAATCTTGCAAAATTCCGAAGCTCCTCATGAAGTTCCTTCCATCTGTTATCATCGTATACATGTGAAGGAGCAAACTTTTGCAAGTCTGTAATGTCTCTTACTACTTGAGCCTATTTCAAAGTAATATACACATCGAAAATCTTATATTTTTCTGCATACCAAATCTTTATCCACCTTTAATTTATGAGTTACAAACATTGATCTCATGAAGGCTTATGATATGGTAAAATGGGATGCTGTTGTCAGGATTCTGAAAGCTTTTAATACCTCTAAGTACTGGATTGATTTGAGAAATCAATGCATTATTACCCCAAGGTTCTCAATCAACTTCAACAGTGAACAGGTTGTGTTAATACCTAAATTTTGGCGACCCAGTTAGTCGTTCATTACATAAAAAATTAGAGATCGATCCCGGTTCCTAGACAAAAAAATTAGTTAAATTGCATAAAGATATTAGGAGCAATTAGGTCCATATAGTTTGCGCATTTTTTGGACCGATGGCGGATGGACTTGAGCGAATGATTCTGAGCTTAATTTATGCTAACTGGACCAAGTCCATGGTGTGAGAAAATTCGGCCCGACCCTTGAGTATTATAAGAATCGAAATTTTCCCATTGGATAATTGAACAATTAATCTTGATTATTATTCAAATCTTGAAAGATAATTGCTCGATTTGGTTTGATATTATCGGGATTTTAAGAGATAATAAAAGTTTCACATCAATTGTCGCGACCTGACGTCCCGCGGTGCATCACTTTCGGGTTTGGCAAATGGATTATTAAGTCTAAGTCTAATTGGGGCCCTCTCAAACTCTTACCAATTCGTGACTTAACGTTTAAGTTCTTAATATGCAAATCATTTAAATAAGGAGTCGCCACTAATCTATTTTTTGGTGGGTCGATTAGAAACCCAAGTAAAGTATTGGGAGAATTACTTTACTCTTACGAACCGGAGATTATGGATTCGAAGACTTGGTTACACTATATTACTCTAATGTCATTTCGGTGCCTTTTCTCTTTTATTTCAAAAAAATTATTTGCAGGCAGCTTGGATTGATTTTAGACATCCGCTAACATACGAGGTGATCATGCGAGTGCGCAACCAATAATACAACACTCAATAAAGCAAAGCAATAACACTACAAAAAAAACAACATTTTTCCGTCGAAATTTCCAACGAAAAATTTGGAAAAATTCGTTGGAAAACGAATTTCCAACGAAATTTGCGACGAACAAAAATTCGTCGGTAATTCATCGTCGCAAATTTTTCTGACAAAAAATTTAAATTTTTGTTGGAAATTTGCGACGAAATTTCTTCGTCTCAAAATTCGTGGCTAAATTCTTTGGTAAATTCATTGGAAAGTTCGTTGCAAAATTCGTCACTAATTATTCGTTACAAAAATTGTGGCAAAATTCGTCGGTAATTATTCGTGGTAAAATTCATTGCAAAACGAATTTCCAACGAATTAGCGAGGAAAAAAAATTCGTCGCTAATTCGGCGTCAGAAAATTTTAATTTTTCGTTGGTAATTTGTGACAAAAAGATAGTCATGGCAAAATTTGTGGCAAAATTTGTAGATAAATTCGTGGCTAAGTTCGTTGAAAAATTCGTTGCAAATTTCGTCGCTAATTATTCGTTACAAAAATCGTGGCAAAATTCGTCGCTAATTGTTCGTTGCAAAATTCGTGGCAAAAAGAATTTCCCGCGAAATTAACGACGAACAAAGAAATTCGTCGCAAATTTTTTGTCTCAATTTTCGCAAAAAAAATTTGAATTTTCGTTGGTAATTTACGACAAAAACAAATTCGTGGCTAATTATTCATTGGAAAGTTCGTGGTCAAATTCGTGACGAAAAAATCAGGCGGCTAATTTTTGTGATAAAAAATCCGGCGGCGACCCCCCACCGGAATAGCGGCGGCGACCCCCCTGGCTGGAATCGCGGCCGCAACGCCCCCCCTCCCCCCCGAATCGCCAAAAGCCCCAGCAACAGCACCCCACAAGAACTCCCTCCATACTGTACCCAAAATTGAAAATCAACCCTCAGAAACGTCACGAGTTCACAGAAGAAGCATGCAGGGAACCAACAGAGGCTCACTTAACTTTTCCCCAACAGAGACCATGGAAATTGATGATCAATTTTCCAGATACGGGGCCTGCCAAATTGATTTACCTATGAAACTAATCAAATTTTCATGCTTCCATCTGTAGATAAACTACGATCCACACACACGGATGAGCTCGGTCGCGACAACACCTGATTAAGACGGAGCGGGAAATCGACATATGCTACTTCCCGAATTAAACAAACCTAAACCCCGTCTCGCTCCACTCGTTCTTTTCGGGAAGAAAAAGCAATAACGAACAATTTCAGCCCAGCTCGTGCCGATCAACGGCTCCAAACAGAACCACATTCCCATCGAACTCGCGAGCCGCCGCCGCCGCAGCGAGGAGGAATTCCACGACAGTGCGTGCCTTCCGGCAGAGTACGACGTGAAACGAAACCGAAGCCTCAGTTCATCTAGACCACAAACTTACGAGGCGCGAAACACGTCTTGTGGTGACGATCGGAAAAACTGGCTCACCGAAGAACTGGTGGTGGTGATCCGTGGCGGCCGAACGTGGAGCCGCGCGCTGCGTCCCCTCGGGACTCGAGCCGCAATCCGCCATTGACGTCGCGGGAGCTTCTCTGAAACTCCTAAGGTTCCTGAGGGTTTAAGCCTTTGCTTTCTGCCATTTTTGGTCTTCGGGGGTTTTTAAGGTTTTAACGCTGCGGCGCAAGCAGAGGGCCGTCTTAATTAAATATATTGATGCAATTTTTTTTTCCCACGAATTTCAAATTTCAGCCAATTATTGCGCCATGTAAAATTTTCGTTGGAAAATTCGTTGGAATTTCCAACGAATTTCAAATTTCGGGGCAATTATTGTACCATGTACAGTTTTCGTTCCGAAATTCGTGGGAAATTTCCCATGAATTTTGCTACGAATTTGGAAAAGGCTACTTTAAAATTTCGTTGCAAAATTCGTGGGAAATTTCCCATAAATTTTGCAACGAAAATATCGCACAATGCAATAATTGCACCGAAATTGATATTCGTCGCAAAATTTGTGGGAAACTTTTCACGAATTTTGCAACAAATTTGGAAAAGGCTACTTTAAAATTTTGTTGCAAAATTCGTGGGAAACTTCCCACGAATTTTGCAACGAAAATAGCGCACAATGCAATAATTGCACCAAAATTGATATTTGTTGCAAAATTCGAAGATGCCCCATGTACTAATTTCGTGGCAAAATTCGTGGGAAATTTCCAACAAATTTTCCCACGAATATAAAAAAGCCTAACAATGCTGGGGGTTTATTGAATTCGTGGCAAAATTTGTGGGAAATTTCCCACGAATTTTGCCACGAAATTAGTACGTGCTTCATCTTCCAAATTCGTGGGAAAATTCATTGAAAATTTTCCACAAATTTTGCAACGAAAATAGTACATAGTGCAATAATTACACCGAAAATTGAAATTCGTGGCAAAATTCGTTGGAAATTTCCAACGAATTTTGCTACAAATTTGAAAGAAGCCACACGTACTAATTTGGTGGCAAAATTCGTGGGAAATTTCCAACGAAGTTTTCCACGAATTTCAATTAAGCCGAACAATATCGTGTTTTTTACAATTCGTGGCAAACTTCGTGGGAAATTTCCCACGAATTTTGCCACGAATTTCAATTAAGCCAAACAACACCAGTTTTTTTAGAAATTCGTAGGAAAATTGATGGGAAATTTCCAACGAATTTTCCCACGAAATTAAATTTAGCCGAACATACCGTGTTTTTTTGAAATTCGTGGGAAAATTCGTTGGAAATTTCCCATCAATTTTCCACGAATTCAATAAAATACGGTATTGTTCGGCTTAATTGAAATTCGTGGCAAAATTCGTGGGAAATTTCCCACGAAGTTTGCGACAAAATTATTACATGGGCATCTTTCAAATTCGTTGCAAAATTCGTGGGAAATTCCAACGAATTTTCCCACGAATTTCAATTTTCGGTACAATTAATTTAGTGTGTATTATTTTCGTTGCAAAATTCGTGGGAAATTTCCCACGAATTTTGCCAAGAATTTCAAAAAACACGGTATTGTTCGGCTTAATTGAAAATCGTGGCAAAATTCGTGGGAAATTTCCCATGAATTTTGCAACGAAAATAGTAAAAAGCGACTTTTAAATTTCGTTGCAAAATTCGTGGGAAATTTCCCACGAATTTTGCAACAAAAATAGTACACACTGCAATACTTGCACTGAAAATTGAAATTCGTGGCAAATTTTCTATGAATTTTCCCACTAATTTGCAAAAGGCACATATCGAATTTCGTTGCAAAATTTGTGGGAAATTTCCCACAAATTTTGCAACGAAAAAAGAGCACACTGCAATAATTGCCTCGAAAGTTGAAATTCGTGGGAAATTTAGTTGGAAATTTCCCACGAATTTTGCCACGAATTTCGAAGATGCCCCATGTACTAATTTTCGTGGCAAAATTCGTTGGAAATTTCCAACGAATTTTCCCACAAATTCTAATTAAGCGTAAAATACCGGTTTTTTTTTGAATTCGTGGGAAAATTCGTTGGAAATTTCCCACGAATTTTGCCACGAATTTGAAAAAGGCGCCTATTGAATTTCGTTGCAAAATTCGTGGAGAATTTCCCATGAATTTTGCAACGAAAATTATATACACTAATAATTGCTCGAAAAATTTAAATTTTTTTCCGTCGGAAATTGGTGACGAAAAATTTTCAGTGGAAAATTTCCGACAATTTTTACTTTTCATTGGAAAAGTTGTCGCAAATTTGTGATGAAAAATTTTCGTGCCAAAAATCCAGTTTTTTTGTAGTGTAAATAAATCGCAAGGACAGAAAGAACATACTTAACTTGGAGCAACGAAAGCATTTGCAATGTTAGTTAGAAAATGACATCAACAACCTTAATATGATTTATAATTAACACGCAATTCCACTCAATGCATTTTTTGGAATTTTCTCTTATTTAGTGGAAATTAAAATATATGCAATGCATGTAATGCGATTCCTAATTAAATGACCAAAACATGTGGTTTCTAATGATAGACCAAAATTAAGACGCAACTATTCTAGCATGACAAGCACATGTTTATTTTTGGTATTTTTTTCATGAAATTCAGAATTAGAAAATAATGAAAATTTATTATCTAGTGCAAGATATTATCCAATTCATTTTAGGAACTAAACTAGGCCAAATCCTAATTTAAATCGGAATGTTATCCTAACTAGATAGACCCTATAAAAGCATGCAATCTATTTAAAAAAACTTACCTTGATCCTATCTAATCTTTTTGGGAGATTCAAATCAAATCAAAACAAAGATTCAAACCAAAATCAAAGATAGCATCCAATCACCCAAGATATCATTCATGTCCATTCAAATTTGAAAAATAAATTGACAAATCACGTCTCCGGCATGAGGATCGGATTGGCCAATTTTCAATACAATCGTGAATCATATCTCGGGAGGAGATCATATTGGCGATTTTCCATTCAATCGCGAATCGTATCTTGGGCATGAGATCGGATTGGTGATCATAATATATTATGAAATTAGGAAATAATTCCTAATTCATGGATTTCGAAAATATTTATGGATATGAGAATATCAACCTATATCTAATTGAGATCGCAATAAATTCAAATTAGGCAACTTAATATATTAAAATTTAATCAAATAACATATTATCTAATTCGAAATATTTCACAAATGAAGTTTCCGAATTTGAATGACAGATGACGGATGGTACGTGGTGCTTCATGGTGTGGTGCTCGCGGTGGGCTTTACAATGGCGTGGCTCTTGGTTGATTCATGTGAGCGTGGCAGCAAAGGAGCGGCTGTGAGGTCCCAACGAACACGATAGTGAATGAACACGGATGTGTCTTGGGGGTGAAACCACTTTCCTTTTCTTATTTTCTTTTTCGGAATCCTCTGTTTCCAGAGCACGTGGGTATGGGATTTGATGCAAGAGTGGCTGTCTTCGCCAAATAAACTGCAAAGAAAACTGTCAAGCAGGCTAAACTTTAATTGGGACTTGTAGCTGACCAAGGAGTTCACCAAACAAGGCTCCAATAAAATTGCCTATATTGGACGAAAACTGAGAGCGGTGCTGGTGGCGAAGGCTTGAACGCTACGAGGGTGTTGCAGTGTTGCAACGGCTTCGTGCAAGGCGTGATTCCTTCGTCGTTGGCGCAGGCAGAGACTCACGGTACATGACCATCTCGGCCATGGATTAGCAGGTCGTCATCGGTACGGCAGAGACTTCCACGGTGATTGCATTGTCATCGTCGAGGAGTAGGTGGCTTTGATAGGCAGCAGATGACGATGGTTGTAACGCTTCCACCTCGGAGTCATTAACGTGACGTCTCGTTTATTGTTATCTTTCTTTACACACAAACAAAAGCATAATTTCGAAATAATCACATTCAGAACAATAACGGAATTTAGATAAGCAACATCATAAGCAAATCTTATGTTTACAGTACATGCAAACATATTTTAACAAGCCCTTCGGGCCATGGCAAGCATCACATATTTCATATGCATATTCTAAAGGCTCATCCGTTCCTAGCCGATTATGAATAGTCAAACTCGGCTTGGGTGATCTTATCCCCTCTACTTCATCTTATCGCTTCTAACTCCATTCACATCTCCTCCTCGCTTCCCGTTCGCATGGCCAATCTACACCCCACCCGTGGCATGCCCTGGAGTCAGCCTGCTCGCACCGTAAAAAGTCCATTGAACCCATGTAGGGGTCCAACCCATTCTTCGACAGTGTAGCTATGTCATGTTACGTACGGTTGAGGCACCAAGTCCGTTAGACCCTCATCGACCGTCACATACGTCGCGATCTAGCAGTAGGCTCGGTCTTCTCGGGCATCTATCACGGTGAGCACTTCGGCTTTCATTTCCACAGGGTTGCCGAATCGAGTCGGGGGAGATGCCATTATTTGAACCTGAAAAGGAAACAACGGGGATGAGTCGAGGAGACTTAGTAAGTATACCTACTAATATCAAGCGAGGACGAGGAGATTGCCGTTAACATAAGTCAGCTCTTACCGCATCCGCATCAATGGCAGATCAATAGCAAAGTTCATACAAGAGAACATCAAGCATGGCTATAACATGTGCACCTTGCCATTCAAGTCTCGGTTCTATCTCCAAAACAAGCGTCAAACACGAAACATGATTAAATAGAGAAATGAACCAACTATAACCAACCAAACTACTGAGAAACGGTCCAAGCAAACCGTGTCATAACTTCCTTTCCCGATATTAGAAAGTTTACTTACACAACAACTAAAACAAGAACTAGAAAACGAGTTTGAGACGGGTGGACTCGGGTGTCTCGTGAAATTTTTGGGCTTCTCTCCTTGCTTGGCCGAACTCTACAACGCACACCAAGGCCGAACCGTGGCTTCTTAGGCTTGAACGAGGAGAAGCAAGGGCTGGTTATGTGTATATGTGGGCATGGGACTCCTTGTTTGGCCAAGAGACAAGGGCCGGTTATGTGTATATGTGGGCGTGGGACTCCTTGTTTGGCCAAGAGACAAGAAAAACGGGAGAGTCGGTGGCTTCTTTGGGCATGAGGCTTTTTGACCGAGAAACAACAAAACAAGAAAGCGAGAAAGTGAAGGAGAGAAGGAGATGGCGGTGGTGTTTTGGCTTGAGAAGAAGGGGAACTAAGTCTATTTATAGACAACCCAAACTTGCTCACCAAGTTGCTCTCCAACTTGCTTACCAAGCTTGGACCAACTTGCTCATCAAGCTGGGACTTTCTGGAATCCTCCTAGTCAAACTTGCTCCCCAAGTTTTGACTTTCTCTAGAATTCTCCAACTTATTTTTCAGGCTTTGATTTTCTAGAACTCTCCAATTAAAGCTTAGCATAGCTCATTTGAAAGGTCAAAATGAGCATTCAAGAATCAATTTCATTTTGTTTACTTCGTTACATATATTGAGTCACCCATATTTCAGAAAGCAAGTTTCCAAACTAGAATCGAATGTTAAACATGGGTTTCCTCTTTTCTATTTTGGGGAATATGAACTCATCTGCTTTACCACCTCAATTTTAAGATGGAGATTATTATTTGTGAGGGTTTAAAGGAAAATGCAACGTTAGGAGGGAATGGTTGCTTGATGTCTTTGGAGCAGTTTGGGGCCTTAATCAATGGAATATGCAGGGAAAGTCGTTGATGGTCCACAAAAGAATTGCACTCAGTTTAAAAGTTTTTTTTTTGGGCCAAAATCAAATACTTTTCATTGATATCTAGTAGAACCATAACCCCTTTTCGGAGTCTCAAAACAGAGCAAGTCTCTAAGGGCTTGCGGAGGACATATCAACCAATGATCAATGAGTATTTTGTTCCTGTGGGTCTTCGCTACCCAGTCCACGACACTGTTTATATTTCTATTACAATATTGCAGTTTTAAATTTGTAAAGAGAGACAACAACCCACGTGCTTCAGTAATGACTACCCGCTGTTCCCGCGGTAGTGCTTGTGAAGACTTCAAGGTGTTGACCAGATTCAGACAATCTGACTGGACAGTCAGTCTTTCATCCACGCGTGAGGAGAGAAATTTGAGGGTTTCTACCATTGCTAGGCATTTAGCTTGCTCGGCTGAGGAGGCAGGAACGTCATTTGCAAATCCATAGATCAGAGTTCCAACTGAGGTGCGGCACACACAGGCGATTGATCTTTCAAGTGATCCAGGTTGGTGAGCTGCATCTATATTGATTTTCGTTTCGCCCCTTTCCGGAGGAGTCTAGGCGTCATTGCCTTCTCTGTTCTCGGCTGTGCTTTCTTTGTCAAGGTTGTTCCACCTGCTGAAATTTCTGAGCAATTGATGTCCTCTTTCAACTAGCAACTTTGGGTTCGGGAGGTGCCTTCTAAAGACAAAATTGTTTCTTGCTTTCCAGATTTCCCAGAGGACTACCGAGACTATCTCTACACCAAGTGAGCTATTGCTTCTATGAATATAGTGCATCAGCCATTCATCTATTCTTGAAATTTGGAATTTTGATGTTTAGTACAGGAGCATCCCAGACTTCCCTCGTCCATTTACTAAGAAGAAGTAAATGTTCCGGGGTCTCCACATGCGCTAGGCATATTGGGCATAGTAGGTCAGGTACCATTTTCCTTTTGTACAGATTTTCCTTCATTGGGAGTGCGTTTTGACATACAGACCAGATGAAGTGTTTGATTTTGTAGGGGGTTTTCATTTTCTAGATTTTGTTCCATAGCTGAGTTGGGGATTAATGAGAGGAAGAGGCACTTTGAGCTTCTGTTGTTTTTTTTTTTTGCGGAGAGTGTTGCATTCGCTCTTAACCGTGTGCTCTCCTTCCCTCGTACTTGTCCAAATTAGTTTATCTTCATTTATTTGTGGTCTAATATGTATAGTGAGGATCTCACGCACCACCTATTCTTCGAATATTCTTCGTAGGAATGGTTGCTTCCAAGTGCTTGCCTCTTGATTCATAAGTTTATAAACCATAGTTGGGTCTCTTTTATTTGCCGATCCCCCTAAAGTTCCCCTTTTGAGCCACTTACCTTCCCCGATGTTAATTTTTTGACCATTACCAACTGACCACATGACCGAGTCTTCGATTACCATTCTCCCCATAAGTATGCTCTGCCATCCCCAAGATGGTCTGGATCCCTTCTCTGCCTTCCAGAAGCACTTAGTTGGGTAATATAAGCCTTTTAGGACTTGACTGGACAGAGATGCCTGGTTTTTAGCTAATAGCCAAGCTTGTTTTCCAAGCATGGCTTTGTTGAAAGCTATTAAGTCCCTAAACCCTAGGCCTCCCCTGTCTTTTCTCTGTTTTAGCATTGCGGCCTTCCTCCAGTGTACTCCTTTTGTTGCTATTTGGTTCTTCCACCAGAAAGCTATTATTTTTTGCTCAATAGCCCGACAAACTAAAAGTGGTATCTTGAAAATTGACATGGCATATTGAGGTAACGCTTGGACAATAGCTTTTAACATAATTTCTTTCCCTGCTTTAGACATCGTGTTCTCTTTCCACCCTTCAAGCTTCATATTTACCCTTGCCAGAATCCAAGCAAACATTTGCTTTTTGGATGTTCCCCAATAAGAGGGAATACCTAAGTACTTCCCTATCTTATCAATCTCCGGGACTCTTAGTTCTCTAGCCATGTTCCTTCTTAATTCACTAGGGCTGTCTTTGCTGAAGAATGTACCTACCTTGTTCAGGTTCACTGCTTGTCTTGAAGCGTAGCAATACTGGTGAATTATGCTAGCAAGGTTCTGACATTCTTGTAATGTCCCATCTAGGAAGAAAATTGAATCATCTGCAAATAGTAAATGAGATAGTACAAGACAATATCTGTTCAATTTGATCCCCTTTATAGTGCCATCTTGCACAGCCTTTTTCATCAACATTGATATGAAGTTTGCAACCAGTATGAATAGGTATGGGGATAAAGGGTCTCCCTGCCTTATTCCTCTAGTAGACTGGAAGTAATTCAATGGTTCCCTATTCACCTTGATACTCAGTGAGGTTGTTGTAACACATTGCATTATCAGTTTTGCCCATCTTTCATTGAACCCCATTTTTAGCATACAGGCCTTTAGAAAGTCCCATTTGATCCGATCGTATGCCTTTTGCATGTCTAGCTTTAAGACCGCCTGAAATTTATGTTTGCTCCTTCAAACCCTTAGCTGGTGCAAAACTTCCTGGACTACAAGGATGTTGTCTTGAATTTGCCGTCCTCTTACAAAGGCACTTTGTTCAGCTTCAATTAACTCCGGGAGCCATGGTTTCAACCTATTTGCTAGCACTTTTGAGATGATCTTATAAGCGAAATTGCACAAGCTTATAGGTCTAAACTCTTCCAGCTTCTCTGGGTTTTTAACTTTTGACACCAAGGATATAAGCATTCTATTTAATTAGGGATTCGACAGTCCAGTTTGGAAGAAGTTTTTGACCTCTGAAAATACTTCCTATTTTATATCTTCCCAGTAGCGTTGAAAGAACTAGCCATTCAATCCATCCGGACCAGGGGCCTTGGAGATTCCAAGCTAGAAAGTTGCTTGTTAACCTCATCCATCGTTACTTCTTCAAGCAGCCTAAGGTTAGTTTCCTCCTTCACACTACAAGAGCAATGCTGAAGAATTGGGTTATATGTGTCATATGTGTCTACTCCATTGATCCACAATTCCTTCAGCTCTTCTCTTAGAGACTGATCATACTCATCAATCTTATAAACCAGGAGATGAAGGACTTGAAATAAGTGGTGACATCATACAATATGGTTGTTTCCTGCAAATCCATGCCAGAAGATTATATGCTATTCAAACAATAGGCCACATAGAAATCCAGATATAGTAGAGTCCAAGTGATGCCAAGCTAGAGCATCTACAAGGTGCATGAGTAAACCATTTTTTATGGTGCGGCCCTCTTCATGCCATCACGTAGAGTTAGCTATTTTATCAATCGTATAAAGCCTTTGCAACCTTGGTAGCAATGGAAAACGACAAAGAACCTTGGAACATGCACAACTGTTTTTACACTGTAGACCAGATCCTTGATCAAACACTCGATACATCGAAAATCTTATATTTCAAAAGTAATGTGCACATAGTAAATCTTATGTTTTTCTCCACATCATGCTTTCTTTGCCTCCAGTTGATGAGCTACAAACATATGGGAATGTATCGTCCACATTTGATTTTAGTCACAAAAGTGACACCCATTTCTATAATCCATTCGAATCTAATTTTACCCGCAAAGTTTAACCCTATTCCAATAAATATCTGGTGTAGAGTTCCCTACTCACTCAGCTTGCAATCATCCAATTTGAGATTCTAATCTTACTTTATGCATTTCATGGCCATTCAAATAGCTGGGACTTTGAATTATAATATAAGGAAAATCATTCATTTAATAAAGAATTTTTGTATGCTATTTTATGTAGAGCTCCTGCCTTGTCCCTAGTAAATAGAAATCAACATCTTTACAAGTGGGGAGAAGGGCAGGGAAAATTATCAAAATAGTCCTAAACCTATTACAATTGTACTAATTCAGTCATAAAACTTTTGTATTTGTACCAATTCAGTTCATTCGATCAATTTTGGCCGGCTGACGTTAACGTGGACACTGGCCGATGCCAGCCATCCGGCTAACGCTGACGTGATAATTTTTAAATAATTATTTTATCTTATTTTATTTTAAGTTTTTTTCCCATCTTCTTCCCTTACCGGTCGCTGGCTGCTAAGGCCGGAGAGTTCAACCTCCCTGACACTGGCGAGGGTGAGTCTCGCCATCAGTGGGTGAGCTTGACCTCACCCAACAACGACGAGGTCTTGCTAGATTTGGGCGGCCTTGCTGTCGCTAGGCAAGGTTGAGCTCGCCTAGCCATGGTGAGATCTGGCCAGATCTTGGCGGCCTCCCCATTGCTTGGCCATGGTGAGGCTCACCCTCGTCGTCGGTGGGCAAGGTCGAGTTCGCCCGACCATGGTGAGGCTCAACTTCGCCCACCGACGACAAGGCTCACCCTCACCATGGGTAGGCGAGCTCGACCTCGCCTAGTGAAGGTGAGGTTGTCCAGATCTAGCGAGGCCTCACCATCGCTGGGCGAGGCTTGACCTCGCCAGTGGCCGGTGAAGTTGAATTTGCCGACCTCAGCCTTTGGCTGGTCTAGTAGTGACCAGCCAAGGAAGAAGATAGAAAAAAAAAAAGAAAGAAAAAAAAATTCGAAAAAAAATTTAAAAATTACCACGTCAGTGATGGCCGATCAAAATTGGTCGGATGGACTGAATTGGCATAAATACAAAAGGTTTAGGATTAAATTGGTATAAAAAAAAGGTTTAGGAATGAATTAGCACAATTGCAATAGATTTATGACTGTTTTGGTAATTTTCCTATGTAAGGCATGTTTTGACAAAGGATCTCATGGGTAAAGACTAGTTATCACCTTGTAGGTCCTATTCAAAGCATCAAGCAGTTCTCATAATTTATCATCCTAAAAAAAATTCACAAATTAGTAACAAGTAGCATGACACTAGCAAGATATTAGTGACTACTTTCCCACAAGGTTTATGCTAGATACATAGGAAAAGAGAGGAAAAAGAGCCAATGCGAAACGGATTTGAGCATGTCGGATTAAGGACATATAATTAAGCTAAAGATACCTCCTAATCACAATTGTGTTCACTTTTTTTTTTCTTTTTGTGGTCTCCCTCACTTAGTGAAGATCTCGGAGTATCTTTTCATGCATGCAAGTGGCTTCATTCCACCATTATTCGCTAATCCATGACGTATTGGAATCTAATTGCAGAAATCAGATATGAAGTAATTAAGAAAACTTTTTGTTGACACCTATTTTTAATTGCCCAAAATTAATTACACAAAATTTAGGAGGTAATGTCCTTAATTCCTAAAAAATATTATCTAGTTTCAATTGCATTGCATATAGACCGAGGTGCATTTTGCAATGTTAGAATATATTTTTATTTTCCTCTCTTAATTTTTTTTAAAATTAATAAAACAAAAATTCGGGTCGGGGCCAGGTCGACCCGGCCCTTTCCTTTTTCCCCCACGCGGGCCCAGCCTGCTTCCCTTTCTTTCCCTTTTCCTCTGTGCGAGCTGGGCTCGGCCTAGCTCGCTCTCTCCCCCCATTAGCCCAGCCTCTCTCCCTTTCTCCTTCTTCTCCCCTGGCTCGAGCCGATCACCATTGGACAACACGGATTACACGCTCGATCACGCAACCATGGCCATCAAAGTTGTAGAGCGAGTAGGCTAGTGCATAGCACTTAATGAAGAGGACTTTCGTGGCGGCGGCACAATAAAAGGCGAAGAGAGAGGAGAGAGAGGGGTCAGCCAGAATAGAGTAAAAGGAGAGACCAAGAGATTAGGAGAGATTCGAAGAGAAATTGAGACCATGAAGTTTTGGTTTTTGAAGAGAAGCCAGCCAGCCTCATCGTCACTAGCAAGCCGACCGACGACCCCTTAGAAGCAGCCTCAATCAATAAGCTCTCTCGGGGTTCTGTTTTCCCCTGTTTTTACTTGTCGATCAGCCGGAACTCGCGCCGGCCATATGGCGCGAATCCTGGCTCCTACCTTTCTTACTTCCCATCCATACTCATCGTTGGAGATGAGCCATGGCCGTCGAAACCAACCGGAAGCTCGGAACAGGTCTAAATCCCCTATTTTTCACCATGAATGCCAAGTGTTCGATGGAATGCCTCAGAGAGGCTGAATGGTTTTTGGTCACTGGTCGATAAGCGGGGGGAGCCAGACGGCGAGCTAGGTGGCTGAGGAGGCTTGGTGGTGGTCCTAGAGGTGGTTATAAATCGGAGTCGATCTGGGTCGACTGGCGAGAAGTCAAATCCTACTCTGCCGGCATCCCCGCATGCTTTTGTGCAAGGGGATCGATCCAACTCGATTCATAACTAGGGTCAATGACCTGGGTTGACCCTTGACACGATTCGGATCCGTAGATTCAACCCGGAACGCTTTGGGTTGATTCGTTGACCTGGGTCGGATTTGACCCGACCCAGGTCCGCCGACTAGCCCTATTTTATTGTTATATTAATATTATATTATTTTTAATTAAAAATATATTTTAAAAAAAACATTAATAAAAAATCTTTTTTTATTTTTCTTTTAAAATTAGGAAATAGTTTAGAAATTAGTATTTTTCAATATTTTTCTAAATTATATGAATTATTTGATTAATGATCATGTTTAAATCGGATAAGCTTATAGGGCTATACGGTAATATTTTGCATGTTATTTTTTACATATTGTTGTATTATTATTATGCATGTTTTTAATTATGATATAATTGCATAAATTGTCATGTTTTAAATGTTGTCGCCTTAGTTAGGGTAAGAACTCTAGGTTGTATATCTAGTTTGACTGCTAAACGTTAATGATTATGCACTTGCTTGATTACCTCACATATTAGAAGAAATATCCTAAAATCAATCCAAGCTGACTCATGAATATTTTCTGGAATAACTAGGATAAAAAGGTACAAAAATGGCACTAGTCACCCAATTAGTGTAACTAAGCTCTTGAATTCATTTAATCTCTGGTTCGTAAGAGCATGGTGATTCTCTCGTCACCTTACTTGGGTTTCTAATTAACCAATCCCAAACTGATTAGTGGCGACTCCTAGATAAAAATCACTTACAGGTTAAAAACTTAAATCCTAAGTCATGATATGCTATGGGCTTGGGAGAGCTCAAGTTAAGTCCTAGACCTAAATTTAGTGCATATTAGGCGAGACCCCCCTTTTTACGATAAAAAAACTTAAAGTCGGTCCGACAAACTGGCGACTCCGTTTGGGACCTTTTTTAAGTAGACTTAGGCCATAAATTTTATCCTATTCAAAAACATTTCTGTTTGGCAACAAGGATTCTAGGCACATCCCTAACTTGTGAGGGTTCATTCCCTAAACATTTGAAGTGATAATTGTTTTATGAATTGTTGTGCATGCTTTAATGATTTAACACTATACTATTGTACACACAACTATGCCGCCGAACTTGGGTTGAAATAGGGCATTTTAGGATGGTATTAAGAAAGATACGATTTCGAATACGAACCTGCGATGTAGAGGTTGCCTTTCTTTTCCCCAAAAATTCTTTCTAAATGTCGTAAAGTGTCTATCTTTAGCCGCTATCTACGTGACTATAAGGCATTCCTTTAGACTGAGCCGAGGTTAGAAGGACTTGATACCAACGCGAGACTGCAACAGTCAAACATCCTTTTAGCTTCACTTTGTTAAAGCCATCTAGATAGAAATTGAGGCTCACTTCTCATGTGCATATCTCTGTGATTGTCATGGTTCCTAGTAAAGTAAGTTTTCTATTTCTATACTTTGTAATTTATTTATTTTTTTTATGTCCTGGTAGGTCCATGATTACTCTAGGTTAGTTGTAGATTTAATACTGTAGTTGTGTTTGAAGAAATAATCACGAAAACATTTTCAGAATATTTACTTCCAATTCACGCCCTTGTTTTTTTTATAAGCAAGTTATAAATCATTTTTTTCCCTCCGATTCCTTGTCGTTTTCAAATAAAAGGGGGAAAAAACTTGTGCATAAATGAAAAAGGGTGCGCCCCGTTAACACTACCATGGTCTTGGCTTGGTAATACCCGAGGAATGAGCGGTCCGGAGCGACTGGGGTTCGAACCCCAAGGTTGCCGTTGTAAAAAAATAATGTATAAGAAAATTTTTTTGCATCTTTTATTTTTTGCAAGAAAAGAAAAGTATCCTTACCAAAAAAAAAAGTATTTGACTAAACAAGGTATGAAAATATATGGTTAGACTAAGTCATGGATTGATCCTTTATGAAGTTTTGTACTCATTCATTGCTACTTCTTGACAGGTAGTTATGGATTATACATATTCGACAGGTAAAAATGGCCGAAGAAAACTTGTCGAATTGTCTAAATAATATGGAAAGCGAAATGAATATGGTTTTTAATGCAATCGAAAATCTCACGAAGCAAATGGAGTCCATCCATAGCAAACTCAATCCTATGCTTGCATTAATCGAGGTGATGTTACCGCAATCGTCTACTGGCAATGATCAAGCCACCGCTAGTGACAGCAAGATGCCCATGCTAGAGGACGACCACTTCCACTTGCCATTAGGAAGGCTGACTTGTAAGTGCACCAATGATAGAACACGAAAAACACCTTGTGAAGGTCGAAGGGATGTTGAAATAGTTGTAAGGCCCGCAACATTCTATCTCACTTGACCTGTCTATGTACAAAAGGGTCAAGGTGCTAGAAAAACTCCAGATACCAGAATTCGAGAAATATAATGGCACCTCATGCCTTAGGCACCACTTGCACATGTATCATGTGCGAATGACCCAGTATGTCCCAGTATGTCGATAATGAACCCCTCATGATCCAAACATTTCAAGCAAGCTTGACAGAGTCAGTTTTGACATGGTATGTGTCAAAAGATGTAGATGCCTTCAAATCTTGGGATGATGTCGCTTATGCATTTGCTAAGCGATACCAATTCAACCTCGACGTCACATTTTCTCGTGATGACCTTGAACGCGCTGAGAAAAAGAAGATTGACTTGTTCAAAAAATATGTCACTAGATGGAGGAATTTGGCCGCCCAGGTCACCCCAGATTTTCCTGATCATGAACAAATGAAGTTGTTCATTAAGTCTCTTCCGTATGAATACAGACACCGCCTAGTTGGTGCCACTGCTGAGTCACTTAACTGGCTTGTTCCAATAGGTGAATGCATCGAGATGGGATTGCACGAAGAGTGGTTTACTGACCCCGCCTCCACAAGCAATAGACTCAGCATGAAAAAATAGAATGAGCTCCTCGCAGATGTGGATTTCACATACATCCAGACCGCTTGTTCTCCCCCAACAGGTTAGATGAGCGGTGGGCAATAGCTGGCCTTAAGTCGCCAGCTGGCCCAAAGGCGAAGTAATAAAAAACTATTCACTCCACTTCCTGGATTCCTGTCTCAGGTGCTGACAATTCTCCAAAAGAAGGGCTTGCTCTATACTGAGCCGACGCGTTCTAATCCTGAGAACTCCTCCAATTATGATCCGTCCGAGAAGTGTGACTATCATATTGGTGAGGTAGGGCATTCAACTAATGAGTGCTACACTCTTCAGGGTCGGATCTAAAGTTTGCTAGACAAGAAAGCTTTCTCATTCCAGACCGGTGGAGGGAATGGATGCAAACCTGTTTGAGTATAACTTCTATCACTTCTTTTGCATGAATCCCTAAAAAAGGGGCCATTTTTGTATTTTGTCGTCATTTCTGCTGGAAGAGATGTCTTCTTGAACTCCCTCTTCCCTAAGATTGTAAATCCACTTGTTATAAATAAATAATGTCTGGAGGGCATGAGGTAGTATCCCAAACCGGGCCGCTGATGATGTCCAGTCATGTAAAGGAAAGTGCTTTGAGACCTGGCCTTCCTCATGATTCCTCGTTTTTAAACTTTTGAAAATAAAACGAACATTTTATCATTTTTCAAAAAGGACTAAAGAAAGATGTATATGCTCATAGCCTTGTTTTGTTTTTCTAACTCACCCACTTCGTGTCTCAGAGCATACCCCCATTTTGATTTGGGGCATATGGAAATGACACAAACCGAAGAAGACATCAGCCGCTGGTAATGATCGTGGACCGACCAATCCGATAGCGGCAGTCTGAGCAAAGATCATCAAACCTTCAAAATGAAATGTGGGGCAAATCTCATTACTACTAGTGTGAAATTTCAACCCTGGAGAATCACATGAAGTGTTGAGCATTTGTTGACTCCACGATAAGTGGAACATCATTTCATACGAGAAAGTTGGGGGAAACCAAGAAGAGATTACCCCTTCTAAAAGAAAAATGTAGGTCATATTCCTTAACAAATTTTGCAGGTGACAAATTGAGGAACATACTAGACTTTGACGTGCTAACGAGCCGGATAGAACACAAATGTTGAAACTTCTCAAACAAAACACAATAGAATACTAAAAGGATGTATCTCGTTCTTTTTCTTAGCCCAAATCAGTGCAAGCAACTAATATGTTTCTTTCTTAATGTACAGAGTGCACTTAATTTGGAAAGTAGACCAAGGGGCATGGAATGACGGAATTCCCCAATCCAGCAAAAAGGATGTATTTCATTCCAAAAGTTCATCCACTTTAGCATGAAAATGACATGTCCCTTTCTTTTGTATAGGGCGAAAGGTCCAGCACAAGTGTGGAGGGGCAACATGCATCAAAATCATTCGACTAAATGCAAAGTGCATTTGGTTTAGGCAACACTTAGCCAAGAAAGCACACGAGGACCAAGTCATCAAATTCACCGTGAAAGGGTGTATATCGTTCCTAAGTTGAGTCCAATTGAAATTAGGAATAACATGTTTTATCTCCTTTCCACAAATAAGGAGCATTTTAGGTCACCAAAGGAAGAGTGACCATCACCTATAAAATATGATGATACATAATCTCACGACTTGCGAGAGAGTTAGTATAGTCCAACCAAATGTCGTAGAAGCCGACAACAATGATTCTGACAATTCTAGTGATGATCCTACTGAAATATGAAGAAATTGGATAGCAAACATCGTTGCAGAAATTCGTAAAAGGCCAAGTGATCACTGATATACTAGCTAAATGCCCTAGGGAAACACATGAAAATGATCTCCCGGATGATCGCATTTCATCAGCAGAAGAACATACGTGGACCATGTTCTTCGATGGAGCAGTAAACTTGTCTGGCTCTAGCACAGGGGCAGTCTCAATATCTCTAGATGGACAACATTATTCTATAGCCGCGAAATTGGTATTTCTCTGTGCCAACAATATAGTCGAATATGAAGCGTGTATTCTCGGTCTGCAAGTAGCTATCGACATGAAAATCATCAAACTAAAAGTGTTTGGTGATTCTGCCCTAATCATTCTCCATACTGTGGGTGTAAGGACCTCGGCCCCACCACGCTTCCTCTGCGCCACTCCTTGTGTAATATTGTCCGCTTTGGACACTAAATCCTCACGGTTTTAAAACGCGTTACCCAAGAGTTAGGGGCCAAGCCTTATAAGCAACCCCAGGACTCCCCTTAAGCGATGTGGGACAGAGACATGCCCCCTGCCATCCTAGAAGCCTGCTAGGAGCCGCTCCTTGTCCAGGCCCTCGAACCCCGGCGATCACTCCCCGCCCTCGTCGGACCGGGTCGTTACATTCTCCCCTCCTTCAAGTACAGCGTCCTCGCTGTGGCCCTACATGCGGTCGGGAGTCGGCTCTAATACCATTTGTAAGGACCTCGGCCCCACTACGCTTCCGCTGCGCCACTCCTTGTGTAATATTGTCCGCTTTGGACACTAAGTCCTCACGGTTTTAAAACGCGTTACACAAGAGTTAGAGGCCAAGCCTTATAAGCAACCCAGGACTCCCCCCTAAGCGATGTGGGACAGAGACATGCCCCCTGCCATCCTAGAAGCTTGCCAGGAGCCGCTCCTTGTCTAGGCCCTCGGACCCCGGCGACCACTCCCCGCCCTCGTCGGACCAAGCCCTCGGACCCCGGCGACCACTCCCTGCCCTCGTCGGACCGGGTCGTTACAGTGGGCGAATGAAAGACTGGGAATGCTAAGCTAGTACCCTATCATGACTATTTGAAAGAATTGGTTACAAAATTCAATGAGATCTCATTTGATTACCTACCTAGATCTCATAACCAATTCGCCGATGCACTGGCCACGCTATCATATATGTTCCAAGTCATCAATGGATTAAAAATATAACCTTTGAAGATTGAAGTCCTGACCAGACTAGCCCATTGCATAGCCGTGATCGAGGAACCGGATGGTAAACCATAATATTACAATATCATTAATTACATCAAGGAGCAGTAGTTCCCTGAAGGAAGTACCCCTATAGATAGGAGGTACCTAATGAAGATGGCGAGACGAGTGAAAAAAATTCGATGTCTGTAAGTTAAAGGGATTTCTCGCATAAGGTACGATAACCAAAATGACAAGAAGCAGTTCATTTCTCTGCCTCGTACACTATCGGTGATCATTTTCTTAACCATGTGAAGCCCATACACTTGGAGGTTCATTTTAAATTACTTCTATGAAGAACCACCCCACATTTGAGCAACTAGAGGTAAGTCAGCATCGCAAGGTGAGAAAAATGAATGAAAATTTTCTTGCTCTCACTTACATCAATCTTTGAGTGTTATCATTACAATTAAATTCTCACGATAATTTAAGTACCCTAGGATAATGAAGAGCAATTTTTCTTCTATCCCATACACTTATATCTTTTGCTAACCCAATTGAGTCGGCGATTTCATTTCGTATGAACCCAGTTGGTGGTCATCCCCCACACTAGGGTAAGGTAAAAGTCATCACAGTTTGAACATCATGTTCCGGAGTGTCAATTGAAGTTGAAGCCCCCAAGAGCCTAATAATATTGTTTTGTTCAAAACTTGTCTAGGTTAGTTCCTAATAGCACCAAAAGAAAAGAAAAAAAAATAATGAAATCAATTAATGAAAATTAAGGGCATGAAAAAAAAGCAATGTGCCTGGTAAAAGCAAGACTAATACCCATAGACAAAATCGAAAAAATGAATTCCAACTGTAAAGGAATTTGTATCTCCAAGCGAATTTGTAATTGTTGGACAAAAGTACAAGAAGCCAAAACACCAAATCACCCTGGGGAATTTTCCAAGAGGATTTTGACGGTGGAGAAGAAGACTGGTGATAATACCAAGATAATTGCCAACTCTCACCCCCCATACACACAGTTTTTAGTCTAACGATCCTTTTGTTTCTTAACCTATGAACCGAGCCTATGTTACGTCCTTCATAAAGTCTCTTTTGACTAGGGTGCTTGAATTAACGTAGAGTTTGAAATGATTATGAACATCGCTTGAGAAAGTGCGAGAAAGACTATTTCTGTCTCATTTTGTAGAGTTTTTGACTTGTAAACCCGGAGATGATTGCGAAGTATTTTCTTTCACGGCCTTGACTCGGACAGTCTCCTTTGATGAGCCATTGACCAAGCTTGCATTACGATCCTGATAAAGACCTCTCAAATTGATAAGATCGTACCACTTGCGAGAAAACTTAGACCCTTGTTGAAATAACGACGGTCAGATTGAATGTTTTCAATATTCTCGCATTAATGATCGGGACCAAACAATCCTTTTCAATGAGAGCGAGTGGAAAGTCCTTTTCAATTGAAAATCCCTCGTTTGACATCCTAAGAAATTCACATTGCAAGCGAAAATTGTCTCAATTGATAATTACCCTCAGTGGATATTTGGTGATGCAAACATGGAAAAATCATTATGCACGAGCTTTAAAAATGCACATTCTGGAATAGCTTAGTTTTTCTGTATCCTTGATGAATGCATTCATATTTGCACTAATCGTCTTTGACAGATAAAATGTCTTTAAAGACTCAAAGAGTGCCTGACTTTTGGAGTGTCTCCAAAGATGTCCCAAAAACTCTTAAATGTTCCCCCCAGCAGAATGGACAAGGCATGCCCCGGCAGCTTGGAGTCCCCTTTTCATGGGCAACAAGGCTTGCCCCGATAGCCTGTAGTCCTCCTTTTCATGGACATTGCTTCCGCAACTTGAAGTCTCCTCAACAAGATCGACACAATGTGTTTCCGTAGCCGAAGTCCCCTCATTGACCTGACGTCCTTTAATGACTCAAAGTCCCTTCTTATTCTCCAGCGGTGTAACCAAAAAAGAAGTTCAGATACCAAACTGATACACTTGTTCCCCCAGTGAAGCTGACATGGCACGCTTTTGCATACCGGAGTCCCTTTTAACACCTATCGGTGAGGACTCATTAGACAAATCATCAAATCCTCGGGCGAGGATAATTGTTTGAGTTTATTCAAGACCTGCTGGCTAGGAACCACCAAGTAAACTCAAAGCTCAAGCCTATCCAAATCCATTTGATCCCACAACAAACAGGTCAACAAATCCAATATTATTTCGAGGGTGCTGCCCCCGAGCCCTCGCCCGCTCATCGGTGAGCAGGGCCGTCGTTCGCTCACTGAGGAGCGAAATCCTCGCCCGCTGTCCGGTCAGTGGGACCCCTGTGTCGAGGGCGCTGCACCCGAACCCCTGCATTCCGTGCGCAGAGATCACATGTTGTTGGATCATATTTCAGTTTTCCTAAACTCATGTGGGCATATCAAGTATGAAAAATAAGAGTTCCCGAAGTATTTTTGTCAACTCCAATAGAAACTACATATAGAGTTTGCGACACACGAGAAAATTAAAGACCTTGTGGGATTATGTATGTTTGCTATGGTTGCCAACCAATTAATTGCAAAAAAACATGATTGCTTTATTGGGCTGGCAAATCACGTGGATCATGGTAGTTCACAAGTTCGAGCTGGTCTCGACTTGGTACTCGAGCTATTCAAATTCGAGTTTGGCTCGATTCAACCATAAAATCGTGGCGCGGGCCCCGCGCCCCCCCAACTTTATTTGTCCAAAGGTGAAATTTATATCAACTGACGTGTAAGATGGAGTTGACCAGAATTTGGAGATTTGAATGCCGTGTAGAGAACTTCATTTCGTCGACAAAAAACTTTGGCCGGTCGACAAGCGAATTCGTGGTTTGGCTTGTGTGCACTGTCATGTCCTACCTATAGCCAGTGCTGGCTTATGAACTAATGTGCATTAGAAGAAATGGAAAATAATAATAAAAAAAGGGCAGGGAGACGAGACAAGACAAAAGAAGCACGCACACACGCATATTGGAATCATCATAGGACAATGGGTACGGAGTTGATTATATTACTGAAGAGTACAAATTCATCAATTTTCTTTTTCTTGTGAATGAGAAAAATGAAAAGCATTGCGCATGCCGAGGTGTATGTGATGATAAGAAAGATTAATATCGATCGTGTTGGCATCGTGGCTTCCATACGAAAGTGGAACCCTCTTATCTATTGTCGTTAAAGCTAATGCATTTTGACAAATTTGCATTCTTCTTTGGTTATGATGTGATGTTGGAGCTCATCTTCGTCGTCCCACTCGGTTCTTCAGTGCTCAATCTAAGGCGCCCACCGTAGCACACCAATTACGGTTCCACCAACCCTCCCAATTCGAGAAGGTTTTGATACTTTTTTATTGTTGATATTTAGAGTTAGAGAGAAAATAATGACAAAATATTTATGGTGACTCAATCTCATTTGGGGTATTATATATATTTATATGAGTGACCAATTACAATTAGTATACAGATAGAAACATATTTAAAGAAAGACCTTATAATACATATAAATTATACATTAATACTCCCCATCAATCCAAAACAGGTGTAATGACTGAAAGATTGTATCTCAATAGCAGGTGACGTGGACTTAATAGTCCCTTGGTGAAGATGTTTGGCAGCTAATTTACTATAGGCACGTAGCGAATATGTATATCGCTCTCGAAAAAAGTGAAAAGCCAACTTAATATGTTTGGCTAGAGCATGAAACATGGGATTGAGAGTAGATATATGACAGAGATGTTGTCACAATAAATGGCAAGAGAATTAAAAAGAGGGACTCCGAGCTTACGAAGTAATTAAATAACGATTCCAAATAGTCTCAGTAACACAGTGAGCGACAACGCGATACTCAACCTCTGTACTCGAACGGGTTATGGTGGTTTTTTCTTGGCACTCCATGAAACAAGATTGGCGCCTAGAAAAATACAAAACTAGGGGTGGAATGTCGAGTATCGAAATACCTAGCCCAGTCTGCATCTGCATAAGCAGTCAATGAAGTGAAAGAACACCGCTCAATGAGAAATCTGTGGGTGCATGTGGATGCTAAATACTGATATATAAATTTTACGGTTGGGAGATGAAGTAATTTGGGTTGATGCATGAATTGGCTAACCAAGTTCAGAACAAAACTAATATCAAGTCTAGTCATGGACATATACCTTAGAGCACCAACCATCCGTCGATACAATGTCAGAGAAGCGAGAAGCACACCATGGTTAGTAGATAACAAAGTAGTCAAGGCCAAAGGAGTACATACAGGCTTAACCTTAACAAGGTCAAACTTGCGCTAAAGGCCATCAACATACTTAGCTTGAGTTAAAGAGTATTGTTAGAGTGGTGATTAGCTTGAATGCCGAGGAAATAGTGAAGTGGTCCAAGATCCTTCATAGCAAATTTCAATGTGAGTCGAGTAATCAGAAATTGTAATAAATGAGGAGTATCATCAGATACAAACGATTCCGAGAGGAAGCATAGATGAATAATGATAGGTCGGTTGTACTTGCCATGAAGCCCAAAGATAATAAAAAATTGCTGAAGTGAAGAAACCATGCACGTGAAGCTTGCTTTAAACCATAAATGGCTTTCTGGAGACAGTACATATGATTCGGGAACTCAATATGAGAGAAACTGGGAGGTTGGTGCACGTAAACTTTCTCACTAAGGATACCACGTAAGAAAGCATTCTTAACATGAAGTTGACGTATGGCTTATACCAATGAAATCACAATAGAAAGAACAACCTGAATTGCATTGGGTTTAACGATCGGGCTAAAGTCTTGTCATAGTCCAGTCCGTCTTGTTGCTTAAATCATGGTGCAATGAGGCGAGCTTTGAAGCATTCGATAGTTCCATCGGATTTTTCCTTAATCTTAAAAACCCAATTATAGCCAATTAAATTCTTAGAAGGATTAGGTGGTACAAGATCCCATGTGTGATTAGTGACCAATCCATTAAATTCATCTACCATAACCGCTTTCCAACATGGGTAAAGAATGGCCTTGAAGTAGCAAATCGATGTCTCTTTGTGAAAAGAGCGAGAAAGATTAAAAAAAATTCTGGGTTTAGAAATTCTAGATTTGGTACCAATATGCATAGAATGAATGGGAAGAGAAGAAATAGAAGCGGAGGAGCTGGATAGAGATGTAGAAAGGATTTGTGGGTTTGTCGTGGAAGGAATTTGGTCGGGAGAGGAGACAGGTTTGGACACAGTGAATTGGTTAGGAGGGAGTGGCAGTAGAGGCGAAAAAGAATTGGAAGCAAGTTGGGTGGGCCCGAGAGGTGGGTTAGGAGGTTAGTCAAGAGCAGTGGGGAGAGACTGATGAAAGGCTCGAGGGCCAAGGGAGGTAGAAGGAAAAATAGATTGGCCGGAGGAAACAAAAAGCGAAGGGGTTGAACTGGAACGGTGGGTTACGGGTAGAGGTGGCCACGGTTCGGAACCGTCCGGTTCCGGTTCGGAACCGGCGGTTCCGGTTCGGCGCCACACTTGAACCGGAACCGGAACCGCCCCTAGCGGTTCCGGTTCCGGTTCGGAACCGGCCGGTTCAGGTTCGGAACCGGACGGTTCCGGTTCGAAATTTAAAAAAATTTAAAAATAAATTATAAAATAAATAATAAATTATAATTTTAAAAAACAGAATAGAAACAAGGAAAAAAGACAAAAGAGAAAAAGGAAAAACAGAAAAGTAAAAGGAAAAGAAAAAGAAGAAAAACAGAAAAGGAAAAATAGAAATGAAAATAAAAAAATAAAAAAATTACTATTCTTGTGATAGAACATTATTCAATATAAATTGTGATTAAAATGTAAATTGTACTCAAATTTGGGGACAAAAAGATAAGAGAGAAAGAGAGGGCTTCAACTTAATAAATTATCATTAAGCACATTACAATTCGTTACAACGATCTTAAAAAAAAGGTGTACACTACAATATATATACCCTAAAATTATCCCAAAACCTAAGCATTCCGTGCGCAGGGGACAAGAGGTCACATATCGTCGGATTATATTTCGGTTTCCCTAAGCTCACGTGGGCGTACCCGGTATGAGAAACAAGAGTTCCCGAAATATTTGCCAACTCCAATAGTTCTTTTACCCTCAATCGTCACTACCCGTTCCAGTACCGATACTGATAGCGGTAGTATCTCCATCGTTAAAGAATTCGGATTCATTATTCCGATCTATCTCTTGTTGCCGGTATTGAGCCTTCGTCCAATCAGCAACACAAGCTTGCATCTCCACTGATTCTGGATCTAATCTTGAACGATGTTCGTTCAAAATATTACCTCCGGCACTGAATGCTTGTTCGACCGCAACTGTAGAACAAGGGGTTGAAAAAATCTGTTTTGCAATAAGAGAAAGGATTGGGTATTGGCTTGCGTGCCTCTTCCACCAATCCAAAATTAGAAAATCTGTACCACCTTCGGCTTCAGTAAACTCAAATAAAGTGGTTAGATAACTCTCTAATTCAGAAATATTTCCTATTACTCCCTTTTGTTTTTTTTGTCTATGTAATAAAAGTTGATACCCTCTACTAATTTTACCTGTATTGTCATTTTGTATATCCGTAGATTGAGAAGATCCAATATCACCTAAATTATATTTAGTATAAAATTCATTATATAATTCTATTACTACATTTTTAACATCACGTAATATGGTTGTAACATTTGTCACATCATAATGTAAACATTGATAATATACACGCAAAAAATCATTTAAGCCATCCAATTTGCAACGCGGATAAAAAACACAAGCAACTAAATAAATCATGGGAATTTCACTATAATAATGAAGCCATTTCATTTTCATTGCAACTATAGTATCTTGTAATTCAACATCATTTTCATATTCATCAAAAGTTCCGACAATATTAATACACTCTACTAAAAATAAATGTGTAGTAGGATAATAAACACCGGACAAAGTATAAGTTGCATCATTAAAAACCTTTAAAACATCTAAAATTTTTTGGCAAATATCCCACTCTTGTGGGTATAAATTAATCTGAGGTATATTATTAGAAATGAATGCACATAATAAATCTTTATATGCTAAAGATTCAGTAAGCAAGTGGAAAGTAGAATTCCAACGAGTTGGAACATCTCTTGGAAATCTTTTTGGCTTTGTGCCATTTTCTCTACAAAATCTACCCCATTCTTTCATTTTTTGGGGATGTTTCCATAAAAATTGAATCGCCTTTTTTATTGGTTGAAGAAAAATATCAAGAGTTTTCAAACCATCTTGTACACATAAATTTAAAACATGACAAGCACATCTAATGTGAAAAAATTTTCCGCCAAAAGAGGGTTTGCAAATATTTTCTAACTCGGCAATTGAAGCGGTATTTGCTGCGGCATTATCAAAACCAATTGAAAAAATTTTGTTAAGCAAATAATATTCTTCTAAAACTTGCCTAATTATTCTATAAATATTATTTGCCGTATGATGATCATCGAAAACTCTAAATGCAATAACTCTTTTTTGAATAGTCCACTCGTCATCTATCCAATGACATGTTATGCCCATGTAAGAATGA
Source organism: Syzygium aqueum (assembly GCA_031216185.1). Classification (NCBI taxonomy): domain Eukaryota; kingdom Viridiplantae; phylum Streptophyta; class Magnoliopsida; order Myrtales; family Myrtaceae; genus Syzygium; species Syzygium aqueum. The sequence goes on from CM062240.1 coordinate 326,254, forward strand.
TTTTGCCAATTATCACTCCAAATATCACTACCTACATGCACGCATCCATTAAATTGCATAAAAAAGTTTTGTAAATCTTTTTTTCCTTTTTTGTAAAGATCTTTAATTACTCGTTTAATTGAATTTCTAGGAACACGTTTTGCTTGTGGAGCACATGCTTTTTGTACAAATTCATTAAAACCAAATCTTTCTCCAAAATTAAATGCTAAATGCTCAACGGAAATAAATTTGCCTAATTCTTCCTTATAAGTTTTTTCATTAAAACGAAAAAAAGGGGAAGTGTTAGGATTGACATACCCGGAAATTTGTTGTTGCCCGATATCGATTCCCGTTTCGGTTGGATGTTTGCTCCTAAGATGTCGTTTAAATGTTCCATATCCTTGTCCACCTGTATATTTATATATTTTTCCACAATATTTACAAATTATATCATACCTTTTTTGACCGATATCAAACCTTTCCATTTTCGTAAAGTGATTCCAAATGTCAGATGTAAATTCCCGTTCCGTTTCCTTTGTTGTAGATATTTCGGCAGGAGGATGAAAACTTTCTTGCGTCGGGACGCGCTCCACGTCGGGAAAAATGTTGATTTCATCATCTTGAAAATCTGCATATTCATGAGGATCAAAAGAATGATGGGATTCCGTCGCGATATTCTTACCTTTGCCAGTTGGCACTCGACTTCCACTTGCCATTTTTCGAATGTATTGAGAGAATTGAGCGGATTAATTGGGAGAATTAAGAAAGAATTGCGTGGATTGAGAAAATTGAGAGAATTTGCGAGAATTTCGAGTATTGAGAAAATTTGAGACTTGACTTGAGAGAAGAGAATTGGAGAGAATTTGAGAGAATTGTGTGTGTATTGTGAGAATTTGAGAAAATTTATAAGAAAAAAATAGAACAAAATTTAGAATTAAAAAAATAAAACATAACCGTTGCAAAATTACAACGGTTATGTATCCCCCAACCCAACGGCAGGCTGCTGCACTGCACAGCTGCAGCATGGCCTTCAATGCAGGCTGTGCTGCAGTTTTTTTTTTTTTTTTTTTTAAATTTTTTTTTTAAATTTTTTTTTTAAAATGCCCGTTTTGGGGCGTAGGCGTAGCCGCGTAGCCGTTGCCCCCGAGTTCCCAACGGCAGGCTGTGCAGCCTTTCTTTTTTTTTTTTTTTTTAAATAAATTTAAAATTTAAATTTTTTTTTTTTCGCAGAACCGGCCCGGAACCGGCGGTTCCGGGCCGGTTCATATTTTTCTGGAACCGGAACCGGGCCCGTAGGCCACGGGCCGGTTCCGGTTCCGAACCGCGGGCCCGGTCAATGGTTCCGGGCCCGGGTTTGACCGGGCCGGTTCCGGGCCAAACCGGCCCGTGGCCACCACTAGTTACGGGACTAAGAGTTGAAAAAAAAATTAAAAATGGAAAATTATTCTCATCAAATAATGATTGACAAAAACACGACCACTTGATTGATCAAGGCAACAAGCCTTTGTGATTCGACGAATACCCAAGAAATACACATGGCAAATAATGAGGTGCCAGCTAATGGGAGACACGAGATGGAAGAAAATGACAACAAGTACACCCAAAAATCAAAAGAACGAGTGATCAAATCGGAACCCAAATAAATGGTGAAAAGGAGAAATATTAGACACAACAAATAAAAGCCAATTAATAGTGTAAACACTAGCGAGAAGAGCATCAACCGATATGAAGGAGGCATATAAGCATGGATTAACAAGGTTCAAGACATTTCGACTAAATGTTTGATTTTGCGTTCTGACAATTCCTTTTGAGATGGGGTGTCTAGACAAGTAAAGCGTTGAATGATACAATTTTCACGTTAGTATAGTCGGAACGAATTACTGGTATATTCACCACCCTCATTAGTTTGTAAAAATTTAATTTTGGCATTACATACTTCATATTTATTTTTATGAGAAAAACCCAAGTGAACTGAGAGTACTCATCAACGAATAATACAGAATTTTTGAAACTAGGACCGGATAAATTTGGTCTTGTCCATACATAAAAATGAATTACGACTAAATGAAAAGATGCACAATGACTAATAGACTCAAAAGGCAATCAATGAGATTTGCCCACGAAACAGGACTCACAAGTGGCCAACTTAGAACTAGAATTGCAAACACAACTCAAAACTTATTTATTAGGATGGCCAAGTCGAGCATGCCAACGAGTGAGTGAAGCAAAAGAAGCCACGATAGGATGTAAGTGAGATGACACCAATAAGTTGGAAATCGGATTAGGATCATGAGAAGAATCGGGTCGGAGGAGAGCATTCTTGATTCACTAGTCCTTTAAAGAAAAGGATGAACCATTAAAATCAAGGGTTAATACCACGGAAAATCCTAAACTTGTATACTTGTGATAAATTTAGCCTAAATTAATTTGCTAACAAAGAAAAACCCCAAACTGGTACAAATGTGATAAATTTACTCAAAACTAATTTTTTGACCACAAAAAATCTAAATTGGTATACTTGTGATAAATTTACCCTCCGTTAAATTGGATTAATACCATGAAAAATTATAAATTGATAAATTTGTGGCAAACAGAAGGGTAAAACCCTAAACTGACACACCTATCAACTGCCACATATCACTCAACTCAGCAATTTGATGGTAAAATTTAACGGAAACTAATGAAGGGTAAATTTATTACAGGTGTACCAGTTTGTGATTTTCGATGGTCAAAAAATTAGTTTTAGATAAATTTATCACAAGTGTACAAGTCTGAGATTTTTTATAGTATTAACTAGGGGTGAGCAAGATGAACTGCCTAAACAAGGACCAGATCTGATCGATTGGTTTGGTCCGGTTCTCTGGAATATCAGTCTAGTTCTTGGTTCCTAAAAATGGAACTAGTTTTCGAGCAGCCCGGTTCTTGGTTCTAGGGTGAGAAAAGGACTGGACCATACCAGACCAATAAATATATATTTTTCTAATTTTTTCATATATATATGAAAAATATTTAATATTGGTTCCATTGGAACCGATTGTTCAATTTTTTCATATATTATATATATTTTTGCAATTTTTTCCATGGCCTTATGGGATCACATCAGAACTACAAAGAAAAGAACAAAACAATCGGTTTCCAATGCACAAATAATAGTTAATATTGGTCCAATTGGAACTAGACCAGACTGATGGTCCGGTCCACGGTCCCAAGAATAGATGGTCTGGTCTCTGATCTTAGAAATTGAGAATCGGTCTTCCTAGTCATGTTCTCAATACTTGGGTTGGATCAGACCGAACCAGGAACCACTCACCCCTAGTATTAACCCTAAAATCAATAGCACAAGAATTTGTACAACAAAATTGAGTAATTGAGAGGAGATTGCGAGCAAGATTAGGGACATGATAGATAGGAGATAACAACAAAGATTGAGAACCAGTATGTAAAAAGGTTTTAGCGACTTGCTTAATAGGCAATAAACAACCATCACCAACCGAAACTTTTGTCAAAATGTAAAAGGGTCTAGGATTTAGGATTTTATCAATGCCACTAGTCATGTGTGCCAACGCTCCACTGTCAAGTATCACATTGGATTAAAGGTTTCATCAATTGAGAGAGCTGAGAAGAAGTACAATAGATTAGTGGTAGTGAAAGCACGGTTGAATCGTTGTCGACATTGTAGTACGATGTGCCTAGCCCCATTATAGATCTGACAAGTAAGATGATGTTGGGAAGAGCAAGAGATAGTGAGGTTGGGAGCACGACCATAATTTGAGTAGCAGCATAGAAGATGGAAGAGGAGGTGAAAGTGGGCGTAGTGTTGTTGAGAGGTGATGACAAATTGCTATTAAGAAAAAGAGAAGATAATGGGTTAAAAGTAGTAGAGAAGAAGAAAAGTTTGGAGATGCATTGGACATTGTTGAGATAATAATTGGAGCAAAGGAAGTGTTGATTTAGGGTAAAGATGTTGAAGAATTTGATACGGCTTTCTACTATGATATCATGTTAATATTTACAGTCAGATTAAAAGTAATGACAAAGAATTTATGGTGATGAAACCCCAATTAGGGTTATGTGGTATATATTTATAGGAGTGACGAATTACAGTAAGTATACAGATGAAAACTTAAATGCAGAAAGACCCATAATACATATAAAGTACACATTAATATCTATGTACTCGTGGTACCTCCGTATACCCCCAAGTTTCTGTCTTAATGTCAGCACAATGGCAATTCTAATCTTTGATAAGCAAGATGTTCCTTAATTTACATGTAAATCCAATAGAACTTTGGGGCCCGCAGCCTCAAACACACATTTAGAAACATGGAAATGGAATGAAGGTGGATATATGGTCCCACTAATTAATTCGTCAGGAAAAATTCGATTCGGGATTTCTTAATTGTTAACGAAGATCTAGGGATTTTACACAAGAAACAAACCGTGTAGAGGTTAATGCTATTACTTTACAATAACTTAAGTTATCTCCGAATGCGAGCATCAACATCCATCTTTTAGGTCCGTCCACCTTCTCTATTAGCTCTTGTTGCAGATGCACTAATTTATGAATATATTTTATAACTTTGATAACCTGATTCACAAACCAAACAAAAGACAAAAAGAATGTGTCGTGATATCTTCTAGTGGCTATCACCCACTACTGTTGTCCTTGCTCTATTTTATTTTTTTATTCCATTCTACTTTAGATTTCAAAACTGAATATGCCTCTTGTGGACTTCCAAGCAGTTAATAATTTATCAGTATCTCTGACGCCAGGAGAAAATATGAAACGGCGTTTTGTTTGGTCGTATTCTTGCATTTCCATTTTGCGACCGTACTATTTTATCATCACTAAAGCGAAAGACACTCGTAGCTTTTACCAATTAAGTGATGGAGTAATGCTAGACATACTAAAAAAATCTTACGAAAGCTCTCTTACTAAACCGCGTGGCAATCTCTATTGGGTGCTGTCACATCACTAGTAAGAGACTTTAAGCTTCTTATACTAAGTGTAATATTTTCCTTAGTGGTGTGGCCTAACCTCATCAGATCCATGAACAAATCAACTGCCCTTTATGCAGGTAACACCATCGAACAATCGTCATCGAGACATTTCCACCGAGAAGTTACTGCATGGTCTATAAATCATGTGGACCGTACCATTTGCAGGTCCCATCTTGGGATACATCCAAAATATTTATAGTAATACAACCCTAGGTGATGCTTATCAAATGAAACACTCAAGCCAGGTGCAATGAAAGTGTGGATTGATTATCCATGTTTGCCTCTTGGTTAAGTTCCTTCGGCCTTGAAACCCAAAATATCAAATTTCATCAAATAAAACTATACAACATGCATAGATAGAGTTTTTTTTTTTGGTTAATTCCACTTGAACTCTCAACTCATTCTCGGACTTTTGTCCTGCCTCTTGCAGGACATGGGATTCGAAACCCACATTTGAAATTATACATCCCCACCCCTAGCATTTCATGAGAAAGTGGAAATTCGAATTCCTTATCTCCTCCTTTTTAAATAAGAAGGGTGGCCACTGAGGCAAACTCCAGTAGTTACATAAATAGAGATTACCTGCAAAAGTTAGGTCATGAAGACGAGCATACATTGATGGGGTATTGGGTTTCCAACGTGGTCTCCAATTTGGAAAGTTGCAAGCAACACACCAAAGCACTCGAACTAATGCATGGGACAAAAGTGGATGACCGCATTATGAGTTTCATAACTTAATTGCATTGCACCTGGGGTCGTGCTGACGCATCCAAATTTTCATGCATTCAAATATTGGAAGTAGGATCATTTTTTCGTTTTCATGCATGCATTTTTTTATATTGTTGGAGGTCGAGAATCTCTTCTTGCCCTTTTCCTTTCACATTTTTTAGAATTCTTACATTGACAGAAGTAAAAATTGATATTAAATTAGTGCAATAGTTGATGCTTTAGTGTCAATTTAGTAAAGAGAGAAATACTAACCGTTCTTAGAAAATTTATTGAATTAATATTGAAAACCAAATGCTGCGCAAAGTCTTTAACGATAAGCTCGAGTCAATATGGCGAGCATAAGATGGCATGTATAACCACTATGTTGACATGTTAATAGTCTGCTTTCGGCTCCATAACAAGAATGAAAAAATAGTTAGGCAAGTAAAGTGCGAATTAGAGAGGGTAGAGGATGAGCAATTACACACTTTTGGCCTTCCCATTGCATATATCAATTTGGATTTATATTACATTTACCGTCAGTGTAATTGCCTTTTTCACACAAATAATCTCGGAATGGAAATATTGACCTATTTTGTGGAATAAAGCTACATGCTAAAAATAAGAACCGTATGTGTACCATTCTCTAAAACCCGCTTACGTGAAAGAAACTTCTAATACCGCTAGTGTGCAGAATAAAAGTAGTATAATGGGATAATGCCACAAATAGTCCATGAACTTTGGCTCAATATGTAATTTGATCTCTAAACTTTAATTTGTTCAATGTAGTCCCTAGACTTTTGCCCAATGTTCAATGTGATCCATGAACTTTTAATTTATTCAATATGGTCCATAAACTTTTGATACATGTTCAATTTAGTCCCTGAACTATATGAAAATGTACAATATGGTCCTTGAACTTGAATTAATGGAAAGACTACATTGAATATTTTTACAAAGTTCAGGGACTATATTGAACATGTACCAAAAGCTCAGAACCATATTGAACAAATTGAAAGTTCATGGACCACATTGAACATTGGGTTAAAGTTTGGGGACTATATTAAATAAATTAAAAGTTCGGGGACCAAATTGCACATTGAGTCAAAATTTAGGGACTGTTTGTGTCATTTTCCCTATTATAATTTATAATTTGTTTCAAGCAGTGAGGATGATGGACACACTTTAAAAGGGGAAGAGCAGGCAAAGGGTTTCTGCATGTGAGCCCGAAAGGAGTGGGTGGAAAGAACCTTATGTTCTCTCAACATCTCACACACACTCAGGAAAGATAATCAAAAAGGTTTGCGGGTTCTCTTTTTTTTTTTGATTCATTTGCATATGTCAAGTGAAGAGTGTGTTTTTCTTCAAAATGACCAGCTCGCTTCACTAACTTCAAGTACATGGCAGATGCACATTTCATTTTTCTAAGCTTCCAAGGTTGCATTCTCTGCTTCTGAGAGGATTAATCCTAACCCAGATCCTCCACTTCGTACCTTTAGTTCATCTAGTTTATTTTGCATGTTGTTTGTACATGTGCACTCTTTGCACTGAGCTGTGAGATTCGATGTTGCACTTAGTTCATATATGAAACTAAGAAAAGAGACGGTTAATTAATCTGAGTGTTTATAATAATTCGAAGGAGACGGCAATGCTCAATTGAATCGTGTCTAATGGGTGTGTATGGTGTTGGTATTGTATGAAGCCAAGGAGAATCATGTTGGTGCATTTGGATTTCTTTGCTTTATTTTTTTTCTGTTGTTTGTACAGAGGAGGGACTGAGCAGTGAGGTCCTCCAGACGTCTAGCTTCTTTTGCCGCATTTGTTTACGAGACCCAACATAATTTCCCCTCCGATTAGCTTGAGCAATGGGCCCGAGGATGACCAGAGCAGTTATCTTGGGCATGTTATGGAGGAGCTCTGTTTCCGATGGAAGCATCTCTGTCTGTCCCTGTCTCAGTCTCTCTGCATGTTAGGTTGTTATCAGGGGAAGTTGGAACTAGGGAAGGTCCCATGTCCTGTCTTAGTAACACAAGTCTTAGACCCAGACATCCGCCGTCTCAGCTACTCCCCCTAGTATGTTCATTTGGACACGTTGACATGCAAATGTGTTCACATGGTATTTCATTACTGAATTAATCATTGTTCTTCCGATGCTATATTTTGGTCTACATCATCCCGAGTTGTTAAATCTCAGTTGCAACTTAAAGGCGCAGCTAGTTGTATAGACACTGAATACGGTCAATCACCGTGCGAGGGTTGGCAATACTTAAAGGCATCTTGAAGATATAATAAATATATTTCCTTTCATCCGCCATCATTTTGGAGGAGTGAGGATGTTTACACTCTAATGAATAAGGCTCAAGTTTTATTGCCTTTGATTCCATTGTGCATGCTATCCAGCTCTTCTTGTTTCTTCCTTTATTACACACTCCACTGCAATATCCTACCAGAGAGGTTGGTATAAAGTGCTGTTTATTTTCTTCTATATGTGATCTAAAGTTCTATGGTGGTTCCTCAGCCATTGCTGTTTAACTTACTATCCTTTGCTCCATCTAGTTGGACTACTTTTTCTTAAAAAACTTCCATACTTTGTATGCTTCTTCAATCTTCATGTTGATCCGATGGCTGTAGCATGGTCATCATGAACTTTGCATATGATGCAGAGCAATGTTGGTGAAAACTTGATGATAATTGATTTTCTGCAGTTGCCAAAAGGCTGTTAGGTCCCCTGCTTTAGGACCGGCCAAGGACAAATTGCCTCTCATCTTGCATTTACTGTAATATGTCTGGGCCAAGTGACTTGAATTCACTGGAAAAGATGCCAGAAGACAGTGCTCAGCATTTATCTAAGAGCAAGTGGAACATGCCCTCCATTGTTTTCTTCAGAGATATAAGGTACAGTATGATGCCTCTCTACATTCTTTTGGTTCCAACAATTCACTTCTGATGTTGAATCTTTGGAGGCAGTTCTGACGTTCATCATCATTAACAAATACATATCTTGCTTACTATATGATCATCTCCTTTTGCTCCTTCGAGCTGCAGCCTATTCTTTTTATGGAGCACATGCTACAGCAAATATGGATAGTGGAAAAGCATTATCTGTTTCATTTGGAAAACTAATGCTCATAGCAAATTTAATTTCAGGCTTGTTTTCAAGATGGATGCGCTTGGCTTAGAGATACTAAGGATTGCAATTCCTGCAGCCTTGGCTTTAGCTGCCGATCCTGTTGCTTCCCTAATTGACACTGCATTTATTGGCCGCTTAGGTCTGATTATTGAACTCTATCTTCACGGTTGAAGCAAATCTGTAGGATTCATCACAGATAGTCCTTTTCTTTTCCCAATAAATGAATGATTGTGACAATCACTTGTGATACATAACAGACCATGCACCAAAAACCACTTTTGCATTTTTGAATATTGAAATAGTGTGTTGCTTAATGTATTGCAATATATCAAAAAGATGCATAAACCACACCAGCAACAGTTTGTTGGTCTCGATTAGATTTGTTTACAAAAGAAAGATAAATTTCGTTGATGAATCCTTAAATTTATTCCAGTAAAGCAAAAGCTAGCTGCCTTTACACCTATCATTGCATTATGTGATCCTATTTTGCACTACCGATAGGACTACATGAGATTGAATGGATCCGCTCTTTTCTGATTCAGACCGGAAAAAGGTTATTAATGAACAGGAGGATGGATATGCATCCCAATGATTTTTTTTATCGCTTATGAACATTTTTCCAAATTCACTTTAGGGTAAAGGACTTCAACATGTTTCATAGGATTGATCTGTTATAACTTAGTACTTACTTACTGGCCGAATTGCTTGTTGGTTACACGCAACATTCTTACTAGTCATTCGTAGCACTTGCTCGGGGAAGTTTTTTCACCAGTTTGTATACTATGCTGGATGCTTGTGATATTTCCCAGAAGGTAAATTGTGATTTTTCTGGCAGGTAGATAAGGAGGGAAACATTATAAACCTACAAAAAAGACAGCTCATTGCGAATTGATTTTTTTATATTATGAATGAATTGCTTTTCTGATTCACATGGATTTCATGCTGAGACCATGTTGTTCGTAGGTCCGGTGGAAATTGCTGCTGTCGGAGTTTCAATCGCTATTTTTAATCAAGCTTCAAGGATTACTATATTTCCCCTGGTCAGTATAACAACATCTTTTGTTGCCGAGGAGGAAACTGTTGGAAGAGTTAATAATGAATCCGCAACAAGCGAGAAACCAGAAAAAGGTTCTATCAAAAACAGTGAAATGAAAGAAGTGATTGCAGACGATGTTGCGCTTGAGAACCTTGAAAAAGGTTCAGCAACAAAGATTGAAAATAAAGAGCTTATGCAAGATAATGGTACTCTCTCTCTCTCTCTCTCTCTCTCTCTCTCTCTCTCATATTTTTAGGTGAAAATCAAACTTCATATCAGTTAGGCTCTAGATGTCAAGTGAAAGTGTAGATTCTGTTCTGTTTGATTCGTGGCCGGTTGGCATTGCCCCAAGTCATATATGAGCGGATTCATCCATCACACTGCTTTCAAAAGTTTGTTAGTTACTATTTTGCAATATATTTATTGACAATTTCGTTGTTGGTCGCCAGATGTGATCCCAAGTACTTGTAACTCTCCATCTGGCACTGACAGCAATGCGGACACATTCAAATCGTGCAAGGAGAGGAGAAATATTCCTTCTGCTTCAACAGCATTAGTTATTGGTGGTATTCTCGGTCTTTTGCAAACTTTGTTCCTTGTATCGGGAGCAAAAACTCTCCTGAATATCATGGGTGTCAAATCTGTAAGTTCCTTTGCAGTCTAAAAATGACCAATAATAGCATTTTGCTAACTGCTGTGCTATGTGCATAATTCCGGTCAATTCGATTGCTTGATCATATGAATGCCTGCCATTTCTTTTTTAATAAAGACTATCAATCTTTAAGATTTATATTGGTGACATTAATCATGAGATAACAAAATGCTCCTTCATAGTAAAGGAGCTGTCTTAGTTACTTGTGTCTTTGAGATGAATCTGGGTTTGGAGATTTTCATTTTCAGCTCGTCCCCTTTCTTAACTGGTTTCGTGATTTCAAAAAGGCAAAGCTGAAGCCAATTCTCACAAACTTGTAGCTAAGAGGATGAAGCAAAGGTTATCGGCTTTGGCTTTTCTACAAGTTCCTCATAGCATGAAACTTGAAGTGAAATACTATCTCTACACTGAAAGCACTCAATTAGAAAATTGTTGGTGGAATGGCATCTTTCTTTCACTTATTTTTGTTTACTAACATCACAAATGCACAAAAATGAGTTAAAATTGATATTTCTGTCCTGTTTGTCCATGTTGTCTCATTGCTCAACTTAAGAAAATTTGAGTCTGGTCTAAATATTGCTTTGGGCATCACCTGACTAGAGTTCGCTGCTTCAAGATCATTGCTGTTGTTTGTTAGATCACATTGCATGTCCAATACAAATGATAATTTTTGAATAACTTACTTGAGATTCATCATCTTCACATGTTTGACAATAAGGTGATTCTCTTTGTCGGTCTAAAGAACTTCTATCTAGCACTAGCAAATATAGCTCCTGCATATGTAAATAGCCCCTTATTGTGCCTTTCTTCCAGAATTCTCCCATGATGGCTCCCGCACAAAAGTACCTGACATTAAGATCACTTGGTGCTCCAGCAGTTCTTCTCTCTTTGGCCATGCAAGGGGTCTTTCGAGGATTTAAGGATACTAAAACTCCTCTTTATGCCACAGGTCAGAAAGATGTTCTCTATTCTTCTTGTTCTCCTTCTTCTTGTTTATTTTATTTTATGCAATGCTATTCCTTTGGAGTGGCATGACTGCATAGGTTCTGGGTAAAATGTTCTAAATTTATGTTCTTTTTTCGGTTGAGACCACGAATATTTCTGTTAAGGTACAGAAGCACATTAGAAAGCCTGGAAGATGACTTCCAGATGTAACAGCATGCTAGAACAGACATTAGTAAGGCATGCAAAGCGGCCAAAGGGTGTTGGGTGAGATGGATGGCTTTCAAGCCGTATGACCCGGCAACCACTCACCTAAGACTGATTCTTAATGACTTCTTTATTACTTGGTTTATAGAAGCATCATAGCTGTCTAGCCTGCCTCTCAGTCATAGTTTTGCTCCTCAAGTGCTTAAATAAGTTTGGCATTCACGAGAAGAGCCACAACTACTTAATTGAAGGACATGGACAGCAATGCCAATAATTGTTAGAAAGTCTCACTATCTAATATCTTTTGTATACAACTTTGGTTAATGGTTACGAATCAAACCAAAGAAGCAAATTTTACATCCTTTAAAAAGACACTGCGTTGACTTAAGGTCTTGGTAAAATCCTTGAAATAGTAAATTCTGTAAGTGCTTCAATCTAAATTGTTGCCTCTGATTGCCTTGAGAGGAAGATGATACTTGTTATTCCTGATGAATTGCAATAACTGCATCTACATACAGTTTGCATCTGTAAACAGCGCTTCTTGATTTTGTGGAGTGGGATTAACTCCCTTGTCAATGTATCAAGGAAGAAAAAGAAATTTATTTCTTGAGATTCATAGACCTTCCACTTGATTTCATTGTTTATTGGTTCAAAGCAGTTTTAGGAGATGCTGCAAATATCATTTTGGATCCCATACTTATCTTTGCCTGCCACTTGGGAGTAAGTGGTGCAGCCATAGCACATGTTCTTTCTCAGTGAGTAAAATTTTCCACCTTTTACTTCTCTACTTGTTTGGTCCATTTGGATTGATGCATTATGGCAAGTGATCCTTTCAGGTACTTGATATCACTGATTCTCTTGTGGAGGCTTATGAAACAAGTTGATCTCTTACCTCCCAGCATCAAAGAGTTGCAATTTCGTCGATTCTTGAAAAATGGTAGGTGGTTGATTTCTAACATCGATATATTGCTTGTGATTACGTTTTCCAAATCAAGAAGTTTCAATTCAAACTGTTTGTCCACCCGACAAAAAGTTGAGATGTGGAAAAATGGTATCGGTAACGCACTTTCAGTAACAAACTTTGCAAGACATGCTGACCATTCTGCAAATGTAGTGTTTATGCCATTAAAACCTGGAACATTAACCTGGATTTTGCTTCCTCTGTAGTTCTAGATTAATCTGAAATATCTACTTTTACCTTTTATCCGTATCGGTTTATGTTTACTTTCTGCTTGCTGGTGCCTGTAGGTGTTCTATTGTTGGCTAGAGTGATAGCTGTTACATTCTGTGTTACATTAGCCGCATCATTGGCAGCAAGGCTCGGTTCAACACCCATGGCTTCATTCCAGATATGTCTTCAGGTGTGGATGACATCATCACTCCTGGCTGATGGTTTGGCTGTTGCTGGACAGGTAAATGCTTCTTTTTCTTTCTTAAACTTGAGGCAGTGAGTTTTTGTACAGTTATATACCTGTCACAAAAGATTGAAACCTCGTATCAAAGAGTATACAGAGGCAGCATAAAAGTTGGCATTTGCCAATTCTAGATAAAACGTATTTTTCTAGAATTGAATGTTCATCAACTTCTGGTCTAATCTCTTGAAAGAATAGCCCATATTTTCACTTCATAAAAACCCAGTCAAACCTCAGCAGAACCTGCAAACATGAACTGGAAAATAGGGCTAATTAGAGTATACTCTAGATCCATTTTCCTTTGGTCATGCGTTGGTCTACAAGGAATGTTTATATTGTTGCTGATACCAATGGGGAATTTTCCATTCGGATTTATCTAATCAGTGCTTATGTTTTTTGACTGATATATGATAGATAATTTCCTTTTCTAACAAATTGTAGGCAATATTAGCCAGTGCATTTGCTGAGAAAGATTATCGCAAGGCAACAGCTGCTGCATCCAGGGTATTACAGGTATGCCGGTTACATTGAACATGAGATTGTTGGAATTGATCTACTTCTTTCTTTTGTTTTCTCTTACGGTATCATCAACATGGGATTCTGACACTTTCGCTTGACGTGTATGTCAATACGAGAGAAGCAGTCTGGCTGTCCCTGAGTCATTCATGTTAAATACTTTAAATAACTATCAAGGAATGATTTATGGAGTGGATAACAGCATACTCTGCGTGTGTGAGCACCTAAACTGATATGAAATTTTTTTTTCTGCAGATGGGTTTTGTCCTAGGCCTTGTGCTTGCTGTTCTTGTGGGGGTTGGTCTGCGATTTGGATCAGGTGTATTTACAAAAGATGTCAATGTTCAACAAATAATTTTTGTTGGCCTTCCGGTACGTCCCCACTAATCAGCAGCATGCTATTCTAATTAAGAATGTTGTACATACAAACTTAATGTTCCTTCCTATGCCAATCAGTTTATTGCAGCTACCCAGCCAATCAACTCGTTAGCTTTTGTTTTTGATGGTGTTAATTTTGGAGCTTCGGATTTTGCTTACTCTGCATACTCCATGGCAAGTGCTGAAAACTTTATTATTTCATGACTTTGGTTTAGCCGAGCTTCCTTTCTAATATTATTGCTCTCTTTTCTTATCTTCCAGGTTCTGGTGTCTATTGTCAGCATTGCTTCCTTGTTCCTTCTCTTTAGGAGCAACGGCTTTGTAGGAATCTGGGTTGCTTTAACAATTTATATGGGTCTTCGTACATTTGCTGGTGTCTGGAGGTAATTTTGGCCTTAACTGAGTCATGTGCAAGAATCTGACTTAATGTGATCTCCAACTCAAGTATTATAGTCGAAAGGCCTGACAAAATCTGATTGACCGACAAGTCGACTTCTTGGTCTTGTTCAATCAGACCAATTTTATCTTTAATTTTTCGAAATGACCATAGTGTCACCCATAAATTGGGCTTCTCTTCCTCCTCTCTGCTCATTTACCCTTCCTTCATTTCTTGAACAATGTTCACCATCATTCCTAAAATTGACTGAAGTGGTTGTTGCATCTGCAGGATGGGAACTGGAACTGGTCCTTGGAGGTTTCTTAGGGGTCAAAGTACACCGCGGGCTTCATAATTCTAGCATATGTAATCTGGCAGCATACCTCTTGTTACTAGTTTTTCATATGTCTCATGTATGTTTCATGCGCATATCATGGTTGACCTGCTCAATAAATCTGTTCAAATGCTGCTGTACATGTATGTCAGAGGGTATATAAGACTAAGACTCTCTCTCTCTCTCTCTCTCTCTCTCTCTCTCTCTCTCTCTCTCTCTCTCTCTGTTGTTGGTGCACGCATCTTCGTGGATGCACCTATTGTAGAAGGTTGTAAGACCAGAAGAGAAGTTCCTCTCCAGGAACAGATATCAAGCACTAAAACTTAGTTCCTGTTAATAACCTGGCTGTGTTTCCATGGACCACTTTGTTGGTCCGTTACAATTCATGCACTCTGTACCGAAGATGTTTGCACACTTGAGGCCCTTGACAATGCCTCATTGAAGCAAATCTCCTTTAGCTGTCCTTCAAGTTTAAGATAGTAGAACGCCAATTATCAACATAACGGCTAGCGACACAACCCCTATCCCAGATTTACCTTGGAAACATTCCTCCATTTCTTGAGGGCGTGTGACTGGCTTTTATACCTCCAAGCATACAGTATTCTCAGTTGATTGTGGCCTCAATTCATTGCCCTCCCTAATTGGAGGGTTAGTAAATGTCGAAAACGATAAAAGATGCATATGCTTAGATATTGAATGGAAGATGGGCGCTTAAATTCCTATGGAGTAGCAAAGATTATCACTTTTTGCATATTTGGAAATCAGAATAACAGTTGATTGTTGTAATTAGATTGCTTCATTATGGTTTTTAATTCATGATTTTTGCGCAAAAATCTTTTCAAGTCACTGCATTAGTGTGACCTAATTGAGAGAACAAAGAAGGCATAAATACGAGTATTCGAATATTAAAGATATTGAATTGCTTGTGAACATTCTTTTTGCTCAATGAAGTGCTTATGAACTTGGTACGAAAGTAGAGCGAGTCCATATCTTTATAATCTTCTATACACGTATATCACAGAGAAAAGCAACATACTGGACATTGTCCAGTGGACAAGTAGCTACTCTCGTTACTTGAAAGGAAGCAAAGAATCAAGCTTACATCCAACGGCACATCTCTCCCCTATCAACCGAACCAGACATTCTTTATAACCTTCTATACACGTATATCACAGAGAAAAGCAACATACTGGACAAGTAGGTACTGGTAACTACAGAACTCGGCAAGTTTCAGGATAGTGTGGTCTAAGGTGACCGAAACTCCGATTGGGCTTTCTGCATCTCATCAGCAGTTGATTCCACATTGTTCAACATCTGGCCCAGTGACTCTCGTTGTAAATGGATCAATCCTCACCCACAACAAAGAGAAAATGGAAGCAAGAAGGATTGACCAGACAACAACGATAGTGGGAGTGCGGTTCTGGCGTCCCATGAGACCTTTGAGGAAGGGATAGAGATGGATGATCACCCAAAAAGCAAAGAACAGCTTACCAAATAGAGGCCCCCACGACTGATATCCGCTGTTGATAGCATAGGAAATCCCCGCAACAACCCCCACCAAGTTAATGATGAGGAGCGTTGTGGGTGGAATGAGCAGAGTTGTCCATTTGAACATGTAGAGCTCGGTGAAATCCCCTTCTTCATCTGATGCTTTGGAGGTGACAGTAAAGTTGGTGTCTATTCCAGCAAGCACTTTGAGTAGACCTTGGAAAACAGCAAAGAGATGGGACGAAACACCACCAATGACCCAAAACTGCTCATTTCTCCACCACTCATCAATTCCAACACCACTCCACCTCATTTCCAGTATTCCAGTAGCAAAAATTGAAAGGAAAAGAGAGATGAACCATATACTTGCAATATTACTTATCTGCACAAGAAAACCCACAGCTACTCAGTATATCCTAAAACTGCAGTACAGCATACAAATCGAATCAACTCGGTATATCCTACAAATGCAGCGTAGTAGGCATGATAAGAATGGAAGTTTTTGAAATAACTTGTTGCCAGGAGCCTCTTCTGTATTTTTAGCAAAAACAACTTAAGCATATAGGGCATACTTAATTTTTATTGACTTGATTAAGGAAACAAGAGATGCCAAATTTTTTCCTGTTTATTTTCCTAGACAATTAAGTTCTGTTTGGTTGGTGGACTAAGATCGCAAAGTTGAGAAAGACTGTCTATTGTTTGTTTTGCCCACACTTTCCATGTCTGGCCATTTGGAGATATATACTCAATTGAAGACATACTGCAGTTTCATTCATATCCTTCTGCAGAAAATGCATGCTTCATGTTGGCAAGGAGATGCATCCCAAAATCTCCAAATAGAGAACAAACTCACACATAATGCTGCTCACTTTTTATTGTTACTAATGAGCACAAACAAATGAAAAAGAAGGAAAAGAAGACCACATTCTAAAGGAGTTTCCCTACAGGGATAAGCCAATGGACTGTTTCGAATAAATCACCAGAAGCACAAAGAAACATGATATTGCAATGAAAGATTATTTCTATCCAATAAACGTGCATAAATTTTAGGAGCATATAACAAACCTGTGGAATAATAAACTTGTTTGTAAGTAGACAGACAGCTGGCAAGGTACAGTACATCAAGAGAGGGATGGCGGTGACTGGATAAATTGTTGTGTTAACATATGCAAATCTCTCAAGCCACTTCAACCTACCACCATAGCCATACCATATGGGGCAGTGCCGACTAAAAAGAATTTCCACAGAACCTAGGGCCCATCGAAGCACTTGGTTCAGTCGATCTGAAAGATTAATAGGGGCAGAACCCTTAAAGGCAGCGCGTTTTGGCATGCAATAGATCGACCGCCAACCACGGGCATGCATTTTGAATCCTGTCAGAATATCTTCTGTAACAGAACCATAGATCCATCCAATCTACAAAAGATAGCCAATTCACACTGTTATAATTTAGCACAAAGACGTCAATATATGCAAAAGAGCATGAGAGGATAAATACCTTAATACCACATGAATATGCAGACACAAATTCTAAGATGTTCAGGATTCAGTGAAATATAACACTAACCACGGTAAACCAATCCTCAGGCTATAATTTTGTAAGTGCCTTACTCAAAAACTACATGTCATTTTTTATTATATAATCAAGCCTCTTAGCGACTGATCTTGAAGACACAATAGTATCTTAAAGCAAAATAAACAAAGTTGGCATAGAACAATATGTTGGCCTACAGCAAAGTTAGAAAGCCTTGAAATTCATTTGCTTACCTCACTGCCCCATTCTGTTTTATCCTCATACCCACAGCTGATAACATGAATAGCCTCTTTAAGAAGGGTTTCTGGCGTTGCAGATTGAGGAACGCCGCCATTTTCCATGAGAGTTGAGGCTACAAAAACAGCAGACTGACCAAACCTCTTCTCAAGGCTCATTTGGGACATCAATAAAGATTTCTCATCATCAAATCCAGCACCTTACAGGAGAAAATTCGCACTTCAGGATCAAACCAAGAAGGCAAGCCCAATGCTACTATTTGAGAGGCATGATAACAGCAAGCAGAAACGACACGCAAAACTCGCAGATTAACAGTAAATAATAGAACTCGATGACATTGTCATTTTAAAGGACCCCAGATAGAACCCAATGTTGAACACATGCAATAAAACAATAAGATTCTAATTCAAAGATGAGCAACTGAACATGATATCTGCAATTGACAGGTCCAAATCAAGTTTCAGTTGGACATCTTGTGAGTACTTCTGGAAACAAGTACAGTAAGATTACCTTCAACCCCCTCTTCTATATCCTCCAAGCTGAAAACAGGGACAGTAGTATCCACATGGTTCCCAGATCTCTTCCTGTCTGAGCTCTTCTTACTTGACTTTGAACTATTCTTTCTTGATCCCCCACATAGTGAGGACAGCACTCCTGGCTTCTTATGTTTTGGTTTTAAAGGAGGTTCATAACCATATAAAGCTGTTCTATTAAAGACACACCCAGTTCCCACGTAAACAGGACCTTGGATACCATCTAAACCTCTCAAGTTTATCTGGAGAACACATAAAAATTTAACAAAATTATATAATTAAAACCTTTCATTCCATGAAATACTTGCAAACTTTGCTCCACAAACAAAGGCATGCTTTCGACCGAAAAACAAAAACAAATACATGCTTTGCTAAGCACTCCTCTATGAACAAATTAAGTGCCTCCATAAATCTAAAATAAGGACTAGCAGTACATCAATCCATGATGTAATACACAACTTACATCGAAGAACACGGTGTTCCGGTTTGCGTATCGGTCATTCCTATCAATACCATCAAATCTCTGGGGAAACTGAACGTAGCAAACATGTTTGCCGAGGTTAGGATCCATAAGAAAACACATTGCTTCTCTCAAGGCCTTACTGTTGTTTATG
Organism: Syzygium aqueum; assembly: GCA_031216185.1. Taxonomy (NCBI): domain Eukaryota; kingdom Viridiplantae; phylum Streptophyta; class Magnoliopsida; order Myrtales; family Myrtaceae; genus Syzygium; species Syzygium aqueum. The sequence goes on from CM062240.1 coordinate 345,331, forward strand.
TAGTGATCACAGTCAAGATTCAACATGAAAGGTCCATTAGTAAGCACGGCAGATACACGAACCTGCAAGGGATCCATATCAGCTGAGTATGCCCAAACCCAAATTTTGATTATTAACTTTGCAGAATAAGACTTGCACAAAACATTAAGTTGATATCTGATGATATTTATCGAACTCACCAGAGCATTCATAGCACCAGCTTTCTTATGATGTTGGAAGCCAGGACGCTTCTCACGAGAAACATAAACCAATCGTGGCAGCTCATTACCCTCAGCATCAAGCCCTCCACTTTGCCCAAGGAACACCTGCAATCAACAAACAAAAGATTATTACATTTCTAAGGAGCACAAACAGTAAATGCGAAACTGACAGCCCAACATATCATACTCATATCAAACGGATATAAAACAGGATATAATACTTCCATTGAGACAAAAGGCACAATGGACAATCTTAACAAACTTATAGCATGCAAATTTTAATGCAAAACCATGCTTAAAGAAAACTAAACCAAAGACGTATAGAAAAGTGTCATTTCTATTAATGATAGGTGACAAGACAGACTCTCAGTAACCTTGTCAAAGACATACACAAGTGATATGAATGATACAAGGCTATGCAGCAGAGAGAAAGGTACAGATGAGCACACCCACCATGCTTCACATGGCTGTGCAACCTAAGTAACTAACAGCCCTTGTTAGAACTTCCCTCCTAGAGAATTCATGACGAATGATGAATAGTTAATTCACCTGGATCATTCCTGGATGATCTCTGGTGTTGTTTCCTGGCCATGGGGTGCCATCCTGCATAATCCATCCTTCTTCAGGAACTTTCTGTGCTTTAGCAACAAGCCCATTGATGCGGACTTTGAATTCTTCATATTCTCTCTACAGACATGCAAAGAGAACAGCATAAAAAACACAATTCTGAAGAGAAAACGAGAGAACCAAGTAAATTAAAGAAGATGGGGGCTTGCCTTCATAGCTCTGCGATATTTGACAAATGATGGTTGAACTTTATCCTTCAAATAATCAATTTTTTGGGTGAAGTACCATTCTGGAGCCCGTGGCTCAATGTCATACTTCTTGCAGAACGGAACCCATTTCCTAGCAAACTCTGCAGTTTCAGAGAGTGCTTCAAATGTCAACATGGCAGCTCCATCATCAGATACGTAGCAAGAGACCTTGTCAATTGGGTAGTCAACTGCAAGAATGGATAGCACGGTGTTGGCTGTAACAAGAGGAGGTTCTTTCAGCGGGTCAACAGTACTGACAAATATATCAACAGCTGCCAATTGTGATGGTTCTCCTTCTCTGTCATATCTGTTCCAGATGAACACACAATCACTGTCATGAACATTGCAATTACTAGAAAAGAGAACTGATATCTGTCTCACAGGTCTAACCAGACAAAATCAACCCGACTTATGACTTACAACTTGACCTACCTAAGGGCAAGCCTGTCAAGATATGTCTCGCGATTTACAGGAAACCATTTGGGGAACTGATCCAATATCCATGATATTGCAAACCATACCTCACATATCACAGATATTAACCAAAGTGCAAATGCATTAGGCACAGGATTTGTTATACGGTAGTGCAAGAAAATGCAGAGAATAACCAGCCGCAGCATAATGACCATCCTGTATGGATTTATTCTGGAGGATGGAATAGAGACCTTCCTTGAAAGAGGCTGCCTAGCTTCATCATTCCTGCGCAGAGAAAAGAATACAAGAATGAAGAAATAGCATCTTTATAGCAAACTCTCCTGTTTCATTAATGAGCTACATTTTGGCCAATAGAAAACAAATGTTGAGAAAATAAATGTAATTCGCTGCCATTATGGAGATAACCCATTACTTAGAGCAGGGTTTATCCCCAGGAAAAGAAACGGAAGATTGACAGAGCTCAGGAACCTATAAGGTAATAACTCACAATAAAGAGTCATCAACAAGCACATCAGTGCTAGCATCTATATCTCCAGCTCCCCGCTCAGAGGTTGCCTGGCCAGTGCTCATTGGTCCAACATTCTTCTCCTGTTTCATCTTCCAGCCATCAACTCTCTCCTTCCAAGCAACATTGCCAATTCCAGGTGAACCAAATTCCCTTGCTGGATCCACAACTCTTATGTTAGCTGTGAACACAAGAAATCTTGATCAATATCCATGAGGGCATGCCTAACCCAGATAGTAGAGACATAATCAATTAGAAGCTTAAATATGACCTTAAATGGGGCACCACGCACATGGGGGAGAGAGAGAGAGAGAGAGAGAGAGAGAGAGAGAGAGATACATGATTGAGAGAGAGAGAGAGAGAGAGAGAGAGAGAGAGAGAGAGAGAGAGATACGTGATTGAGTAACATCAGATGCATAAGAAAGTGGACGAACGCGATTCCCTCCACCAACTCCAGGAGATGCCATAGAAAGTCGTTCAGGAGAAGCAACAGATAACTCTCCAGAAACCTGAGAATTTTAGAACGGCACGTCTGCAAGTTCAGTGACACAGTCAACCAGTAGAGAAAAGTAGCTTTCCAAAAGTTCTTTTAGAGTACCTCTTGTCTACTAGTAAGCAGAGGAATATGGTTATGAGAAACCTCTCCATCATAGTTGGCCGAAGCACCATTTTCCCCTCGTCCATATGTCATATGCCAGCTCAACATGCGTTCTGCAATTTTCTCCTTTTGAGTTTGATCTTCAGAAGAGTACTTGTATTCATCGCCAGCATCTCCATCCTCTTCATGGTCACCAATAATGGCAGGACTTCCTGCGAGCAAGAAGCGTGTAATAAGGTATGTCGAACTAAGGTAATTTCATAAGAAGTAGAATTGACAAATTGAAACCCCAGGACTGTTCGGGTTGGCACTTGGAACTAGGGATTCCAATAAACATTGTGGAAATGACACACATGGACAGTCCCCCGTGAAGCTCTGAGGTCTGACTTTAAGATAGACATATGGGCAGTTATAAATTATAGGAAGAATTCCAAACATGGAAGCTTCAAATACCAATCTAAATGCAAATAAAAGCACATTGCAACAATATTGGAAAAAAGGAAGAGCAGTCAACTTTAAAAGTAGCACTGAAGTTATTTTGCTTCTATATACCTTTGTGCCTCTTGTATCTGGTCTTGCATTGAGGGCACGACTGATTTCCATCCTTCCTCTCATATTCGTAGCAAGGCCGACAGACAGGAAATGCACAGACATCGCAAGCAATGAAGGGCTCCCCATCGAAAGTTTTGCCAACCTTCTCACCACATATCTGGCAGACTTGGCTGCCCAGATTTTTCAAGGGCTTTCCCTGTGCAAAAGCAACAAAATTCGCACCAATGAGTCAATCTCTTTTGCACCCACCCTCCTACCATAATATCTGCAACCCGAGTAAGATCACCAACTCAAATAATAATGCTGTCAGCATGTTATAGATCAATGTAGCAGAAGCAAACAGGGGAGGCCCCAAGATGACTCAAGTAGTCTGATTAATTGAAAGATGCAATTCGGCAAGTATCCGATTAATATTTCTGGATCTGGAGCAACTAATGATGCAGCTTGACACTCTGTGAGATAAATAGATTGCTGCAGTTCTACTCATCTTAGAAAAAACCTGCAATAACTAGAGATAGGTTGACACACTGATTCTTGCCAAGTTGCATGCCTGAACTATGTTAGGCAAAGGACCAAATGCTACCGATGGTAATTACCAAAAAGAAGTTGTTAAGTGGAAAGGAAGTCTCACCCCAGCTTCAGCTTCGGATTCCATCGCTGGAGCACCTTTTTGCCGAGATGTCAAGAAGAAAACCACAAAACTGACTCAGGGACGACAAGATCTGTGCATACTTAGAGGCTTACATGCGCCTTCGAACGTGCTAAAAGGCAAGTGGAATCTGTTTTATCTGAGCCCTTCCACTTCCAAAAGCAGCTTCTATATTTCTGCAAAAGCCTGTTCCAAAGACTATAAACTAGTGGGAACATAGTTCATGGAATAACTTGGACTCCTCCAGTAAGCAAAAAACTATCTAGTCACAACTACCACACAAAGTGCAAAAAAAAAAAAAACAAAAAAACAAAACGAGGAAGCTTTTTTAGCCATCGACCGATGCTCGAGGAAGGGAAGGAAAACACGTTTCCTCTGTTTCGCTCGCCAACAAACGCATATGTACCGAAGCGAAAGACTGGTGCGAAAATTGCTTCGCCAGAAAGAAGGAATCAATTTGCACAGACCCATCACCAAATTCAAGAAGGAAGGAACAGGGGACGCGAATCTCACCTTGAAATCAAAGAGGGAAAGGGAGCGAGGAACAGCGACAATGGCGATCAAACCGAGCGACTGATGTCTCTCCCTCCCGTTCCAAAGCCACTCTCGATAGCTGGAAATGACATGAAGCGTGCACTTGAATTCAACAAAGAGAAGAAGATGGATAATTGCGCGAATGACGACGACACGAAGGAAACGAAAGCGACAGCGCAACCTCAACGCCACCGACACTCACCAGCGTCAGCAGTCGAGAGAGAGAAAGAAAGAGGGAGAGAGCAAACCGTCGGAGATCAGACATACCAACCGTCCATTATTCTCCTGCAACCGAGATGTTACTAAAGTTAAAGCCGACACTTTTTTTGTTTTGTCTTCTCCGGGAGTTCATCCATGGACTTCTTCCCCTCCGAATGTCGGCCCAATCAATACAGCCCGGCCCGAACCAAACGTGAATCGGATTGATTCACCTTGGGCCCGGCCCATTGAATGGTAACCCTACTACTTCTTGACTCTCTTCTTCTTCCTCCTGGTCATGTTTCCTGTACCACTCCCAACGTCCTGCGTCTCTCAGCCTCAGCTGGCCAGAGCTGGACTCTTCCCACTGTTCGAAGCTCTCCGTTCAGTATTCATCACTCTTGTAGTAGTGACGGTGGTGGTGGTGGGTGGTGGTCTGAAGGAATCCCGATGATGAAGTATTTAGTAATCTGAAGGATGCGCGTGAAGAATGAATTGGTGGTTCATGGTGCTCCCTCTCTGTAGAGGTCGAGGCTACCATCGTCCATTTTGTTTTCACGCCATCGCCAGGTGGATACCAGGCTCTCTCTGAGGGATTCCCTTCTTCCTTGGGTGGTCCCATCCCATCATCGTTATCACAACCCAAAAGGGTCTGCTCATGTTCAATCTTAGACTCAAACGTATGCGACTGGGTTTTGCCGATTATGAATATGGGCGAGTCTTGAGAGGAGGGTCGTCAGGCTACCGTTGGCTGGCTGTTAGATTAGAGAATGTTGTGGGTGGTGATTCTGATGGAGCACATGTTCTTGCAGAATTCACACAGAAGCAGATGCATCTGTCTGTGCATTGTCCGCGCTCAGGGATGCCTCGTCCTGTATATTGGTAATGACCACATTAACATAGCCAGATGCACCTCTTCTGGGTGAGAAACTGTTTTCCAATTAGAAACTCACGAATTCAAATGTTCTCGCGCATGTGGGACAGAGACATCAAATAGACCTGTCTCTCCTGATAAGCAAAGCCGAGTTCTATAGCACATCAAAAACCGTTTGTAGGTGGAGTTCTCTTGAATACTAGCCCCCGTTTTCACAAGATCAGCAAGGAATACCCGGTTTACATAGACACACCCTGGCCTGATACCCTTAAAAAAAATGCCTCATTTCGATCCTAAATTTTTTTATCTCATAAAAAAACCCCAAATTTAGGTCTTATCCTAATTTTACTCTAAAATTTTTTTAGTCTCTTAAAAAATCACCAACTTTAACTTGAGTTACAAATTTTCCCTCATTAATGCTCTGTTCAGAATCTCTCATAAGTAGAAGCTCTCCGACCGTAAAAGACAGAACACTACCGAGCACGATAGATTGGAATTTGAGCACAAAATCAAAGATTTCCAAGCGAGATGAAAGGAAGGCTATCTTAAGAGTAAGAGTAATTGAAGAAACCCAACCTTAATTGCGCTAATTTTTATCCAAATTTCATATCCAAGAACACATTGTTTGGAATGAATTCATGTCCAAAAAATGCCTTCTTGGATTTGAAATTTGGCCAAAAAAACTAGATAAATTACGTGGAAATGCCACGTAAGATTATTAAGGGCGATTTTAGATGGAGGCGCAATAGAAACTTGACTGTAAAAGTTGATTTTTTATGAGGCAAAAAAAATTAAGATAAAATTGGAATTTGACATAAAGCTAAAAGAAGTTTAAAGTAGAATTAGGATTAGAAAATTTGAAGGTTTTTATAAGACAAAAAAAGTTTATGATAGAATTGAGACATGATCTAAATATTGAGGTTTTTACGAGACGAAAAAAATTATGATAGAATTGGGATTATTTTTGAAGTTTAGGATTTTTTAGGGTATTAGGCCCAGTTATACTATGAAATATGAAATATTCGCGTGTAATTTACCTATCTTTGCCCCCTTGAGTCAGGATGTCGTGACTTTCTAATCTAAATTTTGTTGGCCATTGCTCGGCGCTCACATCGAAATCAATGTCTAGAAACTAGAAAGGTAGCAGGACTTACAAATTCTATCATTCCTAGCTCTGCAAAACGTAATGGAAAGGAGGCCTGGCAAGGCTATGCAGTGAAAACGGAGTTTTTCCTTTGCAGATCATTCCGATGCGTCCCTCCAAGAACCAATTTTTCTTCATTTTGCTCAAAAGTACAGAGTTGAGAGAGAACGTGCAGACACTTGCAACAACCCAACGAAAAGTACTATCATATCGAATTGGTTTCTTTAGCTACACACGGTTGTGCAGACAATTAAGTTCCACGTTGTATAGATGCGTACTTGGTAGATAGTGTTGTGATATAATGCGGAAAAATGCTAACGGATCTTGCAATTAAACCAACGTGAAAATCACCGGAAAAATAAATGAAGAACAATAAAGAACACCGGATATATACGTGGTTGGGTCCGAATATCGGCATCTATTCCACGGGGAGAAGATCTACCAGCAAATAATTCATTAATCAATCAGAGAATTACAGAGTTGCAAGCACTCATATGCTCGAGTATATTCCACACCTAAATTATACCCAAACCCACTCGCGGTGTTTAGTCTTGCGCAATTGCTCTCGAAAATAGATCACAAGAATTACATTACGCCTTGAATACTCACGCCTCCACGAAGAAAACACCTCAATTGGATGTGAACTCTTTAAGCACAGGTGCGTGTGCTTCCCGCTCCTATTCACGATCAGAACAAGAGCCCCTAACTATTCGGCCACACACACAGAACTCACTGAGTTTTTCTGTTCTTTGACTCGTGCTGCTCGCCACTCTTCCAAAAAACTCAATATAATATTTAAGTCAAGAAAGTGAGCCCCCAAGTCTGCAGAAAATTTGGCCGAACCAAAAGAAAAGAAGGAAACTACTACCCTTTCGTGTCAAACCATAATATGATTTCAATCGGCTGCAATGGGAAGTTTATTTCCTATTTCTTCATGCACCAAACATAACGGCAACAAAAGTGGGCTTACCTCATTAATAGCTTAAACTCGAGACATGTTCTCAACAATCTCTACCTTGACTCGACGTTTGAGCCAAGTCACAATGCTCTTTATCCATCTTGGCTCTTCCAACGCCTCAATAGACGCTCAACCATCACAAACGTTCTTGATCGTGTTCAAAGGAATGAACTCCGTCCACATGTCACAAGATTCTTTGCCACAAGAAACTTCTTCATGGTCACATCCTCTCCTGATACGCTATGGGAAGTTTATTTCTTTTCGTGTCAAACCATAATGATTTCAATTGGCTGCAATGGGTGGTTTATTTCCTATTTCTTCATGCACCAAAGATAACGGCAACAAAAGTGGACTTACCTCATTAATAGCTTAAACTCAAGACATGTTCTCAACAATTTCCATCTTGACTCGATGTCTAAGCCAAGTCACAATGCTCTTTATCCATCTTGGCTCTTCCAACGCCTCCACAAGCGCTCAATAATCATAAACGTTTATCAAGCCCAAGCTAAGCTTGAACTTGTTCAAAGGAATGAACTCTGTCCACATGTCGCAAGATTCTTTGCCACAATAAACTTCTTCATGGTCACATCCTCTCCTGACATGCTATATGTGACAGAAATTTCGGCCACCAATGAACTCAATTCTCTAGTGATATCTCTAATTTCTACCAAACACCACATCAACTGGACATCACATGCCAACATCACTAATGAAGTCATTAGATCACACCACCTCTTCAACTCCTTTTATAGTCACCATGTCTCTCAATGACATTTTTCAAAACACAGCACCACTAATAAAAGCAAAGCATAACTACTTAGAAATATGCCATCTTTCAAGTTCCCTGCGTGACCCGGATTCATAAATCCAATTACCGCCATACTACGTGAACCACATCCTCTGAAACATACCCCAACGTCCATCATTCCTAACAGAACTAGGAGGATCCACTTTTCAGCATAATAATGTATACCTGTATTAACCGTATACATTCTCTTGATTGCATGTAAATGATCAAACCTAGTACTATCCATGGCATAACTCAGATCAATAATACTAACATGTGAAGTATGGGACAAGTGCTTCATCTCCATCCAAGTACACAATGACAGACTAGACAACTTATAATATGGAGCAAGTGGGGGACTTATTGAACTTTTAAACAAAGTGTTGAAACACCTTGACGCTTTCCTAATGTAACTTTTTGTAGTCACTTACAACATTTCAATAGTTTCTCTTTGCATCTCCAGATTTGAAGTTGTCTTTACTACGCCCAAATTATCGATTTCAATAATTGTCACTCCATCTCGTCTATCTTCACTGACCACCTCAAAATTTCATCTATTGTGTGACTGCAAAGCAATTGTTAGTACTATGGAATCTAGCGACTCTGCATATGTTGTTACATCTTGCACACTTTGAACATCTCTCGGTTCTCCTTGAAGCTCCACCTATTTTTGAACACCGATAGATCTTTCTCCACAATTGATCTCTCACTCTTATTTTGAAAAAGAGCAGATTCGTAAAATGTATCATCTTTACTAAACAAAAAACCGGGCGAATCTTCTTTGGTGCACTATAGTGTGTATTTCTTCATCATATATGCATAGTCTAGGAATATGCACTTCCTGACCCCCTAACTCCAGCACACCATCACTTACACGCGCATAAGCAAGGCAACCAAACACTCTCGATGTAATCAACATATATTACCTGACCATGTCTCGTTTGGAATTTTAAATCAATTGTTGGTGATGTTGATCTATTCACTAACAAACAAGCGTTATTCACTAATTCAGCCCATAAATCTTCATCTAATTTAGCATTGAAAAGTAAAGAGTGAGGTCTATCTAATATAATTATGTTCATCAGTTCCGCAACTCTGTTTAACTGTGGTGTGTTAGCAACAATGCGATGTTTTATTTTGCCTTTCTCTATGCAAGACTGGCCAAGCTCCTTAAAACATAATTACATTCATGTATCATTTCTCAAGCGTTTTATCTGCTTTTCGATCATTGCCTTCCCTAACTTAAACTGACCAAGCACCTTGCTCTTGTGATTAAGAAGACATATCTAGAGTTTCCTCGATAGGCCATCAACAAAGGACAACATATACCTAGCACCACCATTATATGGAACTTGAGAGAGTCCTCATGAGTCTGAGTATATGCAGCCTACAATCTTCAAGCTCGAGTGAACTATCGTACTAAATTTCACTCTTCGCTAACTACCCATGTTATAATATTCACAAAAATTCAGCTTCTTAATTCGATGATCTCCTAATAAACCCGTTCGACTCAAAATAATCATTTGCCTCTCACCCATGTGTCAGAGTCTCATGACTAGAAGCATCAAAGAATCTAGCAGATGAGTCAATCATTGTCATTCCTGGAGGAAAAAGAACCCGCAATCTATCTTCCCCCGCATCACAATAAGCACACCTCGAGAAACCTTTAAAGCTCCACTTCAGCGGAGATTCGGTATTCGAACCTATCAAGAGCACTCAACGAGATAAGATTCTTTCTCAACCGCGATACATCCCTTACGTTAGTTAACGTTCTTACCATTCCAACGTGCATCTTAATATGAACTTTTCCAATCTGTATCACTTCATAAGGAGAATCGTTTCCCATTAGCACCTTACTACCCTGCATGCACTGATAGGTAATAAACCAGTGTTTATGATAAGTCACATGATAAGAACATCCAAAGTCACTAACTCAATCATCACCTAATAAAATCGTGGTGATTGTTAACACAACATTAGCATCAGTAGAACTATTATCTTCCATGGTAATGATATTACATTGCCTGCAGACTTCATCCTAACTCCTTTATCCTTATATTCGGACAATCTCTCTTTTAGTACCCTACCTCATCGCAATGATAACTTTGTTGGTTGCTAATGTTAGACCTCGATTTAAAACGGCACTTTCATCTGCTATCTCCAAACTCTCTTTGTTTGTTTCTACCTCGGATGACCAAGCTGTGCACTATATTTGCAATAAGTTATCTTCTCGTAACTTCTTTTTGTCACTCCTTAGAAAAATAAGGCAGACTTTACCTCTTCTAAGGTAATCGTAGTGTGCCTTATAGTAGTGAATCCATAAAGAGCTCAAAAGAATTCAATAAGGACGCCAACAACATCATACCATGTTTCTCATCAGCCAAGACCTCATTAACGTTTTTCAAGTTCATCATGAGTTTATTAAACTCATCTAAGTGAGCTCTGATGGATGTACCTTCAACCATCCAAAACTGAACTATTCCTTTCAGCATAAACAAGCGATTTGTTCAAATCCTTTATCAAATAAAGTGATTAAGGTTTTGCCCACAATGCCGTGACATCCTTCTCTTTGCTTCTCCATCAACTTTACTCAATACCTCATCCAATAGATTCAATAGGATTATACTTTTTGCTTCTCCATCAACTTTACCTTATGGGAATCTTTCATTGTTTATGGTAGTTTATTTCTGCCATCCAAAGCTTTCGCCAAACCGTGGTTTGTTAACGACGCATGCGTATTAATACTCTACCATCCAAAGTTGTTCCTTCCATTGAACTTCACATGTCAAATTTCTCTAGACATAATTGTTACAACATAATTTTCAATCAACGATCATACAAGCAAATGTCCCAAATCAACTCTAGAGACCCTAACCTTAGTTTTGATACTAATTTTTGTAATATAATGCAGAAACACTGATGGATCTTGCAATTAAATCAATGCGAAAATCACTAGAGAAATAATAACGAACACTAGATATTTACGTGATTCGGTTCGAATGTTGGTACTTACTTTACGGGGAGAGCTAACAACAAATAATCTATTAATCAATCGGGGAATTACAAAGTTACAATCACTCACATGTTCAAGTGTTTTATTTGCGTCTAGACTACACTCAAACCCATAGTGTTTAGCCTCGCGTAATTGCTCCCTAAAATAGACCACGAGAATTATCTCACGGCTTGAACACTCATGTCTCCGCGAAGAAAACGCCTCAATTGGATGCGAACTCTCCGAGCAAAAGTCCGTGTGTTTCCCGCTCCTATTCACAATCAGAACAAGAGCCCCCACTGTTCGGTTACACACACAAAACTCACTGAGTTTTCGGTTTTCTATCCTTCCACAAACTCAATATAATATTTTTAAGTTAAGAAAGTGAGACCCCAAGTCTGCAGAAAATTTGACTGAACCAAAAGAAAGAAGGAAACTCCCCTTTCGGGTTAAAGCCCGAAGATTTCAAGCGGCTGCAGTGGGAAGTTTATTTCCTGTTTTCTTCATGCACCAAAGATATATTCTCAACCGACAGAACCAATTACATGTGTTGCGTAAATTGCGCGAATCGGTATCTCTTCGCTTCTATGCAAGATTCAAAGTTTAGGTCCTTCTTGAGCTGTAGATGACATGTGAGTGACATCATCATTTGCATTGGATAAAGGCGGCCAAGTTAAACTCTCAACGTGTACGAGTGAAATCCATATGTCCAAAATGATGGTCATGCAAACGTCATCCAACTGAAATTTTCCTGAAAAGAAACAAAAGAGCAGCGCTAACGTTAACGAACCCAAGTTGCCCAGGAAACGACTCAAACTCCCATTCCGCTCTCCCCTTCAAGAAGTCTTAACTCATCGCAGACACGGCAACCCTTGTCATGATGTCTGCAGACGGATTTCTTCACTTCCCTCTCATTTCCCTAACTTGAATGACTCGTCATTTACCCACGCCTCGTCAATGAACTCGCCAACTTCTCTGAATCATTCTCCTTTTTGCACCCCATGTTTCTTGCTTCTTGCCCCACACAAATGATGGTCCATCCATGGCATTTCTTGGCACGTCATCAAGGATGGTCAACCAAACCCTTTTGACTTTTATAGCTGTTCATATTTTTCCCTGGTGCATGATGCGTTTGATCTTCCGGAAACATGGCAGTTCTAATACCAATCAGGAGCTAATCACGGAAGTTACCTATCGTCTTTCATATTTTTTCTTTACTGTTTCCATTAGGAATGGGAACGAAATTACGGAGCTAATCTGAAAAGCAGAGAGAAGCAGAAGATTTCAAACTCATTGGCAATCAGTTTTCACAGAACTGTCAGCGGAGAAGAAGGAAAAATTATGAATTCAAGTGAGAATAATGCATCGCTACCTTAAATTTCGATGCGTCCCACTTGAGACTTATGTGATTCAAAGACTTCGGTTGATTGACTCCCAAGAACCGACGTTGATTGGCCCATGCTTTGTGTGTTTCAACTTTGGGCTCATAGTCATGGCGGACTAGAGTCACTGCAAAATTTTGGGTCAAAAGACATCGGAACTAAGACAAAAACGTGGTGTTTAACTTGGCATCCGCCTAGATTTCAGCTTGATTAACCCAAAAACGTCAAACCATATTGAACGCCATATGTCAACAGCTCAATTTCCACGGCCGCAGATTATAGGTGGTTATGTACCGAATGCCCATTACTATATTATAATCCCAGGAAATGAAAAATGTTTACCAAATGATACCTAACACACTGCCCCAGAAGTAAGTTTCGTACTTCCTTGGACAAAACGGAAAATTGATATGTACCTAAACTAAATATATATGTGTCTGTAGTGAGCATGAACCGATGCATCCAGTTCAAACCTAGAACTGCAGCATACTAAATTTGAATCCCATGTACTTTTGTGAAGCAAGAAGCTATACCCACAGAAGTTTTTACGTGACTCTATTCTCATATTCCATGTTGTGCACACTTAGTGGTGGATTCGGGACATATCCCGTTGTGTACATGGAATGACTGGGAGGGCCTACATAATACGTCAGAACCATGAAATTTGTGCATCTTGGTAAACCAGCAAATGTAACTAACCAAAACTGCTTATATTTTCTTCAACTGCTGGAACTCCTAAAGTCAGCTCCACCTGCTCATTTTTCCTTCTTGTTTCTTCGGAGTCACTCTTCTAGTCCATGCCTCATCTGTCTCGTTAGCTTGATAACTACATTCTCCAATTATATCTCCCCTATTGCTTCTTCTCTCTCTCTCTCTCTCTCTCTCTCTCTCTCTCCTGACAAGCACATCAACTCCATTTCTCTCTATATATATGTTGCATGACTTTGTTCTTACTTGCACAAACCCATTCGTTTCATAATCCATACCATTATCTACAGACTGGAGACTTTCTCTAGCCTTGCTTTAGACTCTTCTAACTCAGAAGCAAAATGTACTTGCAGAAGCTCCAGTTTTGCATCTCCATCATCTTAATCACCTCCTCATCGTTCTGCTTCAGCAGCCACAGAAATGACCTGCTCAATACGGATAATCCTTACCGTGAATACGACCCAATGGCCCGCCTCTCCTCGACTAGGACCACCCGCGGGGATCGAATTTCCTATTATGACTCTGACTTGTGGAGGCAGCTCATGCTAAAACGGAGTCGAGCTGCCTCTTCATCAACTTCACTTAAGATGGTGAACGTAAACGACTATGGTGCTAAAGGAGATGGAAGTGACGATACTGAGGTATATAAATGCACAAATGTCCCCCTCATCTTAATATAGTTTTGTTCACTAAATATATTGTTTTTTCCTCTTCCGGTTCTTCTATCTGTATGATTTATGCTGAAACTCTTCGCGGGGAAGTAACAGTCAAGTGTTTTGGTTATGCATATAGGCATTCAGGGAAGCCTGGACGGCTGCTTGTTCTGCCCAGAGAGCTGTTCTAGTGGTCCCTCAGAGCAAAACCTATCGTCTTAAGCCCATCACATTCTCAGGTCCTTGCAAATCTGACCTCACAGTAAAGGTCAGTTTTATGCGATGTGCACGTCTCAATGTGCCATTTATGCTGGTATAGACTAATGAATCACAAAAAAATCAGGGAGTTGAATTCACGAGAAAATGTAAAGAACTCAATGTCTTTCAGTTGTTATGGTATCAATTGATGAATATACATCCAATGGATACGCTTATTTCTCTCGTCTTGTGTGAACACCTTTCTTCTTCATATCTATTTACATGTTTCAGATTTATGGAACAATCGAGGCTTCTTCTGACCAATCAGACTACGAAAAAGATCCAACAGAATGGCTGAAGTTCGAAAACTTGGAAAACTTGAGAGTAGAAGGCGGTGGCTACATAAACGGCAATGGAGAAACTTGGTGGCAAAAATCCTGCAAAAGAAACCCAAAATTTGTGAGTCATTGTCGCTGGCGTCCTTTTTACTACATTTGTTAATTGACCTAGATTTCGGTATGCACTAACACTAGCAATTCCTCTCTTCTTCCTGGAATGTTATGATGCAGCCTTGCAAGGATGCACCAACAGTAAGTTCTTCGATCTGCCCATGATCAAAGATATATCTCAATCTAAATTCAAATGGAGAAGAAGTTTCATATCGTCTGGATTTCCTAAGAAGAATTATCTTTGCAGGCGTTGACATTCCATGAATGCAACAATCTAGGGGTAGCTGATTTATCCATTAAAAATGCACAACAAATGCATCTTGTATTCAAGAAGTGTGTGAATGTAAGAGCAGTGAACCTCCAGATAACTGCTCCGGAGGAAAGCCCAAATACCGATGGAATTCATGTCACGGAAACTCAAAATATCCTCATTGGACAGTGTGTCATTGGGACAGGTATAACAAACGGACACCAGTTTGGCATGCCCATATTCCGGCTCTGGCTCCAATATTTCTCTACCAACAAAATGTGAACAATGTCCTCACTTCCACAAATCATCGTTTCCAGTTAAACTAAACCTTAGCTGATAATTTTATTCCTAATGTTCTTGTTTCAGGGGATGATTGCATTTCTATAGTAAGTGGGTCGACAGATGTTCAAGCCACGGATATAACCTGTGGACCAGGCCATGGCATCAGGTTTCCTATTACCGTCGTTCTAACTAACATAAACGAAATATATATCTCCTACTTTAAAGAAATATATATATTCTACACCTCTTAACTGCTCCTCCTACTATGATGTACTCAAAGTTCATATCTTATCTATTTATATACAGCATTGGAAGCTTGGGAGCCGATCATTCAGCTGACTATGTTTCAGATGTCCTAATAAATAGAGCAAGACTTTCAGGAACCACAAACGGTGTGAGAATAAAGACTTGGCAGGTGAGATCAGGGCAATGGATCATCATTTGTATTTTTTTGGCCAGGCTATTGACATGCTTGATCGTGCACTTTTGTCCTTGCGTGATTCTACTAGCTATAGGGTTCAAATTATTAGATGGTACTTCGCGTATCTATTTCAATTCTCCTGCTTTGCAAAACCGTAAAAAGGGAGACAAGGAAGGGATAATTTGTTTTCGAGTCGAGGTAAATTTGGCATAACGGAATTGCTTTTTGACTTGGTGTGGGCTAGCAAGTATTTGTTAACCAAACTCTTTGACATGCGATTAGAACAACTATAACAACTTTGTTAGTTGCATGAATGACTTTAGCATATTCATCCCGACTTCAAAGGGTTTAGAAAGTTTATGAGCGGCATAATCTCGATCTTGACCCATATCTCCATCCAGGGAGGATCAGGTTATGCGAAAAACATCAGATTTGAGAACATTGTAATGGACAACGTGGATAATCCCATAATCATAGACCAGAACTATTGTGACCAAAAGAAGCCTTGTGGACAGCAGGTAATAGAACATCTGTGCACCTATCTTCTTTTAGCCTAATCGACTGGTCATGATCAGCTACTCATTACCATGATTGACTGATCGCTATCCGGTGGCATGGTAGGCCGCAGCCGTTCAAGTTACAAACGTGGCTTACAGGAATATCAGAGGAACCAGCGCTTCAGAAGAGGCCATACAATTCGACTGCAGCAGGAACCATCCATGTCAAGGGATTTTCTTGCAAGACATCAACCTCAGAAGCGAATCTTCAGTTGCGAGCTCTGAAGCTTCTTGCTCAAATGTTAAACTTACCCAAACTGGAATAGTCTCCCCTCACTGTTCCTGAAGGACAAAGGGAAGGGACTGCTATCATGTGTCAGCCTTTACATAATTTGGCCTTGTAAATGTGTGTTTTATCAATCAGAATGGCAGAGTAGCCTCAAGCTATTCATTAAATAAAAACGTTTTTCATGCAACTTTTTTTTTCCAGAATTTCCTCTAAATTATGAAAGCTCTTTAGGTGAAGTGGGGATGAGAAGTGGATAGAGTAGGATACTTACCACGAAGAAAGAAGAGCTCTTCCCACATAATTAGAGCACGAATCGATTCTATATCCAGAGGTGCAGTCATATTGAGGATGTCACCAACAAAAGCCTATTACTCCCAGACAGTGACACATTAACAACACCAGCAGGGTTTCCCGTAGTTTTCTCAGTTGAGGCATGGTTTTGATTTTCAAGGCTCATTCCCATCAGAACACGGGCCTTTCGGAGAAAAATCGTCATTTTCTAAGGTACAGGACATCTTCAGACATGACTTAAGACCCCCATATGGCCGTGTTTTCTCCAATAACGAGCTCGTCGAATTCGAAAGGTAGACATTGCACAAGGCACTTTGTTAAAGCTGCTTGTAAACAGTTGATAAACAACGTATATATATAATCCATTCTTTTGAGAATATTGTCGAGCTTCCACGGTGGAGCACCCATCTATCTGAACATGAATTTGCTGGGGTCGTCCCCAGTTAATAGCCAGGTTAGGTTGTTATGATCCTCACTCGTTAGGAATTCTGTCGAGAATTCCAATTCAGGCTTGCCTAATTGGTCTTAAACAGCTTAAATACTCATATGATCTCTCTGCCATCTGAGTAAGAATCAACCCTCATGAAGTCCTCACATGGGTCAACCGGAGCTATTCAACACAGTCGATTCCACAAAATTCCCTGGTCTTGTTCCACGTGATTTTAGGGTCTTGTAATAAGACCTCCTCTACATCCCCAACTAATCTGTAGGATTATCCTACGACATGTACCTCAAAAAATTTTCCTCCCACCACCCGAAGCTAATTTGCATAAACGGCAGAGCTGACAAACAAGAGCCTTTCCATGTAGTTGAAACATAATAACTAAATGCAGTCGAATCTACTGTAAAAACATATCTAGAGAATTAGCAATTGAAAGTTACAGTTTACCAAGAAAAACCTAATGAGAAGATGGGTAAGTTAGGTACAGCGAGATACGTAACCTGGAAAGCGTGAATGTACATAAATATATCAACATTAAGCTGATAAAAGCACCGTTATTCTCAAATAAGGCTGTCACCCGCTAGCGCATCGTGGCTGCATGCCAAATTATCCTGCAGTTTCTCAGCATCCTTGTTGACAGGCGTCTCTAGCAAATGGCAATAGTCAAAATCAACCGTGAAACAACAGCTTGTTGCCTGGCCCAGCGACTCTGCATTGTCCACTACAATCAAGTCATCTTGTTCGCCATATGAATCACAGCTCTCGTCATCACAGGGGAGACTAGCATTTGATTCTGGCATTTCATCCCATAGAGCTTTAAGGAGATACTGTGAATCAGATTTATCTTGAGGTATGAATTTCACATCCAAAATTGGGGCCTTGAAGTCCAACGCACAAGCAGCCTGTGAAGATGTGAGAATATCATGCAGAATGCCCCCCTCAGACTTTCCATTTGCAACTTCAAAAGCCCTGGTGCAATCAACAGAATCCACTGCCTTCACGTGATGAGGACTACCATCAATCTGTACCCAAGGCATCTCATCTTTAACATCAGTATCTTCACCAGCTAGGACACATCTCCCTTTGCTGCTGGCTTCTTCGGGTTCATTTATCTCCTCTCTCTCATGTTCATCACCTGTAACATGTACATAACATTTTTCTTTATCACAAGGCAGCTGATAATCACTTTCCTCACCAGTTTTCTCAGAGCAACCATCATTTCTAGTAATAGTTCTATCAGGATTGCTCTCATCATCACCAGAAGGTAACTCAGAAGAAATTGAATCCATCGCACACTCCATCCCATCAGTCAAGCAGACAGAATTTTGTGCTCCATCATATGGTATTTCAGGTGAAGTTCTCTCGTCAAAATTTTCCTCATCTTCATTTGAGAACTCGGGAGCCTTGACAGCCAGTGACTGTCTATAATTTGGAGGGCAAATCGTGATAGAAGACGTAAACCCAGCAAGGGCAGATGCTAAGGCATCATCTATTGACAATGCAGGTCTAGGTTTTTCCTTTGGAGAGTCAGCAACTTGCTGTAACAAATGGCTTTCCTCGTCATCCTCTCCCTGTGGAAAGTCTGGAGCCGAAATGGCAAGACTTGGAAGCAATTGGGAGGTACTCACAGTGTCACAGGTTTCATCAGGTGGAACAGATAACATATCTGAAGAATCCCTGTCAGAATGAGATTCTCCACGATTACTTTCATACAAGGAAGGGATATTTGACTCGCTAAAGGAACATTCTGGGGCCGAAAATCTCTTGCAAGTCAGCAGTCCTGAACTCACCACTTTGTGGTTAATCACCTCAAGTTGCTCCTCTACCCGTTGCAGCCTCGCTTCGATGCTGCTAATTGGCTTAATCATATTTTCTTCAAATCTCAAGAAGAGACTTTCTATTCTGCTAACTCGAGAAACAAGCCGTTCTAGGACATTTTCAAAACGACTGAAAGAATCATCCTGCCGCCCATTAGTATCTGTTTCTCGTACAGTTTCCTGAGCTGGTTCAGAAATAACCCTATCCATATGCTGAGTATCAAAAATGCCCATAGCATGTCCATCTCTATTTGCAACATCGGCTGTTACAGTTACTTTCGAACTCAGATTGGGTTCAGTTGTCTCTGAACCAGCAGGTGGGCACTTCTGGTTATCCCTCACATCAAGAGCATCCTTATCCTGTACTTGGCCAGCCATCCTCGTTTTAGATAACTGCAGGATGCTAGGCACAAGCATAGCCATAAGCGAAGTTCCAGCTGTAGTTCCCAATTGCCTGTCCTCATCTTCAAAGTTAGATTCAACAGGTTCAGCAAACACATAGATTTCGTCTATATATACACAATCTCCACTTTGAACTGAGAGCAGACGAATCATGAGAGATGTGCAGGGGTCTGCATCGGTAATCTCAGCTGTTGCCTCGTAAAAATCCTGAACAGGATTTAACCAGCATCAGAAAAGAAGAGCAAAGGACAAAAATAAAATTGTGATTGTCTTCAGCAGTGATATCTAAATTAAGCAAGTCGAGCCAACTCTTCCTTTAATAAGCTGACAACATTCCTTCAATTGTTTTGTGCTTCTTTCCTTTTTCAAATTTAAAGCTGCATCCTATTTCCAAATTCGGATCCATCTACAAACTAATAAGCACCCCCAAGCACCTTCAGGTCCTACCTATGTCTTGCCTACCGTGCAATGTAACAACCGTGAATTACCTTGGCGTCTGGTCTCAACAAATACGACACACTCATAGCTCAGAATCAACTATAGGATACGAGACGATAAAATAAGGAAAGGAAAGGAAGCTACATCTACATACGCAAGAGAGCGAGTCTATTACCATTTTGATAGAGGACTTCAAAGATGCAGCGACATTTGTATTAGTTTCAAATGAAGTACTGGGCGCCTTCACTTCAACCCAATCGTCTTCACCAGCATTCAAATTAATCTCATTTTTGGATCTTTCTTCGGCAAACTCATCCATAGAGTCCCCACAAGAAGCGAGATTAGCTGCTCGAGGAACATCCCCGTCAGAAACTTCGTCCCTAACGACAATGCCACATCGAACCGTACAGAGATACTCATTGCCCGCCCGCTGCTTGGGGGCGTAGTATATCTCGTAAACTCGAGCAGTGCTTCGGACATAAACTTGGCGCACATCGTGTCGCTGAGCGAAACCAACTGCAGCAAACGAATTCTTTGTCACTCATAACCGCAACTAAGGCACTGAAACAATTCTTCTTCGAGGCTTAAGCAAGTAATGATTGGGCGGTCGAGGTGAAAACGACACATAAACCACCACTACATCACATTAACACGAATCGTTCGAAAGCTACTTAAGCCGCTAATCGATGGTCTGACTCGTGTGCTTCAAATCAAGGACAAAAAAATAATTCAAACGCAATAAAAGACGAAACTTGGAGAAACACCGCGACCGAGCGACTGCATCTCGTCTCATAGTCGTGACTAATTACTAATTCACTACGCGAAAACGATAGAACCCACACACCAGCACTCGGGAAGCGAAGAGTGAGCCGGAAAGGGCTTACCAGTGATCTCGCAGGGGCTGCGATCGGGCGAGGGAGGGCGCAGGATGAGAGGAGCTCTCGGAGCTGAGCCGACCGCGCCGTCATCGATCGGAGAAAGAGGCGACTCGACGGTCACCGAGTCGGCGAGACGGCCGGCTGAGACGGTCCAGCTCGTCGCGACGCCGCACCAATCGGTGTCTTCTCCTCCGGCGACGATCGAGCCCATGGTTGATGGATTCTTCAAACTGGGAAGCGATGGGAGTCGCTCGGCGGCGGTCGCGATTTCGACGGAAATCTGGACGGAAGGAGGCGGAGGCGGAGGGGAGCGTGCGATCGACGTCGAGCGATCTCAGATTTCTCAATGGGCCCCGTATATGAAAATCGGAAGATCTTATATATATATATATATATATATATATATATATATATATATATATATTATTTCGGCTGAAAAATTAATTTACTTTAAAAAGTTAAGATGGAAATATGAAAATCTGACACTTCAGGAAAAAAAAAAGATTCGTAATATCCCCTCGGGAAAATCTCCACTGAACCTCCTTTTTTATTTTTCATTTTTTACCATAGTTAATCCAGTAAGTTAATTTAAAATGTTCATTTTTAACTTTCAAACCTATTCAACAAATAACAATTTCAATTTCCATTTGCTCATCTTATCCATGAAATGATGACACGGACACATCCAAATAATCCCTGCATCATTAATGAAACCCAATAGATTGCTTGCATCCCCCTTAAATCAACTAGAAAGTACAATAGTAGTGACACGAAATGAAGAAGAAAGAAGGGACTTGAAAAATTTCTTTTGTATTCAGTCTGCCTTTGATATGTACTCTTTACATGTATTTATATTACAAAGTGTAAACAATAAAAAGAGAATACAAAGATATGAAATCATTCTAAATCACTAATTGATTTAAGTATCTTCAATCAAATCAATTTGCACAAATCATATCTCCAACACTCCCCCTCAAGCTGGTGGCTTATATATGTCTAAGACACCCAGCTTGCTTAGCAGATATGTGTGTTGTCTTTGACACAAAGGTTTGGTGAAGATATCCGCAGGCTGTTCTGAAGTCCCAATTCCTTTTGTTTTGATTATCCCTTCTTGGATCTTGTCTCGAGTAAAATGACAGTCAACTTCTATATGCTTTGTCCTCTCATGAATTATGGGGTTGGCTGCAAGTTTGAGTGATGCGTCATTATCACAAAATAGCATTATTGGTCCTTTAACTTGTATGCCAAGATCGTGAAGTAAGCCTCGTATCCATACTATCTCACAAACGGTTTTAGCCTAGCTGGATATTCAGCCTCAGCTGATGATAATGATACGGTTGATTACTTCTTCGTTTTCCATGATAGCAAGGACTTCCCAAGCTTAATGTAGAATCCAGTAATAGACCTTCGGGTCATCGGACATGTAGCATAATCTGTATCACAATAGGCTGCCATTTCCATGTTGCATTCTTGAGAAAGAAGTATTCCAAGTCCTGGACATTTCTTCAAGTATTTCACAATTTTCAGGGCTGCATTCATATGTGATTGTTTCGGATTGTGCATGAACTGGCTCAGTGTTTGTACTGCAAAGCATATGTCAGGTTTTGTCATAGTAAGGTAGATAAGTTTTCCTACGAGTCTTTGATAGCTCGATGGATCTTTGAGCAGTGGATCATCACTATTGAACGATGTTCCCATATCATAATCAAGAGTGGTCAATTTTATATTCTGCTCAATAGGAATAACTGCTGGCTTACATCCAGATAGACCTGCTTCTGATATAATCTCCAGAATGAATTTCCGTTGGCTGAGTGAGATTCCTTTGTTTGATCGTGCAATCTCAATTCCAAGGAAATATTTGGGAGGACCTAGATCCTTAATGTGAAAAGTAGCATGAAGATATCTTTTAAGATTCTCGACGGTAGGTTCATTTGATCCCATAATGAGAATGTCATCAACATATATCATCAAATAAATAGATGACGCACCTTTTTGCCATGTAAATAATGCATAGTCATGCCTGGATTGTCTGAAACCAGTAGCTGTAAGTGCAGCAGTAAATTTAGCATACCATTGACGAGAAGCCTGCTTGAATCCATAAAGGGATTTACGGAGGCGACATACTTTAGACTCCTCCTGTCTCCGTAAACCCTGTGGAAGATTCGTATAGATTTCCTCATCCAGATCACCATGAAGAAATGCATTATGGACATCCATTTGATGGAGTTGCCAATCACGACATGCAGCAATAGATAAAAAAGAGCGAACGGTGACTTCTTTTGCTACGGGGGAGAAGGTTTCATGGTAATCAAACCTTCTCGTTGTATAAAACCTTTAGCGACTAGTCGCACTTTGTATCTTTCAATAGACCCATCTGCCTTATATTTGATTTTGTATACCCATTTGCAGCCAATTGATTTACAATGAGCAGGTAAAGGTACAATATCCCAAGTTTTATTTTCAATTAAGGCAGATAATTCAACCTCCATGGCTTTCTGCCAACATGGGTCAATGACTGCCTCATTGTAGGATGATGGTTCTCTTTCCTTAGATATATGACTGATGCAACACATATGCTCTGATGATAGTTGATGAAACGAAACATATGAAGATACAGGATAGTGAATACCTGAAGAATTCGAGTTTGCACATACATAATCCTTGGTCCATGTAGGTGGACGAGTGACACGCCCTGATCGTCGAGGCTGTTCAGCATTGTCTGTTGCAGGTATAGAACAGATAGATTGCTCATTAATATCTTCCGTAGGAAATGCTGCTTGAGGTTGTACAAGGCTTCCTTCAAATGATTGATGAGTACTTTCAATTGGAAACTCCATAGGAGATGAAAGATCTTCATCGTTTGTTGTAGCCGGAGGCAATATTGAATTTTTTGGAGGTGCAGCGACCAATAAATGTTGATTTGGAGATAAATCCTCTGGGGATAAATCCTCTTCAGATAAGAAAGAGCGATGAGGTGTTGTTTTGCCAGAAGATTCAATTGGTTTGTCTTCATCTTGGAAGGGAAATATTCTTTCATGAAAAAAAATATCTCGACTTACGAAGAAATTCCTGGTGGATGGATCGAAAACACGATAACCTTTCTGGAGAGTTGGATAGCCCATGAAAATACAACGACGAGCACGAAGACCCATTTTGTCTCGAGGACCCACAATAGTAACATAGCATAAGCAGCCAAAAACTCTTAAATGATGAATTTCGGGTTTCTTACCAAAGAGTAGCTCAAAAGGAGTCTTTCCATCAAGAATCCGAGATGGCATTCAATTGATCAGATAAGCTGCCGTGACCACACAATCACCCCAAAAATTCTCTGGAATGGAAACCTGAAATTTGAGAGCACGCGCAACTTCTAGAAGGTGACGGTGTTTGCGTTCAACAATCCCATTTTGTTGTGGGGTGTAAACACAAGAACGTTCACGAAGAATTCCATTTGATGAAAAGAGAGATGCACATTCATGATTAAGGAATTCACTTCCATTGTCAGTTCGAATGCGTTGCACAAAAGTATGGAACTGATTTTTAATTAGGGAGAGAAAATTCTTGAGGCGAGAAGGAACTTGGCTTTTTGATTGCATAAGGAATACCCACGTGGCTCTAGAATAATCATCCGTGATAGTAAGAAAAAAACGTGATCCATCACGATGTGGAGTATGATATGGCCCCCAAACGTCAACGTGGATGATTGAAAAAATTTTGTTAGCACGTGATTTGCTGAGAGGGAAAGGTATACGTGCTTGTTTCGCTAAGGGACATATTTTGCATTGAGGATATGGAAAAAAAGCACTATGGGCCAATCGTTGATGAG
Organism: Syzygium aqueum; assembly: GCA_031216185.1. NCBI lineage: Eukaryota > Viridiplantae > Streptophyta > Magnoliopsida > Myrtales > Myrtaceae > Syzygium > Syzygium aqueum. The sequence continues at coordinate 369,792 of CM062240.1, forward strand.
AAAGGAAAACATTATCATTGGTAGTGGTATTACACAATGAATGTTTATTTAAGGAAATACTTGACAAATCAAAGTTTTCTGGAAAGTTTGTCCAGAAATATAGCCCCTGTGAAACACTACCCAAGCTTATCAGTCTGCCAGTTGAAAGGGCTTGAAAAAAGCAATTTTCATAATTGAAAAAAACAGAACAGGAATTGTCTTGGCAAACTTTGGACACAGAAATGAGATTAAATTTGAATTGAGGAACATAGAGCACATTTTTAAGGATGATAGAAGGGGTAAGATTGACGGTGCCAATTTCAATGATATATGTGACATGCCCATTTGGAAGACGAACTGATGTAGGTGAGTTCAGATTTGTATGAATATGACTAAAGAATCTTTTGTCGCAAATAATGTGGTCACTGGCACCTGAATCAATTATCCACTCATTACTTGAAATAGAATTCATCAAGCAGTAAGAGATACCTGAGAAACTTGCTGTTTTGTCAGGAATATCAAACTGCTTCAAAACTTTCATGAGCTGTTGATACTGGTCATGAGTAATTGACTGATTTCCTTTATCAATGTTGTGCATCATAACCTGATTAGCCAAAAATTCCTTTTCTTTCTTCCCCTTTTCTCCGGGTTTTTCATGTAATTTCCAGCAGGTATCTACAGTGTGATGTGGTCGTTTGCAATAATCACAAAATAATTTACCTTTGCCTTTAAAATTTTGTCCATGTCCTTTGTGAAACGTGGCAGATGATGGACCAACTGATTTAAAATTTGGTGCTGACGTGGCTTCGTAAGGAGCGTCCAATCTGGACGTTAATTGTTTTGTGCGTGGGCCGTTTGATCTCAGAAATGGATCTGAGCCGTCCATCTTTAGGGTTTTTTCTTCTTCTTCAGCAAACCCTTGAGAAAAAGTTGCCGCTTGCCTCCATTCTTCCCTAGCGTTTCCTCTCTGTTGGGTCCTTGTCTGAGTTGCAAGGAGTATGGATTCGCCGGCCTTCATATGCTCCGACGAAGCCAATCGTTGGCTTTCCTCCTGGACGGCGAGTTGGAAAATCCGGCCAAGCATCGGCATTGGCTCAATTGCTAGGATCTGAGAGCGAAAGGTTAGGTATGTCTCGTTCAAAATCAAAAGAAATCGAGTAGCTTTCTCCCTTTCTTTGATAGATCTATACTGTTTCAGTGTTGATTCCGATCCCTCGAGCTTCTCTTCTGCTGCCTCTAGTTCGTTCCAAAGTGACGAGAGCTTGTTGAAGCAAGCCGTGACCGTCATATTCCCTTGTTTCAGTTCACTAAGTTCCTGCATTAGGGAAAAAAAATTTCGCTCGGTCTAATTTACCGTACATTTCTTTGATGTTTTCCCACATGCACTTTGAGTCCTCGGTCGGGGGAAGTCCGGCCGCGACTTCTGGAGAAATGCAATTGCCGATCCATGTTCGAACAAGTTGATTACATTTCCTCCAGTGTCGCGCTAGACGATCGTCGGAGGGAAAAGAGACGGTTCCGTCGAGGAACCCGTCTTTGTCCTTCGTCACCAGGGCTTGCCGGAATTCCTGGGACCACCTGGAATAATTTTTTAGTCCAGACAATTGTTGGCTGATTAATATCTTCCGTAGGAAATGCTGCCTGAGGTTGTACAAGGCTTCCTTCAAATGATTGATGAGTACTTTCAATTGGCAGATGAGTTTTAGTTCCGGTCCGTCGGCGGTGGAGGTATACAGAGGGTCGCCGGGCTCCGGGCGACCATGGTGGGCAGGAACCGAGAACGGCCACAATCCGGGTTGCATTCCCGGGTAGGGATTAGGTCCCTGACCCGACCCATCGGGTTCGTGTGTCTGACCCAGATGGTACATCCCAGGCCTGGGGTTTGGGCTTGCCCCAACATTAGCTGGTGGGCTCCCTCCGGCCTGGGCTTGATTTGTTGGTCCTTGGAAATTATACCACGGGTTTGAATAATTCGGCCCATACCAGAGTGGATTGAATGGGCCCTGCATCGGTACCCACTGGATAGGCTGGCCCGAATTGGGTTGCCCCTGGTTTAGTTGAATTTGGGCTGGATCTTGAGAGACTTGTTCGATCTCTTGACCTGATCTGATTTCAGTTGGATCATGGGGTGTTGGTTCCTGACGTGAATCTGCATGAGATATATTCTCCAAACTTCCTTCTGGAGACGATTCTTCAGATTTTGAAGAATTCTTCGGCATGGTATGGCTAAGACAGTGCTCCTTTTTTATTGAAACACTCAAGAAGTTGATTCCTACACCGGAATGTTAATCTTGTTTTGCAGATTAGTTTTCTTGCAACAACAAGGATACAAAAAATCGGGAAGGCAATCAGGAAGAAAATTTTCGGAATTTTGCGGAAGCTAAGTATGAACGAAGCTCTGATACCATGACACGAAATCAAGAAGAAAGAAGGGACTTGAAGAATTTCTTTTGTATTCAGTCTGCCTTTGATATGTACTCTTTACATGTATTTATATTACAAAGTGTAAACAATAAAAAGAGAATACAAAGATATGAAATCATTCTAAATCACTAATTGATTCAAGTATCTTCAATCAAATCAATTTGCACAAATCATATCTCCAACAAGTAGGCATTTTCACGATGGGCGATAGACCTAACAATAATCGCTAGTATTTTTTTTTAAAGAATTTCTAATTAATTTGCTCGATTAACTTTGGCCAACAAAAATAGTTTAGATGGTAGATATAAGCGGGTTTGCTTGTGAATGATTTTCCATCGCACAGTTATCTCAAATCACTAGCGCTTTTCAATTTTAAGTAAGAACTTTTCTTATTTTCGTCCAATTGAATCTTTCTTATTTTACAAAAAACTAAGTAGACCCAATTTCTTTTTTCAAAAAAAGGACACACCTACTTTTCTGAATTTATACATTTTTTTTTCCTACGGGCAAAGTGTGTGATCTTTGCTATGTTATCCCTGGTAAGTCTGTTTTTCCTTCATTTCTTCTATTTATGTAATGCAAAAGTGACTCCTATCTTGTAAATAATTCATGTGTGATGTCATAATCGTGCTACACTTCTAACGACAGTCGATCTCATCCCCATTTGAAAAGTGAAGGTGATTAGAGGATGTATGTTCATCCACCAGTTGCCTCCACATGTCTAGAAAGTTCAATGGCAACAATTTTCGGTTCAAATAAAAATTATGCATTGGATCAAACAAACAAGTAGACCGCCTTTCCACTTCTCTAATGAAAGGCAATAGATATCCTTCTTGGCTTCTCCCTATGGTCCATCTTTTATCTTTTGATTCTATTCCGACGCCCTACATCATCTTCGATAGCGCGAAAAAAGAAAGGGAATGATATCGACCGGCTTCGTCGGCTGATGGCATTAGGTTAAGGCCCATCGGCTTATTCGATTGATAGCGTGATGAAGTTTGAAGTCGCTAATGACTTCTTTAGGATGATACTTCTTTTGTCTCGCTAACTAACCCAAAGAGAGGATGGTTTTTGGGAATTCAGTTGCCCTCACACAGCCTCTACTGAATAATATCTCTAAAGGAATAGCCTAATGTACATACGTACAGTGCAATGCTGGAAAGCTGCATCAGCTTCCGCTTCCACAAACCATTTCCAGGCTCGGAATGGAAATGACCAAGCAAAGGCCGCAACATGTTAACAATAGAATTATTGATAAAGCTTCGTCTTGGCCATATAAGAAACAGATGATATATCACGCTCGGAAACGCTCACATAAGTGACCCATGCAATGCCCATAGCTGCAACATCAGCTATAAATGGCCTAGCCTAATGGATCTTAGATTTTTCCAACGGTGTTCTTCTACTCCTCCAATTCCAGGCTCGGCATCACACGCACACAGTGTTCATCGTGATTTTTCAAATTTCTCCTTTTTGTTGATCAGGTTTAGTGCAGAAGGTTAGGGACCGGATTTGCATTGCATCGAATCTGTGTTTTGGTTTGGTATTCTGTTCGCTTGCCGTCTGAAGTTCTGAGCTAGTGTTCGGTTTGCTTTGATGTGATTAATTTGCACATTTGTCGCGAAGGAATGAAGCTACTACATTGAGGTTGGATCATGTTCTGAACTGTACTAACTCTATCCATCGTGTGATGCTTTAAGATAATATGTTGTCCTTGTCTGAAGAGTAGTTAAGACTTGGCGTTCGCTCTTATTGATCAGGAGAGAATAGAACCTGCAAGACAATGAAAAAGAGAGAAATGTGAATGAGGCTAAAGCTAAAATTGGAATGAAACAGCGTTAAAGCTCGAAGGCAAAAGCACCAGATGCCAAAAGATGACTCTTTTTCTCTCTCGATCTCGATTTCTAACTGGTAGATCATCAGGGATGCTGGACAGTGACGTGTGCGACGACGATGCTTGAATGAGAAGAGAGGTTAAAGAAAAAAGAAGAAATGCCAAAGTGTGATAAAGAATAGAACGTACATGCATCCCTGACAACAGCCCATGCGCTATGGTTTTCATGCATTCAATTTAGATTCCACGAATTTCTCGCCCACTCCTCCTGTTCCATTCTGACATCAGCTTGAGTCCTGTTGCTTCTAACTCCTTTATAACTTCGCATTGCTTGACACTCGGTTGCATGAATCAAGACGTTCATTCCTATCGGATCGTCTATAGATTTCAAGGTATTATATCGACTCTCTACCCTCATTAGTCACCTTTTCCTGTTATTATATTTTCCGGCTTGCATATCTATCCAATCATTGTTGCCTTATTGTTGTACTCTAAATAGTATCGACATTAATACGCGATACGATGACACGTCATTTCTCAAAAAATAGAGAATTCCGATACGTTAGGACTCGTTGTATATCAAATGTATATTTTTATATATAAATGATAAATTATCACTCTCATGGTTATTTCAATTAAATTAGTTTGATTCGAATCCACAAATAAATCAATAATTAAAAAAAGAGCCCACAATGAATTAACATTTTGATCCCTAATTTATTGGAAATGTTTAAAATTGACCCGGCTGTGTCGGGATGCTAAACTTGCGTGTCGCTAGCGTGTCCGGAGCATTGACCACATGTTGGATGTCTGACACATGTTGACCACGTGTTGGTTGCACATGGACGTGCGTCCGACACTGACAGGAGGGCCTATGGAGAGTGTCTATGCTTCCTAGGAGGTAATACTCATGCTGACTAAAAGATTTCCTTCCAGGATCTGGGGAGAGACTGAGGATCGAATGGGAAATACGAAAATTCTTGCGGAGGCCAAGAATTTATGGTGGAAACTCAAACTTCGAGGGGCGATCCTTACGAGCCTATCTCTGCAAGTCTTTCTCATCTTTTTTGCACCCATGCGAAAGAGGTGGTCAAACCGGTGGTTCTTGACTCTCATGTGGTCAGCTTACTTGGTTGCCGACTGGGTCGCTGTCTATGCCTTTGGACTCATTGCCAAAGTCCAAATCGCTGGTGGTACTTCAGATTCCGAGGCCGATGCATATGGTGACCTTTTGGCATTTTGGGCTCCATTTCTGCTGCTACACCTCGGAGGACCCGACACCATAACCGCTTTTGCGCTCGAGGATAATGAGCTGTGGCGGAGGCACTTGCTTAATCTCTTATTCAAGCTGGGCACCGCATGCTATGTGTTTTACCAATCCCGCCCCAGCAACAAGCTAGCTGTCCCGACCATCCTCGTGTTTATTGGAGGAACCATAAAATATATAGAGCGAATACGTGCTCTGTATCTTGCCAGCTTCAGTAAATTCCGTGGTCCCCAGCTCCCGTATCTTCGTGCTTGGCGAGGTCACATACCTTCAATAGAGATGATAAAAACCGATTTGGACGACAGAGAAGTGATAAAAGCCGCATTGTTTTATTTCACAGCCTTCAGAGGCCTCCTCGTGGAACTCCCCCTCAATTTCAATGGAATGAGCCATACCTTCAAATTTTTCAGGAGGATAACTGCAGCGGATGCTTTTCGGGTCATTGAGGCTGAGCTCAACTTCTTTTATGATGTTCTTTATACCAAGGCTGCCGTGGTTCACTGTCCAACAGGGTACCTTTTCCGAGCTATCTCAATTGGTTCCGTCGTTACTGCTTTTGCACTTTTCTATGTCCTGAACAAGCATGGTGTTCACGAATATGATGTACGGATTACTTACACCTTGCTCCTTGGAGCTGTTGGCCTGGAATTTGTAGCTCTTGGTAGGCTCATTTGCTCTGACTGGACAATAGCACTTTCAGGGAGATTTGAAGAACATCCTATAAGAAGAACCTTCATGAAGTTCCTCCTCAAATTCAAATCCAAAAGCTCACCATTTGCATTGTGTATACTACATGCTAGATGGTCTAGATCAATCTTCCAGTACAATTTGATAGATTCTCGGCTGAGAAGGTGGCCAAAATGGATTGAGAAACTCCTAGATTGCATCTCTCTCAGGGAATTGTTTGATGGGTTGAAGTCTGGACAACGAAAACCATGCAGCGACGAATTAGGTGAACTGATTTTTAAGGAGCTGACACGGAAGTTCTTGGCTTTTGAAGGTATGGAAAACTGGAAGGACGCATGTGCCGCTCGAGGTCAATGGGCTCTGCAGAATTCCGAAACAGGGCAAGATTGCACAAACTTGCTTCCATTCGTCAGTGATTTTCCTTATGATCAGAGCCTTTTACTGTGGCACGTTGCCACAGAGCTCTGTTACAATACCGACACTGATGAAACTAGGAACGATCGTGGAAACAGTAAGGTCTTGTCGGATTATATGCTTCATCTTATGATCAAACAACCTGATATGATGTCTGCAGTGGGTGGGTATGGCGAAATAAGGTTCCGGTACACTTGTGAAGAGATGGACAATTTCATCAGGAAAAATCTCTCTGATGGGAGCAAAACGAAGATAACGAAGGAAAGAGCATGCCAAAGTCTCCTCTCTGCTGATCGAAAAGAAAGTCTCCTCTCTGCTAATCCAAAAGAGGAATCAGATCCAGAGAAAGGACTGACAATCAGATCTGTGCTTCCTGATGCGTGTGCTCTCGCTAGAGAATTGCGGGATATTGAGAAGGAAAAGAGGTGGAAGATCATGAGTGAAGTGTGGGTGGAATTGCTGGGGTACGCGGCGATCCATTGCCGACCTTACAATTATGCTCAACAACTGAGTAAAGGAGGAGAACTTGTCACCTTGGTTTGGCTATTGACGGCACAGCTTGGCTTCAATCAACATTTGGGATACGTCGTCGAGCCTCCAAAGGAAGACCGATCGATTGGAAATAATTGAGGGTAAGTTGCCAAGTCCGCAGAGGATGAGGGCTCCTACCCGCAAATTCCACTGAAAAATAAGCCTTTTTTACCACCTTTGTTTCGATTCTTCTTGTACTAATAAGCGTGCCGATTTGCTCTGACTGCACATTGTCGTTAAAAGTGTCCCTTCCCTGTAAACTCCTCCGGCTGTTCGATTTCTATAATATCCTGCGATTCCGTACACTTTCGAGAACCAAATGAGAGAAGCTCATGCGGATTACGTCCGAGTGCTCTGATTTAAAATTCGGATCGCAAGTTTAATGTCGGTCACCTCATCTAATAAAGACATATTACGACTAAGTTGAATTTACTATAAGAGCAAGATATGTCGAAAAACAAGATATCGAACAACAAAATAAACAAAAAAAAGGAAATAAATCGGACGTTGAATTTATGTTATTTGGTCGGCGCGGCCTACTTTACAGAGAGATTAACATAGAATTCCACCATAAATCAAGCGATACAATGGAGATTATAATTACCATCGAGTCGACCCAAACACTTTTAGTATTTCCAACTTTACCCAACAGCATGCACGATGTTTAGCCGTCGCGATTATTCACGAAATAATCTCTTTCAATCTCACAAATCTTACCCCTTCAACGCCCTCGGATTCTTTCGGGATGTAATTCACGAATAAGCCGTACCATTAAGTGCCCAACTATTGCTCACGCAAGCCCCACCACCATGTACCAGCGGCAGAAAGACCAAAGCCCAAGAATGAATATAAATATATATTTCCAACTAAATTAGGAAATCTTGTGGCTGACTTCTAAATTAAACGAGGAAAGTGGTTTTCTTGTTTTGTTAGCAAAATTAGTCTTGGACTCTTTTAGCATATGTCACGTACGAGAGTCGCACAACAGGTCACATTTTCGCGCACTATTAGATCATGTTTCATTCAAGGGCTCAAATTCAATATATATTTTAACGATCTCAACCTTGATTCAATATTTAAGTCAAATCACAATCGCTTCGCTGGAACCGAATAACTGCTTCTCTCCCACAGCCCCTCATGGGCACAAGTGCCATGGAGATCTTCCAAGTCCAAGCTACACTCGAATTTCACCGTAACCGTGGACTTCATCAAATCACCAACTCTACCTGCAACATTATCCACCACACAAGAATTCGCAGACACAACCACCATTGCATCAATAGCCATCAAAAGATCAAACTCCGATCTTATCAAACTTAGCAGCTCTAATCTCTACTGGCTCTACAAGTTGAGCCTCACCGTCTTTGTCAATTACCAAGCAAGTAAACTCTACATCGAGAGTTTTTTGTTGCAACTCCACCTTGAGCTAAAAATTGTCCAAATTTTTTATAAACTTTGCCACAATCACTTCTACTCAAAAGTATTGAAGACTCATCAATTGTAACTTCTCTGCTAACAATAGATAAATGTAATTCCAAGTGCTGCAAATAATAACCTCGCTCCACTTGTACGTAGCTTAGAAATATGCATTTTCTTACCCTTTCATCGAGCTTATCATAACACACTCAAACATAACATGAGTATCAAATATTATAAAAACAAATAATCTCTGCAACTTTACCTACCACACTTCTTTGGGTTCAACACTCAATCACAGTCGAAAGGAATCTAGCTTACCGTTACTAACTGCATCACTAGGAATTCCTATCATACCATCACTAGAAAGAATTTTATGAGGCGTTTTTAGTAATGTGCTGCTCATCAACTCGACAACCTATTGTATAGTTCATGGCCACTAATGCACTGTCTCAATGTACCCTTCTTCATACAGCATTCATTTAATAGCTCCGAGAAAAATTACATGCTACTGTAAGTCTGCAAATGTTCAATCATCTTACCAATCTTCTTTTTATAAAAGCTTTCAATTGTCCGATCCTGACAGCAGTACCTAACTAGTACCTCAGTGCAAACAGCCAAGTCCTTGACTAGCCTTGATATCCAATCGCATTAAATTAAGCTCCATCGTTTTCTTTGATAAAAAAAAATACATGATAGCGTGATGAAGTTTTTGAAATCACTATTAACTTCTTCAGGATGATACTTATGTGTCTCTCTAATTAACCAAAAGAGATGATGGCTCTTGGGAATTCAGTTCACCTCTTCTTGGCAAGTGGGGGGAAAAAATGACACTACTTGTCTGAAGAGCCCCATGATTACTTCAAAAACAATAAAAATAATGTGAAAATTGCATATACCGGGTGATCCAAACAACATAACCATGATCACTTGTTTTATTGTACAGTACTGAAATCACAAATGAAACATGCGATGACCACTTGTTTTATTATACAGTACTGATATCACAAATGAAACATGCGATGACGGTGCAGATAGGCCACCTCCCAAAATAGTTGCAAATCTCTCTCCTTTTCGTATCAACTTTGGAATTGAAATATTTAAGAGAGTTGTTGCCCAAACAAAAGAACGAGTGGAAATTCCAAATAAGGGCATCAAGTGCTCTCATTTTTTTACATAAGAATTTGAAATAGCTATATCAATTTTAAAGAAAGGCTTAACTTTCTAGATGATTAAAGACATTTTTGTCCTTTACATTTTTTTGAATTTTTCGCTTTTTTTCTTTTTTTTTCCTTTTTTTCTTTCTTTTATTTTTTCATTTTTATTTCTTTTTATGATTTTTTTCTTTCTTCTTTGCCGATGACCAGCGACCGACCACCAGTGATGCCCGAAGAGGGCTGGGCGAGGGTCGCCCTCACCCAATCTAGCAAGGCCGACCTCTCCTGTGGCTACCCCCACCAAATTTGGACGAGGGTTGCCTCGTCAAGGCAAGAGCAGCCTCACCCAAGCAAAGGTCATAACTCTTTTAGGCAAGGGTCACCTCACCCTTGACGGGCCGAAATATTTAACCAAGATAAAACAATAATTTAAAATCAAAATTGTCTTTGGATGAATGTGTAGCCTAAGCTCTGCTAAAGAATTAAAGTCACTAGCGCACCTAACTCCCCTTATTCATTTTTAAATGTGTAGCCTAAGCTATGCTAAAGAATCACAATTGATTCTTTTTGAATTTTTTGGTGATTATTTTAACTAAACCATTTTTACTTAAAATGTTAGGCCAATCTTGTTTATTAGATGAATTGAACAATATATTACAAGTTTGAGACCGGATAGGACATCAGTCTTTTGCCACCTTCTTTGTGAGCCTTGGCCGCCTCCTCCATGGACCGCCGTACATGGCCATCATAGATGGTGTCGGTTTCCAACATTCATTGCATTTGTTCACACAATGTACACGCAAACAATCAATACATTTAACAAAGTTCAAACAAATCAATCAAAGAGTGGCCTTGAGGACGGCCTTTAGAATTCACGCACTTCAAACATCCTAAAGCCCTTAAATAACTACAATTAACTGACTAATGGTGAACGACAATTGGCCACCATTTGTATTCCCATAATGATGGTCAACGTCGACTAACCCCTAAGTCCGGTTCTAGGTGATTCCAAGTGGTCATGCATCGCACCTATCCATACATCCAGCAAAACACATGCATAAGCATCAAAGTAAACATGCATTTAGGCCAAATGGCTTTGATTCTCAATCAATCACACAAAGGGAAGTGAACCATTGAAGGGTCACTTATTCAATTATACTTCAGATTTCAAACTGATTCTGTTTAGATCCAGTCAACCTATTAAAATAATTCCAATTAACATGGTTCAACTGTCATTAGAGAGCTTAAGATGTGCACTTCAAAGTTGATATAGACCCCTTGACCCAATTCCAAACCGGAAAACCCGAAAAGTACAATTCAAACTCGACATTAAAATTCGACCTTATTTTAATCTGTGATTTGAAAATAGCGGGAAAATAGAAAACTAAGTCAAAAATGTGTCAAATTATACAGAGAGTTAGGAAAACGTGTCCTTAACAATTTTCGTGTTTTGAATTTTTTCTTAAAACCCCATGATTTTCCCGAATAATTCAATTTTCACCCAGGACTCACTTGAGAACGGTTTTCAAGGCCACACCGATCTTATCCGAGATTTCTGCTAAATTAGCTCCTCAAATGTTGCTATTAGGTCATCATACTTTCCGGTTCATTAATTAAGAACCCAATGAACAACTTTTTAGTTTGAGTTTTTGCTATAAAAACAAAAGGATCTCAGGTTCACCAAAATTGCAAACTACGTTCGGACATTCAGAGAATCAAAGTTTCAAATCTGAATGCAGAAACCAATCGGCACATTAATCGAGCCTTTGAACAACCAAACGAGCTTCAATTTTAACGAAATTGATATTATTAGAAAGATCAAAATCGTACTCACAACTTTCAAGGAGAGCACATGTCAATATTTTGAACGCAAAAAATCATAAAAATTGTGGAACAAGCAAAGGTCGGTCATGAACATGTTATCACAGATTCTAAATCAGTAGTTCCAGATTTTATATTCAGATCAAATGAGTGTTTTCACTTAGAAAATAATGTAGAACAGTTAGCTTGTGATTATCTAGAAGAATGTGATCGCCGTAATCGCCGGAAATCTCGGTAATTTTTCTGGATTTGGGGAAAACAATCATTCAGGTAGTTTCCTATATTACCATTCAGGCAGTTTTTAATATTACCATTCAGGCAGTTTCCAATATTACCATTCAAGCAGTTTCCTATATTAGTTTATTAGATGTTATATTTAATTATTTGATTTTCATTAATATTAGGAGTCCTATCTCTATATAAGATGTTCGTTTTGTAATAAAAAAATCATACTATCATTGAATAAAAACTTCGAGTTCTTTGGAGTTGTTCCAAATTTACGCTTTCTCTCTGCGTTATTTGGTATCAGAGCAGGTTTCTCCTGTGACGATGGTGAATAACATGAATGTCAATCTCCCCGCTGCTGAGGGCCGTGAGAACGAGCCTATTACGCGGACTGAGTTCAATCATTTCGTGGGTCAAACCGATCGGAGGTTTCAAGAGATCCTTGATACCATCCAGCGTTTCTCCACAAACCATGCGCCTGGCGTTTTTCCAGCCCAGTGAAATCCTATCGCTCGTGATCCCGAAGATGCTATGGGGCGTGGAGGAATTCCCCGACATAGGTGTCAAGACTATGTCGAGGATACGGAAGATGAAGACGAAGATTTCCAGGAGATGCAGATTCGTGGTGGTCGCCGATACAAGGGATTCCAGGAGGAGCATGTTCGTGGGAATCGACGACAGGGGGGCTATCGACGAGATCCTGAGCAGTATCAACTAAAGGTAGATCTCCCTACTTTCAATGGGAATTTGGATATTGAAGATTTCCTAGACTGGCTTTGGGAGGTCGAGAAATTCTTCGACGCTATGGATATTGACAAGGATCGCCAAGTGAAACTTGTGGCGTACAAGTTGAAGGGTGGCGCTTTAGCTTGGTGGGAACAAACTCAATTGACATGACGTCAACAAGGCAAGGCTCCTATTCGATCATGGGGTCAGATGAAATAGAAGTTGAAGAAGAGATTCCTTCCAACGGACTATGAGTAACTGTTATTTCAACAATTTCAGAATTGCCGACAATCAAATAGATCGGTCCAAGCTTATACGGAAGAGTTTCTTCGACTCTCTGCTCGCAATAACCTGGATGAGTCCGAGGCACAACAAACTGCTAGGTAAATTAATGGTTTGCAACTTAATATTCAGGATCGGATTTCTTTACATCGATTATTCTTTGTCGAAGATGCCCAGGATATGGCGCGAAAAATTGAGATGCAATTGGAGAGGACTAGCCCTAGTACTCGTGTTAGTAATTATTCAAATAGCGGGTCATTCAGGAAAGGAAGACAGCTTGATGTTACAAGTTCTTCTAGTCGACAAATCCCTGATTCGAGCTGAGTTCTAGGGGGTACTACTGGGACGCCTACGGAAGCAGTCGCAACAAGTAATCGCACTCCCAATCAGAATACCCAAAATCCATATGCCAAGCTCCAACCGATCAAGTGCTATAAGTGTAACGAGTTAGGCCATTGTTTCAGCGATTGTCCTCGTCGTAGAATGGCTAATATCGTTGAACATGACGAAGATGTGTATGAAAAAGATTGGGAAGTGGAAGAAGAAGTGGGAGTGGAAGATGAAGTAGGCGAGCAAATTAATTGTGTTGTACGTCGTCTATTACTTGCTCAGCGGATAGAAGATACCCAGCAGAATAAGCTTTTCCGCGCTCGTTATACTGTCAACGGCAAAGTATGCGATATCATTATTGACAATGCAAGTTGCGAGAATATAGTGTCAAAGGCCTTGGTGGATCACTTGTAACTAAAAACGGAGCCGTATCCCGCGCCCTACATAATCGGATGGATTCGCAAGGGAGCAGAACTTAAGGGAAACCAATTATGTCGTTTACCTATTTCGATCGGAAAATCATATCAAGATACTATTGTCTGTGATGTTGTGGAGATGGATGCATGTCATGTTTTACTAGGTCGGCCATGGCAATATGATGTTGATGCTACACACCGAGCTAGGGAGAATACTTATTCTTTTGTGTGGAAAAGGACTAAAATTACTTTGAGACCAAAGAGTAATCCCCCTCAGATTGTGAAGAAGCAGAATACAGGGGTTATGATGAACATCCGAACACGTGAAGGGATGTATATGATTGTGGACAAGAGCGACCAACAAGTTGTGGTTCGTGTTCCCAACATTCTTAAGCCCTTATTAAAGGTATTTAGTGATGTTATATCTGAGGATTTACCTGACAGGTTACCTCTTTTGAGGGATATCCAGCATGAGATTGATTTCCTTCCAGGTGCTAGTCTTCTTAATTTGCCGCATTATCGGATGAATCCGAAAGAGAATCAACTTCTACAGTAGCAGGTGGGGGAACTCCTTCGAAGGGCTTCTTGCGTGAAAGCAAAAGTCCACGTGCAGTTCCTACTCTTCTCACGCTAAAGAAAGACGGCACCATGCGTATGTGTGTAGACAGTCGTGCCATTAACCGGATTACTGTCAAGTATAAGTTTCCAATTCCACGACTTGATGATATGCTAGATAGACTTGCTGGATCATGGATTTTTACGAAGATCGACTTTCGAAGCAGATACCACCAAGTTCGCATCCGTCCTGGCGACGAATGGAAAACGGCCTTCAAGACAAGTGCAAGTTTGTACGAATAGCTTGTTATGCCGTTTGGACTCACTAGCGCATCTAGTACTTTTATGCATTTGATGACTCAGGTTCTCAAACCTTTTATTGGCAAGTTTGTGGTAGTTTTCTTTGATGATATACTCATATATAGTCCGGATGGGCATCAACACATGGAGCACTCGAGGGATGTCTTATTAACCTTGCAGCAAAATAAATTATTCATTAATATTAAAAAGTGTAGCTTCATGATAGAACGCCTCTTGTTTTTGGGTTTTGTTGTTGATGCGGATGGACTTCACGTTGATATAGATAAGGTGGCCATGATTCGCAATTGGCTAGTTCCAAAGAATGTTGGCGAGGCTCAAAGTTTCCATGCCCTTGTAACATTCTATAGGCATTTCATTCGAGATTTCAGTACTCTTATGGCCCCAATCACTGACTGTTTAAAGAAGGGCAAATTTCATTAGGAAGATGAAGCTTCAGCCAGTTTTGCTCTTATAAAAGAAAAGCTCTCCACGATGCCGGTATTGATGTTCCCTGATTTTGAAAAGGTGTTCGAGCTGGATTGTGATGCTTCTGGCATCGGGATTGGCGCTGTCCTTTCCCAAGAGGGTAAACCTATAGCCTTCTTTAGTGAAAAACTTAATGAAGTTCGCCGATGTTGGTCGACGTATGAGCAGGAATATTATGCTGTTGTGCGAGCTATAAAGTATTGGCAGTCCTATCTTTAGAGTCAGAAGCACTTAAATCGAATGCATGCACGATGGGTTTCTTTTCTAGAGCAATTTAATTTTGTGCTTCGTCATAAAGCAGGCCAATTAAATAAAGTGGCAGATACGCTGAGTCGACGTGCTGCAACACTTGTGACCATGCGCACTGATGTTGTCTGTTTTGATCACTTATGTTCTCTTTATCCTAAGAATGATGATTTTGGCGAGATATGGGAAAAGTGTTCTAAAACAGGTTGTCATGGCGATATGATAATTCAAGAAAAATTTTTGTTCTTTGGCAATAGACTATGCATTCCTCGTGGTTCCTTGCGTGAACAACTCATTCGAGAGCTTCATGGTGGTACTCTCGGCGGACATTTGGGGCGAGATAAAACTGTAGCATTGGTGGAGGAGCGATACTATTGACCTCAACTGAAGCGAGACGTAGGGCGATTCGTCAGTAAATGCTACATTTGCCAGACCGCTAAGGGCCACTCTCAAAACACTGGTTTTTATACCCCCTTGCCTATTCCTTCGGGTCCTTGGGTAGACATATCGATGGACTTCGTGTTGGGACTTTCTCGCACTCAACGGAGTTTAGATTCTGTTTTCGTGGTGGTTAACCGGTTTTCGAAGATGGCGCACTTCATCCCTTGTAAGAAAACTTCGGATGCTTCGCATGTGGCAAGTTTATTCTTTCGTGAAGTAGTCCGTCTCCATGGTGTGCCGAAGACGATCACTTCCGATCGTGACACGAAATTTCTGAGCCATTTTTAGCGTACTTCATGGCGTTTGTTTGGGACTGATTTACAGTATAGTAGTTCTTTTCATCCCCAAACGGATGGTCAGACGGAAGTTGTGAATCATACTATGGCGGATATCATTCGCTGCCTCTGCAGTGACATGCCTAAGCAATGGGACCGGTATCTTGCTCCTGCTGAGTTCGTTTTCAATAACTCGGTTAACCGCTCTACCGGCACATCTCCCTTTCAAGTCGTTTAATAGGCGTACACCACAACATACTTTGGATTTGGTTCCTTTGCCCAAGATTCCTGGCTATAGTGTCGCGGCGAAGAATTTGGAGACCAGAATTAATGAAGTCCAAGCTGCTGTTGCTAATCAATTGGCTGCTTCTAATTCAAAGTATAAGGAGGATGCTGACAAACGTCGACGTTTGAAAATCTTTGAGGTAGGTGATGAGGTAATGGTTTTCCTACAAAAGGAGCATTTTCCTGTAGGTACCTATAATAAACTGAAGCACAAGAAGATTGGTCCTTGCCGTATCCTGAAGAAGATCAACAACAATGCCTATGTAGTTGACATTCCTGGTGATCTCAACATTTCTCCTACATTTAATATGGCAGACTTATTTGAGTATCATGCTCCTGATACATCCCTCTATTCTGATCATAACTCGAGGGCGAGTTTTTCCGAAGAGGGAGGAAATGATGTAGAACAGTTAGCATGTGATTATCTTGAAGAATATGATCGCTGTAATCGCCAAAAATCTCGGTAATTTTTCTGGATTTGGGGAAAACGACCATTCAGGCAGTTTCCTATATTACCATTCAGGCAATTTCTAATATTACCATTCAGGCAATTTCCAATATTACCATTCAAGTAGTTTTCTATATTAGTTTATTAGATGTTATCTTTAATTATTTGGTTTCCATTAATATTAGGAGTCCTATCTCTATATAAGATGTTCGTCTTGTAATAAAAAATCATACTATCATTAAATAAAAACTTCGAGTTCTTTGGAGTTGTTCCAAATTTATGCTTTCTCTCTACATCAGAAAATGACATTCATTTTTGACATGCGACCTATTCAATCGAAGCTCGGAATGTGTATTTTAATTCTCTTGTTGAGCACTTTCCAAGATTTTGACATTTCCTAACTCAAATCATCAATCGAAGCTAATTGACTCAATGAACTATGATTTCACATAACATGCAAACAATCATCAATCAATCAACAAGCAATTCTAATCAATTTCTACACAACACATGCTATTAAATCATTATTCTAAGGCCAACAACAACAACCACAACATCAGCAATGGTCATCATTACTCCACAATTACTTGGCCCATTGAACCTCCACAATCATAGACTAAGCTTTAAGTGTTTCATACCTTGGTCGATACACTTGCTTAGGTCCATTAGAGCTATGCAGCCACCAAATGAACCTCACAAAATGACCGGAAATATCTCACAAAGGTCTGAACAAATAGAGTAAAGCTGAAAGTCAGAATCAAGAATATTGAATTTGGATGATCAATCAAGGAAAATAAACAAAATGAGAAGGTTTCGGCCGTTGTTTGCTTCCCCATTAAGCAAACTCCTTACTGACTCATTTTTTGTTATAAGGATTGGTGACATGTCAAGATGGGTGGCTATGATTAGATTGTAATGAATGGCCAAGATTACTTCCTTAATGATTAACGAATGATCCTCATTGGTCCAAATTTGATGACAATGATTAATGACATGATTTTAGGGGCAATTGTGTAATTTTCTCACGTGGAAAAAGCTAACCGGCCAAGGCTTGATGTGGCCGGGGATGGCCGGAAATGGCTATTCATCGCCAAGTTTCCACTCTCACCGGTCTAACTGGTTCGAGTCGTTTTGGACCAGTTCAGCCAGTTCTCTAGCAAAAAATTTTGTGCAATTTAGTTCAATTTGCTCTATACTTGGAACTCTAGGACCTAATTGAAATTTTTTTTATCAGTTATCAAATAAATTAGTCAAATTGGAAGAATACAACTCAAATTCAATTAATTCAACTCAATTGAACTCATTGTTAACATCTCAATCGAATTAATGTGCTCCAATTACACCATGGGTAATTTGAATTTCATCTCAATTGACTTGCCTCACATAAATTGGGGCTTTTCATTCAATTGATGCTATTTTTGTTCCCCATTATCAAAATTGATTTCAATTAAAATTAATTAATTTGAAAAGCACTCAATTGATTCAATTGAATGGTCTTAAAACACTCTAATGTACACACAATTGACCTTCACATGATGAATCGAATTAAACCTCCAAAGGAAATTGAAATTTAATCGTCAAATTAAACCTCAATCAATCAAATTAACCCCTAGATTAGAATGGGTCAAGTTGAATTGCATCAATTAGACTAAGTTAACTTTATTTTGGAAGTCTTGTCTCTCTCGCATGAAGAGCCTTTCTCTATCACCTGGATAGCTTTACCCTAAACCCTGATTTCTTCCCAAAAATCCCCATAATCCATATCCACTTCAATACCACGTTTGGTTTCCACTCTCGACTCTAACACCTTTCCAAAACCCATAACTTCTCTGTTTCCCATTCTAAATCACGAGACTTAGATCCAAAATCCCGACTTTGAAGAAAGAGACGCAACCACAGCACAAAGACCGCGGGTTTCCAGGTGCAATCATCGGGTGATTAGTTCCCTCCTCTGGCGCCACTCCTTTCCAGAAGACCACTGCTAATGTTAACCTTAAGATCCAAAAGCAAATGAAATGGCGAAGAAGAAACCCACAGCCACGATGGGTGATAGTTGTGTCCAGAATGGGTCCATGTCCGTCTTCTGGTAGGTTCCCTTCTCCTCTAGATGGTTCCTCTCTTTGGGTCCCTATGAAAGAAAAACAACTGAAGCAAATTGCAAGTTAGGAGCTTTAGGTTGCCTGAGTAATAGGTTTCTTACAATATGGGAGATAATAGGGAACGGGAGCTAAGGATGGCGGCGTTGTGTAGAAGACTAGGACATCTTTGGACAGGAAGAAAAATCGCTGTGTTAGACAATGTGGTCACTGAGGATAAACTACAAGAGTGTGAAAGTACTGTTTTCGGTAAGCTTAGGAAGCCCGGCCGTTAATTTCCAAGCCTTCCAAGCCACGATGAAGAAAGCATGGAAATCTAATTCTGTCATTTGCAAGCATCTACAACCAGGTCTATTTTCATTTGAGTTTGAGTTAGTGGAGATGAGAGACAAAATACTGAACTCTGGACCTTGGTCCTTCTCAAGTTACTTGCTGGTATTAAAGCTATGGGAGCCAAGTATGCTGCCACATTATATCTTATTCGACTCGTCTACCTTTTGGGTTCAAATTCATGGATTACCTATAGAAGGAAGGTCTGAAGCAGCAATAAGAGAAATAGCAGGAAATATAGGTGAAGTTTCAAAAGTGCGCATAGAATCAAAAGGCTTTGCATCCATAGTGGTGGGGAGAGCTAGAGTTATGTTAAAATTATCAAATCCCCTTTCTTCAGGCATGTTGTCTAGTTTTAGAGGCAAGGAGCATTGGTTGGACTTTAGGTATGAAAGACTTCCCCATTTCTGCTATTCGTGTGGGGTTATTGGACATTATGCAAAAAACTATCAACTTGTGCCTTATGAGGTCGAACTCATGTCCAAAACTGAAACACTGTTGTACGGGCCTTTGCTAAAAGCTGAAGAGAGTTCTATTAGCCCATTTTGGATAGCCTATTATGGGGAAATCTATGAAGTGGAAGATGAGCAAGAGATGGTAAGGGAAACCCCAGAGAATTCAGGATTGATCACAGTAGCGCAAAACGAAGAAGGCTACTCGCATACACAACCACACAATATACAAGAGGATAGGGGTAAGAGGAAATTAACGGAAAAGGAGTTGCTGGCTATAGTGCACATACCAGAAATTGAAGTAGATGCTGATCTTGAATTAGCCTATCCACTGCAGATAGATATATCCCCATCGCGGATAGTAGGGGACAGACTGCAAAGCAACTGTAGAAAGCTAAAGGTACGGAATCAAAAGAAGAGCAGGAGTTTCGGACCGTATGATAAAAAAACCTCGGATGGCCAAGTGCTAGATGAAACATAGCTTTTAGAAACTCCGGTGCAACTTGCAAAAGAACCCAATCAATGGGCTTTGGTTGCTAGCCTTAATAAGCCACCAAGTTACATATGAAGCTATTCTGTTGGAACTGTCAGGGGTTGGGCACACCCTTGACAGTTCAAGCTTTGAGGGCCATTATAGCCCAGGAAAGGCCCGAGGTGGTTTTTTTGATGGAGACCAAGAACCAAGATTTAACAGTTCGCCGTATCAGCAGGAATTTAAACTTTCAAAACTGCTATAATGTCAATCCAGTAGGGATTAGGGGGACTTAGCTCTGATGTGGAAGGATGGAATTTCCTTAAAAGTTAATCTTTCCACAAATGAGTTCATTGATATCACTCTTCAGGATGATGAAGTGGGTAAACAATTCAGAGCAACATTTATTCATGCCCCAACATCGTTTCGGGACAAAATTAAATTTTGGGAAGAAGTGAAGAAGCTGAGTAGCCAAAACACCTTGCCTTGGGTGTGTACAGGGGACTTCAATGACATTTTGTATTACTGGGAAAAGCTAAGGAAGAGGCCTCCGGAACAACATAGACTAAATGCATTTAGAGACTTCCTCAATGCGTGTAGTTTAATGGATTTAGAGAGTAAAGGATGCGCATTCACTTGGGCGAACAATCGAGAAGGGCGGGATTTTGTTAAAGAAAGACTAGATAGGGCGGTTTGCAATATTGAGTGGAGAATATCCTTCCCTCAAGCTGAGGTGTTCGTTCTACCAACCATCAGATCTGATCACAGCCCTATATTACTGACATTAGCAGTTGAACCTCATAGGAGCAAGAGAACTTTCAAATTTGAAGCATTCTGGTTGGAACATGAGGATTGTGGGAGGATAATCACACAAATCTGGAATCAAGATAGATTACAGCACTCTAATCTAGTGCAGAAAATACAGGAAGTTTCAAGGGGATTGACAGCTTGGAGCAAAAGCACTTTTCAGAATAGCCGCAAGAAGATTATAAGAGCTGCAAGAACAACTCATGGGCATAACAAATTATTACAATCTGCACAATAGTCAAAACAAAAGGAGGGCCATTACTGAACAGATCGAAACACTGTGGAGACAGGAGGAAATGTATTGGGGAATGAGATCCCGAATCAATTGGCTGAAATGGGGTGATAAGAACACAAAATTCTTTCACGCCATAACAATTCAAAGACGGCAGAGGAACAGAATATCCATGCTTAAAAATGCAGAAAATATATGGATTCGTGATCTAGAGAGGTTAAAAGAAATGACAAGGGACTTCTTTCATAAGCTTTATCATTCGGAGGGCCCTCGACAATTTGAACCTGTTCTGCAACAGTGCTCTACTATTGTAACGATTGAAATGAACCAACATTTGATAGCTCAAGTCACAATGGAAGAGGTCCATACAGCATCATTTCAATTAGGCTCATTAAAGGCGCCGGGACCGGATGGCTTGAATGGCCAATTTTACCAAAGAAATTGGGAAAGCTTAAAAAATGGGATTTTTGAAGAAGTGAAGGAATTTTTTCATTCTGGATTTCTAAACCTAGAACTAAACAGAACATATATCACTTTGATCCAAAAGTTCATCACTTGGAAAGCCTTGATAAGATCAGACCAATCAGCCTTTGCAACTTCGCATACAAAATTATCTCCAAGATCTTAGCAAATAGATTGAAGCAGTGGTTGCCAGCGCTAGTAGAAGGAGAACAAAGTGCTTTTGTGGCCGGGAGACAAATACAAGACAACATTCTCATTGTTCAAGAAGTCCTTCACCAATTGTGTATCAGGAAGAGGAAAAAAAGATTGCAGGCAGTAGTAAAACTTGACATGAAGAAAGCCTATGATAGGGTAGAATGGGACTTTCTTGAGGCTATAATGTTGAAAATGGGGTTCTGTAACTGGTGGGTACAGAGAGTAATGAAATGTGTCACTTCTGTCTCTTTCAATGTTAAATTAAATGGAGAACCACTACCCTATTTTCAGCCTACTAGGGGGATAAGACAAGGGGATCCCATTTCTCCCTATTTGTTCATTCTAGTAGCAAACGCACTCTCCACATTGATGAAAAAAGCAATTCAAGATGGAACTCTCTCCGGCATTCAACTCAATAGGCATTGTCCAGTCCTATCTCACCTCCTTTTTGCTGATGATTCGATCTTCTTCTTAGATGGTAAGCTCATTGAATGTCAAAATCTTGCATTAATCCTCAATCAATATTGCTATGCATCTGGGCAAGCCATTAATTTGAACAAGTCTGGAATCTACTTTAGCACATGCTGTCCACAGAGGTTAAGAGACAATTTGGCAACTGAACTTAGAATCCCAGAGATTCGAAAGATTGGCAAGTATTTAGGGATTCCATCAGATTGGGGTGACTCCAAGAAACAAATGTTTGCGTGGATTTTAGCCAGAGTCAATATGAAATTAGAAGGGTGGAAGGAAAAATTCATCTCAATGGCAGGGAAGGAAACCCTAATCAAAACTATTGTTCAAGCTCTTCCCTAATATGCCATGTCCGTATTCAAGATTCCGGTTTCAATTTGTAAATCCATAGAAAGAAAGGTGGCAAGTTTTTGGTAGAAGAATAGTGAATCAAAGAAAAGCCTTCACTGGAAGAGATGGGAAGTGCTCAAAACCAGGAAAGATCAGGGGGATTGGGATTCAGAGACCTAATATCCTTTAATAAGGCAATGCTAGGCAAGCAAGCATGGAGACTCTCTCAAGACCAGTCATCCTTATGGAGCCAAATCCTCAAAGGCATCTACTTCCCCACAAAGTCTTTTCTGGAGGGCTGGAAAGGGATCTCGGCTATCATGGGGATGGCAGAGTATTCTTAAGGGAAGAGATGCAATATCAAACTCAGCATTATGGGCTATTGGCATGGGGGAAAAAATCAATATCCGAGAAGATATGTGGCTAAAAAGAGGAGTAATAGGAGGACAGGCAAACCCCCAAGAACCAGCCAAGGTTGCAGACCTGATCCGAGATGATAGAACATGGGATGAAGATTTACTAGCAAGAATATTCAATGACCATACTGTAAATGAAGTGCTAGCAATACCACTATGTAGTTATGCAACAGAGGACAAAATGGTGTGGACAGCTACAAAGTCGGAGGACTTCTCAGTGAAAAGTGCATACAACCAGATTTGTCAAGAGGAAACAACACAAAATGCAATGCAAGCATCATCATCTTTCAATCCACCCCGCAAACTCTGGTGCACAATAAGGAATTTACAAATCCCACCCAAGGTCAGAATATTTTTGTGGAGTGTCTGCCAAAATGCCCTCCCCACAGCAGATAACCTCTATAAGAGAAAGATATTACCTCGACCAGCATGCCCCTTCTGTGATAAAGAAGCTGAAACAGTAGAGCATCTCCTTCTCCTCTGCCCATGGACCAAAGCCATCTAGACAGATCCATCAGTACAGAACAGAATAGTACGTCAAGAACTATCAAGAATTGAGGTATGGATCCTTAATTATAAGCTACAACCAGATAAATTGCTGAACCTAGATGAGATGGCCTTCCTGTTGTGGCTGATTTGGAAGGCAAGAAACGATTTTGTGTTCAAAGGAAAACCCCCAATACCGAGTTCCATAATCCAGTTGGCAAGACATATATTGCAAAATTACAGGAAGTGGAACCATCAAATTGCTAATCTGAGTGCTGAACAGGACCTTGTGCAGCGTGTAGAACAGAACCCTTCACCCCTGTACTGGAAACCACCGAAGAGAAACTGCTTCAAAATCAACATAGATGGATCTTACCTTGAAGACGCAGCAACAGGAGCGGTTTATGGAATCCTCATAAACGAAGCTAGATCTTTGCTGGATGGCTTTGCCAAGACAGTCCCCGCAATCTCGCCACTGCACACCGAATTGCAAGTTCTGCTGCACGCGTTGTCTTTCCTCGGGGACAGAAGAACGCAAGAAATTGTGATAGAAACAGACAACCTTGAGGTAGTGAAGAAACTGTACAGCCACACAGAAGTCGGCTGGGAAGAGGAAAGCTTTATTAGAGAAGTGTACCTTCATATGGCCCAGTTCACATACCTAACTATGGCCCATTGCAATCGATCCGCCAATCAAGCTGCTAATTGGGTCGCAAAGGCGCAACGAACAAATTCTCTTTTTCCTTCTTGGCTAGCCCATCCCCTTCAATCTTTATGGGAATTGTTGTGTTTTGACGCCACTTCGCCGGGTTGTAGTTTCTTGAACACTTAATTTTCAATCAACTCGTTTCTTTTAGACCAAAAAAAAAACTTTATTTTGTAAGTCTTTGATCAACCAAATTAGTCAAATTGAATCGAATATGTGTAATTTTGTTAAAATTGATATTGGATTTAAGTTGCATCTAAGAAAATAGACTTATTTGTGGTTTAATTGCACAATTCTAAAAGAACTAATCGGAATCACTAATTGGAGCTCCAATTGAGGTTTTCACCTTTGACTTGAAATCTTGAAATTAGGTTGATAGTTGGATGCTGAACAATCTCCTAATCAAATATCGTGAAGGAAACTATCATATAAATATAATTAGAATGAAGTAATTTTGTTTTTAGTTGATTTCGAAACGAAATTCACAAATTGAGGAAAAGTCAATTCTTAATCGATTTCTGTAAAATTGATGATACCAAAGTCAAATTAAATCCTAATAAGCACGCCCGCAGCCGATGAAGGAATTGTGATCGAGATTCCTCAACCTTATGAGTACTCCAACGATAAGGCAGTCCCTTGGTCCTATAGTCTTGACGTCGACTTAGTCACCAGATCCGGACGGGCCTATGGCCAAGCAAATGCTCAACCTGCAAAACCTGTCACGGATGAAGAAGCTAAAGAGTTCCTGGCTGTGATCAAGGCTAGTGAGTATAATATAGTCGAGTAGCTGCGCAAGATGACTGCGCAAATCTCTTTGCTTGAACTCCTCCAGACATCGGTCAAACATCAAAAGGCCCTGATGAAAGTGTTAAGTGAAGTTCACGTGCCTGAGACGATCGATCATGAGAAACTGGAGGAATTTGTGGGCTCCACACTCCTCAAAGACCTCATAGCATTCTCGGATGAGGAATTCCCTTTAGAAGGCAGGGGACATACCAAGGCCCTGTACATTTCTGTCAAATACAAGGCCTCACACGTAGCCCGGGTGCTAATTGACAACGGATCAGCCTTGAACATCTGTTCTTTGGCGACTCTATATCGCCTCAAGATTGATCCTTCAAGAATAAATTCTGCAAAGACCTCCGTGCGAGCCTTTGACGGAACGAAGAAAGAAGTAATGAGAGAAATCCACCTCGACATACAGATTGGGCCCACAGTGTTCAACGTTCTATTCCAGGTTATGGACATTCCCATTGCATTCAACTTTCTGCTGGGACGCCCATGGATTCATACTGCCGGAGCTGTGCCATCCAGTCTGCATCAAAAAGTGAAATTCGTTGTGGAAAGGAAGTTAGTCACTGTACATGGCGAAGAAGAGCACCCGATCTACCATACCACGGCTAGCCCCTATGTCGAGCCGGATTGCAGAATAGAGTCGAGTTATCAGTCGCTCGAACTTCATGCATCTAGAGGGTCATCACCACCAATCCCTAAGGTGTCGAATACTGCTGTCATAGTCGAAAGAGTGATGGTTTCTCTTGGTTTCGTTCCAGATGAAGGCCTTGGTAGGGATGGTCAAAGTATCCGCTGACCGGTCGAAGTCTCTCAAAGACCCCGCACTTCTGGATTGGGGTATCAAGGGCCAACTGCACCAAACAATGAGAGACGTGGATATAATCGAGGTCGAGGTCAAGGAACTGAGCAGAATAGACAACAATCCAATGAAGAGACGAACAATGGAGAACTCGGGCGAGGTAGATTGCTTCCACACATCCGCACCACATACCCAAGCCCTGCGAGGATGATGCACGAAGAAAAGGAGGTGATTGACACTTTAGGGCAACCGAGCGGCAAGTTCGACTATTATGTGAAGTACTCAGCGCCCTCGAGCTTCTATGCAGATCCCCGTGATATTGTCCCGGACGGATGGGGTGGTATGGATGATCCAACGCCTCTAAAGACAGAAGACCCCGACGATACGATGGAAGGAATCACTGCCCTGTTCGATGATGTTTTCATCGGAGCTGTCGAAGAAGGACCGTTAGAGGGAATGGGCACGGGCCCACAAGAGTGAAACTTTTACTTTTCCGCACACTCCCCTACGTGGTAATTTTTACTGCTTTTTAGGATTTGCCCTGTCTCGGGTGCTGCTTTCGTTTCTAGGTTTCAATTATCGCAATTTCCATTCCAATAAATGTAATTCATTTTGAGATAATCAATGAAATTACAAGTTGTTTTCATTTTTGAGGGCATGTTGAGGTATATCAAACCAGCCCGGTGATGATATCCAACCGATAAAAGCAAATATAGTCCAAGGAGAATTCTGAGGCATGGGCTTCTTCATGCTTCCTTGTTTTAAAACTTTTTCGAAAAGAATTTCAAAAAAAAAAACCAACTAAAAGCAGAGTCAAGAAAAACTAGAGAATTTTACAAAAAAAAATAAAAAATGCAATGTTAAACCTGTTTGTCCTTCTGAATCCCCTACTTTATGTTTCAGGGGCAATCTTGTGACAAGTGAGGGTACGGGAACGGTCCAATCCTATGAATTATGCGCCGCCGAGCCTGATCTCGATGATGCCGGCGAACTCGACGATTCCTCGGACATTCAGCGCGACTTAGAGCTTCATGAAAGACCTAAAGTCCTGACAGTAGATCAAACTATCACCGTCAACTTGGGTGATTATGGAGAAACCAAAGAAGTGAAGATAGGGGCAGCCCTTCCCGGAGATGAAGCCAAACACCTAGTCCAGTTGCTGAAGGATTATCAGGATATCTTTGCCTAGTCGTACGTCGATATGCCGGGCTTAGACCCTTTTATTGTGGAGCATAGCCTGCCTACTAATCCTGATATGCCACCCACGAAACAGAGGCTACGAAGAACCAAACCTGAGTTTTCGAAGAAAATAGAGGAGGAGGTTATGAAGCTCTTGAAAGTGGGATTCATTGAAGTCACCCAATATCCAACCTGGGTGGCCAACATCGTGCCAATCATGAAGAAAGACGGCCGAGTTCGGGTTTGCATCGATTATCGCTACCTGAACAAGGCTAGCCCTAAGGACGATTTCCCATTACCGCACATAGACGTCCTGGTAGACAATACTGCTGGATTTGAACTGTTCTCCTTCATGGATGATTTCTCGAGCTATAATCGGATAAGAATGAAGGACAGCGATAAGGAGAAAACAACATTCATCACTCCTTGGGGCACATTTCACTATAAGGTCATGCCCTTCGGTCTCAAAAATGCCGGGGCAACGTACAAACGGGCAATGGTGACTCTTTTTCATGACATGATGCATAAGGAGATTGAGATCTATGTCGATGACATGATTGCCAAGTCTTATCCCGGAGAAAGTCATGTTGATACCCTGAAGAAGTTGTTCGACCGACTCCGAGAGTTTAAGCTCCGTCTCAATCCAGCGAAGTGCATATTCGGGACAACGTCGGGCAAACTACTTGGGTTCATAGTAAGCAGTAAAGGCATTGAAGTCGATCCTTCCAAAATAAAGGCTATATGTGAGTTGCAACCCCCATCGACCATGAAAAAAATACGGAGCCTCCTGGGCAGATTGAACTACATAGCCCGTTTCATTTTCCAGCTCTCCAAAACTGCTAAACCGTTCTTCAAACTTCTAAGGAAGAACGCTTAAGTGGAGTGGAATGATAATTGCCAAGAAGCGTTTAGTGAACCGAAGCAGTACCTGTTGAAATCACTAGTGTTGGTCCCTCCAATGCCTGGCCAGCCTTTAATCCTTTACCTCACTATTCATAGCGAGTCTCTGGGAGCGATGCTAGCCCAGAAAAATCCTGAAGATGGAAAGGAGCGGGCCATTTACTACTTGAGTAAGAAGTTTACCGTCTCGGAGTTGAATTACCCTGAAGCCGAGAAGACTTACGTTGCTCTGGTATGGGTGCTTCATAGGCTGAGACAATATACATTGCATCACCAGACTTTGCTTGTGACTGAAAATGATCCCATCAAGTATCTGCTTGATCAACCGGCCTTGATAGGGAAGCTAGCCAAGTGACAGATTTTGATTTCAGAGTTTAATGTCCAGATGATGCCACAGAAGTCAGTTAAAGGCTGAGTAATTGCTGATGTGTTAGCCGAGAATCCTGGAACCTCGGATGATGACAGATATTCTCCAAAAGATTGCATTTTGTTAATAAAAGAATACGCGTGGATTATGTTCTTCGATGGAGCTGTAAACTTGACTGGTTCCGGCACTGGGGCAGTTTTGATATTCCCAGATGGGCAACATTATCCAGTAGTAGCAAAGTTGGTGTTCTCATGTACCAACAACATCGCCGAGTACGAAGCCTGTATCCTCGGACTTCAAGCTGCAGTAGAAATGGGGATAACTAAGTTGAAAGTATTTGGTGATTTCGCTCTAATTATTCTCCAAACTGTAGGAGAATGGAAGACGAGAGACACCAAACTAGTGCCGTATCATGAATACCTCGAAGAAATCATAAAGGAATTCGAAAACATTTCTTTCGAGTACCTGTCAAGATCCCACAATCAGTTCGCTGATGCACTAGCTACGTTATCATCCATGCTAGAAGTGATTGTTGGAGTAGAGGTAGAACCTTTGAAGATTGAAGTCCTAATGAAATCGGCTTATTGTATGGTTGTGAACGGAGAACCTGACGAAAAGCCATGGTATTACGATATCATGAACTACATCCAGAGACAAGAATTTCCTGAAAGAAGCACTCCAACTGACAGGAAGTATATAATGAAGATGGCTTCAAAATTCTTTGTTAGTGGTGAAAAGCTTTACAAAAGGTTTTATGATTCAATCCTGTTAAGGTGTGTAGATGCAGCTGAAGCTACCAGAATTATGCAGGAAGTACATGAGGGGATATGTGGTCCACACATGAATGGTCATATGCTAGCCAAGAAGATCATAAGGCTGGGCTATTATTGGCTCAGTCATGAAAGTGACTGCATTCAGCATGTTCGAAGGTGCTATCTCTGTCAATTTCACGGGGATAAGATAAATGTTCCCCCTATGGAGTTACATCAGTTATCCGAGCCATGGCCTTTTTCAATATGGGGCATCGATGTGATTGGCCCGATCAATCCCAAGGCATCGAATGGACACCGATTCATCTTGGTTGCGATTGATTATTTCTCCAAGTGGATTGAAGCTACATCTTATGCCAACGTCACTACAAAGAATGTTGTAAGATTCATTAGGCGAGACATAATCGCCCGTTATTGGGTCCCTGAGGCTATTATCACCGATAATAGGACGAATTTGAACAACAAGTTCATGGATCAGTTGTTCGATGAATTCAAGATCCGGCATCTGAATTCGTCTCCCTATCGTCCACAGATGAATGGAGCAGTTGAAGCCGCTAACCAGAATATCAAGAAGATCTTGGCTAAGACAGCTGAAAATTATCGTGACTGGCATGAAAGATTGCCATTTGCACTAATGACCTATCGGACTTCCATCCGAACCTCTGTTGGTACAACCCCTTTTTCCCTAGTGTATGGCATGGAAGCAGTCCTGCCTGTCGAAGTAGAAATCCCTTCCCTGCGAGTCTTATACCAAGTGGAGTTATTTGAAGCGGAATGGATGCGACAAAGATATGAGCAGCTGAACCTGATTGATGAAAAGCGGTTGAGAGCCATTTGTCACGGTCAAACCTATCAGCAGAGGATAACTAGATCCTTCAACCAAAAGGTGCGTCCAAGACACTTCGAGGTGAATGATCTAGTCCTAAGGAAGGTGCTGCCGATCTTCCCTATTCCCGGAGGAAAATTTGCCCCAAACTATATCGGTCCGTATGTGGTTAAGAAGGTGCTTCCCGGAGGTGCCCCGATTCTCGTGGAAATGGATGGTCGTGAGTTCTCCAATCCTGTTAATTCTGATGTTGTAAAAATGTATTATCCTTGATAAAAACCTGGCATTTCGCAACAAAAGTTTTCCAGTGTTTGGTTTTATGTTCTGAATTGCAAATATTTCAATGATTGATGAATGATTTCCATCAATTTCAAGTTAAGATGTTTGCATTGATTCTAAATTATGCATGATCACTTTTGTCAGTCTGTATCATTGACTTCAAAGGAGAAGTCTATTTAGACAATCTGATAATTCATGCGAAATGAATTGAATGTGTCGAATGAGGTACATCGGGATGATGAAAGGCAAGCCCTATCCTACACACAGTCCCATGTATTAATCCCCAGTGAGTTGAGTTGAAAAAAAAAATTCCATGTCTGCAAGGTAAAGAGTTATCTCGCAAAAGGTATGGCGACTGAAATGACAAGAGGCATTTCATTTCTCTATCCCAAACACTACAGGTTATCCCTTGTTTCGCCAATTTGAGCCTAAATTTGGAGAAATCTTTTCAAATTACCTCCGTCAAGAACCACCCCACATCGGGGCAAACTGGAGGTAAATCAGCATTATGTAGTGAAAGATGAATAGAAATTTTCTTGCTCTCACTTGCATCAATCTTCGAGTGTTGCTTTTTAGATGAATTCATGCGAAGTTCAAGTGCCTTAGGATGATGAAGAGCATTTCTTTCTCTATCCTACACATTTTATCCTTTGTTAAGCCCAATTGAGCCTGCAAATTCGTTTCATACAAATCTAGTTAGTGATCATCCCCCACACTGGGGCAAGGCAAAAGGTCGTCATTGTCTAAACAGCATATCCGAAGTGTCGATAGAAGACAAAAGACGAGGAGCTTCTGAGTTCAAGCAGCGAGTCAATCAGTCAAATTAGCTAGCCAGTGTTTACATTGTAAGCGACATATGTCGAGAAAAAAGAAAAAAGAAAAAAAAGGGCAAGAAAAAACAGTGTGCCTAGTAAAAGCAAGGCTAATGCCCAATAAAAATATCAGGATATGACATGTCAAAATCCCCAATCGAGAAGTCTCAAAGGAATCAAGTGATGAACTCCTGAAGCTAATGGAACATCTATCGAGAAGACAATCCCTAGTGAAGAGGAAGACCGGTGATAATGCCGAGATGATCACCAACTTATTCACCCCAATCATACACATTTTGAGCCTAATGATCTATTCATTTCTCAACCCATGAGCCTAGCCTACGTTACGTCCCTTGTAAAGTCTCTTCAGATTAGGGCACTTGAACTAACGTAGAATTTCAGATGTTTACAAGCTTAGCTCGAAGAAGTGCGAGCAAGTCCATTTCTATCTCATTATGCAGGGTTCTTGACTTGAAACCCGGAGATAATTGCAAAGTATTTTCTTTCAATAGCCTCGACTCAAAGAGTCCCCTTTGCTAAACCATTGACCAAGCTCATGTTACAGTCCTAGTAAAGACCTCTTAGATTGGTAAGGTTGTACCGCTTGCAAGAATACTCAGACTCTTGTCGATATGATGATGGTGAGATAGAGAGATTCTCGAAAATCAGCCATTTTCGATGAGAATGAGAGAAAAGCCCTTTCGAATCGAAAGTCCCTCATTTGACATTTTCAAGATATCCGCTTGTGAGTTCGGATTGTCTTGTCATGATTTTTCCCAACGGAGTTTGTAATGCTGATTTGACAAAACCATCGTGCATGAAAATCGGTTGAGTTCATAGTGTATGAGTATATGTGTTCTTGATAGTGCGTGAATGCATATTGCTTAAAATTGTGTCTAGTAGGAGACGCACCCTCAAGAGTTGGAGATATCGCCAGATAAGTGTATCTCTATATCCCTAACCTGTTCGAGCAATCGTCAGGACTCCCATATTTGATCATTTTGTTGTGATCTCTAGATGTCTTTGATGATGTTTATGTGTCTATTGATCAAGCCTTTTCAGGTACCTCTGATGATATCCAGGTACTTTGTCAAGGAATCCTTGAACATTTGGGCTAGCCCTTTTGTTCACCAAATCATAAATTTTCGTACAATCTCGAGAAGATTCCCCCGTGAGACATCTATAAGGAAGGTATAGGTGCCACGGTCAAATTTTTGCGGGTACCTATGAGGAAGGTATATGTATTTCGAAAAGGTCTGAATCTTTCTCTAATCCCAGGTATTCCCCCGTGAGACACCTATGAGGAATGTATAGGTGCCGCGGCCAAATTTTTACGAGTACCTATGAGGAAGGTATAGGTATCTTGTAAAGGTCAGAATTTTTCTTTAACTCCAGGTATTCCCCCGTGAGACACCTATGAGGAAGGTATAGGTGCCACGACCAAATCTTTGCGAATACCTATGAGGAAGGTATAGGTATTCGAAAAGGTCGGAATATTCTCTTGATCTTGGAAAGTTCCCCCGCATTGTACTTATGAGGAAGGTATAGGTGCAGCGGCCAAATCTTTGCGAGTACCTATGAGGAAGGTATAGGTATATCGTAAAGGTCGGAACATTCTTCCAATCTTTCAAGAGTTCCCTCGTTGTCGTGCCTATGAGGAAGGTATAGGCGCAGCGGCCGAATCTTTACAGGTACCTATGAGGAAGGTATATGTATCTTGTAAAGGTCAGAACATCTATACGAATTGGTCAAATTCCCTCATTAAATACCTATGACGATATCTAGGTGTGACGGCTAAACTTTAACGGGTACTTATGAGGAAGGTATGGATATTTCGTTAAGGTCGGAATGGACTCCATTTTGTTGAAACTTTTTCTCAGGCACTTCAGATGATAACTGGATGCCTTGAGTTCTTTTCCGTGTGTCTTGACTGAATTGCAGGACAGCAGAACCCCAACAGTTCGTCAGGCAACATTTTTGGGAATGAGCCCAAGCATTTGCTAAACAACTCACAGAATTAGAGTCATGCCTCGAATTACGCTACCACTTCCGTCAGGTAAGTAACTCGAGGTATGTTTTCATTATTGTCAGCATGTATTATTTTTTAATGCATTCAAAAATGGGACTCACAATCCCGACAAAAAACAACATTCATTGCATTTGCATAGTTGAAATTTAGGTATTATTTAGTTTTTGAATGCAACATCTGCGAGCTCACCTTCAAAGAGGGATAGCTGTTGACACCTAAATTTCGATCGACCATTTAGTGTAATTTGCATAAAAAATTAGGGATTAAATTTTTAACCCCTAAACAAAAATATTTAAATTGCATAGCATATAGTTTAGGTTCATTTTAATTTAATTGCATTTTGCATCAAATTGGCGGTGACGAATGAGCTTAAATTTCATCGAATGAGATTCGGCTCGCTCGGAATGCAAGGGCCGGGAATTTCAAATCAAATGAGCTCAATTGTTTTAATTTGGGCTTGATTTAGTCTGTTGAATTTAATTAATTAAAGCCTAAGTTAATTCAGCCCATTTAAATATTAAATATGGGCCTAAGCCCAAGCCTAAGCCCATTAGGACATAGAGCCCATCTAATTGACCTAGGTTTGAGTTATATAAACGTGTTTTAGGTTAGAATTTGGGGACACACAAATGCAAATTAGAAAAATTCAGAGAGAGAGACACGTGTGAGAGTGAGAGTGAAAGAGAGCAAGCACGCCGGTCTTCTCCACGCCGATCGCTGCGCCACCGCGTCCGCCATCCGTCGGTGTCCCGCCCGGTGCCGCGCCTGCCCCACCGCCCGTGTTCATTGTTCAGCCAAGCCCGCCGTGCACTGTTCCCTCTCCGTTGTCGTGCGCCGCCGTCCCAACGTCTCAGCAGCCTGCCCTCAGCCACGTCGGAGGTCTGCCGCGCCTCATCCTTAGCCGCGCCGGACAACCTTGCTTGCTATCCTCACTGGACCACTTCCAGCCGCAGCCTCGCCGGAGCAGCCGCTGTGCCCCCTGCTGCTCCTCGTAAGAAGTAGCTACCGACCGACGCTGCTCCTCCTACTTGCTGCATGCTAGAGAGCCACACCACCGCGCTCTCTGCCGCTGCTGCCGCGCCACTGCACAGCCGTGCTGGACCAGCCCAAGCGGGGCAACCGCCCATTGATCCTCACCACAGTGACACCGGAACGCCCCCCTTCGCGGAGACGCCCAGCATTGCCGTTGTTCCCGCCGTTGCCCAGGATCGCCGTTCATAGCTGTTGCACCGCCGTTCGCTGCCCACGCCGCCAGAACAGTAGCCATACGTCCGTTGTCCCGCTGTGCTGCCGCTGCTGATCCCGACGCCGGAGTAGCCCCGTCGGAGCCGCCGGTGTTGTCGCCGTCGTCTCTCGATCCGCAAGCCCGAGTTCGATCCCAATCCACAACTCGATCCCGAGTTCAAATTTGGAAATATTTTCAAATTAGGTAAGTGGATATATTCAGAATATTTCCTTCAAATATTTATTTTCCTGATTTGCATGTTTAAATATTTCTTGAATATCACGTGAATATTTAGATATCTTAAGATAATGTTCTATATATCCGCAATGCTTGAAATATTAAAAATTAGGAAACTTTCCTAATTTAGCAATGTATCTGAACGACTATTCGACCTTATCCCTAAGGTCCGATACACGGCGATACGGAAAATCATTATCCTATCCATAATCACTTGGATACGATAATGATTTTTATTCGCTTTCCAAATTTGAATGATCAACTTTCCATTAATATCTATAACCCCATAGATATGATCGTTAGTTCGATTTCTGTGCCTAATCCGAGTTTGAAACAAATGTGGCGGGTCACGTGATTGATTTGAATGTGGATGTTATCTCTCCATTTAAATTGTTTCCTTTCCTTTTTTTTAATAAAACAGAAAAATTCAAAAATATTAGCTAGATTTAAATTAGAGTTTTTGCATGTTTAGGGAATCCTAAATGTATTTAGAAGATAGAGTAATTATTTAATTTAAATTAGGACTTAAGATGATCTATTTATAGTTTAAATTAAGTGTTATTCTAATCTTAATAGATTATTTATGTTATTTTATTATTCCGAATTTTAAACAAAAATCCCAAAAATAAGTCATGTTAGAATATGTTAAATCATCATAGGTTGCATGTTAATTTAGGCATATGTTTATTCCGAATTTCATCAGAAAATACCAAAAAATAAACCATGTGCACGTCATTAGAATTAAGTCACGTCGTCGCATGACATGTAGCTTGCATGTTAGGTTGCATTAATTCGCATGTCATTTTTTCACGTCATTGCATATAGACTAGGTTTCATTTAAATAAATAAAAATCCAAAAAAATTGAGTGAATTGCCTTGTTAATTAAAAATCATATTAGGATTGTCTATATGATTTTTCACTAACAACGCAGATGCTTGCTGGGTTCGAGGTAAGTTGTTCTCCTAAACTTGCAATTTATTTAATGCTTTTCTGGGTGTTAAATTGGTGGTTTGCGCACCCGCATGAACACCTCACATGTTAGTGGCTAAGTTAAAATGAATCCAAACTGCCTGCCAAAATATTTTTGAAAAGGAAAGGTACCGAAAGGGCATTAGACTAGATCTAGCGTAATCAAGTCCCCGGGCTTAAAATCTCTGGTTCGTAGGAATAAAGCATATCTCCCTATGTTTTATTTAGGTTTGTAATCAGCCTATCGTAAATTGATTAGTGGCGACTCCAAGCATGAAATCATTTGTATGTTAAGAACTTAAACCCTAAGTTGCAAATTGGTAGGGCTTGGGAGGGCCCGAGTTAAGACTAGTCTTAATAATCCATTAGCCCGAGAAAAATGATAAAAAAAATTTTAAGGTCGCGACACCAAGCAAAGGTCATAACTCTCTTAGGCAAGGGTCGCCTCACCCTTGACAGGTCAAAATATTTAACCAAAATAAAAAAATAATTTAAAATCAAAATTGTCTTTGGACGAATGTGTAGCCTAAGCTCTACTAAAGAATTAAAGTCACTAGCGCACCTAACTCCCCTTACTCATTTTTAAATGTGTAGCCTAAGCTACGCTAAAGAATTACAATTGATTCTTTTTGAATTTTTTGGTGATCATTTTAACTAAACCATTTTTACTTAAAATGTTAGGCCAATCTTGTTTATTAGATGAATTGAACACTATATTACAAGTCCGAGACCAGATAGGACATCGGTCTTTTGCCACCGTCTTTGTGAGCCGTGGCTGCCTCCTCCATGGACCGCCATGCATGGCCATCATCAATGGTGTCGGTTTCCAACATTCATTACATTTGTTCACACAATGTACACGCAAACAATCAATACATTTAACAAAGTTCAAACAAATCAATCAAAGAGTGGCCTTGAGGACGGCCTTTAGAATTCACGCACTTCAAACATCCTAAAGCCCTTAAATAACTACAATTAATTGACTAATGGTGAACGATATTTGGCCACCATTTGTATTCCTATAATGATGGTCAACGTCGACTAACCCCTAAGTCCGGTTCTAGGTGATTCCAAGTGGTCATGCATCGCACCTATCCATTCATCCAGCAAAACACATGCATATGCATCAAAGTAAACATGCATTTAGGCCAAATGGCTTCGATTCTCAATCAATCACACAAAGGGAAGTGAACCATTGAAGGGTCACTTATCCAATTATACTTCAGATGTGCACTTCAAAGTTAATATAGACCCCTTGACCCAATTCTAAACCGAAAAACCCGAAAAGTACAATTCAAACTCGAAATTAAAATTCGACCCTATTTTAATCTGTGATTTGAAAATAGCGGGAAAATAGAAAACTAAGTTAAAAATGTGTCAAATTATCCAGAGAGTTAGGAAAACGTGTCCTTAACAATTTCCATGTTTTGAATTTTTTTCTTAAAACCCCATGATTTTTCCGAGTAATTCAATTTTCACCCAGGACTCACTCGAGAACGGTTTTCAAGGCCACACCGATCTTCTCCGAGATTT
Source organism: Syzygium aqueum (assembly GCA_031216185.1). Classification (NCBI taxonomy): domain Eukaryota; kingdom Viridiplantae; phylum Streptophyta; class Magnoliopsida; order Myrtales; family Myrtaceae; genus Syzygium; species Syzygium aqueum. Next base: position 406,513 of record CM062240.1, read on the forward strand.
CTGCTAAATTAGCTCCTCAAATGTTGCTATTACATCATCAAACTTTCCGGTTCATTAATTAAGAACCCAATGAACAACTTTTTAGCTTGAGTTTTTGTGTTAAAAAAAAGGATCTCAAGTTCACCAAAATTGCAAACTACGTTCGGACATTCAGAGAATCAAAGTTTCAAATCTGAATGCAGAAACCAATCGGAACATTAATCGAACCTTTGAACAACCAAACGAGCTTCAATTTTAATGAAATTGATATTATTAGTAAGGTCTTGTTGGATTATATGCTTCATCTTATGATCAAACAACCTGATATGATGTCTGCAGTGGGTGGGTTTGGCGAAATAAAGATAACGAAGGGAAGTGCGTGCCAAAGTCTCCTCTCTGTTGATCCAGTTGCGAGGCCACCTTCAACGAAAAAACAAAAGATCACATCGGTGCTTTCTGATGCGTGTGCTCTCGCTAGGGTGTTGCGGTATACCGAGAAGGAAAAGAGGTGGAAGATCATGAGTGAAGTGTGGGTGGAATTGCTGGGGTATGCTGCGATCCATTGCCGACCTTACAATTATGCTCAACAACTGAGTAAGGAGAACTTGTCTTCTATCAACATTTGCTATTGTTGGTTTGGCTATTGTAAAGGAGACCTTGGTTTGGCTATTGTTGGCACAGCTTGTCTTCTATCAACATTTGCGATTCGTCGAGCCTCCAAAGGAAGACCGATCGTACATCTAATGCTCTGGGGGATCTCCCTTCGCCTTTTTTTACCACCTTTGTTTCGCTTCTTCTTGTACTAATAAGCGTGCTGCTGATTTGCTCTGATTTCACATTGTCGAAAGTGTCCCTTCCCTGTAAACTCCTCCAGCTGTTCGATTTCTATAAGATCCTGCGATTCCGCACACTTTTGGGAACCAAACAAGAGAAGCTCACGCGGATTACATCTGAGTGCTCTGATTTAAAATTCGGATCGCAAGTTTAATGTTGTACCATTAATAGAAAGTAACATTTTATTGAATGATGGTCACCTCGTCTAATAAAGACATATTGCGACTAAGCTGAATTTACTATAAGAGCAAGATGTGTTGAAAAACATGATATCGAACAATAAAATAAACACAAAAAGGAAATAAATCGGACGTTGAATTTACGTTACTCGGCCGACGTGGCCTTCTCTACAAAGAGAGTAGCACAAAATTCCACCATAAATCAAGCGATACGATGGAGTTTATAACTACCCTCGAGTTAATCCAAACACTTTCAGTATTTTCCAAATCACCAACTTTACTCAATAGCTTGCACGATATTTGACCGCCATAATTACTTGCGATATAATCTCTCTCAATCTCACAAAGTAGTACACAAAATCTTACCCCTTCGACACCCTCGGATTCTTTCAGGGTGTAATTCATGAATAAGCGTACCTTTAGGGCTCAACTAGTGCGCACGCAAGGCACACCACTATGCACCAGCGACATGAAGACCAAAGCCCAAGATTGAATATAAAAATATATTTCCAACTAAATTAGGAAATCTTGTCGCTGACTTCTAAATTAAACGAGGAAAGTGGTTTTCTTGTTTTGTTAGCTAAATTAGTCTTGGACTCTTTTAGCATGTCACGTACGATACTCGCACAACAGGTCGCATTTTCGCGCGCTATTAGATCATGTTTCATTCAAGCGCTCAAATTCAATATATATTTTAACAATCTCGACCTTGACTCAATATTTTAGTCAAGTCATAATCGCTTCGCTAGAACCTTATAATTGCTACTCTCCCACGGCCCCTCATGGGCTCAAGTGCCATGGAGATCTTCCAAGTCCAAGCTACACTTGAATTTGACTGTAACCGTGGACTTTATCAAGACACCAACTCTACCTGCAACAGTAACCGCCACACAAGAATTTGAGGACACAACCACTATTGTGTCAATAGCCATCAAAAGATCAAACTTCGATCTTGTCAATCTGGCGGGGCCCTCATCAGATCTGGGCGAGGGTCACCTCACGCTTGATTGGCCGGAACATTTAGCCGGAATAAAAAAATAATTTAAAATTATAATTGTCTTTGGACGAAAATGCTCTTGACCGGTTGGAATATTTAGTTGGCTAACAACCAGTAGAGTCAGGCCCTGATTTGAACTGTTGTGGCCACTTTAGGCCCCTTTTTTTAACAACTTTAAGCCTTTATTTGAGAGAATGAGTGCATTTCAGGTCCTTATTTGGAATTTTCCCAAAGAATGATTATGCATGTAACGCCTCTTGTTCTCTTTCCTTTCGTGGAGGAGGCAGCAAATCTCGTATATTAGCGAAAGGGTGTTCTGAACTGGACGGAACCTTCACAATAGGCGCGTCCAACACAGAGTCAAGAATTGCATCGAGCCTCTCCTCAAAGAAAGACTTCGTCTTCTACAAGTTAGAGAGACCGCCTTAAAGTTAATCAAATGGTCTGACCACAAAACACGATATAACCGAAACGAACAGCCTAATATACGAACAGAAAGCTGCGTCAGCTTTTCACTTCCACAAACCATTTCCAGGCCCCGAATGGAAAAGACCAAGCAAAGGCTGCAGCATGTTAAAAATAAAATTATGGAAAAAAGCTTCACATTGGCCAAACAAGAAACAGATGATCTATCACACCCGGCAACATTACGAAAGCAGAGAAGCAGGAAATCTGCTTCCATTGCAGATCCTCTCGGTGTTGGACTACTCTCAGTCCCCGCCAAGGTCACCCTCAGATAAGTGACCTTTACAATGCCCATGGCTGAAACATCAAGCTACAAACGGCCTAGACTAATGGACCTTAAATTTTTCCAACAGTCACATAGTAAAGCAAAGGCCGCTAAAATCCATCCCCAGAACACTACAGAAGAAGAGACCATCTAGTTAAACCGTTTCTTCCCATCCATACCTTCGCCACATCACGCACAGTTGGTTTCTTTCCATGTATTCCAAGAACGGCATCTCCATAAACTCCATCCTCTTTTAAGGACCTGAGAATTGGATAATTGCGTGGAGGGGAATACTCGAAGCAAACAGGAGGCAGGGACTAAGCAAATAATAATATCCAGCCACATGTACTACCATACCTGACGGCGCGTGACACTGGAACACCATAAACAGCGCTATCTACGTACGCCAAAGTCTGCCATGGGCTGTTAAAATTTACAACCAATTTCAAATCTCTGAACAAATTTTGCAACCATAAAGCGGGCACTGCTCGAGTTAGCTAAAGATCTAATCAAGTTTGATCAACATCGTTGCATTTTATATCATAAAAGAAAATAATTCCTTTCTTCAATACTATCAACATTCCCTTGGATTATTCATCCTGTTGCAGTACGTGTAGAGCGTCAGAGACGCGGCAACAACTTAATTTGATGGAAGAAATTTTTTGAAAGTAAAACAATTGCAACTCGCGCCTTTCTATTGCATATCTCAATTACAAGAAAAATAGACTATATGTAGGCCATAGTTTGATTCGAAATAGGAAATCTCTTTCAAGGAAATCTATTCTAATTAGAAAACCTATTCCGATTAGAAAACCATTCAATTAGGAAATCTAATTGACTTAGGAAACTTTCCTCTTTCGGGCTCAAACTATAATTAGTACCTAAAAACACGAAAAATCAAAATATGAAAATACGAACAGACTCAAAAAGGAAACAAGTACCAACAAATTTGATTTAATTTCTAACACTCCCCCTTAAACCAAATTCTCTTCCATCGATCATTCAAAGTAGGCTCTTAAACTTTCGAAAAGTATCGATCTTGAGAGGTTTAGTAAAAATATCTGCTACTTGATCTCCGGTCTTCACATGTAATACTTCAACTTTATTCTCTTTAACCTGTTCTCGGATGAAGTGATATCGAACATCGATATGTTTACTTCGTTCATGAAAAACTGGATTTTTCGCCAAAGCAATAGCAGAAACATTATCAACAAAAATCTCCATTGCTTTCTTCTGCTCCATAAAAAATATCTTTAAGTAGTCTTCTCAACCATATTGCATGACAAACACATGAAGATGCAGCTACATATTCAGCTTCACATGTCGATAGAGTAACACTTGATTGCTTCTTTGATGACCATGTGAAAGCAGTGTTGCACAAGAAAAATATAAATCCTATGATGCTTTTTCGATCGTCGATATCTCTACCATAATAACTATCCGAATAAGCTATAAGTTTGAAAGATTCAGAGCAATAATAGTGTAAGCCATGAAAATTAGTACATTTGATGTACCGAAGTATTCTCTTTGTAGCTTTAAGATGAGATGATTTCGGCTTCTCCATGTATCGACTCACAACTCCAACACTATACATAATATCCGGTCTCGTGCATGTCAAGTATCTCAAACTCCCAATCAAGCTTCTATAGTATGTCGAATCAACATCGACACCATCATCAAACTTCGAAAGCTTGGTTTCGCACTCCATTGGTGTATTGACCGGCATACAGCTCTTCATGTTAAATTTTTCAAGGATATTTCTGCATATTCTTTTTGGGAAATAAAAATCCCATCGGCACTTTGCTTCACTTCGATACCAAGAAAATAATTCATGAGACCATTATCGGTTATCTCAAATTCTTTCATCATTGATGCCTTAGAAGCATCAATCATCACTAAATTATTTTTTGTAAAAACAAGATCATCAACATATAAACAGGCGAGCAGAATATCACCTTTTTCCTGCTTCAAATAGAGTGCATGCTTGTATGGATATTGAGAGAATTCATTCGCCTTGAAATATGCATCAATTCTGGAATTCCATGCTCTCGGTGCTTGTTTAAGCCCGTATAGAGCTTTCTTTAACCTGAGCACTTTGTCTTCATGATCTTTCACAACAAACCCTTGGGTTGTTCGACATAAATTTCTTTTTCAAGGATGCCATTCAAGAATGCTGATTTGACATCAATTTGATAAATCTACCAATTATTTTGAGCAGCAATGGAAATAATCAATCTAATAGTTTCCATGCGGATGACATGGGCAAAAACTTCATCATAGTCGATTCCAGCTTTTTGCTTGTATCCCTTCACAACTAATCTAGCTTTGTATCTTGTCACTTCACCTTTCTTATTTTTATTGGCCTTGTACACCCATTTAACACTAATCGATTTCTTGTCCTTCGGAAGATGAGCAAGCTCCCATGTTTGATTTTTCTCGATGGCTTCAATTTCTTCGTTCATGGCTTTTTTTCACTTTTCTTCTTTGATCACATCATCATAAGTAAGTGGTTCATAATCTGCAAGAAGACATATAAGATGAAGCTTTTCGATAGCTTTGTAAATTTCAGACAATCTTCTTGATCTTGGCACTAACGGTTCATCGACACTATTTGAAGGGGATGATGTTGATGAACTTGAAGAAGATGTTGGAGAAGATGGTGAAGGTTGAGCCTTCAACTCCGTTTGATTGGAATCACCACGAACATTCGCTTCTTGTTTTAGATTTTCTTCCCACATTCCATCTTCATCAAACTTGACATCTCTACTTACATACACTTTCTAAGTGTTAGGGTCAAATAATCGATAGGTTTTGGATGATGAGTCATACTCGATAAAGATGAGCTTTTTGCTCTTGTCTTCAAGTTTCGATCTTTTTTTATTCGGGACATGAGCATAGGCAATGCTCCCAAAAATTCTCAAGTGTAAAACACTTGGTGTTCTCCCGATCCATGCCTCTTGTGGAGTTACGCCTTCAAGTCCATATGTGGGACATCTATTTTGAAGATAGATAGTACACGAAACAACTTCAGCTCAAAGTTCCTTGGACAAATTTTTGCTCTTCAACATGCTTCGAACCATATCAAGAATGGTTCTATTTTTCCGTTCAGCCACACCGTTTTGTTGAGGAGAATACAGGGCCGTCAAGAAACGCCGAATACCATGATTTTTACAGAATTTATTGAATATGGCTGAGGTGAATTCTCCACTAAGATCAGTCGTCAAAGCCTTGATAAAATAACCGCTTTCCTTTTCAGCCAAGTTCTTGAATTGTTTGAAAGTATCAAACACTTCTGTCTTTTTTTTCAAAAAATACACCTAAGTTTTCCGAGTAAAATCATCAATAAAAGTAACAAAATATCGATGATTACCATATAAGTGAGGATTGATCGGGCCACACAAATCAGAATGAATCAACTCAAGTGGCTTCTTCGCACGATAAGTTGCCTCTTTCGGAAAGTTAGTTCTGGAATGCTTGCCGATAACACACCCTTCACATAATTGATCGGGATGATCAATGTGTGGTAAGCCATAAACCATCTTCTTGCGAGAAAGCAAATTGAGTCCACCAAAATTGAGATGGTCGATCCTCAAATGCCACAACCATGAAGGATCATGTACGCACGCCTTTAGACATCGAGACATCTCACTCTTTATATTAAGAATAAACATCATGTTCTTCGACATCTTTACATTTGCAATCAGTTTATTATTTCGATCTCTCAACATAAGATTAAGATCTTTCATATGAACAGTATAACCTTTCTTTAGAAGTTGTCCCAAATTCAAGATATTACTTGACATTTTTGGAACATAAGAAACATTGGTAATAAAACTGATGTGCACCATTCTTTAAACAAATCAAAATTGTATCTTTCCCTTCAATAAGAATTTTAGAGTTATCACCGAATGAGACAGTCCCTTTAATTGTCTCATTTAACTCAGCAAACATCTCATTTCTCCCGCACATGTGATTGCTTATGCCGGTATCCAAATACCGCGTATCGCTTTGACATTTTTTATATTCTTTGAATGTCAATAAGAGAACTTGATCAGCATCATTCACCAAGTTCGCCTTTTCGTCTGCTCTGCTAATTTCTTTGTTCCAGCAGTTAGAAGCATAATGGCCAAGTTTATTGCAATGATAACATCGGATTTTAGATTTGTCATACCATTGGCTTATCGAGTTCTTTCCTCTTCCACGAATACCTCTTTGATACTGGTATCCTCCATCACTTCGAGCAGGATCTCCTCTGCTTCGTCCACGACCTCTTCCTCGAAAGTGACCTCGGCCACGACCTCGATCACGATTTTGATTTGTCCCATGATTTTGTACGGGATCTCTTCTTTGCTCTTTCTCATCTCAAATGGTCAATTGCGTTTGGAGAACTTCCTCCACCAATTCAATTTTTTTCTTTCTAAACCTTTCTTCATGGGCTTGTAATGAACCCATTAGTTCATCGACCGTCATGGCATCCAAATCTTTGGATTCTACAATTGCAATCGCAATATGATCATACTTCTTGTCCAAGGACCAAAGTATTTTCTCAACAACACGAACATCGGAAACGTCTTCTTCGTTTCTTTTCATCTGGTTAACAATTGCCAAAATTCTCGTGAAATAATCAGCAATCGATTCAGATTCTTTCATATGAATTACCTCGAATTCGCCTCTCAAGGTTTGAAGGCGAATTTTCTGAACTTTTTAAACTCCTTGATGTGTGTTTTAAAGAATCTCCCATGCCTCTTTGGCGGTAGTGGCGTTCGAAACTTTTTCGAATATGGAATTATCTAACGCTTGATAGATCATCAACAAGGGCATATTGATATTTCGTACGAACCCTCTCCAAGGCATTCCTCTAGTTTTGGTTCAACGTGGCTTCATCCTCTGGCTTATCATAGCCAGTGTTAATAAATTCCCACACACCGTAGGCGCCGAGTAAAGCTTTCATTCTAACAACCTAGTTACCATAATTTTCTTTGGTAAGACGAGTGTATTGAAGATAAAGCTGATTATTTGTTGAGGCCATGATCACGAACCGTAAGCTTTGATACCAATTTGTAGAGCGTCAGAGACGCGGCAACAACTTGATTTGATGGAAGAAATTTTTTGAAGGTGAAATAATAGCAACTCGTGTCTTTCTATTGCATATCTCAATTACAAGAAAAATAGACTATATATAGGCCATAGTTTGATTCGAAATAGGAAACCTCTTTCTACGAAACCTATTCTAATTAAGAAACATATTCCGATTAGAAAACCATTCAATTAGGAAATCTAATTGACTTAGGAAACTTTCCTCTTTTGGGCTCAAATTATAATTAGTACCTAAAAACACGAAAAATCAAAATATGAAAATACAAACAGATTCAAAAAGGAAATAAGTATCAATAAATTTGATTTAATTTCTAACAGTATGGTCCTCAAATTTCAAATATAGATGGCGAAACTAACAGAAGCAAATTAATGCAGAACTGGAAGCACCGATACATAAGAATTTGATAAAGCCGTAGCTGCTAACTATGTGGAGGCATGGATGGACCTATAAAAGTCACAGGCAGCAGCACGTCCAGCAATTACACCGTGAGCTCCTTCCAGCAATGCCGCCTTATCCTGTATACACAAATATCCATGAAAAATTGGTGAGTCACGAATGTCATGTCAAATGATGGTGCTAAAAAGTTTTACCAATCAGATGATTACACAAACTCAAGACACAATGGCAGTTTCCCCAGCCAGAGTATCACCAAATCAAGATCTCAATCTCTCCATGAGCTACTCAAGGACAGCTTAATTAGTTCGATTTCGATGAAGTTTGAACTGCTAGATAATTACGTTGAGTCAGCTTGAGTTCAATTTTTGAACTCAAGTAGCTCCTGAGCCTAATTTCATAATTAATCTTTTGTTTTGAGTACATCGCAAGACATTTAAACATAACAAATTATCAATTATATTGTATTTATAAAACTTTAATTTGAGCTCAAGCTCGTGTTTTGGCTTGACTGAGCGGAGACTCATCTTTCATAAGATAATTGATCGAGTCTCTATTATTCAATACGAGTTGAATTAAATTAATAGTCCGTGTCAACTCAACTCAGCTCCACTACGCCTTAGATACAGACGTGCACGGAAACACAATTGCAAATCAAACTTTCCATTGGGAATGTGAAGTACGTAAACCAATTTCCACGTTCATAACAGATTGCGTAGCAGTTGCATTATATGATAAACTGAACATACTGTACAAGCACCATAATTAAACCATTTAAGAAAATTCACGGAACAAAAATAACAAACAACATTAAAAAAGAAGAAAGAAACAAGAAAACAAAGAACTTTGGAATCCGACGATTGCTAGCAGGGCTGATGCCATCGAGTAGTACCTTACGAGAATGTATAATGAAATATCTCGTTGGTGAGAGAGAAGAAACCCCATAAATAAAACCAGCTGTAGAGTAATCAAGCACCATAAAGTTAGACATAAAGGCATCAGGACAGCTCACTTAAAGGTTATGATTTTACTGAAAACTATAGTGCAAAGAACTTTGGGGTTGTAATGTGGCCAAATGAGCAAAATCAGACTTTATGAAACTTATACAGCAGTTAGTCATCTTTGGTGAAATGCCCTTGAAAACAAGTGAACCGAGTCCAAAAAGGAGGCAAACAATTGTAGTCGGGAAACTGTAAATAATTAAATATTTGTGCAATTAATATTGCTTTTGGTCCGCAAAAGCATCCCTTTTGCAATAGTTCACACTCGTATTGGATAAAGCCATCATAGCCCCAGCCGAGCTAAGCTAGTGCTTCGTAGTGGCGCTCCCTCAACCTTAACTCTAATCCTATAAGGAAGGCTCGATGCAGAGCAGTCGTAATTTAAATTAAACATCGAATTTCCTCTACGTGACCTATACAATGCCATAGCTGAAACATCAGCGATAAATGGCCTACACGTATGGATATTAAATTTTTCCAATAATGTTCGTCGATGCCTCCAATTCCAGGCCAAGTGTAATGCGTGAACAGTGTTCGTTGTGATTTTTCAAATTTCTGTTTGTTGTTGATCAGGTTTAGTGCAGAAGGTTGGGGACCGGATTTGCATTGCATCGAATTTGTGCTGTGGTTGGTATCCTGGTTGCTCGCTGTCTGAAGTTCTGAACTAGTGTTCGATTTTCTTTCATGCGATTAATTTGCACATTTGTTGCGAAGGAATGAAGCTACTACATTGAGGTTTGATCCTGTTCTGAACTGTATTAACTCTGTCCACCGTGTGATGCTTTAAGATAATATGTTGTGCTTGCCTAAAAGTAGTTGTGAGGCCTCTTGTTAGTTGTAAGACTTGGCATTTGCTCTTATTGATCAGGAAAGAATAGAACCTGCAAGACAATGAAAAAGAGAGAAATGTGAATGAGGCTAAAGCTAAAATTGGAATCAAACAGCGTTAAAGCATGAAGGCAAGAAGAACTGGATGACAAAAGAACTCTCCCTCTCTCTCGATCTCGACTTCAAAATGGTAGATCATCAGGGATGCTAGACGGTGACGGGTGCAACGACAATGCTTGAATGAGAAGAAAGGTTAAAGATAAAGAAGAAAGGCCAAAGCGTGATAATTAAAGAATAGAACGTTCATACATCCCTGACAACAACCAAAGTGCTCTGGTTTTCATGCCTTTAATTTACAAATTTCTATTTGTTGTTGATCAGGTTTAGTACAGAAGGTTAGGGATCGGATTTGCATTGCATCGAATTTGTGCTTTGGTTTGGTATCCTGGTTGGTCGCCGTATGAAGTTTTGAACTAGTGTTCGATTTTCTTTCATTCGACTAATTTGTGTAATAGTTTTTCTAATGTGGGTTACATTAATTGATATTGTAATTTACTGTTTTACGGAGTTGGTCTAATAAGGTAAGATATAAAGTTCCTTAAATAGTCTAATATGGAACTGGCTAATGTAAGCTAAGTACGACCCGACTCGTGATGAAAGGACCCGGCTTGAAACTCTATAAATAGAGCTCAAGTCCCTCCCCTAACCCTAACACACATTATCTCATAGAAGGAGCAAACGCTATTTCTGCGTGGCAGTCTCATTAAGCTAGTGATACAGAGGGTAATAGAAAAGGATCGTCGCTATTCCGCATCAAGAATGATGGATTCCTAATCAGGTGCGCCAATCTCTTCCACTCGATGAATGTGTTCTAGATTCTACCAATGATGATCTTGGGTGTCGTTTTTTTTTTCGACCAACAATTTGCACATATGTCGTGAAGGAATGAAGCTACTACATTGAGGTTGGATGATGTTCTGAACTGTCTTAACTCTATCCATCGTGTGATGATTTAAGATAACAAGTTGTCAATGTCTGAAGAGGGGCTGTGAGGCCTCTTATTTGTTGCAAGACAATGAAAAAGAGAGAAATGTGAATGAGGCTAAAGCCAAAATTGGAAACAAACAGCTTCAAAGCTCGAAGCAAGAAGCCCCAAATGACAAAAGACGACTCTCTCTCTCTGTCTAACTTTAAACTGGTAGATCATCTCCTGAGGGATGCTGGGCAGTGACAGGTGCTATGACGATGCTTGAATGAGAAGAGAGGTTAAAGATAAACAAGAAACGCTGAAGTGTGATAAAGAATAGACTGTACATCACTAACATCACCCAAAGAGATCTGGTCCTATATATATATATATACATACGCAATCTCCACTTTGAATTGAGAGCAGCAGACAAATCGTGAGAGATGTGCAGGGGTCTAAATCGGTAATCTCTACTGTTGCCTCGTAAAATTAGGATTTAACCAGCATCAGAAAAGAAGCACAAACCGTGATTGTCCTCAACAGTGGTTATCTAATTTAAGAAAGTCGAGCCACCTCTTCCTTTGACGTGCTGACAACATTCCTTCCATTACCTTCTGCTCATTTCGTTTTTTTTCGAAGTTAAAAAGCTGCGTTCTATTCCCAAATTTCGAGAAGGAGAGGAGTTTTAGGAGCTGAGCCAACCACGCCATCATCGACGGGATAAAGAGGCGATTCGACGGTCACCGATATTGGAGAAAATATCTCTTGACACCAAAGCAATTCCAAAAATTGTTCTCAATTAAATCAAGACCAGTCAAGCAATTCTTGTGCTATTGGCAAGTGCTGTGAGAGTTTCCAAAGATGACAAATTCATTTTATCTTTCTTTGTATAGAGGATTTTATCTCTCCATGTATAAATGCTGTAGCTAGGAAAGTTATTGTATTACAGTTATTCTAACTGATGTCTTTCCGTACACATTCAGCTACTTGTACTTTAAATACATGTAAGAAATAATAGTAAAACAATATCTTGTCCAATTCTTTAACTGAGTCGGCATGACGGCCGGCTGAGATGGTCCAGCTGGTCACCGTGACGCCGTTCCAATCGGTGTCTTCTCCGACGATGATGGATCCGATGGTTGATTTTTAAAACTGGGAAGCGATGGAAATCACTCGGTGGCGGTCGCGATTTCGATCAAGAAGGAAGACGGAAGGAAGGGGGCAGGAGGGGAGCGCCATATATGAAAATCATAAATTTCAGTAAAATTTACGTTGGAAAAATCTTCCATGAACCTCCTCATTTTATTTCTTTACCATAGTTAATCCAGTAAATTTAATTAAACTGTTCCTTTTCCTTCAAACCAATCCAACACATAACGATTACAATTTCCAATTTCTTATCTTTTCAAATAATCCCAGCATCTCTAATGGAAACCCAATAAATTGTTCACATCTCTCCTGAATCAGCAAGATGGCGAATGTGTAGAAATATTTTTACACTGACGAGAGATCATACAATAACCACGTCTAGTTTTTTTCATAAGGAATTTCTAATCAATTTGCTAGAATAACTCTGAAGAGAAGTTGGGAGGCCTCTTGTTTGTTGTAAGACTTGGCTTTTGCTCTTATTGATCAGGAAAGAATAGAACCTGCAAGACAATGAAAAAGGGTGAAATGTGAATGAGGCTAAAGCTAAAATTGGAATCAAACAGCGTTAAAGCTCGAAGGCAAGAAGCACCAGATGACAAAAGAACTCTCTCTCTCTCCATCTCGACATCTAACTGGTAGATCATTAGGGATGCTGGACAGTGGCGGGTGCGATGACGATGCTTGAATAAGAAGAGAGATTAAGGATAAAGAAGAAAGGCCAAAGTGTGATAAAGAATAGAATGTACATCAGTAACAAGAGCCCAAGCGCTCTGGTTTTCATGCTTTTAAAATACATTCCACGAGTTTCTTGCCGAGTCCTCCTGTTCCATACTGACGTCAGCTTGAGTCCTATCACTTCTAACTCCTTTATAACCACGCATTGCTTGACACTCGGCTGCATGTAGCAAGACGTCCATTCCTATCGGATCGTTTATAGATTTCAAGGTATTATCGACTCTCTGCCCTCCCCAATAGTCACGTTTTCTGTTATTGTATTCTCTGCCTTGCATATCTATTCAATCATTGTTTCCTTATTATTATACTCTAAACGACATTGACACGCAACGCGACACGACACGACACATCGACATGTCATTTCTCAAAAGATAGAGAATTCCGACACGTTGGGATACATTATATATTAAACGTACATTTTTTTTATAAATACATGATAAATTAGACTCTTATGATTATTTCAATTAAATTAATTTGATTCGAATCCACAAATAAATCAATAAGCCTAGAATGAATTAACATTTTGATTGCTAATTTATTGGAAATGTTTAAAATTGACTTGGCCGTGTCGGGATGCTAAACTTGCGTGTCGCTAGCGTGTCCGGAGCATTGACCACGTGTTGGATGTCCGACACATGTTGACCACGTGTCGGTTGCACATGGGCGTGCGTTCGACACCGACAGGAAGGCCTATGGAGAGTGTCAGTGCTTCCTAGGAGGTAATACTCAAGCTGACTAAAAGATTTCCTTCCAGGATCTGGAGAGAGATTGAGGATCGAATGGGAAATGCGAACATTCTTGCAGAGGCCAAGAATTTATGGATGAAACTCAATCTTCGAGGGGCGATCCTTACGAGCCTATCTCTGCAAGTCTTTCTCATCTTTTTTGCACCCATGCGAAAGAGGTCGTCAAACAGGTGGTTCACGATTCTCATGTGGTCGGCTTACTTGGTTGCCGACTCAGTCGCTGTCTATGCCTTTGGACTCATTGCCAAAGTCCAAATCGTTGGTGGTACTTCAGATTCCAAGGCCGATGCATATGGCGACCTTTTGGCATTTTGGGCTCCATTTCTGCTGCTACACCTCGGAGGACCCGACACCATAACCGCTTTTGCGCTCGAGGATAATGAGCTGTGGCGGAGGCACTTGCTTAATCTCTTGTTCCAGCTGGGCACCGCATGCTATGTGTTTTACCAATACCTCCCCAACAACAAGCTAACTGTCCCGACCATCCTCGTGTTTATTGGAGGAACCATAAAATATATAGAGCGAACACGTGCTCTGTATCTTGCCAGCTTCAGTAAATTCCGTGGTTCCCTGCTCCCGTCTAGTGTTACTGCCCGGGAGGACGATTATCCAACAGAGAAGATGTCGGAGCTCAATATCGAATCCCGATATGTTGGAGGGCAAAATAAAACCGATTTGGACGACAGACAAGTGATAAAAACCGCATTTTTGTACTTCACAACCTTCAAAGGCATCCTTGTGGAACTCCCCTTCCACTTCGATCGAACGATCCATAGCTACGAATTTTTCAGGAGGCTAACTGCAGCGGATGCTTTTCGGGTCATTGAGGCTGAGCTCAACTTCTTTTATGATGTTCTTTATACCAAGGCTGCCATGGTTCACTGTCCAACAGGGTACCTTTTCCGAGCTATCTCAATTGGTTCCGTCGTTACTGCTTTTGCACTTTTCTATGTCCTGAACAAGCACGGTTTTCACGAATATGATGTACGGATTACTTACGCCTTGCTCCTTGGAGCTGTTGGCCTGGAATTTGTAGCTCTTGGTAGGCTCATTTGCTCTGACTGGACAATTGCACGTTTGGGGAGATTTGAAAAACATCCTATAGGAAGAACCTTCATGAAGTTCCTCCTCAAATTCAAATCCGAAAGGTCACCATTTGCGTTGCATATACTACATGCTAGATGGTCTAGATCAATCTTCCAGTACAATTTGATAGATTCACGGCTGAGAAGGTGGCCAAAATGGATTGAGAAACTCCTTGATTGCATCTCTCTCAGGGAATTGTTTGATGAGTTGAAGTCTGGACAACGAAAACCATGCACCGACGAATTAGGTGAACTGATTTTTAAGGAGCTGACACGGAAGTTCTTGGTTGTAGGAGATTTGGAAAGCTGGAAGGACGTATGTGCTGCTCGAGGTCAATGGGCTCTGCAGAATTCTGAAACAGGGCAAGATTGCACAAACTTGCTTCCATTCGTCAGTGATGTTACTTATGATGAGAGCCTTTTACTGTGGCACGTTGCCACTGAGCTCTGTTACAATACCGACACTGATGAAACTAGGAACGATCGTGGAAACAGTAAGGTCTTGTCGGATTATATGCTTCATCTTATGATCAAACAACCTGATATGATGTCTGCAGTGGGTGGGTTTGTCGAAATAAGGTTCCGGTACACTTGTGATGAGATGGACAAGTTCATCAGAGAAAACCTCTCTCATGGGAGCAAAACGAAGATGACGAAGGAAAGAGCATGCCAAAGTCTCCTCTCTGCTGATCCAAAAGAAAGTCCCCTCTCTGCTGATCCAAAAGAGAAATCAGATCCAGTGAAAGGATTGACAATCAGATCTGTGCTTCCTAAAGCGCGTGCTCTCGCTAGAGAATTGCAGAATGTTGAAAAGGAGAAGAGGTGGAAGATCATGAGTGAAGTGTGGGTGGAATTGCTGGGGTATGCGGCGATCCATTGCCGACCTTACAATTATGCTCAACAACTGAGTAAAGGAGGAGAACTTGTCACCTTGGTTTGGCTATTCATGGCACAGCTTGGCTTCTATCAACATTTGCAATTCGTCGAGCCTCCATAGGAAGACCGATTGATTGGAAATAATTGAGGGTAAGTTGCCAAGTCCGCAGAGGATGAGGGCTCCTACCCGCAAATTCCACTGAAAAATAAGCCTTTTTTACCACCTTTGTTTCGCTTCTTCTTGTACTAAAAAGCATGCCGATTTGCTCTGACTGCACATTGTCGTTAAAAGTGTCCCTTCCCTGTAAACTCCTCCGGCTGTTCGATTTCTATAATATCTTGCGATTATGTACACTTCCGGGAACCAAATGAGAGAAGCTGATGCGGATTACATCCGAGTGATCTGATTTAAAATTCGGATCCCAAGTTTAATGTCGATCACCTCATCTAATAAAGACATATTACGACTAAGTTGAATTTACTATAAGAGCAAGATATGTCGAAAAACACGATATCGAACGATAAAATAAACAGAAAAGAGGAAATAAATCGGACGTTGAATTTATGTTATTTGGTCGGCACGGCCTACTTCACGGAGAGATTAACATAGAATTCCACCATAAATCAAGCGATACGATGGAGATTATAATTACCATCGAGTCAACCCAAATACTTTCAGTATTTCCCAAATCTCCAACTTTACCCAATAGCTTGCACGATATTTAGCCGTCGCGATTACTCACGAAATAATCTCTTTCAATCTCACAAATCTTACCCTTCAACGCCCTCGGATTCTTTCGGGATGTAATTCACGAATAAGCCGTACCATTAGCGCCCAACTGTTGCTCACGCAAGGCCCACCACTATGTACCAGCGACAGAAAGACCAAAGCCCAAATTGAATATAAATATATATTTCCAACTAAATTAGGAAATCTTGTGGCTGACTCCTAAATTAAACGAGGAAAGTGATTTTCTTGTCATGCTAGAAAAATTAGTCCTGGACACTTTTAGCATGTCACGTACGAGAGTTGCACATCACGTTGCATTTTCGCACACTATTAGATCAGGTTTCATTCAAGGGCTCAAATTCAATATATATTTTAACAATCTCTACATTGACTCAATGTTTAAATCAAGTAACAATCGCTTTGTTAGAACCGAATAACTGCTTCTCTCCCATAGCCCCTCATGGGCTCAAGTGCCAAGGAGATCTTCCAAGTCCAAGCTACACTCGAATTTCACCGTAACCATGGACTTCATCAAAATACCAACTCTACCCGTAACATTATCCGCCACACAAGAATTCGCAGACACAACCACTGTCGTATCAATAGCCATCAAAAGATCAAACTCCAATCTTATCAAACTTATCATCTCTAATCTCTACTGGCTCTACAGGTTGAGCCTCACCGTCTTTGTCAATTACCAAGCAAGTAAACTCCACATCGAGAGTTTTTAGTTGCAACTCCACCTTGAGCTAAAAATTGTCCGAATTTTTTATAAACTTTGCCACAATTACTTCTACTCAAAAGTATTGAAGACTCGTCAATTGTAACTTTTCTGCTAACAATAGGTAAATGTAATTCCAAGTGCTGCAAATAATAACCTCGCTCAACTTGTACGTAGCTTAGAAATACGCATTTTCTTATCCTTTCATCGAGGTTATCATAACACACTCAAACATAACATGAGTATCAAATATTATAAAAACAAATAATCTGCAACTTTACCTACCACACTTCTTTGGGTTCAACACTCAATCACAATCGAAAGGAATCTAGCTTACCGTTACTAACTACATCGCTAGGAATTCCTATCATACCATCACTAGAAAGAATTTTATGAGGCGTTTTTAGTAATGTGCTGCTCATCAACTCGGCAACCTATTGTATAGTTCATGGCCACTAATGCAGTGTCTCAATGTACCCTCCTTCATACAACATTCGTTTAATAGCTCCGAGCAAAACTACATGCTATTGTAAGTCTGCAAATGTTCAATCATCTTACCAGTCTTCTTTTTATAAAAGCTCTCAATTGTCCAATCCTGACAGCAGCACCTAACTAGTACCTCAGTGCAAACAGCCAAGTCCTTGACTAGCCTTGATATCCAATCGCATTAAATTAAGCTCCATCGTTTTATTTGATAAAAAAAAATACGTGATAGCGTGATGAACTTTTTGAAATCACTATTCACTTCTTTAGGATGCTACTTATGTGTCTCTCTAATTAACCAAAAGAGATGATGGCTCTTGGGAATTCAGTTCACCTCTTCTTGGCAAGTGTGGGGAAAAAATGACACTACTTGTCTGAAGAGCCCATGATTACTTCAAAAACAATAAAAATAATGCGAAAATTGCATATAAAGGGTGATCCAAACAAAATAACCATGACCACTTGTTTTATTATATAGTACTGAATCACAAATGAAACATGGGATGACGGTGCAGACACTCCACCTCCCAAAATAGTTGCAAATCTCTCTCCTTTTCCTATCAACTTTGGAATTGAAAGATATTTAAGAGAGTTGTTGCGCAAACAAAAGAATGAGGGGAAATTTCAAATAAGAGCATCAAGTGCCCTCATTTTTTTAAAATAAGAACTTGAAATAGCTATGTCAATTTTAAAGTAAAGCTTAACTTTCTAGATGATTAAAGACATTTTCGTCATTTACATTTTTTTTGAATTTTTCGCTTTTTTTTTCCTTTTTCCTTTCTTTTCTTTTTTCATTTATATTCCTTTCTATGATTTCTTTTTTCTTTCTTCTTTGCCCGTGGATAGCGACCGGCCACCAGTGATGCTCAGAGAGGGCTAGGCGAGGGTCGTCCTCACCCAATCTAGCAAGGCTGCCCTCTCCCGTGGCTACCCCCACCAAATTTGGATGAGGGTTTCCTCGTCGAGGCGAGAGCAGCCTCACCCAAGCAAAGGTCATAACTCTCTTAGGCAAGGGTCGCCTCACCCTTGATTGGCGGAAATATTTAGCCAAAATAAAAAAATAATGTAAAATCAAAATCGTCTTTGGACGAATGTGTAGCCTAAGCTCTGCTAAAGAATTAAAGTCACTAGCGCACCTAACTCCCCTCATTCATTTTTAAATGTGTAGCCTAAGCTATGCTAAAGAATTACAATTGATTCTTTTTGAATTTTTTGGTGATCATTTTAACTAAACCATTTTTACTTAAAATGTTATCCGAATCTTGTTTATTAGATGAATTGAACAATATATTACAAGTTCGAGACTGGATAGGACATCGGTCTTTTGCCACCGTCTTTGTGAGCCTTGGCCGCCTCCTCCATGGACCGCCTTGCATGGCCATCATCGATGGTGTCCGTTTCCAACATTCATTACATTTGTTCACACAATGTACACGCAAACAATCAATACATTTAACAAAGTTCAAACAAATCAATCAAAGAGTGGCCTTGAGGACGGCCTTTAGAATTCACGCACTTCAAACATCCTAAAGCCCTTAAATAACTACAATTAATTGACTAATGGTGAACGACAATTGGCCACCATTTGTACTCCCATAATGATGGTCAACGTCGACTAACCCCTAAGTCCGGTTCTAGGCGATTCCAATTGGTCATGCATCGCACCTATCCATTCATCCAACAAAACACATGCATAAGCATCAAAGTAAACATGCATTTAGGCTAAATGGCTTTGATTCTCAATCAATCACACAAAGGGAAGTGAACCATTGAAGGGTCACTTATTCAATTATACTTCAGATTTCAAACTGATTCTGTTTAGACCCAGTGAACCTATTAAAATAATTCCAATTAACATGGTTCAACTGTCATTAGAGAGCTTAAGATGTGCACTTCAGAGTTGATATAGACCCTTGACCCAATTCTAAACCGAAAAACCCGAAAAGTACAATTCAGACTCGACATTGAAATTCGACCCTATTTTAATCTGTGATTTGAAAATAGCTGGAAAATAGAAAACTAAGTCAAAAATGTGTCAAATTATACAGAGAGTTAGGAAAACGTGTCCTTAACAATTTCCATGTTTTGAATTTTTTCTTAAAACCCCATGATTTTTCCGAGTAATTCAATTTTCACCCAGGACTCACTCGAGAACGGTTTTCAAGGCCACACCGATCTTCTCCGAGATTTCTGTTAAATTAGCTCCTCAAATGTTGCTATTAGGTCATCAAACTTTCCGGTTCATTAATTAAGAACCCAATGAACAACTTTTTAGCTTGAGTTTTTGTGTTAAAAAAAAGGATCTCAAGTTCACCAAAATTGCAAACTACGTTCGGACATTCAGAGAATCAAAGTTTCAAATCTGAATGCAGAAAGCAATCGGAACATTAATCGAACCTTTGAACAACCAAACGAGCTTCAATTTTAATGAAATTGATATTATTAGCAAGGTCTTGTCGGATTATATGCTTCATCTTATGATCAAACAACCTGATATGATGTCTGCAGTGGGTGGGTTCGGCGAAATAAGGTTCCGGTACACTTGTGAAGGGATGGACAAGTTCATCAGCAAAAATCTCTCTGATGGAAGCAAAATGAAGATAACGAAGGGAAGTGCGTGCCAAAGTCTCCTCTGTGTTGATCCAGTTACGAGGCCACCTTCAACGAAAAAACCAAAAGATCACATCGGTGCTTTCTGATGCGTGTGCTCTCGCTATGGTGTTGCGGGATACTGAGAAGGAAAAGAGGTGGAAGAACATGAGTGAAGTGTGGGTGGAATTGCTGGGGTATGCTGCGATCCATTGCCGACCTTACAATTATGCTCAACAACTGAGTAAAGGAGGAGAACTTGTCACCTTGGTTTGGCTATTGATGGCACAGCTTGGCTTCTATAGACATTTGCGATTTGCCAAGCCTCCATACGAACACCGATCGTACATCTAATGCTCTGGGGGATCTCCCTTCACCTTTTTTTACCACCTTTGTTTTGCTTCTTCTTGTACTAATAAGCGTGCTGCTGATTTGCTCTGATTGCACATTGTCGAAAGTGTCCCTTCCCTTTAAACTCCTCCAGCTGTTCGATTTCTATAAGATCCTGCGGTTCCATACACTTTTGGGAACCAAAGGAGAGAAGCTCACGCGGATTACATCCAAGTGCTCTGATTTAAAATTCAGATCACAAATTTAATGCTGTACCGTTAATAGAAAGTAACATTTTATTGAATGTCGATCACCTCGTCTAATAAAGACATATTGCGACTAAGCTGAATTTACTATAAAAGCAAGATGTGTCGAAAAACACAATATTGAACAATAAAATAAACACAAAAAGGAAATAAATCGGATGTTGAATTTACCTTACTCGGTCGACGTGGCCTACTTCACGAAGAGAGTAGCACAAAATTCCATCATAAATCAAGCGATACGATGGAGTTTATAACTACCCTCGAGTTAATCCAAATACTTTCAGTATTTTCCAAATCACCAACTTTACTCAATAGCTTGCACGATATTTGACCGTCGTAATTACTTGTGAGATAATCTCTCTCAATCTCACAAAGTAGTACAAAAAATCTTACCCCTTCGACACCCTCGGATTCTTTCAGGGTGTAATTCATGAATAAGCGTACCTTTAGGGCTCAACTATTGCGCACGCAAGGCACACCACTATGCACCTGCGACATGAAGACCAAAGCCCAAGATTGAATATAAAAATATATTTCCAACTAAATTAGGAAATCTTGTGGCTGACTTCTAAATTAAACGAGGAAAGTGGTTTTCTTGTTTTGTTAGCAAAATTAGTCTTGGACTCTTTTAGCATGTCACGTACGAGACTCGCACAACAGATCACATTTTCGCGCTCTATTAGATCATGTTTCATTCAAGTGCTCAAATTCAATATATATTTTAACAATCTCGACCTTGACTCAATATTTAAATTAAGTCACAATCAATTTGCTAGAACCTGATAACTGCTACTCTCCCACGGCCCCTCATGGGCTCAAGTGCCATAGAGATCTTCCAAGTCCAAGCGACACTTGAATTTGACTGTAACCATGGACTTTATCAAGACACCAACTCTACCTGCAACAGTAACCGCCACACAAGAATTTGAGGACACAACCACTGTTGTGTCAACAGCCATCAAAAGATCAAACTTCGATCTTGTCAATCTGGCGAGGCCCTCACCAGATCTGGGCAAGGGTCGCCTCACCCGTGATTGGCCGGAATATTTAGCCGGAATCAAAAAATAATTTAAAATTACAATTGTCTTTGGACGAAAATGCTCTTGACCGGTTGGAATATTTTGTTGGCTAACGACCAGCAAAGTCAGGCCCTGATTTGAACTGTTGTGGCCACTTTAGGCCCCTTTTTTTTTTAACAACTTTAAGCCTTTATTTAAGAGAATGAGTGCATTTCAGGTCCTTATTTGGAATTTCCCCGAAGAATGATTATGCATTTAATGCCTCTTGTTCTCTTTCCTTTTATGGAGGAGGCAGCAAATCTCGTATATTAGCGAAAGGGTTTTGTGAACTGGACGGAACCTTCACAATAGGCGTGCCCAACACAGAGTCAAGAATTGCATCGAGCCTCTCCTCAAAGAAAGACTTCATCTTCTACAAGTTAGAGAGACCGTCTTAAAGTTAATCAAATGGTCCGACTACAAAACACGATATAACCGAAACGAACAGCCTAATATACGAACAGAAAGCTGCGTCAGCTTTTCGCTTCCACAAACCATTTCCAGGCTCAGAATGGAAAAGACCAAGCAAAGGCTGCAGCATGTTAAAAATAAAATTATGGAAAAAAGCTTCATATTGGCCAAACAAGAAACAGATGATCTATCACACCCGGCAACATTCCGAAAGCAGAGAAGCAGGAAATCTGCTTCCAAATGCTAATAATGGGAGATTTTGAAGATATCCATTGCAGATCCTCTCGGTGCTGGACTACTCTCAGTCCCCACCAAGGTCACCCTCAGATAAGTGACCTTTACAATGCCCATAGCTAAAACATCAGCTACAAACTGCCTAGACTAATGGATCTTAAATTTTTCCTAACCGTCGCATAGTAAAGCAAATGCTGCTAAAACCCATCCCCAGAACACTACAAGAAGAAGAGACCATCTAGTTAAACCATTTCTTCCCATCCATACCTTCGCCACATCACGCACAGTTGGTTTCTTTCGGTATATTCCAAGAACAGCTTCTCCATAAACTTCATCCTCTTTTAGGACCTGAGAATTGGATAATTGCGTGGAGGGGAATACTCGAAGCAAGGAGGAGACAGGGACTAAGCAAATAATAATATCCAGCCACATGTACTACCATACCTGACGGCGCGTGACACCACTGCTTGGAACACCATAAACAGCGCTATCTACGTACGCCAAAGTCTGCCATGGGCTGTTAAAATTTAGAACCAATTTCAAATCTCTCAACAAATTTTGCAACCATAAAGCGGGCACTACTCGAGTTAGCTAAAGATCTAATCAAGTTTGATCTACATCGTTGCATTTTATATCATAAAAGAAAATAATTCCTTTCTTCAATACCATCAACATTCCCTTGGATTATTCATCCTGTTGCAGTATGTGTAGAGCGTCAGAGACGCGGCAACAACTTGATTTGATGGAAGAAATTTTTTGAAAGTAAAACAATCACAACTCGCCCCTTTCTATTGCATATCTCAATTACAAGAAAAATAGACTATATATAGGCCATAGTTTAATTCGAAATAGGAAACCTCTTTCTAGGAAACCTATTCTAATTAGAAAACCTATTCCGATTAGAAAACCATTCAATTAGGAAATCTAATTGACTTAGGAAACTTTCCTATTTCGGGCTCAAACTATAACTAGTACCTAAAAACACGAAAAATCAAAATATGGAAATACGAACAGACTCAAAAAGGAAACAAGTACCAACAAATTTGATTTAATTTCTAACATTCCCCCTTAAACCAAATTCTCTTCCACTGATCATTCCAAGCAGGCTCTTGAACTTTCGAAAAGCATCGATCTTGAAAGGTTTAGTAAAAATATCTGCTACTTGATCTTCGGTCTTCACATGCAATACTTCAACTTTATTCTCTTTAACCTGTTCTCAGATGAAGTGATATCGAACATCAATATGTTTACTTCGTTCATGAAAAACTGGATTTTTCGCCAAAGCAATAGCAGAAACATTATCAACAAAAATCTCCGTTGCTTTCTTCTGCTCCATAAGAATATCTTTAAGTAATCTTCTCAACTATATTGTATGACAAACACATGAAGATGCAGCTACATATTTAGCTTCACATGTCGACAGAGTAACACTTGATTGCTTCTTTGATGACCACGTGAAAGCAGTGTCGCACAAGAAAAATACAAATCCTGTGGTGCTTTTTCTATCGTCGATATCTCCATCATAATAACTATCCGAATAAGCTCTAAATTTGAAAAATTCAGAGCAATAATAGTGTAAGCCATGAGAATTAGTATATTTGATGTACCGAAGTATTCTCTTTGTAGCTTTAAGATGAGATGATTTCGGCTTCTTCATGTATCGACTCACAACTCCAACACTATACATAATATCCGGTCTTGTGCATGTCAAGTATCTCAAACTCCCAATCAAGCTTCTATAGTATGTCGAATCAACATCGACACCATCATCAAACTTCGAAAGCTTGGTTCCGCACTTCATTGGTGTATTGACCGGCATACAGTTCTTCATGTTAAATTTTTCAAGGATATTTTCTGCATATCCTTTTTAGGAAATAAAAATCACATTGGCACTTTGCTTCACTTTGATACTAAGGAAATAATTCATGAGACCATTATCGGTCATCTCAAATTCTTTTACCATTGATGCCTTAGAAGCACCAATCATCACTAAATTATTTTCTGTAAAAACAAGATCATCAACATATAAACAGACGAGCAGAATATCACATTTTTCCTACTTCAAATAGAGTGCATGCTCGTATGGACATTAAGAGAATTCATTCGCCTTGAAATATGCATCAATTCTGGAATTCCATGCTTTCTGTGCTTGTTTAAGCCCGTATAGAGCTTTCTTCAACCTCAGCACTTTGTCTTCATGATCTTTCACAACAAACCCTTGGGTTGTTCGACATAAATTTCTTCTTCAAGGATGCCATTCAAGAATGTTGATTTGACATCCATTTGATAAATCCGCCAATTATTTTGAGCAGCAATGGAAATAATCAATCTAATAGTTTCCATGCGGATGACAGGAGCAAAAACTTCACCATAGTCGATTCCAGCTTTTTGCTTGTATCCCTTCGCAACTAATCTAGCTTTATATCTTGTCACTTCACCTTTCTCATTCTTCTTGGCCTTGTACACCCATTTAACACCAATCGATTTCTTATCCTTCGGAAGATCAGCAAGCTCCCATGTTTGATTTTTCTCGATGGCTTCAATTTCTTCGTTCATGGTTTTTTTCCACTTTTCTTCTTTGACCACATCATCATAAGTAAGTGGTTCATAATCTGCAGGAAGACATATAAGATGAAGCTCTTCAGTAGCTTCCTAAATTTCAGACAATCTTCTTGATCTTGGCACTAACGGTTCATCGACACTATTTGAAGGGGATGGTGTTGATGAACTTGAAGAAGATGTTGGAGAAGATGGTGAAGTTGAGCCTTCAACTCCGTTTGATTGGAATCACCACGAACATTCGCTTCTTCTTTTAGATTTTCTTCCCACATTCCATCTTCATCAAACTTGACATCTCTACTTACATACACTTTCTAAGTGTTAGGGTCAAATAATCGATAGGCTTTGGATGATGAGTCATACCCGATAAAGATGAGCTTTTTGCTCTTGTATTCAAGTTTCGATCTTTTTTGGTCCAGGACATGAGCATAGGCAATGCTCCCGAAAATTCTCAAGTGTGAAACACTTGGTGTTCTCCTGGTCCATGCCTCTTGTGGAGTTATGCCTTCAAGTCCATATGTGGGACATCTATTTTGAAGATAGACAACACATGAAATAGCTTCAGCGCAAAGTTTCTTGGACAAATTTTTGCTCTTCAACATGCTTCGAACCATATCAAGAATGGTTCTATTTTTCCGTTCAGCCACATAGTTTTGTTGAGGAGAATACGGGGCCGTCAAGAAACGCCGAATACCATGATTTTCACAGAATTTATTGAATATGACTGAGGTGAATTTTCCACCACGATCAGTCCTCAAAGCCTTGATAAAATAATCGCTTTCCTTTTCAGTCAGGTTCTTGAATTGTTTGAAAGTATCAAACACTTCTGTCTTTTCTTTCAAAAAACACACCCAAGTTTTCCGAGTAAAAATCATCAATAAAAGTAACAAAATATCGATGATTACCATATGAGTGAGGATTGATCGGGCCACACAAATCAGAATGAATCAACTCAAGTGGCTTCTTCGCTCGATAAGTCGCCTCTTTCGGAAAGCTAGTTCTGGAATGCTTGCCAATAACACACCCTTCACATAATTGATCGGGATGATCAATGTGTGGTAAGCCATAAACCATCTTCTTGCGAGAAAGCAAATTGAATCCGCCAAAATTGAAATGGTCAAACCTCAAATGCCACAACCATGAAGGATCATCTACGCACGCCTTTAGACATCGAGACATCTCACTCTTTATATTAAGAATAAACATCATGTTCTTCGACATCTTTACATTTGCAATCAGTTTATTATTTCGATCTCTCAACATAAGATTAAGATCTTTCATATAAACAGTACAACCTTTCTCTAGAAGTTGTCCCAAATTCAAGATATTGCTTGACATTTTTGGAACATAAGAAACATTTGTAATAAAACTGATGTGCACCATTCTTTAAACAAATCATAATTGTACCTTTCCCTTCAACAAGAATTTTAGAGTTATCACCGAATGAGACAGTCCCTTTAATTGTCTCATTTAACTCGGCAAACATCTCCTTTCTCCCGCACATGTGATTGCTTGTGCCGGTATCCAAATACCGCGTATCGCTTTGACATTTTTCATATTCTTTGAATGCCAATAAGAGAACTTGATCAGCATCATTCACCAAGTTCGCCTTTTCGTCTGCTCTGCTACTTTCTTTGTTCCAACAGTTAGAAGCATAATGGCCAAGTTTATTGCAATGATAATATTGAATTTTAGATTTAGCATACCATTGGCTTGTCGAGTTCTTTCCTCTTCCACGAACACCTCTTTGGTACTGGTATCCTCCATCACTTCGAGTAGGATCTCCTCTACTTCGTCCACGACCTCTTCCTTGAAAGTGACCTCGGCCACGACCTCGATCACGATTTTGATTTGTCCCACGATTTTGTACGGGATCTCTTCTTTGCTCTTTCTCATCTCGAATGGTCAATTGCATTTGGAGAACTTCCTCCACCAATTCAATCTTTTTATTTCTAAACCTTTCTTCATGGACTTGTAATGAACCCATTAGTTCATTGACCGTCATGGCATCCAAGTCTTTGGATTCTTCAATTGCAACCGCAATATGATCATACTTCTTGTCCAAGGACCGAAGTATTTTCTCAACAACACGAACATCGGAAACGTCTTCTCTGTTTCTTTTCATCTGGTTAACAATTGCCAAAATTCTCGTGAAATAATCAGCAATCGATTCAGATTTTTTCATATGAATTACCTCGAATTCGCCTCTCAAGGCTTGAAGGCGAATCTTCTGAACTTTCTAAACTCCTTGATGTGTGTTTTGAAGAATCTCCCATGCCTCTTTGGCGGTAGTGGCGTTCGAAACTTTTTCGAACATGGAATCATCTAACGCTTGATAGATGATCAACAAGGCATATTGATATTTCGTACGAACCTTCTCCAAGGCATTCCTCTAGTTTTGGTTCAACGTGGCTTCATCCTCTGTCTCATCACAGCCAGTGTTAACAAATTCCCACACATCGTAGGCGCCGAGTAGAGCTTTCATTCTAACAGCCCAGTTACCATAATTTTCTTTAGTAAGATGAGGGTATTGAAGATGAAGCTGATTGTTTGTTGAGGCTATGATCACGAACCATAAGCTCTAATATCAATTTGTAGAGCGTCAGAGACGCAGCAACAACTTGATTTGATGGAAAAAAATTTTTGAAGGTGAAACAATTGCAACTTGTGCCTTTCTATTGCATATCTCAATTACAAGAAAAATAGACTATATATAGGCCCTAGTTTGATTCGAAATAGGAAACCTCTTTCTAAGAAACCTATTCTAATTAAGAAACCTATTCCGATTAGGAAACCATTCAATTATGAAATTTAATTGACTTAGGAAACTTTTCTCTTTCGGGTTCAAACTATAATTAGTACCTAAAAACACGAAAAATCAAAATATGAAAATACAAACAGACTAAAAAAGGAAATAAGTATCAACAAATTTGGTTTAATTTCTAACAGTATGGCCCTCAAATTTCAAAGATAGATGGCAAAACTAACAGAAGCAATTAATGCAGAACTGGAAGCATCGATACATAAGAATTTGATAAAGCCGTAGCTGCTAACTATGTGGAGGCATGGATGGACCTATAAAAGTCCCCGGCAGCAGCACGTCCAGCAATTACACCGTGAGCTCCTTCCAGCAATGCCGCCTTATCCTGTATACACAAATATCCATGAAAAATTGGTGAGTCACGAATGTCATGTCAAATGATGGTGCTAAAAAGTTTTACCAATCAGATGATTACACAAACTCAAGACACAATGGCAGTTTCCCCAGCCAAAGTATCACCAAATCAAGATCTCAACCTCTCCATGAGCTACTCAAGGACAGCTTAATTAGTTCGATTTCGATGAAGTTTGAACTGCTAGATAATTACGTTGAGTCAGCTTGAGTTCAATTTTTGAACTCAAGTAGCTCCTGAGCCTAATTTCATAATTAATCTTTTGTTTTGATTTCATCGCAAGACATTTAAACATAACAAATTATCAATTATATTGTATTTATAAAACATTAGTTTGAGCTCAAGCTCGTGTTTTGGCTTGACTGAGCGGAGACTCATCTTTCATAAGATAATTGATCGAGTCTCTATTATTCAATACGAGTTGAATTAAATTAATAGTCCGTGTCAACTCAACTCAGCTCCACTACGCCTTAGATACAGACGTGCACGGAAACACAATTGTAAATCAAACTTTCCATTGGGAATGTGAAGTACGTAAACCAATTTCCACGTTCATAACAGATTGCGTAGCAGTTGCATTATATGATAAGCTGAACATACCGTACTGTTTCCCAAGCACCATAATTAAACCATTTAAGAAAATTCACGGAACGAAAATAACAAACAACATTAAGAAAGAAGAAGAAAGAAACAAGAAAACAAAGAACTTTGGAATCCGACGATTGCTAGCAGGGCCGATGCCATCAAGTAGTGCCTTACGAGAATGTATAATGAAATGTCTCGTTGGTGAGAGAGAAGAAACCTTATAAATAAAATCATCTGTAGAGTAATCAAGCACCATAAAGTTAGACATAAAGGCATCAGGACAGCTCACTTAAAGGTTATTATTTTACTGAAAACCATAGTGCAAAGAACTTTGGGTTTGTAATGTAGCCAAATGAGCAAAATCAGACTTTACAAAACTTATACAGCAGTTAGTCATCTTTGGTGAAATGCCCTTGAAAACAAGTGAACCGAGTCCAAAAAGGCGGCAAACAATGGTAGTCGAGAAACTGTAAATAATTAAATATTTGTGCAATTAATATTGCTTTTGGTCCGCAAAGGCATCCCTTTTGCAATTGTTCACACTCGTATTGGATGAAACCATCATAGCCCCAGCCTAGCAAAGCTAGTGCTTTGTAGTGGCGCTCCCTCAACCTTAACTCTAATCTTATAAGGAAGGCTCGATGCAAAGCTGTCGTAATTGAAATTAAATATCGAATTTCCTCTAAGTGACCTATACAATGCCCATAGCTGAAACATCAGCGATAAATGGCCCACACGTATGGATATTAATTTTTTCCAATAATGTTCTTCTATGCCTTTAATTCCAGGTCCAGTGTCATGCGTGAACAGTGTTCGTTGTGATTTTTTCAAATTTCTCTTTGTTGTTGATCAGGTTTAGTGCAGAAGGTTAGGGACCGGATTTGCATTGCATCGAATTTGTGCTTTAGTTTGGTATCCTGGTTGCTCGCCGTCTGAAGTTCTGAACTAGTGTTCGATTTTCTTTCACGCGATTCATTTGCACATTTGTCACGAAGGAACGTAGCTACTACATTGAGGTTTGATCATGTTCTGAACTGTATTAACTCTGTCCGTCGTGTGATGCTTTAAGATATATGTTGTCCATGTCTAAAGAGTAGTTGTGAGGCCTCTTGTTAGCGTAAGACTTGGCTTTTGCTCTTATTGATCAGGAAAGAATAGAACCTGCAAGACAATGAAAAAGAGAGAAATGCGAATGAGGCTAAAGCTAAAATTGGAATCAAACAGCGTTAAAGCTTGGAGGCAAGAAGCACCAGATGACAAAAGAACTCTCTCTCTCTCTCTCTCTCTCTCTCGATCTCAACTTCAAACTGGTAGATCATTAGGCATGCTGGTCAGTGACGGGTGCGATGACGATGCTTGAATGAGAAGAGAGGTTAAAGATAAATAAGAGAGGCCAAAGTGTGATAAAGAATAAAGCGTACATACATCCCAGACAACAGCCAAAGTGCTGTGGTTTTCATGCCTTTAATTTACAAATTTTTGTTTGTTGTTGATTAGGTTTAGTGCATAAGGTTAGGGACTGGATTTGCATTGCATCGAATTTGTGCTTTGGTTTGGTATCCTGATTGCTCGCCATATGAAGTTCTGAACTAGTGTTCGATTTTCTTTCATGCGACTAATTTGCGTAAGAGTTTTTCTAATGGGGGCCACATTAATTAATATTGTAATTTACTATTTTATGGAGTTGGTCTAATAAGGTAGGATATAAAGTTTCTTAAATAGTGTAATAAGGAACTAGCTAATATGGGCTGAATAAGGCCTAGCCTGTGATAAGAGGGTTTAGTTTAAAACTCTATAAATAGAGCTCAAGTCTCTCCTCTAATCCCAAGAGACAGTTTCATTGAGCTAGTGATACAGATGATAATAGAGGGATCGTCGCTATTCCGCATCAAGAACGATGGATTCCAAATTAGATGCACAAATCTCTTTCACTCGATGAATGTGTTCCAGATTCTAGCTATGACAATCTTGGGTGTTGTTTTTTTTTTTCGACCAACAATTCGCACATTTGTCGTGAAGGAATGAAGCTACTACATTGAGGTTGGATGATGTTTCAAACTGTCTTAACTCTATGCATCGTGTGATGATTTAAGATAACGAGTTGTCAATGTCTGAAGAGTAGTCGTGAGGCCTCTTGTTTGTTGTAAGACTTGGCTTTAGCTCTTATTCATCAGGAAAGAATACAACCTGCAAGACAATGAAAATGAGAGAAATGTGAATGAGGCTAAAGCTAAAATTGGAAACAAACAGCTTTAAAGATCGAAAGCAAGAAGCCCCAGATGACAAAAGACGACTCTCTCTCTCTCTAACTTCAAACTGGTAGATCATCTCCTGAGGGATGCTGGGCAGTGACAGGTGCAATGACGATACTTGAACGAGAAGAGAGGTTAAAGATAAAGAAGAAACGCTAAAGTGTGAGAAAGAATAGACCGTACATCACTAACATCACCCAAAGAGCTCTGGTCCTATATACACACGCAATCTCCACTGTGAACTTAGAGCAACAGACGAATCGTGAGAGATGTGCAGGGGTCTGAATCGGTAATCTCTGCTGTTGCCTCGTAAAATTAGGATTTAACTAGCATCAGAAAAGAAGCGCAAAGGAGAAAAATAAAGCCGTGATTGTCCACGACAGTGGATATCTAATTTAAGAAAGTCGAGCCAACTCTTCCTTTGACATGCTGACAAAATTCCTTCCATTGCTTTCTGCTCATTTCCTTTTCTCAAAGTTAAAACGCTGCATCATATTCCCAAGTTTGGAGAAGGAGAGGAGTTTTAGGAGCTGAGCCGACCATGCCATCATCGACGGGAGAAAGAGGCGATTCGATGGTCGCCGATATTGGAGAAAATATCCGTCGACACCAAGGCAATTCCAAAAATTGTTCTCAATCAAATCAATGTCTGTCAAGCAATTCTTGTATTATTGGCAAGTGCTATGAGAGTTTCCAAAGATGACAAATTCATTTTATCTTTCTTTGTATAGAGGATTTTATCTCTCCATGTATAAATGCTGTAGCTACGAAAGTTATTGTATTACAGTTATTTTAACTGATGTCTTTCCATACACATTCAGCTACTTGTACTTTAAATACATGTAAGAAATAATAGTAAAACAATATCTTGTCCAATTCTTTAACCGAGTCGGCATGACGGCCAGCTGAGATGGTCCAGCTGGTCACCGCGACGCCGTTCCAGTCGGTGTCTTCTCCGACGATGATGGATCCGGTGGTTGATTTTTCAAACTGGGAAGCGATGGAAATCACTCGGTGGCAGTCGCGACTTCGGTCAATCTGGATGGAAGGAAGACGGAAGGAAGGGGGCAGGAGGGGAGCGCCATATATGAAAATCATAAATTTCAGTAAAATTTACAATGGGAAAATCTTCCATGAACTTCCTCATTTTTTTACCATAGTTAATCCAGTAAATTTAATTAAACTGTTCCTTTTCCTTCAAACCAATCCAACACATGACGATTACAATTTCCAATTTCTTATCTTTTCAAATAATCCCAGCATCTCTAATGGAAACCCAATAAATTGTTCACATCTCCTGAATCAGCAAGATGGCGAATGTGTAGAAATATTTTTACACTGACAAGAGATCAAACAATAACCACGTCTAGCTTTTTTCATAAGGAATTTCTAACCAATTTGCTAGAATAACTCTGAAGTGAAGTTGGGAGGCCTCTTGTTTGTTGTAACACTTGGCTTTTGCTCTTATCGATCAGGAAAGAATAGAACCTGCAAGACAATGAAAAAGGGTGAAATGTGAATGAGGCCAAAGCTAAAATTGGAATCAAACAGCGTTAAAGCTCGAAGGCAAGGAGCACCAGGTGACAAAAGATGACTCTCTCTCTCTCTCTCTCTCCATCTCGACATCTAACTGGTAGATCATTAGGGATGCTGGACAGGGTGCGATGACCATGCTTGAATAAGAAGAGAGGTTAAAGATAAAGAAGAAAGGCCAAAGTGTGATAAAGAAGACAATGTACATCAGTTACAAGAGCCCAAGCGCTCTGGTTTTCATGCTTTTAATATACATTCCACGAGTTTCTTGCCGAGTCCTCCTGTTCCATACTGACATCAGCTTGAGTCCTATCACTTCTAACTCCTTTGTAACTACGCATTGCTTGACACTCAGTTGCATGTAGCAAGACGTCCATTCCTATCGGATCGTATATAGATTTCAAGGTATTATCAACTCTCTGCCCTCCTCAATAGTCACGTTTTCTGTTACTAGATTCTCTGGCTTGCATATCTATTCAATCATTGTTTCCTTATTATTATACTCTAAACGACATTGACACGCAACGCAACATAACACAACACATCAACACGTCATTTCTCAAAAAATAGAGAATTCCGACGTGTTGGATTACATTATATATTAAACGTACATTTTTTTATAAATACATGATAAATTATCACTCTTATGATTATTTCAATTAAATTAATTTGATTCAAATGCGCAAATAAATCAATAAGCCTAGAATGAATTTGCGTTTTGATCCCTAATTTATTGGAAATGTTTAAAATTGACCGGGCGTGTTGGGATGCTAAACTTGCATGTCGCTACCGTGTCTGGAGCATTGACCACGTGTTGGATGTCTAACACATGATGACCACGTGTCGATTGCGTGGGGACGCGCGTCCGACACCGACACGAAGGCCCACGGAGAGTGTCCGTGCTTCCTAGGTAATAATACTCATGCTGACTAAAAGATTTCCTTCCAGGATCTGGGGAGAGAGTGAGGATCGAATGGGAAATACGAAAATTCTTGCAGAGGCCCAGAATTTATGGATGAAACTCAATCTCCGAGGGGCAATCCTTACGAGCCTATCTCTGCAAGTCTTTCTCATCTTTTTTGCACCCATGCGAAAGAGGTGGTCAAACAGGTGGTTCGCGATTCTCATGTGGTCGTCTTACCTGGTTGCCGACTCGGTCGCTGTCTATGCCTTTGGACTCATTGCCAAAGCCCAATTCAATGGTTGTACTTCAGATTCCAAGGCCGATGCATATGGCGACCTTTT
This sequence comes from Syzygium aqueum, assembly GCA_031216185.1. Classification (NCBI taxonomy): domain Eukaryota; kingdom Viridiplantae; phylum Streptophyta; class Magnoliopsida; order Myrtales; family Myrtaceae; genus Syzygium; species Syzygium aqueum. Next base: position 440,279 of record CM062240.1, read on the forward strand.
GGCATTTTGGGCTCCATTTCTGCTGCTACACCTCGGAGGACCCGACACCATAACCGCTTTTGCGCTCGAGGATAATGAGCTGTGGCGGAGGCACTTGCTTAATCTCTTGTTCCAGCTGGGCACCGCATGCTATGTGTTTTACCAATACCTCCCCAACAACAAGCTAACTGTCCCGACCATCCTCGTGTTTATTGGAGGAACCATAAAATATATAGAGCGAACACGTGCTCTGTATCTTGCCAGCTTCAGTAAATTCCGTGGTTCCCTGCTCCCGTCTATTGATATTGTGCCGGATAACTATCCTCCAATAGAGATGGCGAATATCGAATCCCGAGATGTTGGAGGGCAAAATAAAACCGATTTGGACGACAGACAAGTGATAAAAACCGCATTTTTTTACTTCACAACCTTCAAAGGCATCCTTGTGGAACTCCCCTTCCAATTCGGTCGAAGGAACTATCCCTTCGAATTTTTCGGGTGGATAACCGCAGCGGAGAAAGGGTACCTTTTCCGAGCTATCTCAATTGGTTCCGTCGTTACAGCTTTTGCACTTTTCTATGTCCTGAACAAGCATGGTTTTCACGAATATGATGTACGGATTACTTACACCTTGCTCCTTGGAGCTGTTGGCCTGGAATTTGTAGCTCTTGTTAGGCTCATTTGCTCTGACTGGACAATAGCACTTTCGGGGAGATTTGAAAAACATCCTATAGGAAGAACCTTCATGAAGTTCCTCCTCAAATTCAAATCCAAAAGCTCACCATTCGCATTGCATATACTACATGCTAGATGGTCTAGATCAATCTTCCAGTACAATTTGATAGATTCTCGGCTGGGAAGGCAGCCAAAATGGATTGAGAAACTCCTTGATTGCATCTCTCTCAGGGAATTGTTTGATGAGTTGAAGTCTGGACAACGAGAACCATACAGCGACGAATTAGGTGAACCGATTTTTAAGGAGCTGATACTCAAGTTCTCGGCTTTAACTAATTTTGAAAGCTGGAAGGACCTATGTGCTGCTCGAGGTCAAAGGGCTCTGGAGCATTCCGGAACAGGGCAAGATTGCACAAACTTGCTTCCATTCGTCAGTGATGTTACTTATGATGAGAGCCTTTTACTGTGGCACGTTGCCACTGAGCTCTGTTACAATACCGACACTGATGAAAGGACCAACACCGACACTGATGAAACTAGGAACGATCGTGGAAACAGTAAGGTCTTGTCGGATTATATGCTTCATCTTATGATCAAACAACCTGATATGATGTCTGCAGTGGGTGGGTTTGTCGAAATAAGGCTCCGGTACACTTGTGATGAGATGGACGGGTTCATCAGCAAAAATCTCTCTGATGGGAGCAAAACGAAGATAACGAAGGAAAGAGCATGCCAAAGTCTCCTCTCTGCTGATCCAAAAGAAAGTCTCCTCTCTGCTGATCCAGAAGAGAAATCAGATCCAAAGAAAGGACTGACAATCAGATCTGTGCTTTCTGATGCGTGTGCTCTCGCTAGGGTGTTGCGGGATATTGAGAAGGAAAAGAGGTGGAAGATCATGAGTGAAGTGTGGGTGGAATTGTTGGGGTATGCTGCGATCCATTGCCGACCTTACAATTATGCTCAACAACTGAGTAAAGGAGGAGAACTTGTCACCTTGGTTTGGCTATTCATGGCACAGCTTGGCTTCTATCAACATTTGCAACTCGTCGAGCCTCCAAAGGAAGACCGATTGATTGGAAATAATTGAGGGTAAGTTGCCAAGTCCGCAAAGGATGAGGGCTCCTACCCGCAAATTCCACTGAAAAATAAGCCTTTTTTACCACCTCTGTTTCTCTTCTTCTTGTGCTAATAAGCGTGCCGATTTGCTCTGACTGCAAATTGTCGTTAAAAGTGTCCCTTCCCTGTAAACTCCTCCGGCTGTTCGATTTTCTATAATATCCTGCGATTCCGTACACTTCCGGGAACCAAATGAGAGAAGCTCATGCGGATTACATCCGAGTGGTCTGATTTAAAATTCGGATCCCAAGTTTAATGTCGGTCACCTCATCTAATAAAGACATATTACGACTAAGTTGAATTTACTATAAGAGCAAGATATGTCGAAAAATACAATATCGAACAATAAAATAAACAGAAAAAAGGAAATAAATCGGACGTTGAATTTACGTTATTTGGTCGGCGCAGCCTACTTTACGGAGAGATTAGCGTAGAATTTCACCATAAATCAAGTGATACGATGGAGATTATAATTACCATCGAGTCAACCCAAACACTTTCAGTATTTTCCAAATCTCCAACTTTACCCAACAGCTTGCACGATATTTAGCCGTCGCGATTACTCGCGAAATAATCCCTTTCAATCTCACAAATCGTACCCCTTCAACGCCCTCGGATTCTTTCAGAATGTAATTCACGAATTAGCCGTACCATTAGTGCCCAACTATTGCTCACGCAAGGCCCACCACTATGTACCAGCGACAGAAAGACCAAAGCCCAAGATTGAATATAACTATATATTTCCAACTAAATTAGGAAATCTTGTGGCTGACTCCTAAATTAAACGAGGAAAGTGATTTTCTTGCCTTGTTAGAAAAATTAGTCCTGGACTCTTTTAGCATGTCACGTGCGAGAGTTGCACATCACGTCGCATTTTCGCACACTATTAGATCAGGTTTCATTGGAGGGGCTCAAATTCAATATATATTTTAACAATCTCTACCTTGACTTAATGTTTAAATCAAGTAACAATCGCTTCGCTGGAACCGAATAACTGCTTCTCTCCCACAGCCCCTCATGGGCTCAAGTGCCATGGAGATCTTCCAAGCTCAAGCTACACTCGAATTTCACCGTAACCGTGGACTTTATCAAAACACCAACTCTACCTGCAACATTGTCCGCCACACAAGAATTCGCAGACACAACCACTGTTGCATCAGTAGCCATCAAAAGATCAAACTCCAATCTTGTCAAACTTAGCAGCTCTAATCTCTACGGGCTCTACAGGTTGAGCCTCACCGTCTTTGTCAATTACCAAGCAAGTAAACTCTGCATCGAGAATTTTTGGTTGCAACTCCACCTTGAGCTAAAAATTGTCCAAATTTTTTGTAAACTTTGCCACAATCACTTCTACTCAAAAGTATAGAAGACTCGTCAATTGTAACTTCTCTGCTAACTATAGGTAAATGTAATTCCAAGTGCTGCAATTGATAACTTCGCTCAAGTTGTACGTTGCTTAGAAATATGTATTTTCTTACCCTTTCATCGAGATTATCATAACACACTCAAACATAACATGAGTATCAAATATTATAAAAACAAATAATCTGCAACTTTACCTACCACACTTCTTTGGATTTAGCACTCAATCACAGTCGAAATGAATCTAGCTTATCGTTACTAACTGCATCGCTAGGAATTCCTATCATACCATCACTAGAAAGAATTTTATGAGGCGTTTTTAGTAATGTGCTACTCATCAACTTGGCAACCTATTGTATAGTTCATGGCCACTAATGCAGTGTCTCAATGTACCCTCCTTCATACGGCATTCGTTTGATAGCTCCGAGCAAAACTACATGCTACTGTAAGTCTGCAAATGTTCAATCATCTTACTAATCTTCTTTTTATAAAAGCTCTCAATTGTCCGATCCTGACAGCAGCACCTAACTAGTACCTCAGTGCAAACAGCCAAGTCCTTGACTAGCCTTGATATACAATCGCATTAAATTAAGCTCCATTGTTTTATTTGATAAAAAAAATACATGATAGTGTGATGAAGTTTTTGAAATCACTATCGACTTCTTTAGGATGATACTTATGTGTCTCTCTAATTAACCAAAAGAGATGATGGCTCTTGGGAATTCAGTTCACCTCTTCTTGGCAAGTGTGGGAAAAAAATGACACTACTTGTCTGAAGAGCCCCATGATTACTTCAAAAACAATAAAAATAATGTGAAAATTGCATATGCCGGGTGATCCAAACAAAATAACCATGACCACTTGTTTTATTATACAATACTGAAATCACAAATGAAACATGGGATGACGGTGCAGACAGGCCACCTCCCAAAATAGTTGCAAATCTCTCTCTTTTTCCTATCAACTTCGGAATTGAAAGATATTTAAGAGAGTTGTTGCGCAAACAAAAGAACGAGTGAAAATTCCAAATAAGAGCATGGAGTGCTCTTATTTTTTTAAATAAGAACTTGAAATAGCTACGTCAGTTTTAAAGAAAGGCTTAACTTTCTAGATGATTAAAGACATTTTCATCCTTTATATTTTTTTGAATTTTTTGCTTTTTTTCCTTTTTTCTTTCTTTTCTTTTTTCATTTTTATTCCTTTTTATGATTTTTTTTCCTTTCTTCTTTGCCAGTGGCCAGCGACTGGCCACTAGTGATGCCCAGAGAGTGCTAGGCGAGGGTCGTCCTCACCCAATCTAGCAAGGCCGCCCTCTCCTGTGGCTACCCCACCAAATTTGGACAAGGGTTGCCTCGTCAAGGCAAGAGCAGCATCACCCAAGCAAAGGTCATAACTCTCTTAGGCAATGGTCGCCTCACCCTTGACAGGCCGAAATATTTAACCAAAATAAAAAAATAATTTAAAATTAAAATTGTCTTTGGACGAATGTGCAGCCTAAGCTCTGCTAAAGAATTAAAGTCACTAGCGGACCTAACTCCGCTTATTCATTTTTAAATGTGTAGCCTAAGCTACGCTAAAGAATTACAATTGATTCTTTTTGAATTTTTTGGTGATCATTTTAACTAAACCATTTTTACTTAAAATGTTAGGCCAATCTTGTTTATTAGATGAATTGAACAATATATTACAAGTCCGAGACCGGATTGGACATCAGTCTTTTGCCACTGTCTTTGTGAGCCTTGGCCGCCTCCTCCATGGACCGCCGTGCATGGCCATCATCGATGGTGTCCGTTTCCAACATTCATTACATTTGTTCACACAATGTACACGCAAACAATCAATACATTTAACAAAGTTCAAACAAATCAATCAAAGAGTGGCCTTGAGGACGGCCTTTAGAATTCACGCACTTCAAACATCCTAAAGCCCTTAAATAACTACAATTAATTGACTAATGGTGAACGACAATTGGCCACCATTTGTATTCCCATAATGATGGTCAACGTCGACTAACCCTAAGTCCGGTTCTAGGTGATTCCAATTGGTCATATGCATCGCACCTATCCATTCATCCAGCAAAACACATGCATAAGCATCAAAGTAAACATGCATTTAGGCCAAATGGCTTTGATTCTCAATCAATCACACAAAGGGAAGTGAACCATTGAAGGGTCACTTATTCAATTATACTTCAGATTTCAAACTGATTCTGTTTAGACCCAGCCAACCTATTAAAATAATTCCAATTAACATGGTTCAACTGTCATTAGAGAGCTTAAGATGTGCACTTCAGAGTTGATATAGACCCTTGACCCAATTCTAAACCGAAAAACCCGAAAAGTACAATTCAGACTCGACATTAAAATTCGACCCTATTTTAATCTGTGATTTGAAAATAGCTGGAAAATAGAAAACTAAGTCAAAAATGTGTCAAATTATACAGAGAGTTAGGAAAACGTGTCCTTAACAATTTTCGTGTTTTGAATTTTTTCTTAAAACCCCATGATTTTTCCGAGTAATTCAATTTTCACCCAGGACTCACTTGAGAACGGTTTTCAAGGCCACACCGATCTTATCCGAGATTTCTGCTAAATTGGCTCCCCAAATGTTGCTATTAGGTCATCAAACTTTCCGGCTCATTAATTAAGAACCCAATGAACAACTTTTTAGTTTGAGTTTTTGCTTTAAAAAAAAAAAGGATCTCAGGTTCACCAAAATTGCAAACTACGTTCGGACATTCAGAGAATCAAAGTTTCAAATCTGAATGCAGAAACCAATCGGCACATTAATCGAACCTTTGAACAACCAAAGGAGCTTCAATTTTAATGAAATTGATATTATTAGAAAGATCAAAATCGTACTCACAACTTTCAAGGAGAGCGCATGTCAATATTTTGAACACAAAAAATCATAAAAGTCGTGGAACAAGCAAAGGTCGGTCATGAACATGTAATCACAGATTCTAAATCAGTAGTTCCAGATTTTATATTCAGATCATATGATTGTTTTCACTTAGAAAATGACGTTTATTTTCGACGTGCGACCTATTAAATCGAAGCTTGGAATTTGTATTTTATTTCTCTAGTTGAGCACTTTCCAAGATTTTGACATTCCCTAACTCAAATCATCAATCGAAGCCAACTGACTCAATGAACTATGATTTCACACAACATGCAAACAATCATCAATCAATCAACAAGCAATTCTAATCAATTTCTACACAACACATGCTATTAAGTCATTATTCTAAGGCCTACAACAACAACCACAACATCAGCAATGGTCATCATTACTCCACAATTACTTGGCCCATCGAACCTCCACAATCATAGACTAAGCTTTAAGTGTTTCATACCTTGGTCGATACACTTGCTTAGGTCCATTAGAGCTATGCAGCCACCAAATGAACCTCACAAAATGACCGGAAATACCTCACAAAGGTCTGCACAAATAGAGTAAAGCTGAAAGTCAGAATCAAGAATATTGAATTTGGATGATCAATCAAGGAAAATAAACAAAATGAGAAGGTTTCGGCCGTTGTTTGAGCTCCGGTCACTGCAACTTCAAGGAACATTCAAGGAGGCTGGTCGCAAAGATCGGGAGTTGGAGGAATGCCATCGGACGACCTGTTTCAAAGCTTGAGGTCACTAGGCTCGGTACCAACATGGAGCACTGGTTGGAGACCAAGAGGAAAGTTGACCCGATCGGTGGCCGTCCAGTGATGCTCCAGCGTGGCTGGACTTGCAACCGACCATGGGGACGCCTGAGGAATGCCGGTGAGGAGGTGGCTCATTGGACAAAGGTCGGAGGCTAGCAAGTGGAGGTCACATGAGAGTATGAAAGAGTGTTTTTATCTAGAAATGGCCAATCCTTATATATCATGCCAAGTTTGAAGTGGAGCCCTTGGACTCCAATTGTTTGCTTCCCCATTAAGCAAACTCCTTACTGGCTCATTTTTTGTTATAAGGATTGGTGACATGTCAAGATGGGTGGCTATGATTAGATTGTAATGAATGGCCAAATTACTTCCTTAATGATTAATGAATGATCCTCATTGGTCCAAATTTGATGACAATGATTAATGACATGATTTTAGGGGCAATTGTGTAATTTTTTCACATGGAAAAAGCTAGCCAGCCAAGGCTTGATGTGGCCGGGGATGGCCGGAAATGGCTATTCATCGCCAAGTTTCCACTCGCACCGGTCTGATCGGTTCGAGTCGGTTTGGACCAGTTCAGCCGGTTCTCTAGCAAAATAATTTGTGCAATTTAGTTCAATTTGCTCTATACTTGGAACTCCAGGACCTAATTGCAAATTTTTTTATCAGTTATCAAATAAATTAGTCAAATTGGAAGAATACAACTCAAATTCTATTAGATTTGCTCTACTAGAGAATAAGCGGTACCCCTTTATCGACTTGGACGACAGACAAGTGATAAAAGCCGCATTTTTTTACTTCACTACCTTCAAAGGCATCCTTGTGGAACTCCCCTTCCACTTCGATCAAATGAACTATAGCTACAAATTTTTCGGGAGGACAACCGCAGCGGATGCTTTTCGGGTCATTGAGGCTGAGCTCAACTTCTTTTATGATGTTCGTTATACCAAGGCTGCCGTGGTTCACTGTCCAACAGGGTACCTTTTCCGAGCTGTCTCAATTGGTTCCGTCGTTACTGCTTTTGCACTTTTCTATGTCCTGAACAAGCATGGTTTTCACGAATATGATGTACGGATTACTTACACCTTGCTCCTTGGAGCTGTTGGCCTGGAATTTGTAGCTCTTGGTAGGCTCATTTGCTCTGACTGGACAATTCCACGTTTGGGAAGATTTGAAGAACATCCTATAGGAAGAACCTTCATGAAGTTCCTCCTCAAATTCAAATCCGAAAGGTCACCATTTGCATTGCATATACTACATGCTAGGTGGTCTAGATCAATCTTCCAGTACAATTTGATAGATTCTCGGCTGAGAAGGCCGCCAAAATGGATTAAGAAACTCCTTGGTCTCATCTCTCTGGGCGAATTGTTCGATGGCTTGAAGCCTGGACGAGTAGAACCATACAACGACAAATTACTTGAACTGATTTTTGATGAGCTGAAACGGAAAGAAGATTCAGAAAGCACGAGGGAGATATGTGCTGCTCGAGGTCAATGGACTCTGGAGCACTCTAAAACACAGCGAATTTGCAGAGACTTGCTTCCATTCGTCCGTGATATAGATTATGATGAGAGCCTTTTACTGTGGCACGTTGCCACTGAGCTCTGTTACAATAACGACACTGATGAAAGTACCAACCCCGACACTGATGAAACTAGGAACGATCGTGCAAACAGTAAGGTCTTGTCGGATTATATGCTTCATCTTATGATCAAACAACCTGATATGATGTCTGCAGTGGGTGGGTTTGGCGAAATAAGGTTCCGGTACACTCGTGATGCGATGGACAGGTTCATCAGAAAAAATCTCTCTTACGGGAGCAAAACGAAGATAACAAAGGAAAGTGCGTGCAAACGTCTCCTCTCTGGCTTTTCAGAAGGGAATCCAGATCCAGGGGAAGAAAAGACAATCAGATCTGTGCTTCCTGATGCGTGTGTTCTCGCTAGAGTATTGCGGGATATTGAGAAGGAAAAGAGGTGGAAGATCATGAGTGAAGTGTGGGTGGAATTGCTGGGGTATGCTGCGACCCATTGCCGACCTCACAATTATGCTCAACAACTGAGTAAAGGAAGAGAACTTGTCGCCTTGGTTTGGCTATTGATGGCACAGCTTGGCTTCTATCGACATTTGCGATTTGCCAAGCCTCCATAGGAAGACCGATCGTACATCTAATGCTCTGGGGGATCTCCCTTCGCCTTTTTTACCACCTTTTGTTTCGCTTCTTCTTGTACTAATAAGCGCGCTGCGGATTTGCTCTGATTGCACATTGTCGAAAGTGTCCCTTCCCTGTAAACTCCTCCAGCTGTTCGATTTCTATAAGATCCTGCGATTCGGTACACTTTTGGGAACCAAAGGAGAGAAGCTCACGCGGATTACATCCGAGTGCTCTGATTTAAAATTCGGATCACAAGTTTAATGTTGTACGGTTAATAGAAAGTAACATTTTATTGAATGCCGGTCACCTCGTCTAATAAAGACATATTGCGACTAAGCTGAATTTACTATAAGAGCAAGATGTGTCGAAAAACACCATATCAAACAATAAAATAAACACAAAAAGAAAATAAAATCGGATGTTGTAGTTATGTTACTCGGTCGATGTGGCCTATTCCACGGAGAGAGTAGCACAAAATTTCATCATAAATCAAGCGATACGATGGAGATTATAACTATCCTCAAGTTATTTCAAACACTTTTAGTATTTTTCAAATCCCCAACTTTACTCAATAGCTTGCACGATATTTGACCGTCATAATTACTTGCGAGATAATCTCTCTCAATCTCACAAAGTAGTACACAAAATCTTACCCCTTCGACACCCTCGGATTCTTTCAGAGTGTAATTCATGAATAAGCGTACCTTTAGGGCTCAACTATTGCGCACGCAAGGCACACCACTATGCACCAGCGACATGAAGACCAAAGCCCAAGATTGAATATAAAAATATATTTTCAACTAAATTAGTAAACCTTGTCGCTGACTTCTAAATTAAACGAGGAAAGTGGTTTTCTTGTTTTGTTAGCTAAATTAGTCTTGGACTCTTTTAGCATGTCACGTACGAGACTCGCACAACAGGTCGCATTTTCGCGCACTATTAGATCATGTTTCATTCAAGCGCTTAAATTCAAAATATATTTTAACAATCTCGATCTTGATTCAATATTTAAGTCAAGTCACAATTGCTTCGCTGGAACCGAATAACTGCTTCTCTCCCACGACCCCTCATGGGCTCAAGTGCCATAGAGATCTTCCAAGTCCAAGCTACACTTGAATTTGACTGTAACCGTGGACTTTATCAAGACACCAACTCTACCTGCAACAGTAACCGCCACACAAGAATATGCGGACACAGCCACCGTTGTGTCAATAGCCATCAAAAGATCAAACTTTGATCTTGTCAATCTGGCGAGGCCCTCACCAGATCTGGGCGAGGGTCGCCTCACCCTTGATTGGCCGGAATATTTAGCCAGAATAAAAAAATAATTTGAAATTATAATTGTCTTTGGACGAAAATGCTCTTGACCGGTTCAAATATTTAGTTGGCTAACGACCGGCAAAGTCAGGCCCTGATTTGAACTGTTGTGGCCACTTTAGGTCCCTTTTTTTAACAACTTCAAGCCTTTATTTGAGAGAATGAGTGCATTTCAGGTTATTATTTGGAATTTTCCCAAAGAATGATTATGCATATAACGCCTCTTGTTCACTTTCCTTTCATGGAGGAGGCAGCAAATCTCGTCTATTAGCGAAAGGGTTTTCTGAACTGGACGGAACCTTCACAATAGGCGCGTCCAACACAGTGTCAAGAATTGCATCGAGCCTCTCCTCAAAGAAAGACTTCGTCTTCCACAAGTTAGAGAGACCGCCTTAAAGTTAATCAAATGGTCTGACTACAAAACACTATATAACCGAAACGAACAGCCTAATATACGAACAAAAAGCTACATCAGCTTTTCGCTTCCACAAACCATTTCCAGGCTCCGAATGGAAAAGACCAAGCAAAGGCTGCAGCATGTTAAAAATAAAATTATGGAAAAAAACTTCATATTGGCCAAACAAGAAACAGACGATCTATCACACCCGGCAACATTCCGAAAGCAGAGAAGCAGGAAATCTGCTTCCATTGCAGATCCTCTCAGTGCTGGACTACTCTCAGTCCCCGCCAAGGTCACCCTCAGATAAGTGACCTTTACAATGCCCATAGCTGAAACATCAAGCTACAAACGGCCTAGACTAATGGACCTTAAATTTTTCCAACAGTTGCATAGTAAAGCACAGGCCGCTAAAATCCATCCCCAGAACACTACAGAAGAAGAGACCATCTAGTTAAACCATTTCTTCCCATCCATACCTTCGCCACATCACGCACAGTTGGTTTCTTTCCATATATTCCAAGAACGGCATCTCCATAAACTTCATCCTCTTTTAAGGACCTGAGAATTGGATAATTGCGTGGAGGGGAATACTCGAAGCAAACAGGAGACGGCGACTAAGCAAATAATAATATCCAGCCACATGTACTACTATACCTGACGGCGTGTGACACCACTGCTTGGAACACCATAAACAGCGCTATCTACGTACGCCAAAGTCCGCCACGGGCCGTTAAAATTTACAACCAATTTCAAATCTCTGAACAAATTTTGCAACCATAAAGCGGGCACTGCTCGAGTTAGCTAAAGATCTAATCAAGTTTGATCTACATCGTTGCATTTTACATCATAAAAGAAAATAATTCCTTTCTTCAATACCATCAACATTCCCTTGGATTATTCATCCTGTTGCAGTATGGCCCTCAAATTTCAAAGATAAATGGCGAAACTAACAGAAGCAATTAAGGCAGAACTGGAAGCACCAATACATAAGAATTTGATAAAGCCCTAGTTCAATCGCTGATGGAAGAAATCAAAAAATTGCGGAGGCAGGAAGAAATGTACTGGGGATTAAGATCGAGAATAAATTGATTAAAGTGGGGAGATAAAAATACGAGGTATTTTCATGCTACCACCATACAAAGACGGCAGAGAAGCAGAATTACAATGCTGAAATCTGAAAATGAGGAATGGATACAAGATGTTGATCAATTAAAGCAATAAACGGAGAATTTCTTTAAGAACCTTTATACGTCAGAGGGCTCCTGCCGTTTTCAACTAGTGTTAGAAATTTGTCACAACTTGGTTGGAGAAGAAATAAACTGTTGTCCAACAACTGAAGTGACACTAGAGGAAGTAAAGGCAGCAGTTTTCCAGTTGGGATCCACTAAGCCACCAGGGCCGGATGGACTAAATGGGCAATTCTATCAACACTTTTGGGAAGAGGTTCAGCATGATGTATTCAAGGAGGTGCAAAATTTCTTTACGTCTGGAATGTTAAATCCAATTTTAAACAAGACTCATATCTCCCTTATTCCCAAAGTACCTAACCCGGAGACACTGGAACAGTATCGCCCTATAAGTTTGTGCAATTTTATTTATAAAATCATCTCAAAAGTCTTGGCTAACAGACTAAAGCCTTGGCTTCCAGATTTGATATGTGAAGAGCAAAGTGCTTTTGTTAGTAGACGACAAATCCAAAACAATATCCTAATTGTCCAAGAGGTGCTTCATCAACTAAGGGTAAGAAAGAGAAAGTTCCAGGCGGTGCTGAAACTAGATATGAAAAAAGCGTACGATCGAATAGAGTGGTATTTCCTGGAAGCTTGCTTGCTGAAATTTGGTTTTTGCACAAAATGGGTAAACTGGATAATGCAATGTGTTTCCACAGTGACTTTCAGTGTTGAATTAAATGGAGAGCCATTGCCCTACTTTCAACCCTCAAGGGGTATCTGACAAGGTGATCCGTTATCCCCCTATCTGTTTATATTGGTTGCCAAGGTACTGTCTTTGCTGATGAAAAAAGCTGTGGGGGATGAAAACATCAAAGGAATTCGTTTCAACAATTATTGCCCCACTTTATCCCACTTGTTATTCGCAGATGACTCAATATTCTTTCTAGATGGGACAATCACTGAATGCCAAAATATTGCTTTAGTTCTGAACCAATACTGCTTTGTTTCAGGCCAAGCAGTCAATTTAAACAAGTCAGGAATCTTTTTCAGTAAGCAGTGCCCACAGAAATTTAAGAAGAAATATGGTAGAACAACTGCGAGTCCCTGAGATAGAAAAAATGGGCAAATATTTAGGCATTCCATCTGATTGGTGGGAATCGAAAAAACAGTTGTTTGCTTGGATTACCGCGAGAGTAAACAAGAAGCTTGAAGGTTGGAAGGAAAATCTAATATTGAAAGCAGGAAAGGAAGTCCTCATTAAATCAATAGTACAAGCACTACCTCAGTATGCGATTTCGATTTTCAAAATTCCAGTCTCCATTTGCCGAGCTATCGAGAAAAAGATAGCTGCGTTTTGGTGGAAAAACAACATAAAGCAAATGGGTTTGCATTGGAAAAGGTGGGAAACCTTGAAGTACAGAAAGGATGCCGGAGGCCTTGGGTTTCGAGATCTATTGACTTTCAGCTTAGAGGATATCACAAGATCCTTCATCTTTGTGGAGTCGTTTTCTAAAGGGAATATATTTCCCAAGAGAGAATTTTTGGTGCGCTAGGAAAGGAAGTAGACCTTCTTGGGAATGGCAAAACTTTGTTATTGGAAGAGATGCCATACAACCATCGATCAAATGGGTAGTCGGTAATGGGGAAAAGATTAATATTAGAGAATACAGATGGCTCAAACGGGGTTTGATTGGGGGACCCTCAAACATAAACGAACTTAGAATGGTGTCAGATCTAATTATAAAAGAAGACGAATGCTAGAATGAGCAACTGGTACAGGAACTTTTTGATCCAGATACCAACAATGAAATCTTAGCTACCACCTTAGGGAGCCAGGAAATGGAAGACAGAATGGCGTGAACACCTTCAAAATCAGGTAGTTTTATGGTAAAGAGTGCATATAACAGTAGCAAAGAGGAAACAACCAACCAAGCTTCAAAAAAGGCATCTTCCTCTTATCATATCCCCAAATCACTGTGGATGAAGATATGGCAATCCCACACATACCCCAAAATAAAAATTTTTCGATGGAGCGCTTGCCAAAATGCCCTTGCTACCAAGGATAACCTTTTCAGAAGGAAAATCTTACCTCAACCCCTCTGTAGTCTCTGTAATCAAAGCCCTTAAACGGTAGAACACGCTCTCCTTCTTTGTCCATGGACGAGGAAAATCTGGAAAAATACAGCTCTGAACATCAATGTCTCCGCTCAAGGTTTGACGCGATTCGAAGTGTGGTTAGCTGAATTTAAACATACCTCGATTACTCTTGAGCTTCTAACATTTGTTCTTTGACAAATTTGGAAAACTCGAAACCACTTTGTTTTTCGAGTGCAAAAGGCAAACCCAGAGGAAGTAATGGCTAAAGCAACTGCAATGAAACGAAATCATGATCGGTGGCTCCCTAGGAAGAAGAAAACTACAACAGCAGCATGCTTCCGCCTCCACCAATGGCAGCCACCAGAACCGGAAGAACTAAAAATTAATATCCATGGAGCCTACTTGCCTGGAACAAATGAAGGTGCAGTGGTGGGTGTCTGCCGAGATAACTCTGGGAAACTAATTGATGGCTTCGCGCGATCTATTAGGGCGTCTTCAACAGCTCAGGCGGAGGCGCAAGCCATGGTGGAAACTCTCATGTATTTCTCCACGCGAAATGAAGTCTCACTTAAAGTGGAGTCAGACCATTCTGATCTGATAAGCGCACTCACTGGCAGAGCGCAAATCGGCTGGGAAGTACAAGGCTTTATCAAAAAAGCCCACTCACTCCTCAAATCTTTCAAGGATTTAAAGTTAGCACATGTTAATAGAGAGTCCAATAGAATTGCTGATTGAGTGGTTAAAGCTTAGTGTAAAAATAGATTACCACGAAATTGGCTTTTGAAACCCCCCCCCACCCCTCTTAGAGCTTCTTTGTTCTGAAGCAAACGAAGTGTATCCACGTACTTATATATTTTCAGTAATGAAAGTCGATTCCTTTTCTGACCAAAAAAAAAAAACTATGTGGAGGCATGGATGGACCTATAAAGGTTATAGGTGGCAGCGCGTCCAGCAATTACACCGCGAGCTCCTTCCAGCAATGCCGCATTCACCTGTATTCACAAATATCCATGAAAAATTTGTGAGTCACAAATGTCATTTCAAATGATGGTGCTAAAACGTTTTACCAATCAGATGATTACACAAACTCAAGATAAAATGGCAGTTTCCCTAGCCAAAGTATCACCAAATCAAGATCTCAATCTATCCATGAGCTACTCAAGGTTAGCTTAATTAGTTCGATTTCGATTAAGTTTGAACTGCTAGATATAGTTAATTACGTTGAGTCAGCTTGAGTTCAATATTTGAACTCAAGTAGCTCCTGAGCCTAATTTCGTAATTAAACCTTTGTTTTGTTTTCATCGCAATAGATTTAAACATAATAAATTACCAATTATATTGAGTTTATAAAACTTTAGTTTGAGCTCAAGCTCGTGTTCGGGCTTGACTGAGCGGAGACTCATCTTTCATAAGATAATTGATCGAGTCTCTATTATTCAATACGAGTTGAATTAAATTAATAGCCTGTGTCAACTCAACTCAGCTCCACTACGCCTTAGATACAGACGTGGATAGAAACACAATTACAAATCAAATTGTCTATTGGGAATGTGAAGTACGTAAACCAATTTCCACATTCATAACAGATTGCTTAGAAGTTGCATTATATGATAACCTGAACATACTGTACTGTTTCCCAAGCACCATAATTAAACCATTTAAGAAAATTCTCCAAACGAAAATAACAAACAACATTAAAAAAGAAGAAGAAAGAAACAAGAAAACAAAGGACTTTGGAATCCGACAATTGTTAGCAAGGCCGATGCCATCGAGTAGTGCCTTACGAGAATGTATAATGAAATGTCTCGTTGGTGAGAGAGAAGAAACCTTATAAATAAAATCATCTGTAGAGTAATCAAGCACCATAAAGTTAGACATAAAGGCATCAGGACAGCTCACTTAAAGGTTATTATTTTACTGAAAACCATAGTGCAAAGAACTTTGGGTTTGTAATGTAGCCAAATGAGCAAAATCAGACTTTACAAAACTTATACAGCAGTTAGTCATCTTTGGTGAAATGCCCTTGAAAACAAGTGAACCGAGTCCAAAAAGGCGGCAAACAATGGTAGTCGAGAAACTGTAAATAATTAAATATTTGTGCAATTAATATTGCTTTTGGTCCGCAAAGGCATCCCTTTTGCAATTGTTCACACTCGTATTGGATGAAGCCATCATAGCCCCAGCCTAGCAAAGCTAGTGCTTTGTAGTGGCGCTCCCTCAACCTTAACTCTAATCTTATAAGGAAGGCTCGATGCAAAGCAGTCGTAATTGAAATTAAACATCGAATTTCCTATAGGTGACCTATACAATGCCCATCGCTGAAACATCAGCGATAAATGGCCTGCACGTATGGATATTAAATTTTTCCAATAATGTTCTTCTATGCCTTTAATTCCAGGTCCACTGTCATGCGTGAACAGTGTTCGTTGTGATTTTTTCAAATTTCTCTTTGTTGTTGATCAGGTTTAGTGCAGAAGGTTAGGGACCGGATTTGCATTGCATCGAATTTGTGCTTTAGTTTGGTATCCTGGTTGCTCGCCGTCTGAAGTTCTGAACTAGTGTTCGATTTTCTTTCATGCGATTCATTTGCACATTTGTCACAAAGGAATGTAGCTACTACATTGAGGTATGATCATGTTCTGAACTGTATTAACTCTGTCCGTCGTGTGATGCTTTAAGATAATATGTTGTCCATGTCTAAAGAGTAGTTGTGAGGCCTCTTGTTAGCTGTAAGACTTGGCTTTTGCTCTTATTGATCAGGAAAGAATAGAACCTGCAAGACAATGAAAAAGAGAGAAATGCGAATGAGGCTAAAGCTAAAATTGGAATCAAACAGCGTTAAAGCTTGGAGGCAAGAAGCACCAGATGACAAAAGAACTCTCTCTCTCTCTCTCTCTCTCTCTCTCTCTCTCTCTCTCTCTCTCTCTCTCTCTCTCTCTCTCTCTCTCTCTCTCTCTCTCTCTCTCTCTCTCTCTCTCTCTCTCTCTCTCGATCTCAACTTCAAACTGGTAGATCATTAGGCATGCTGGTCAGTGACAGGTGCGATGACGATGCTTGAATGAGAAGAGAGGTTAAAGATAAATAAGAGAGGCCAAAGTGTGATAAAGAATAAAGCGTAAATACATCCCAGACAACAGCCAAAGTGCTGTGGTTTTCATGCCTTTAATTTACAAATTTTTGTTTGTTGTTGATTAGGTTTAGTGCAGAAGGTTAGGGACTGGATTTGCATTGCATCGAATTTGTGCTTTGGTTTGGTATCCTGATTGCTCGCCATATGAAGTTCTGAACTAGTGTTCGATTTTCTTTCATGCGACTAATTTGCGTAAGAGTTTTTCTAATGGGGGCCACATTAATTAATATTGTAATTTACTATTTTATGGAGTTGGTCTAATAAGGTACGATATAAAGTTTCTTAAATAGTGTAACAAGGAACTGGCTAATATGGGCTGAATAAGGCCTAGCCTGTGATAAGAGGGTCTAGTTTAAAACTCTATAAATAGAGCTCAAGTCTCTCCTCTTATCCCAAAAGACAGTTTCATTGAGCTAGTGATACAGATGATAATAGAGAGGATCGTCGCTATTCCGCATCAAGAACGATGGATTCCAAATTAGATGCACAAATCTCTTTCACTCGATGAATGTGTTCCAGATTCTAGCCATGACAATCTTGGGTGTTTTTTTTTTTTCGACCAACAATTCGCACATTTGTCGTGAAGGAATGAAGCTACTACATTGAGGTTGGATGATGTTTCAAACTGTCTTAACTCTATGCATCGTGTGATGATTTAAGATAACGAGTTGTCAATGTCTGAAGAGTAGTCGTGAGGCCTCTTGTTTGTTGTAAGACTTGGCTTTAGCTCTTATTCATCAGGAAAGAATACAACCTGCAAGACAATGAAAATGAGAGAAATGTGAATGAGGCTAAAGCTAAAATTGGAAACAAACAGCTTTAAAGATCGAAAGCAAGAAGCCCCAGATGACAAAAGACGACTCTCTCTCTCTCTAACTTCAAACTGGTAGATCATCTCCTGAGGGATGCTGGGCAGTGACAGGTGCAATGACGATACTTGAACGAGAAGAGAGGTTAAAGATAAAGAAGAAACGCTAAAGTGTGAGAAAGAATAGACCGTACATCACTAACATCACCCAAAGAGCTCTGGTCCTATATACACACGCAATCTCCACTGTGAACTTAGAGCAACAGACGAATCGTGAGAGATGTGCAGGGGTCTGAATCGGTAATCTCTGCTGTTGCCTCGTAAAATTAGGATTTAACTAGCATCAGAAAAGAAGCGCAAAGGAGAAAAATAAAGCCGTGATTGTCCACGACAGTGGATATCTAATTTAAGAAAGTCGAGCCAACTCTTCCTTTGACATGCTGACAAAATTCCTTCCATTGCTTTCTGCTCATTTCCTTTTCTCAAAGTTAAAACGCTGCATCATATTCCCAAGTTTGGAGAAGGAGAGGAGTTTTAGGAGCTGAGCCGACCATGCCATCATCGACGGGAGAAAGAGGCGATTCGATGGTCGCCGATATTGGAGAAAATATCCGTCGACACCAAGGCAATTCCAAAAATTGTTCTCAATCAAATCAATGTCTGTCAAGCAATTCTTGTATTATTGGCAAGTGCTATGAGAGTTTCCAAAGATGACAAATTCATTTTATCTTTCTTTGTATAGAGGATTTTATCTCTCCATGTATAAATGCTGTAGCTACGAAAGTTATTGTATTACAGTTATTTTAACTGATGTCTTTCCATACACATTCAGCTACTTGTACTTTAAATACATGTAAGAAATAATAGTAAAACAATATCTTGTCCAATTCTTTAACCGAGTCGGCATGACGGCCGGCTGAGATGGTCCAGCTGGTCACCGCGACGTCGTTCCAATCGGTGTCTTCTCCGACGATGATGGATCCGGTGGTTGATTTTTCAAACTGGGAAGCGATGGAAATCACTCGGTGGCAGTCGCGACTTCGGTCAATCTGGATGGAAGGAAGACGGAAGGAAGGGGGCAGGAGGGGAGCGCCATATATGAAAATCATAAATTTCAGTAAAATTTACGATGGGAAAATCTTCCATGAACCTCCTCATTTTATTTCTTTACCATAGTTAATCCAGTAAATTTAATTAAACTGTTCCTTTTCCTTCAAACCAATCCAACACATAACGATTACAATTTCCAATTTCTTATCTTTTCAAATAATCCCAGCATCTCTAATGGAAACCCAATAAATTGTTCACATCTCTCCTGAATCAGCAAGATGGCGAATGTGTAGTAATATTTTTACACTGACGAGAGATCATACAATAACCACGTCTAGTTTTTTTCATAAGGAATTTCTAATCAATTTGCTAGAATAACTCTGAAGAGAAGTTGGGAGGCCTCTTGTTTGTTGTAAGACTTGGCTTTTGCTCTTATTGATCAGGAAAGAATAGAACCTGCAAGACAATGAAAAAGGGTGAAATGTGAATGAGGCTAAAGCTAAAATTGGAATCAAACAGCGTTAAAGCTCGAAGGCAAGAAACACCGGATGAGAAAAGAACTCTCTCTCTCTCTCCATCTCGACATCTAACTGGTAGATCATTAGGGATGGACAGTGGCGGGTGCGATGACGATGCTTGAATAAGAAGAGAGGTTAAGGATAAAGAAGAAAGGCCAAAGTGTGATAAAGAGTAGAATGTACATCAGTTACAAGAGCCCAAGCGCTCTGGTTTTCATGCTTTTAATATACATTCCACGAGTTTCTTGCCGAGTCCTCCTGTTCCACACTGACGTCAGCTTGAGTCCTATCACTTCTAACTCCTTTATAACCACGCATTGCTTGACACTCGGCTGCATGTAGCAAGACGTCCATTCCTATCGGATCGTTTATAGATTTCAAGGTATTATCGACTCTCTGCCCTCCTCAATAGTCACGTTTTCTGTTATTGTATTCTCTGCCTTGCATATCTATTCAATCATTGTTTCCTTATTATTATACTCTAAACGACATTGACACGCAACGCGACACGACACAACACATCGACATGTCATTTCTCAAAAGATAGAGAATTCCGACACGTTGGGATATATTATATATTAAACGTACATTTTTTTTATAAATACATGATAAATTATGACTCTTATGATTATTTCAATTAAATTAATTTGATTCGAATACGCAAATAAATCAATAAGCCTAGAATGAATTAACATTTTGATCGCTAATTTATTGGAAATGTTTAAAATTGACCTGGCCGTGTCGGGATGCTAAACTTGCGTGTCGCTAGCGTGTCCGGAGCATTGACCATGTGTTGGATGTCTAACACATGTTGACCACGTGTCGGTTGCACATGGACGTGCATCCGACACCGACAGGAAGGCCTATGGAGAGTGTCAGTGCTTCCTAGGAGGTAATACTCAAGCTGACTAAAAGATTTCCTTCCAGGATCTGGAGAGAGAGTGAGGATCGAATGGGAAATGCGAACATTCTTGCAGAGGCCAAGAATTTATGGATGAAACTCAATCTTCGAGGGGCGATCCTTACGAGCCTATCTCTGCAAGTCTTTCTCATCTTTTTTGCACCCATGCGAAAGAGGTGGTCAAACTGGTGGTTCGCGACTCTCATGTGGTCGGCTTACTTGGTTGCCGACTCAGTCGCTGTCTATGCCTTTGGACTCATTGCCAAAGTCCAAATCGTTGGTGGTACTTCAGATTCCAAGGCCGATGCATATGGCGACCTTTTGGCATTTTGGGCTCCATTTCTGCTGCTACACCTCCGAGGACCCGACACCATAACCGCTTTTGCGCTCGAGGATAATGAGCTGTGGCGGAGGCACTTGCTTAATCTCTTGTTCCAGCTGGGCACCGCATGCTATGTGTTTTACCAATACCTCCCCAACAACAAGCTAACTGTCCCGACCATCCTCGTGTTTATTGGAGGAACCATAAAATATATAGAGCGAACACGTGCTCTGTATCTTGCCAGCTTCAGTAAATTCCGTGGTTCCCTGCTCCCGTCTAGTGTTACTGCCCGGGAGGACGATTATCCAACAGAGAAGATGTCGGAGCTCAATATCGAATCCCGATATGTTGGAGGGCAAAATAAAACCGATTTGGACGACAGACAAGTGATAAAAACCGCATTTTTGTACTTCACAACCTTCAAAGGCATCCTTGTGGAACTCCCCTTCCACTTCGATCGAACGATCCATAGCTACGAATTTTTCGGGAGGATAACCGCAATGGATGCTTTTCGGGTCATTGAGGCTGAGCTCAACTTCTTTTATGATGTTCTTTATACCAAGGCTGCCGTGGTTCACTGTCCAACTGGGTACCTTTTCCGAGCTATCTCAATTGGTTCCGTCGTTACAGCTTTTGCACTTTTCTATGTACTGAACAAGCATGGTTTTCACGAATATGATGTACGGATTACTTACACCTTGCTCCTTGGAGCTGTTGGCCTGGAATTTGTAGCTCTTGGTAGGCTCATTTGCTCTGACTGGACAATAGCACTTTCAGGGAGATTTGAAAAACATCCTATAGGAAGAACCTTCATGAAGTTCCTCCTCAAATTCAAATCCGAAAGGTCACCATTTGCGTTGCATATACTACATGCTAGATGGTCTAGATCAATCTTCCAGTACAATTTGATAGATTCACGGCTGAGAAGGTGGCCAAAATGGATTGAGGAACTCCTTGATCGCATCTCTCTCAGGGAATTGTTTGATGAGTTGAAGTCTGGACAACGAAAACCATGCAGCGACGAATTAGGTGAACTGATTTTTAAGGAGTTGACACGGAAGTTCTTGGCTTTAGAAGGTTTGGAAACCTGGAAGGACCTATGTGCTGCTCGAGGTCAATGGGCTCTGCAGAATTCCGAAACAGGGAAAGATTGCACAAACTTGCTTCCATTCGTCAGTGATATTCCTTATGATCAGAGCCTTTTACTGTGGCACGTTGCCACTGAGCTCTGTTACAATACCGACACTGATGAAACTAGGAACGATCGTGGAAACAGTAAGGTCTTGTCGGATTATATGCTTCATCTTATGATCAAACAACCTGCTATGATGTCTGCAGTGGGTGGGTATGGCGAAATAAGGTTCCGGTACACTTGTGATGAGATGGACAAGTTCATCAGCAAAAATCTCTCTGATGGGAGCAAAACGAAGATAACGAAGGAAAGAGCATGCCAAAGTCTCCTCTCTGCTGATCCAAAAGAAAGTCCCCTCTCTGCTGATCCAGAAGAGAAATCAGATCCACCGAAAGGATTGACAATCAGATCTGTACTTCCTCAAGCGCGTGCTCTCGCTAGAGAATTGCAGAATATTGAGAAGGAGAAGAGGTGGAAGATCATGAGTGAAGTGTGGGTGGAATTGCTGGGGTATGCGGCGTTCCATTGCCGACCTTACAATTATGCTCAACAACTGAGTAAAGGAGGAGAACTTGTCGCCTTGGTTTGGCTATTGATGGCACAGATTGGCTTCTATCAACATTTGCAATTCGTCGAGCCTCCATCGGAAGACCGATTGACTGGAAATAATTGAGGGTAAGTTGCCAAGTCCGCAGAGGATGAGGGCTCCTACCCGCAAATTCCACTGAAAAATAAGCCTTTTTTACCACCTTTTGTTTCGCTTCTTCTTGTACTAATAAGCGTGCCGATTTGCTCTGACTGCACATTGTTGTTAAAAGTGTCCCGTCCCTGTAAACTCCTCCGTACACTTCCGGGAACCAAATGAGAGAAGCTGATGCGGATTACATCCGAGTGGTCTCATTTAAAATTCGGATCCCAAGTTTAATGTCGGTCACCTCATCTAATAAAGACATATTACGACTAAGTTGAATTTACTGTAAGAGCAAGATATGTCGAAAAACAAGATATCGAACAATAAAACAAACAGAAAAAAGGAAATAAATTGGACGTTGAATTTACGTTATTTGGTCGACGCGGCCTACTTCACGAAGAGATTAGCATAGAATTCCATAAAAAATCAAGCGATGCGATGGAGATTATAATTACCATCGAGTCAACCCAAACACTTCCAGTATTTCCCAAATCTCCAACTTTACCCAATAGCTTGCACGATATTTAGCCGTCGCGATTACTCGCGAACTAATCTCTTTCGGGATGTAATTCACGAATAAGTAGTACCATTACTGCCCAACTATTGCTCACGCAAGGCCCACCACTATGTACCAGCGACAGAAAGACCAAAGCCCAAGATTGAATATAAATATATATTTCCAACTAAATTAGGAAATCTTGTGGCTGACTCCTAAATTAAACGAGGAAAGTGATTTTCTTGTCTTGTTAGAAAAATTAGTCCTGGACTCTTTTAGCATGTCACGTACAAGAGTTGCACATCACGTCGCATTTTCGCACACTATTAGATCAGGTTTCATTCAAGGGGCTCAAATTCAATATATATTTTAATAATCTCTACCTTGACTCAATATTTAAATCAAGTAACAATCGCTTCGCTGGAACCGAATAACTGCTTCTCTCCCACAGCCCCTCATGGGCTCAAGTGCCATGGAGATCTTCCAAGTCCAAGCTACACTCGAATTTCACCGTAACCGTGGACTTCATCAAAACACCAACTCCACCTGCAAAATTATCCACCACACAAGAATTCGCAGACACAACCACCATTGTATCAATAGCCATCAAACGATCAAACTCCGATATTGTCAAACTTAGTAGCTCTAATCTCTACTGGCTCTACAGGTTGAGCCTCACCGTCTTTGTCAATTACCAAGCAAGTAAACTCTACATCGAGAGTTTTTGGTTGCAACTCCACCTTGAGCTAAAAATTGTCCAAGTTTTTTATAAACTTTGCCACAATCACTTCCAGTCAAAAGAATTGAAGACTCGTCAATTGTAACTTCTTTGCTAATAACAGGTAAATGTAATTCCAAGTGCTGCAAATAATAACCTCGCTCAACTTGTACGTAGCTTAGAAATATGCATTTTCTTACCCTTTCATCGAGCTTATCATAAAACACTCAAACATAACATGAGTATCAAATATTATAAAAACAAATAATCTGCAACTTTACCTACCACACTTCTTTGGGTTCAACACTCAATCACAGTGGAAAGGAATTTAGCTTACCATTACTAATTGCATCTCTAGGAATTCCTATCATACCATCACTAGAAAGAATTTTATGAGGCGTTTTTAGTAATGTGCTGCTCATCAACTCGGCAACCTATTGTATAGTTCATGGCCACTAATGTAGTGTCTCAATGTACCCTCCTTCATACAGCATTCGTTTGATAGCTCCGAGCAAAATTACATGCTACTGTAAGTCTGCAACTGTTCAATCATCTTACCGGTCTTCTTTTTATAAAAGCTCTCAATTGTCCGATCTTGACAGCAGCACCTAACTAGTACCTCAGTGCAAACAGCCAAGTCCTTGACTAGCCTTGATATCCAATCGCATTAAATTAAGCTCCATTGTTTTATTTGATAAAGAAAAATACATGATAGTGTGATGAAGTTTTTGAAATCACTATTCACTTCTTTAGGATGTTACTTATGTGTCTCTCTAATTTACCAAAAGAGATGATGGCTCTTGGGAATTCAGTTCACCTCTTCTTGGCAAGTGTGGGGAAAAAATGACACTACTTGTCTAAAGAGCCCCGTGATTACTTCAAAAACAATAAAAATAATGTGAAAATTGCATATACCTGGTGATCCAAACAAAATAACCATGACCACTTGTTTTATTATACAGTACTGAATCACAAATGAAACATGGGATGACAGTGCAGACAGGCCACCTCCCAAAATAGTTGCAAATCTCTCTCCTTTTCCTATCAACTTTGGAATTGAAAGATATTTAAGAGAGTTGTTGCGCAAACCAAAGAACGAGGGGAAATTCCAAATAAAAGTACCAAGTGCTCTCATTTTTTAAATAAAAACTTGAAATAGCTATGTCAGAGTTTTAAAGAAAGGCTTAACTTTCTAAATGATTAAAGACATTTTCGTCCTTTACATTTTTTTTGAATTTTTCGTTTTTTTTCTTTCTTTTCTTTTTTCATTTTTATTCCTTTTTATGATTTTCTTTCTTTCTTCTTTGCCAATGGCCAGCGACCGGCCACCAGTGATGCCTAGAGAGGGCTAGGCGAGGGTCGCCCTCACCCAATCTAGCAGGACCGCCCTCTCCTGTGGCTACCCCCACCAAATTTGGACAAGGGTTGCCTCGTCGAGGCGAGAGCAACCTCACCCAAGCAAAGATCATAACTCTCTAAGGCAAGGGTCGCCTCACCCTTGACTAGCCGAAATATTTAGCCAAAATAAAAAAATAATTTAAAATCAAAATTGTCTTTGGACGAATGTGTAGCCCAAGCTCTGCTAAAGAATTAAAGTCACTAGCGCACCTAACTCCCCTTATTCATTTTTAAATGTGTAGCCTAAGCTATGCTAAAGAATTACAATTGATTCTTTTTGAATTTTTTGTTGATCATTTTAACTAAACCATTTTTACTTAAAATGTTAGGCCAATCTTGTTTATTAGATGAATTGAACAATATATTACAAATTCAAGACCGGATAGGACATCAGTCTTTTGCCACCGTCTTTGTGAGCCTTGGCCGCCTCCTCCATGGACCGCCTTGCATGGCCATCATCGATGGTGTCGGTTTCCAACATTCATTACATTTGTTCACACAATGTACACGCAAACAATCAATACAATTAACAAAGTTCAAACAAATCAATCAAAGAGTGGCCTTGAGGACGGCCTTTAGAATTCACGCACTTCAAACATCCTAAAGCCCTTAAATAACTACAATTAATTGACTAATGGTGAACGACAATTGGCCACCATTTGTATTCCCATAATGATGGTCAACGTCGACTAACCCCCTAAGTCCGGTTCTAGGTGATTCCAATTGGTCATGCAACGCACCTATCCGTTCATGCAGCAAAACGCATGCATAAGCATCAAAGTAAACATGCATTTAGGCCAAATGGCTTTGATTCTCAATCAATCACACAAAGGGAAGTGAACCATTGAAGGGTCACTTATTCAATTATACTTCAGATTTCAAACTGATTCTGTTTAGACCCAGCCAACCTATTAAAATAATTCCAATTAACATGGTTCAACTGTCATTAGAGAGCTTAAGATGTGCACTTCAAATTTAATATAGACCCCTTGACCCAATTCTAAACCGAAAAACCCGAAAAGTGCAATTCAAACTCGACATTAAAATTCGACCCTATTTTAATCTGTGATTTGAAAATAGCGGGAAAATAGAAAACTAAGTCAAAAATGTGTCAAATTATACAGAGAGTTAGGAAAACGTGTCCTTAACAATTTTCGTGTTTTGAATTTTTTCTTAAAACCCCATGATTTTTCCGAGTAATTCAATTTTCACCCAGGACTCACTTGAGGACGGTTTTCAAGGCCACACCGATCTTATCCGAGATTTCTGCAAAATTGGCTCCTCAAATGTTGCTATTAAGTCATCAAACTTTCCGGTTCATTAATTAAGAACCCAATGAACAACTTTTTAGTTTGAGTTTTTGCTACAAAAAAAAAAGGATCTCAGGTTCACCAAAATTGCAAACTACGTTCGGACATTCAGAGAATCAAAGTTTCAACTCTGAATGCAGAAACCAATCGGCACATTAATCGAACCTTTGAACAACCAAAGGAGCTTCAATTTTAATGAAATTGATATTATTAGAAAGATCAAAATCGTACTCACAACTTTCAAGGAGAGCACATGTCAATATTTTGAACACAAAAAATCATAAAAATCGTGGAACAAGCATAAGTCGGTCATGAACATGTTATCACAGATTCTAAATCAGTAGTTCCAGATTTTATATTCAGATCATATGAGTGTTTTCACTTAGAAAATGACGTTCATTTTCGACGTACGACCTATCAAATCGAAGCTCGGAATGTGTATTTTAATTCTCTAGTTGAGCACTTTCCAAGATTTTGACATTTCCTAACTCAAATCATCAATCAAAGCTAACTGACTCAATGAACTATGATTTCACACAACATGCAAACAATCATCAATCAGTCAACAAGCAATTCTAATTAATTTCTACACAACACATGCTATTAAATCCTTATTCTAAGGCCAACAACAACAACCACAACATCAGCAATGGTCATCATTACTCCACAATTACTTGGCCCATCGAACCTCCACAATCATAGACGAAGCTTTAAGTGTTTCATACCTTGGTCGATACACTTGCTTAGGTCCATTAGAGCTATTCAGCCACCAAAATGAACCTCACAAAATGACCGGAAATACCTCACAAAGGTCTGAACAAATAGAGTAAAGCTGAAAGTCAGAATCAAGAATATTGAATTTGGATGATCAATCAAGGAAAATAAACAAAATGAGAAGGTTTCGGCCGTTGTTTGAGCTCCGGTCACTGCAACTTCAAGGAACATTCAAGGAGGCTGGTCACAAAGATCGGGAGTTGGAGGAATGCCATCGGACGACCGGTTTCAAAGCTTGAAGTCACTGGGCTCGGTACCAATGTGGAGCACTGGTTGGAGACCAAGAGGAAAGTCAGCCCGATCGGTGGCCGTCCGGTGATGCTCCAGCGTGGCTGGACTTGCAACCGACCATGGGGACGCCTGAGGAACGCCGGTGAGGTGGTGGCTCATTGGACAAAGGTCGGCGGCTAGCAAGTGGAGGTCACATGAGAGTATGAAAGAGAGTTTTTATCTAGAAATGACCAATGCTTATATATCATGCCAAGTTTGAAGTGGAGCCCTTGGACTCCAATTGTTTGCTTCCCCATTAAGCAAACTCCTTACAGGCTCATTTTTTGTTATAAGGATTGGTGACATGTCAAGATGGGTGGCTATGATTAGATTGTAATGAATGGCCAAGATTACTTCCTTAATGATTAATGAATGATCCTCATTGGTCCAAATTTAATGACAATGATTAATGACATGATTTTAGGGGCAATTGTGTAATTTTTGCACATGGAAAAAGCTAGCCGGCCAAGGCTTGATGTAGCTGGGGATGGCCGGAAATGGCTATTCATCGCCAAGTTTCCACTCGCACCGGTCTGATCAGTTCGAGTCGGTTTGGACCAGTTCAGCCGGTTCTCTAGCAAAAAAATTTGTGCAATTTAGTTCAATTTGCTCTATACTTGGAACTCCAGGACCTAATTGCAAATTTTTTTATCAGTTATCAAATAAATTAGTCAAATTGGAAGAATACAACTCAAATTCTATTAGATTTGCTCTACTAGAGAATAAGCGGTACCCCTTTATCGACTTGGACGACAGAGAAGTGATAAAAACCGCATTTTATTATTTCACAGCCTTCAAAGGCCTCCTTGTGTAACCGCAGCGGATGCTTTTCGGGTCATTGAGGCTGAGCTCAACTTCTTTTATGATGTTCTTTATACCAAGGCTGCCGTGGTTCACTGTCCAACAGGGTACCTTTTCCGACCTATCTCAATTGGTTCCGTCGTTACTGCTTTTGCACTTTTCTATGTACTGAACAAGCATGGTTTTCACGAATATGATGTACGGATTACTTACACCTTGCTCCTTGGAGCTGTTGGCCTGGAATTTGGCGCTCTTGGTAGGCTCATTTGCTCTGACTGGACAATTGCACGTTTGGCGAGAATTGAAAAACATCCTATAGGAAGAACCTTCATGAAGTTCTCCTCCTCAAATTCAAATCCAAAAGGTCACCATTCGCATTGCATATACTACATGCTAGGTGGTCTAGATCAATCTTAAGGTGGCCAAAATGGATTGAGAAACTCCTAGATTGCATCTCTCTCAGGGAATTGTTTGATGAGTTGAAGTCTGGACAACGAAAACCATACAGCGACGAATTAGGTGAACTGATTTTTAAGGAGCTGATACGGAAGTTCTGGGCTATAAATGATTTTGAAAGCTGGAAGGACAGATGTGCTGCTCGAGGTCAATGGGCTCTGCAGCATTCCTCAACAGGGCAAGATTGCATAAACTTGCTTCCATCCGTCAGTGATGTTACTTATGATGAGAGCCTTTTACGGTGGCACGTTGCCACCGAGCTCTGTTACAATACTGACACTGGTGAAAGTACCAACTTTAACATTGATCGTGCAAACAGTAAGGTCTTGTCGGATTATATGCTTCATCTTATGATCAAACAACCTGATATGATGTCTGCAGTGGGTGGGTTTGGCGAAATAAGGTTCCGGTACACTTGTGATGAGGTGGACGGGTTCATCAGCAAAAATCTCTCTGATGGGAGCAAAACGAAGATAACGAAGGAAAGAGCATGCCAAAGTCTCCTCTCTGCTGATCCAAAAGAAAGTCTCCTCTCTGCTTGTAAAATATGGGTTTTAAAGGTAAAAAAGTCAAAGGAAAAAAAAAGGAAAAGAAAAGAGAAAAGAAAAAGTTTGAAAAGTCAAAAAAAGAATAAAAGAAGTATTATAAAAGGGGAAAAATTAGACCATCGGCAGAGAGAAGCAAGAGCTCACCGAGAAGAAGAAAGAGAGGAAAGAAAGAAGAAAGAAGGGAGAAAAAAAGGATTTTTGCATGTGCTCGCTGCAGGAGTCTTGCCAAGCCGGAGTTCCTTCGTATCGTCACGCTCGGTAAGTATTCGCGCCCCTTGTCCGTTCAATCGGAATATTTTTCGAGGTTAGGGCATATATTTTGGAGTTATGAGTTATTCGAGCGGCGAAGTCCGATTTCTGAGTCGTTGAGCTGCAAATATATATAGAATTGGTAGTTTAGGATGCTGCAAGGCTGTGAGATTTTACGGAACTGGATTTGGACTTTCGGTTTGCCGGATATGAATTTTCGAAATTGGCCGCACAAGGTGAACAGTGCTCGACCAGCAGCTTTTAGACCGATTTTCATCGGTTTTCGGCTCGATTTTAGGAGGACCAAGTTGGGGCTTTTGTAATACTCTGAACATGCTTTCTTTTGACTATAAATTTGTTAGGATCGGAGTTCGATGGACAAAGTTATGAAGCGATCAAGTTTCGCGTTCAAGTTTCGCGTTGCGGACGATTTGGATAATTGCTTTGGAGAAGCGATTTGTGAGTGCGTTTGAGTCGTTTTGGTTAGCGTCTAAGCTTGGTTTAGTCGAGTCGTTAGTAAAATGGTGTTTTACTTGGTGTTGACGTCGATTCTCGTTTAATTGATAGGATTACGAGATCGTCGGTTCGAATGAACGTCGTTGTATGATTTTTGGGGATTCCAGGTGAGTGGTGCTATCTCTTTTTTGAGTTTATAAACTCATGTTTTGAAAGTGATAATGATTTGAGTATCGTATGAGTTATTAAAATATGTTTGTTGCATAAAAGCCTGGATCGGGCAATTACTACCGTTTAATATTCGAGGATGGTTTACGAATGGTTTTATGAGAGGTATTGTGAAATGATATATATGTGTCACTTTGTGAAATAGTTTATGGAATGAGTTCAAAGATGATTTGAGAAACGTTTTATGAAAAACGTTAGAAAAGGTTACACTTATCGATTTATGAATCCAGTTTATGAAATGATACGAGAAATGCTTTACGAAAAAGTATTTCTATTTGATGAACTGAGTTATGAAAGTTTGTATAATTGGTTTGTGAAATGTATTGTGGATTATTGGATTTCTGATATTGGATGATGATTGTTTGATGCTCAATATCGCTGTGAGCCCAATAAGGGGCTTTGGGGGTATGCATACTGAGTTAGGATATCCTTTTGGGCCGAGTCACCGGCTTTATAGGTGGAGACCTTGCCAAGGGGGGAATCTTGGTAGCCTTGTCACAAGGCTTTATGTCGTGACCATGGTTAGATATTGAGCAATAGATTGATCGATGGAATGAACCATCGATGTGATGTGATATGAGATTGGCCAATGGAATGGACCATCGGCATATACTTTTAATGAGATTCATTAATGGAATAGACCATTGATGCGTGATTTGAGATTAGTCAATGGAATTGACCATTGATGTGGTTTTAAATAGAGATTGATCAATGGACTTGACCGTTGATGTTTATGATGATTTAAAATGAGTATTTTCTGAATTGTATAAAGCTTTGAGGAAATGAAATAACTCTTATGTGACTCGATATGATTTTATATCTTGAGTTTGGCTCTTGAAATTCTGGTATGATTTTATGTATTCATGCATAGTGATTGCTCGATCTGCTTAGAAGAGATACGCACTGCTTACTGAGCTGTCGTTGCTCACCCCCTTTTTTTCCAATCTTTCAGGTTCTTTGTTTAGCAGCCAATAGAGTGAGAGCAATATCTTAGGGACTTTTTGGGTGATTTGAGGCTGCGTCCTTCAGGTGGAAGGACGGCCGTGTCATCCCCCATCCTGATAGATTTCGGGCTGTGACACTGCTGATCCAGAAGAGATATCAGCTCCAGTGAAAGGAGCGACGACAATCAGATCTGTGCTTTCTGATGCGTGTGCTCTCGCTAGGGTGTTGCGGGATATTGAGAAGGAAAAGAGGTGGAAGATCATGAGTGAAGTGTGGGTGGAATTGCTGGGGTATGCTGCGATCCATTGCCGACCTTACAATTATGCTCAACAACTGAGTAAAGGAGGAGAACTTGTCACCTTGGTTTGGCTATTGATGGCACAGCTTGGCTTCTATCCACATTTGCAAGTACCCCTGTCTCCATGGGAAGACCGATTGCTCGAAAATAATTGAGGGTAAGTTGCCGAGTCAGCAGAGGATGAGGGCTCCTACCCGCAAATTCCACTGAAAATCTAATTGCTGGGGGATCTCCCTTCGCCTTTTTTACCACCTTTGTTTCGCTTCTTCTTGTACTAATAAGCGTGCTGCTGGTTTGCTCTGATTGCACATTGTCGAAAGTGTCCCTTCCCTGTAAACTCCTCAAGTTGTTCGATTTCCATATTATCCTGCGATTCCGTACACTTTTAGGAACCAAATGAGAGAAGCTCATGTGGATTACATCCGAGTGCTCTGATTTGAAATTCGGATCACAAGTTTAACGTTGTACCGTTAATAGAAAGTAACATTTTATTCAATGTCGGTCACCTCGTCTAATAAAGACATATTGCGACTAAGCTGAATTTACTATAAGAGCAAGATGTGTCGAAAAACACGATATCGAACAATAAAATAAACACAAAAAGGAAATAAATCGGATGTTGAATTTACGTTACTCGGTTAACGTGGCCTACTCCACGAAGAGAGTAGCACAAAATTCCACCATAAATCAAGCGATACGATGAAGCTTATAACTATCCTCGAGTTAATCCAAACACTTTCAGTATTTTTCAAATCGCGAACTTTACTCAATAGCTTGCGCGATATTTGACCGTCATAATTACTTGCGAGATAATCTCTCTCAATCTCACAAAGTAGTACACAAAATCTTACCCCTTCGACACCCTCAGATTCTTTCGGGGTGTAGTTCATGAATAAGCGTACCTTTAGGGCTCAACTATTGCGCACGCAAGGCACACCACTATGCACCAGCGACATGAAGACCAAAGCCCAAGATTGAATATAAAAATATATTTCCAACTAAATTAGTAAACCTTGTCGCTGACTTCTAAATTAAACGAGGAAAGTGGTTTTCTTGTTTAGTTAGCTAAATTAGTCTTGGACTCTTTTAGCATGTCACGTACGAGACTCGCACAACAGGTCGCATTTTCGCGCACTATTAGATCATGTTTCATTCAAGCGCTTAAATTCAAAATATATTTTAACAATCTCGATCTTGATGCAATATTTAAGTCAAGTCACAATCGCTTCACTAGAACCTGATAACTGCTACTCTCCCACGGCCCCTTATGGGCTCAAGTGCCATAGAGATCTTCCAAGTCCAAGCTACACTTGAATTTGACTGTAACCGTGGACTTTATCAAGACACCAACTCTACCTGCAACAGTAACCGCCACACAAGAATATGCGGACACAACCACTGTTGTGTCAATAGCCATCAAAAGATCAAACTTTGATCTTGTCAATCTGGCAAGGCCCTCACCAGATCTGGGCAAGGGTTGCCTCACCCTTGATTGGCCGGAATATTTAGCTAGAAATAAAAGATAATTTAAAATTATAATTGTCTTTGGACGAAAATGCTCTTGACCGGTTCGAATATTTAGTTGGCTAACGACCGGCAAAGCTAGGCCCTGATTTGAACTGTTGTGGCCACTTTAGGCCCCTTTTTTTAACAACTCCAAGCCTTTATTTGAGAGAATGAGTGTATTTCAGGTCCTTATTTGAAATTTCCCCAAAGAATGATTATGCATATAACGCCTCTTGTTCTCTTTCCTTTCACGGAGGAGGCAGCAAATCTCGTATATTAGCGAAAGGGTGTTCTGAACTGGACGGAACCTTCACAATAGGCGCGTCCAACACAGCGTCAAGAATTGCATCGAGCCTCTCCTCAAAGAAAGACTTCGTCTTCTACAAGTTAGAGAGACCGCCTTAAAGTTAATCAAATGGTTTGACTACAAAACACTATATAACCGAAACGAACAGCCTAATATACGAACAGAAAGCTGCATCAGCTTTTCGCTTCCACAAACCATTTCCAGGCTCCGAACGGAAAAGACCAAGCAAAGGCTGCAGCATGTTAAAACTAAAATTATGAAAAAAAGCTTCATATTGGCCAAACAAGAAACAAATGATCTATCACACCCGGCAACATTCCGAAAGCAGAGAAGCAGGAAATCTGCTTCCATTGCAGATCCTCTCGGTGCTGGACTACTCTCAGTCCCCGCCAAGGTCACCCTCAGATAAGTGACCTTTACAATGCCCATAGCTGAAACATCAAGCTACAAACGGCCTAGACTAATGGACCTTAAATATTTCCAACAGTCGCACGGTAAAGCAAAGGCCGCTAAAATCCATCCCCAGAACACTACAGAAGAAGAGACCATCTAGTTAAGCCATTTCTTCCCATCCATACCTTCGCCACATCACGCACAGTTGGTTTCTTTCCATATATTCCGAGAACGGCATCTCCATAAACTCCATCCTCTTTTAAGGACCTGAGAATTGGATAATTTCGTGGAGGGGAATACTCGAAGCAAACAGGAGACAGCGACTAAGCAAATAATAATATCCAGCCACATGTACTACTATACCTGACGGCGTGTGACACCACTCCTTGGAACACCATAACCAGCACTATCTACGTACGCCAAAGTCTGCCACGGGCTGTTAAAATTTACAACCAATTTCAAATCTCTGAACAAATTTTGCAACCATAAAGCGGGCACTGCTCGACTTAGCTACAGATCTAATCAAGTTTGATCTACATCGTTGCATTTTATATCATAAAAGAAAATAATTCCTTTCTTCAATACCATCAACATTCCCTTGGATTATTCATCCTGTTGCAGTATGGCCCTCAAATTTCAAAGATAGATGGCGAAACTAACAGAAGCAAGTAATGCAGAACTGGAAGCACCAATACATAAGAATTTGACAAAGCCGTAGCTGCTAACTATGTGGAGGCATGGATGGTCCTATAAAAGTTACAGGCAGCAGCACGTCCAGCAATTACACCGTGAGCTCCTTCCAGCAATGCCGCCTTCACCTGTATACACAAATATCCATGAAAAATTGGTGAGTCACGAATGTCATGTCAAATGATGGTGCTAAAAAGTTTTACCAATCAGATGATTACACAAACTCAAGACACAATGGCAGTTTCCCCAGCCAAAGTATCACCAAATCAAGATCTCAATCTCTCCATGAGCTACTCAAGGACAGCTTAATTAGTTCGATTTCGATTAAGTTTGAACTGCTAGATAATTACGTTGAGTCAGCTTGAGTTCAATTTTTGAACTCAAGTAGCTCCTGAGCCTAATTTCGTAATTAAACTTTTGTTTTGTTTTCATTGCAAGACATTTAAACATAACAAATTATCAATTATATTGTATTTATAAAACTTTAATTTGAGCTCAAGCTCGTGTTTTGGCTTGACTGAGCGGAGACTCATCTTTCATAAGATAATTGATCGGGTCTCTATTATTCAATACGAGTTGAATTAAATTAATAGTCTGTGTCAACTCAACTCAGCTCCACTACGCCCTAGATACAGACGTGCATAGAAACCCAATTGCAAATCAAACTTTCCATTGGGAATGTGAAGTACGTAACCAATTTCGACGTTCATAACAGATTGCGTAGCAGTTGCATTATATGATAAGCTGAACATACTGTACTGTTTCCCAAGCACCATAATTAAACCATTTAAGAAAATTCACGGAACGAAAAATCACAAACAACATTAAAAAAGAAGAAGAAAGAAACAAGAAAAGAAAGAACTTTGGAATCCGACGATTGTTAGCAGGGCTGATGCCATCAAGTAGTGCCTTACGAGAATGTATAATGAAATGTCTCGTTGGTGAGAGAGAAGAAACCTCATAAATAAAACCAGCTGTAGAGTAATCAAGCACCATAAAGTTAGACATAAAGGCATCAGGACAGCTCACTTAAAGGTTATGATTTTACTGAAAACTATAGTGCAAAGAACTTTGGGGTTGTAATGTGGCCAAATGACCAAAATCAGACTTTATGAAACTTATACAGCAGTTAGTCATCTTTGGTGAAATGCCCTTGAAAACAAGTGAACCGAGTCCCAAAAGGAGGCAAACAATTGTAGTCGGGAAACTGTAAATAATTAAATATTTGTGCAATTAATATTGCTTTGGTCCGCAAAAGCATCCCTTTTGCAATAGTTCACACTCGTATTGGATAAAGCCATCATAGCCCCAGCCGAGCCAAGCTAGTGCTTCGTAGTGGCGCTCCCTCAACCTTAACTCTAATCCTATAAGGAAGGCTCGATGCAGAGCAGTCGTAATTTAAATTAAACATCGAATTTCCTCTACGTGACCTATACAATGCCATAGCTGAAACATCAGCGATAAATGGCCTACACGTATGGATATTAAATTTTTCCAATAATGTTCGTCGATGCCTCCAATTCCAGGCCAAGTGTAATGCGTGAACAGTGTTCGTTGTGATTTTTCAAATTTCTGTTTGTTGTTGATCGGGTTTAGTGCAGAAGGTTGGGGACCGGATTTGCATTGCATCGAATTTGTGCTGTGGTTGGTATCCTGGTTGCTCGCTGTCTGAAGTTCTGAACTAGTGTTCGATTTTCTTTCATGCGATTAATTTGCACATTTGTTGCGAAGGAATGAAGCTACTACATTGAGGTTTGATCCTGTTCTGAACTGTATTAACTCTGTCCACCGTGTGATGCTTTAAGATAATATGTTGTCCTTGCCTAAAAGTAGTTGTGAGGCCTCTTGTTAGTTGTAAGACTTGGCATTTGCTCTTGTTGATCAGGAAAGAATAGAACCTGCAAGACAATGAAAAAGAGAGAAATGTGAATGAGGCTAAAGCTAAAATTGGAATCAAACAGCGTTAAAGCATGAAGGCAAGAAGAACTAGATGACAAAAGAACTCTCCCTCTCTCTCGATCTCGACTTCAAAATGGTAGATCATCAGGGATGCTAGACGGTGACGGGTGCAACGACAATGCTTGAATGAGAAGAAAGGTTAAAGATAAAGAAGAAAGGCCAAAGCGTGATAATTAAATAATAGAACGTTCATACATCCCTGACAACAACCAAAGTGCTCTGGTTTTCATGCCTTTAATTTACAAATTTCTATTTGTTGTTGATCAGGTTTAGTACAGAAGGTTAGGGATCGGATTTGCATTGCATCGAATTTGTGCTTTGGTTTGGTATCCTGGTTGGTCGCCGTATGAAGTTTTGAACTAGTGTTCGATTTTCTTTCATTCGACTAATTTGTGTAATAGTTTTTCTAATGTGGGTTACATTAATTGATATTGTAATTTACTGTGTTACGGAGTTGGTCTAATAAGGTAAGATATAAAGTTCCTTAAATAGTCTAATATGGGACTGGCTAATGTAAGCTGAGTACGACCCGGCTCGTGATGAAAGGACCTGGCTTGAAACTCTATAAATAGAGCTCAAGTCCCTCCCCTAACCCTAACACACATTATCTCATAGAAGGAGCAAACGCTATTTGTGTGTGGCAGTCTCATTGAGCTAGTGATACAGAGGGTAATAGAAAAGGATCGTCGCTATTCCGCATCAAGAATGATGGATTCCTAATCAGGTGTGCCAATCTCTTCCACTCGATGAATGTGTTCTAGATTCTACCAATGATGATCTTGGGTGTCGTTTTTTTTTTCGACCAACAATTTGCACATATGTCGTGAACGAATGAAGCTACTACATTGAGGTTGGATGATGTTCTGAACTGTCTTAACTCTATCCATCGTGTGATGATTTAAGATAACAAGTTGTCAATGTCTGAAGAGGGGCTGTGAGGCCTCTTATTTGTTGCAAGACAATGAAAAAGAGAGAAATGTGAATGAGGCTAAAGCCAAAATTGGAAACAAACAGCTTCAAAGCTCGAAGCAAGAAGCCCCAAATGACAAAAGACGACTCTCTCTCTCTGTCTAACTTTAAACTGGTAGATCATCTCCTGAGGGATGCTGGGCAGTGACAGGTGCTATGACGATGCTTGAATGAGAAGAGAGGTTAAAGATAAACAAGAAACTCTAAAGTGTGATAAAGAATAGACTGTACATCACTAACATCACCCAAAGAGATCTGGTCCTATATATATACACATACGCAATCTCCACTTTGAATTGAGAGCAGCAGACAAATCGTGAGAGATGTGCAGGGGTCCAAATCGGTAATCTCTACTGTTGCCTCGTAAAATTAGGAGCATCAGAAAAGAAGCACAAACCGTGATTGTCCTCAACAGTGGTTATCTAATTTAAGAAAGTCGAGCCACCTCTTCCTTTGACGTGCTGACAACATTCCTTTCATTACTTTCTGCTCGTTTCCTTTTTTGTCGAAGTTAAAAAGCTGCGTTCTATTCCCAAATTTCGAGAAGGAGAGGAGTTTTAGGAGCTGAGCCAACCACGCCATCATCGACGGGATAAAGAGGCGATTCGACGGTCACCGATATTGGAGAAAATATCTCGACACCAAAGCAATTCCAAAAATTGTTCTCAATTAAATCAAGACCAGTCAAGCAATTCTTGTGCTATTGGCAAGTGCTGTGAGAGTTTCCAAAGATGACAAATTCATTTTATCTTTCTTTGTATAGAGGATTTTATCTCTCCATGTATAAATGCTGTAGCTAGGAAAGTTATTGTATTACAGTTATTCTAACTGATGTCTTTCCGTACACATTCAACTACTTGTACTTTAAATACATGTAAGAAATAATAGTAAAACAATATCTTGTCCAATTCTTTAACCGAGTCGGCATGACGGCCGGCTGAGATGGTCCAGCTGGTCACCGCGACGCCGTTCCAATCGGTGTCTTCTCCGACGATGATGGATCCGGTGGTTGATTTTTAAAACTGGGAAGCGATGGAAATCACTCGGTGGCGGTCGCGATTTCGATCAAGAAGGAAGATGGAAGGAAGGGGGCAGGAGGGGAGCGCCATATATGAAAATCATAAATTTCAGTAAAATTTACGATGGAAAAATCTTCCATGAACCTCCTCATTTTATTTCTTTACCATAGTTAATCCAGTAAATTTAATTAAACTGTTCCTTTTCCTTCAAACCAATCCAACACATAACGATTACAATTTCCAATTTCTTATCTTTTCAAATAATCCCAGCATCTCTAATGGAAACCCAATAAATTGTTCACATCTCTCCTGAATCAGCAAGATGGCGAATGTGTAGTAATATTTTTACACTGACGAGAGATCATACAATAACCACGTCTAGTTTTTTTCATAAGGAATTTCTAATCAATTTGCTAGAATAACTCTGAAGAGAAGTTGGGAGGCCTCTTGTTTGTTGTAAGACTTGGCTTTTGCTCTTATTGATCAGGAAAGAATAGAACCTGCAAGACAATGAAAAAGGGTGAAATGTGAATGAGGCTAAAGCTAAAATTGGAATCAAACAGCGTTAAAGCTCGAAGGCAAGAAACACCGGATGAGAAAAGAACTCTCTCTCTCTCTCCATCTCGACATCTAACTGGTAGATCATTAGGGATGGACAGTGGCGGGTGCGATGACGATGCTTGAATAAGAAGAGAGGTTAAGGATAAAGAAGAAAGGCCAAAGTGTGATAAAGAGTAGAATGTACATCAGTTACAAGAGCCCAAGCGCTCTGGTTTTCATGCTTTTAATATACATTCCACGAGTTTCTTGCCGAGTCCTCCTGTTCCACACTGACGTCAGCTTGAGTCCTATCACTTCTAACTCCTTTATAACCACGCATTGCTTGACACTCGGCTGCATGTAGCAAGACGTCCATTCCTATCGGATCGTTTATAGATTTCAAGGTATTATCGACTCTCTGCCCTCCTCAATAGTCACGTTTTCTGTTATTGTATTCTCTGCCTTGCATATCTATTCAATCATTGTTTCCTTATTATTATACTCTAAACGACATTGACACGCAACGCGACACGACACAACACATCGACATGTCATTTCTCAAAAGATAGAGAATTCCGACACGTTGGGATATATTATATATTAAACGTACATTTTTTTTATAAATACATGATAAATTATGACTCTTATGATTATTTCAATTAAATTAATTTGATTCGAATACGCAAATAAATCAATAAGCCTAGAATGAATTAACATTTTGATCGCTAATTTATTGGAAATGTTTAAAATTGACCTGGCCGTGTCGGGATGCTAAACTTGCGTGTCGCTAGCGTGTCCGGAGCATTGACCATGTGTTGGATGTCTAACACATGTTGACCACGTGTCGGTTGCACATGGACGTGCATCCGACACCGACAGGAAGGCCTATGGAGAGTGTCAGTGCTTCCTAGGAGGTAATACTCAAGCTGACTAAAAGATTTCCTTCCAGGATCTGGAGAGAGAGTGAGGATCGAATGGGAAATGCGAACATTCTTGCAGAGGCCAAGAATTTATGGATGAAACTCAATCTTCGAGGGGCGATCCTTACGAGCCTATCTCTGCAAGTCTTTCTCATCTTTTTTGCACCCATGCGAAAGAGGTGGTCAAACTGGTGGTTCGCGACTCTCATGTGGTCGGCTTACTTGGTTGCCGACTCAGTCGCTGTCTATGCCTTTGGACTCATTGCCAAAGTCCAAATCGTTGGTGGTACTTCAGATTCCAAGGCCGATGCATATGGCGACCTTTTGGCATTTTGGGCTCCATTTCTGCTGCTACACCTCGGAGGACCCGACACCATAACCGCTTTTGCGCTCGAGGATAATGAGCTGTGGCGGAGGCACTTGCTTAATCTCTTGTTCCAGCTGGGCACCGCATGCTATGTGTTTTACCAATACCTCCCCAACAACAAGCTAACTGTCCCGACCATCCTCGTGTTTATTGGAGGAACCATAAAATATATAGAGCGAACACGTGCTCTGTATCTTGCCAGCTTCAGTAAATTCCGTGGTTCCCTGCTCCCGTCTAGTGTTACTGCCCGGGAGGACGATTATCCAACAGAGAAGATGTCGGAGCTCAATATCGAATCCCGATATGTTGGAGGGCAAAATAAAACCGATTTGGACGACAGACAAGTGATAAAAACCGCATTTTTGTACTTCACAACCTTCAAAGGCATCCTTGTGGAACTCCCCTTCCACTTCGATCGAACGATCCATAGCTACGAATTTTTCGGGAGGATAACCGCAATGGATGCTTTTCGGGTCATTGAGGCTGAGCTCAACTTCTTTTATGATGTTCTTTATACCAAGGCTGCCGTGGTTCACTGTCCAACTGGGTACCTTTTCCGAGCTATCTCAATTGGTTCCGTCGTTACAGCTTTTGCACTTTTCTATGTACTGAACAAGCATGGTTTTCACGAATATGATGTACGGATTACTTACACCTTGCTCCTTGGAGCTGTTGGCCTGGAATTTGTAGCTCTTGGTAGGCTCATTTGCTCTGACTGGACAATAGCACTTTCAGGGAGATTTGAAAAACATCCTATAGGAAGAACCTTCATGAAGTTCCTCCTCAAATTCAAATCCGAAAGGTCACCATTTGCGTTGCATATACTACATGCTAGATGGTCTAGATCAATCTTCCAGTACAATTTGATAGATTCACGGCTGAGAAGGTGGCCAAAATGGATTGAGGAACTCCTTGATCGCATCTCTCTCAGGGAATTGTTTGATGAGTTGAAGTCTGGACAACGAAAACCATGCAGCGACGAATTAGGTGAACTGATTTTTAAGGAGTTGACACGGAAGTTCTTGGCTTTAGAAGGTTTGGAAACCTGGAAGGACCTATGTGCTGCTCGAGGTCAATGGGCTCTGCAGAATTCCGAAACAGGGAAAGATTGCACAAACTTGCTTCCATTCGTCAGTGATATTCCTTATGATCAGAGCCTTTTACTGTGGCACGTTGCCACTGAGCTCTGTTACAATACCGACACTGATGAAACTAGGAACGATCGTGGAAACAGTAAGGTCTTGTCGGATTATATGCTTCATCTTATGATCAAACAACCTGATATGATGTCTGCAGTGGGTGGGTATGGCGAAATAAGGTTCCGGTACACTTGTGATGAGATGGACAAGTTCATCAGCAAAAATCTCTCTGATGGGAGCAAAACGAAGACAACGAAGGAAAGAGCATGCCAAAGTCTCCTCTCTGCTGATCCAAAAGAAAGTCCCCTCTCTGCTGATCCAGAAGAGAAATCAGATCCACCGAAAGGATTGACAATCAGATCTGTGCTTCCTCAAGGGCGTGCTCTCGCTAGAGAATTGCAGAATATTGAAAAGGAGAAGAGGTGGAAGATCATGAGTGAAGTGTGGGTGGAATTGCTGGGGTATGCGGCGTTCCATTGCCGACCTTACAATTATGCTCAACAACTGAGTAAAGGAGGAGAACTTGTCGCCTTGGTTTGGCTATTGATGGCACAGCTTGGCTTCTATCAACATTTGCAATTCGTCGAGCCTCCATCGGAAGACCGATTGACTGGAAATAATTGAGGGTAAGTTGCCAAGTCCGCAGAGGATGAGGGCTCCTACCCGCAAATTCCACTGAAAAATAAGCCTTTTTTACCACCTTTTGTTTCGCTTCTTCTTGTACTAATAAGCGTGCCGATTTGCTCTGACTGCACATTGTTGTTAAAAGTGTCCCGTCCCTGTAAACTCCTCCGTACACTTCCGGGAACCAAATGAGAGAAGCTGATGCGGATTACATCCGAGTGGTCTCATTTAAAATTCGGATCCCAAGTTTAATGTCGGTCACCTCATCTAATAAAGACATATTACGACTAAGTTGAATTTACTGTAAGAGCAAGATATGTCGAAAAACAGGGTATCGAACAATAAAACAAACAGAAAAAAGGAAATAAATTGGACGTTGAATTTACGTTATTTGGTCGACGCGGCCTACTTCACGAAGAGATTAGCATAGAATTCCATAAAAAATCAAGCGATACGATGGAGATTATAATTACCATCGAGTCAACCCAAACACTTCCAGTATTTCCCAAATCTCCAACTTTACCCAATAGCTTGCACGATATTTAGCCGTCGCGATTACTCGCGAACTAATCTCTTTCGGGATGTAATTCACGAATAAGTAGTACCATTACTGCCCAACTATTGCTCACGCAAGGCCCACCACTATGTACCTGCGACAGAAAGA
The DNA here is from genome assembly GCA_031216185.1 of Syzygium aqueum. Lineage (NCBI taxonomy): Eukaryota > Viridiplantae > Streptophyta > Magnoliopsida > Myrtales > Myrtaceae > Syzygium > Syzygium aqueum. Next base: position 482,806 of record CM062240.1, read on the forward strand.
CCAAAGCCCAAGATTGAATATAAATATATATTTCCAACTAAATTAGGAAATCTTGTGGCTGACTCCTAAATTAAACGAGGAAAGTGATTTTCTTGTCTTGTTAGAAAAATTAGTCCTGGACTCTTTTAGCATGTCACGTACAAGAGTTGCACATCACGTCGCATTTTCGCACACTATTAGATCAGGTTTCATTCAAGGGGCTCAAATTCAATATATATTTTAATAATCTCTACCTTGACTCAATATTTAAATCAAGTAACAATCGCTTCGCTGGAACCGAATAACTGCTTCTCTCCCACAGCCCCTCATGGGCTCAAGTGCCATGGAGATCTTCCAAGTCCAAGCTACACTCGAATTTCACCGTAACCGTGGACTTCATCAAAACACCAACTCCACCTGCAAAATTATCCGCCACACAAGAATTCGCAGACACAACCACCATTGTATCAATAGCCATCAAATGATCAAACTCCGATATTGTCAAACTTAGTAGCTCTAATCTCTACTGGCTCTACAGGTTGAGCCTCACCGTCTTTGTCAATTACCAAGCAAGTAAACTCTACATCGAGAGTTTTTGGTTGCAACTCCACCTTGAGCTAAAAATTGTCCAAGTTTTTTATAAACTTTGCCACAATCACTTCCAGTCAAAAGAATTGAAGACTCGTCAATTGTAACTTCTTTGCTAATAACAGGTAAATGTAATTCCAAGTGCTGCAAATAATAACCTCGCTCAACTTGTACGTAGCTTAGAAATATGCATTTTCTTACCCTTTCATCGAGCTTATCATAAAACACTCAAACATAACATGAGTATCAAATATTATAAAAACAAATAATCTGCAACTTTACCTACCACACTTCTTTGGGTTCAACACTCAATCACAGTGGAAAGGAATTTAGCTTACCATTACTAATTGCATCTCTAGGAATTCCTATCATACCATCACTAGAAAGAATTTTATGAGGCGTTTTTAGTAATGTGCTGCTCATCAACTCGGCAACCTATTGTATAGTTCATGGCCACTAATGTAGTGTCTCAATGTACCCTCCTTCATACAGCATTCGTTTGATAGCTCCGAGCAAAATTACATGCTACTGTAAGTCTGCAACTGTTCAATCATCTTACCGGTCTTCTTTTTATAAAAGCTCTCAATTGTCCGATCTTGACAGCAGCACCTAACTAGTACCTCAGTGCAAACAGCCAAGTCCTTGACTAGCCTTGATATCCAATCGCATTAAATTAAGCTCCATTGTTTTATTTGATAAAGAAAAATACATGATAGTGTGATGAAGTTTTTGAAATCACTATTCACTTCTTTAGGATGATACTTATGTGTCTCTCTAATTAACCAAAAGAGATGATGGCTCTTGGGAATTCAGTTCACCTCTTCTTGGCAAGTGTGGGGAAAAAATGACACTACTTGTCTAAAGAGCCCCGTGATTACTTCAAAAACAATAAAAATAATGTGAAAATTGCATATACCTGGTGATCCAAACAAAATAACCATGACCACTTGTTTTATTATACAGTACTGAATCACAAATGAAACATGGGATGACAGTGCAGACAGGCCACCTCCCAAAATAGTTGCAAATCTCTCTCCTTTTCCTATCAACTTTGGAATTGTAAGATATTTAAGAGAGTTGTTGCGCAAACCAAAGAACGAGGGGAAATTCCAAATAAAAGTACCAAGTGCTCTCATTTTTTAAATAAAAACTTGAAATAGCTATGTCAGTTTTAAAGAAAGGCTTAACTTTCTAAATGATTAAAGACATTTTCGTCCTTTACATTTTTTTTGAATTTTTCGTTTTTTTTCTTTCTTTTCTTTTTTCATTTTTATTCCTTTTTATGATTTTCTTTCTTTCTTCTTTGCCAATGGCCAGCGACCGGCCACCAGTGATGCCTAGAGAGGGCTAGGCGAGGGTCGCCCTCACCCAATCTAGCAGGACCGCCCTCTCCTGTGGCTACCCCCACCAAATTTGGACAAGGGTTGCCTCGTCGAGGCGAGAGCAACCTCACCCAAGCAAAGGTCATAACTCTCTAAGGCAAGGGTCGCCTCACCCTTGACTAGCCGAAATATTTAGCCAAAATAAAAAAATAATTTAAAATCAAAATTGTCTTTGGACGAATGTGTAGCCCAAGCTCTGCTAAAAAATTAAAGTCACTAGCGCACCTAACTCCCCTTATTCATTTTTAAATGTGTAGCCTAAGCTATGCTAAAGAATTACAATTGATTCTTTTTGAATTTTTTGTTGATCATTTTAACTAAACCATTTTTACTTAAAATGTTAGGCCAATCTTGTTTATTAGATGAATTGAACAATATATTACAAATTCAAGACTGGATAGGACATCAGTCTTTTGCCACCGTAATTATGAGCCTTGGCCGCCTCCTCCATGGACCGCCTTGCATGGCCATCATCGATGGTGTCGGTTTCCAACATTCATTACATTTGTTCACACAATGTACACGCAAACAATCAATACAATTAACAAAGTTCAAACAAATCAATCAAAGAGTGGCCTTGAGGACGGCCTTTAGAATTCACGCACTTCAAACATCCTAAAGCCCTTAAATAACTACAATTAATTGACTAATGGTGAACGACAATTGGCCACCATTTGTATTCCCATAATGATGGCAACGTCGACTAACCCCCTAAGTCCGGTTCTAGGTGATTCCAATTGGTCATGCAACGCACCTATCCGTTCATGCAGCAAAACGCATGCATAAGCATCAAAGTAAACATGCATTTAGGCCAAATGGCTTTGATTCTCAATCAATCACACAAAGGGAAGTGAACCATTGAAGGGTCACTTATTCAATTATACTTCAGATTTCAAACTGATTCTGTTTAGACCCAGCCAACCTATTAAAATAATTCCAATTAACATGGTTCAACTGTCATTAGAGAGCTTAAGATGTGCACTTCAGAGTTGATATAGACCCTTGACCCAATTCTAAACTGAAAAACCCGAAAAGTACAATTCAGACTCGACATTAAAATTCGACCCTATTTTAATCTGTGATTTGAAAATAGCTGGAAAATAGAAAACTAAGTCAAAAATGTGTCAAATTATACAGAGAGTTAGGAAAACGTGTCCTTAACAATTTTCATGTTTTGAATTTTTTCTTAAAACCCCATGATTTTTCCGAGTAATTCAATTTTCACCCAGGACTCACTTGAGAACGGTTTTCAAGGCCACACCGATCTTATCCGAGATTTCTGCTAAATTGGCTCCTCAAATGTTGCTATTAGGTCATCAAACTTTCCGGCTCATTAATTAAGAACCCAATGAACAACTTTTTAGCTTGAGTTTTTGCTATAAAAAAAAAGGATCTCAGGTTCACCAAAATTGCAAACTACGTTCGGACATTCAGAGAATCAAAGTTTCAAATCTGAATGCAGAAACCAATCGGCACATTAATCGAACCTTTGAACAACCAAACGAGCTTCAATTTTAATGAAATTGATATTATTAGAAAGATCAAAATCGTACTCACAACTTTCAAGGAGAGCACATGTCAATATTTTGAACACAAAAAATCAGAAAAATCGTGGAACAAGCAAAGGTCGGTCATGAACATGTTATCACAGATTCTAAATCAGTAGTTCCAGATTTTATACTCAGATCATATGAGTGTTTCCACTTAGAAAATGATGTTCATTTTCTACGTGCGACCTTTCAAATCGAAGCTCGGAATGTGTATTTTAATTCTCTAGTTGAGCACTTTCCAAGATTTTGACATTTCCTAACTCAAATCATCAATCGAAGCTAACTGACTCAATGAACTATGATTTCACACAACATGCAAACAATCATCAATCAATCAACAAGCAATTCTAATCAATTTCTACACAACACATGCTATTAAATCATTATTCTAAGGCCTACAACAACAACCACAACATCAGCAATGGTCATCATTACTCCACAATTACTTGGCCCATCGAACCTCCACAATCATAGACTAAGCTTTAAGTGTTTCATACCTTGGTCGATCCACTTGCTTAGGCCCATTAGAGCTATGCAGCCACCAAATGAACCTCACAAAATGACCGGAAATAGCTCACAAAGGTCTGAACAAATAGAGTAAAGCTGAAAGTCAGAATCAAGAATATTGAATTTGGATGATCAATCAAGGAAAATAAACAAAATGAGAAGGTTTCGGCCGTTGTTTGAGCTCCGGTCACTGCAACTTCAAGGAACATTCAAGGAGGCTGGTCGCAAAGATCGGGAGTTGGAGGAATGCCATCGGACGACCGGTTTCAAAGCTTGAGGTCACTGGGCTCGGTACCGACATGGAGCACTGGTTGGAGACCAAGAGGAAAGTCGGTCCGATCAGTGGCTGTCCGGTGATGCTCCAGCGTGGCTGGACTTGCAACCGACCATGGGGATGCCTGACGAACGCCGGTGAGGTGGTGGCTCATTGGACAAAGGTCGGCGGCTAGCAAGTGGAGGTCACATGAGAGTATGAAAGAGAGAGTTTTTATCTAGAGATGGCCAATCCTTATATATCATGCCAAGTTTGAAATGGAGCCCTTGGACTCCAATTGTTTGCTTCCTCATCAAGCAAACTCCTTACTGGCTCATTTTTTGTTATAAGGATTGGTGACATGTCAAGATGGGTGGCTATGATTAGATTGTAATGGATGGCCATGATTACTTCCTTAATGATTAATGAATTATCCTCATTGGTCCAAATTTGATGACAATGATTAATGACATGATTTTAGGGGCAATTGTGTAATTTTTGCACATGGAAAAAGCTAGCCGGCCAAGGCTTGATGTGGCCAGGGATGGTCAAAAATGGTATTCATCGCCAAGTTTCCACTCTCACCGGTGTGACCAGTTCGAGTCGGTTTGGACCAGTTCAGCCGGTTCTCTAGCAAAAAAATTTGTGCAATTTAGTTCAAGTTGCTCTACACTTGGAACTCCAGGACATAATTGCAAATTTTTTTTATCAATTATCAAATAAATTAGTCAAATTGGAAGAATACAACTCAAATTCGATTAATTCAGCTCAATTGAACTCATTGTTAACATCTCAATCGAATTAATGTGCTCCAATTACACCATGGGTAATTTGAATTTCATCTCAATTGATTTGCCTCACATAAATTGGGGCTTTGTCATTCAATTGATGCTATTTTTGTTCCCCATTATCAAAATTGATATCAATTAAAATTAATTGATTTGAAAAGCACTCAATTGATTCAATTGAATGGTCTTAAAACACTCTAATGTACACAAATTGACCTTCACATGATGACTCGAATTAAACCTCAAAAGGAAATTGAAATTTAATTGTCAAATTGAACCTCAATCAATCAAATTAACCCCTAGATTAGAATGGGTCAAGTTGAATTGCATCAATTAGACCAAGTTAACTTTATTTTGTAAGTCTTTGATTAACCAAATTAGTCAAATTGAATCGAATATGTGTAAATTTGTTAAAATTGATATTGGATTTAAGTTGTATCTAAGAAAATAGACTTATTGGTGGTTTAATTGTGCAATTCTAAAAGAACTAATCGGAACCACTAATTGGAGCTCCAATTGAGGTTTTCACCTTTGACTTGGAATCTTGAAATTGGGTTGATAGTTGGATGCTGAACGATCTCCTAATCAAATATCGTGAAGGAAACTATCATATAAATATAATTAGAATGAAGTAATTTTGTTTTTAGTTGATTTCGAAACGAAATTCACAAATTGAGGAAAAGTCAGTTTTTAATCGATTGTTTGTAAAATTGATGATACCAAAGTCAAATTAAAGTAATTAGGAGTTGATTTAGGAGTTTTCTTTTTTTTATTTTTTTGGGAAAATTATTGACCAAAAGTCAATTCTCTAGTGATTTGTCACTAAAAAGTCAATTAATTGGTCAATCTTTAATTTTTTTTTAAATTGAAAGTGCAAAAATGAAATTGAAGCTATTTAGGTGATTTTTATGTAAAAAACCAAATTTTGATTGAGGATTGACTTTTTGGTCAAAATTTGACCGAAAATGTCAATTCTAATGTCAACTTTCGACTTTTCGAAACGAAAGTACAAGGTTAATTCAAATGCTAAATGAATTTTTTTGGCAAGAAGCGGGTCCCATCACGATCAAGAATCCCTATTCTCAAGTTTTTCTTTTTACCTTTATGTGATGCATCTACAAAAAATTAAGTGTAAATGGATACTTGAAAACTTGACCCAAGTGGAGACCTGCTTTCACAGAGACGATTACAACGGAATCTTAAAAATTTGCAAGAAAATGCACTTGAATCATATTAACCTTTAATTACGTGCATTTAAATTCTAAAATTTGTTACTGCTGTCCATTTTAGTAATTCCTTTAGGTTTTAGAAAAAAGAAAATTTACGTGGCATTTTTTTGGTTATTAATGACCACTTATGATTGGAAAGATAGAAGCACAATTGCTTGGCATTTTCCATCCACTTAAAGTAACAGGGTTCGTAACCAAAAAGTAAAATCTAACAAGGTTAATGGAAAGACTCGAACGTGTCAAGTTGTAAGTTTTAAAACTTAAATGTATGAAAATAAAGTTTTTTTTTATGGATCTTCATAAGTTTTAGGAATTGCTCTATAATTGTTTCTACTTTCGTATTAAGACTCCGCTTGTTTCGCAAAAAATGAACAATTGAAAAATATTTTCTTAAAAATGATCGTTTGTATATCTTAAAATAATTAGTCAATGAAAAATGCCTTTGATATCGACAACAATTTATATTTAAATATTTTCGATGAAAATGAATTTTTTTTCGTTTATTCATTTTTTTAAGCGATACAATCAATCATTTTTAGGAAATATTTTCTAAATCATTCATTTTCTACAAAATAAACACACCCTAAACCTAATTAAAAAACCACTTTGGACGGAAAAAATACCTTCAAAGGTTGTGGACTCCACAGAGGCGTCGTTGTGACAGATTCGGAACGTTGTCCCTGTTTTTTCGCTTTGCCTGGTATAACTTGTAGTGACAACATCAGGCAGGAATAGATGACCCAAAAGAGAGATTAGATCACATAGGTTTATAGCATTTGGTTTTACAAGAATTTTCTCCATTCTTTTCTCATTCATCCCTCAGATTTTGCTTCTTCTTTTTTTCCGTTTGCGGATGATGACTTTACAAATTACAACTGACGATTATTCGGCCGAGGGAAAAAAAACTGATGCGTTGATGGATTTATACAACAGTAGATTCCAAATGGTCCACCGGCCTACTAGTATTTACCGAGCATACGGCTAGCGCAAACAGAAATTGGCCCAAAAACTCTCAAATTTATGAGGACGACAACTGAGAAAGACATGAACCAGCATCCTTCGCCTGAAACAAGAGAAAGCCCCATGGATTTTGCATGCGATAGATGTTCATTCCAGCATGTACAGGCCAAGCTCAAGAACAGGCCATATAAGTTGAGCTATGTACTTAAAAACATCTGAAAGACTCACCACTGATACTTTGCAGCAACAAGGACCTCCTCGTAATTCCGAGCTGCATTGTCCCAACTGAGGTCCTGTGTCATCCCTCTTCTTTGGATTCCTTCCCAGCTCTCCTTGTACTGCCTATAGGTCATCAAGCAGTAACCCAGCGCATTTATCAGCTTATTTGCTTCTGCACTATCAAACGTCCACCCAAGCCCGGTATTGTTGAAGGGATCAAACGGCTGAACCGTATCTCTCAGTCCACCCACAGCATGTACAACCGGTACTGTCCCATAGCTCATGGCATAAAGTTGGTTGAGCCCGCAAGGCTCAAATCTCGATGGCATAAGTAGAATGTCCGAACTAGCAGTTATCCTGTGAGCCAATTTCACGGAAAACCCAACCCAGCCCCTGATTTTATCACGGTGTTGTCCTTCAAACTGCCGAAGCATCTGTTCAAGATCTTGCCTTCCCGTTCCCAACATGACTAGCTGCACGTCCTGACCCATCAGCCATGGTACAGCCTCGGCTATTAGATCAACACCTTTCTGGTGATCCAACCTTCCAATGAAACCAAGCACAGGAACATCGGGACGGACAGGCAAACCAAGCTCCTTCTGTAATGCTTCCTTACACTGGGCCTTCCCGGTTTGGAGATTTTCCAAGGAATAGTTAGTATAACCATCTGATGTTAGGTGAACATCGTACTGTGGACTCCACTCTTTTGTATCGATCCCATTGACAATACCTCTCAGTTTCCAGTCCATCTCATTGATGATGTTGTGCAAACCCCAGCCGCCTTCAGAAGTTTTGAGTTCCCAAGAATATCCACGACTCACAGTTACTACACGATCTGCTGTTTTTAGACCCGCGGCAAATATGTTAAAGTGGTCCCCTCCGACAGGGTCATACATTTTAAAAAGATCGATATAGTGCGGCGGAAGATCCACATAGGAGAAATCATCCACTGGTCCCCGTCCCTAGAGAAACACCATTGTATTAAGGATCATATTTTCATTGTCAAGAATAGAACACCAGAAGTTCTCATCAACCAATCAATATACTAATACCCGATTGCTAAATATCTAGGTCATGTAAATTAAAGCAATACAAATAGAAGAGAGCACTCATCTTCATCACCTATGAATAACACTGCAATCTTTAGATGCCGATTCTTTTTGTCAAAAAGATACTGGAAACTCATTGAATACCTGAGTAAACCCCTGTACATGCAAAACTGCTCTATGTGACACATGAATGAACCTGGCAGTGTAGGATATGCATGACTTCAAAGCGGTTATTGCAAGTAGGCCTTCAAATCTATGACCATGTTTCCTGATCCCCATCTAAGCTCGGATTGACTACTTTGCCTACCAAAAGACTTCATTGTCCACATGGGATGCTCAAGCCGCCACTACATTTTCATTGCACAGGCAACACAAAACAAATTAATGTTCTTTTGTTGAGGATCTCAAGGATCATGGTACCACACAGGTAGGGAACCTATGGGCTCAAACCTCAAAGTGAATTATTCACTCACTCGCGCTCGCAAACAGCAACTGATTTTATTCATACAATTTGTATACACATGCTATGTCCCATCTTAGAACCCGAACGGAAAGCTACTGTCTCAATCAATTTGCAAATAGAGAGCTACTGTAGTACTAGTATACAAGACAAGTTGATAACACATCAGACATTAAGAGTTCAAAGTACAACAATCATGAACTTAAAGACAGACAAGCTTCAGGAAGCTACCTGGTGAGCTATGTTGTGGATCACTAGAATTGACCTTGTAAATGACATCAAACCATTGTCCCTGTAACAAGCCTTGAGGTATACTGGCAACAATGCAGTATGCCAATCATTTGCCATGAAAACCAAATTCCCATCACCATAGCAGATACCACCACAGGGGACATGCCAGGGGACCTGCAACCCACCGACAAGTGTTGATAAGGTGTCAAGTGCGCTAGTGGAAAAAAAAAATCCATTTTATCTGCACATATGGACTATTACTTTAGATCACCATATATGATAATAATGTGTTTTGACACCTTAATTAGCACATGACATGAAACTTGAGCTGCTTCTTGACTATTGGGAGCCAAACCAGTATGATCAACAGGCATCATGTAGAAACAAGACTGGATTCTACAAATAATCATACCTCAACAGCTGCTTTGCAAAACAGCACCATTCTTTTCAAAATGTCCTGCACCGTCAAAGCTACAGCATATCAGATCACCAGTGCAGCAAAGCAATGATTGAAGATGAATTCTCAGCTACTTTTGTTTCACTGTCAGCATCTAATGATCAAGAACTACCGCAGACATAATGGGAAAGAAATCCATAAGAGGTCATGCATTATGCCAAAAGGACAGTCAGAACCATTCACCTAGCTATCAGACCATAAGGAATCAATTGATAATGGTAAGACATGATTGAAATGCTTAATGAGTAATCTTATTGAAAAATCTGCACATTAAGAAGGGAAACTCATAGCCAGTGAGTACTCAATTTAGTATCACTACAAAAGAACCCAGGGTGATAAATCCCTGGGAACACAGAATAGAGGTGCTAATTTGGTAGTCAGTGTTATAACCATGGTAAGGTTATATGATCATACAAAACATATGTATGTCCATCCGCAAAGACATATGTTCTTCTATTTCTAGTGAAATAAGAAAAAGAACTGACCACTCGGTTCCCTCCATAGATGTTGTTCTCAATATGACGAAACACAGGGCTGTCGATGAAAACAAAATCCACACCATCTATGTAGGCCTGGAAATATGTTACCTCATGATCCTGTAAATTATATGGAACATTAAAAGTGTAAAAGCCCACAGTACAAAAGAAATAAAACTCATATCAGCTAATATTCTGAAGCTGTGCAAACCTGGCCATCAACCTTGTACATTCTCCTATCGCCTATTTGTTGGGTTTCAGCATAGTTGCCATATCGAGGTGCCACAACCTATTTAATAAAAATTAAAAAAAGGAAGTGTCACTATGGTTTGATTTATTTTAGATTATCTGAGATGCTACAAAGTTCCAGTAAACATGGAATAAATCTCACAATAGTAGCCGGATGAATTTTAAGTTTATGTCCAACACGAACAATCGTTTGCAACTCATGTCTCCTCTCTTTAGTTAGGGGGAAAAAAGAAGCCACTGAGAAATGTTGGCAGTTCATTTCAAATGCTATTAAAAAGATGAATATGTAGAGAAGTTTTATGCACATACAACTATGATCTGCAACAGCTACTTAACAAAGAATGCTGCACCTATTTCCAGTAAGTTACCCAAAACAGTTTTCTCCTAGGTATCAACTATTTCAAAGACATGGGAGGAATAGGGTATTGACATTACCATAACTCTGTGCCCCCGACGAGCCAAAGCTTTTGGTAAAGATCCAGCCACATCTCCAAGCCCACCTACAAAATACTCTTGACATGTTAACCAAACTTTAGCATGAAATAAAAAGGAAAAAACATAAGCATGACATCGATTGCACTAATTCATTATATAGCTACAGACACTCCAAAGTTCTCTGCAATAATTGTGTTAAATATGTCTTGAATTTTATGTACTGGGTCCGGTTTATGACCTGACCCGACATATTTTTGTGCGACCCGAAAGTGGAAAGGAAATTGATATTTGGTTTGCGACGCGAAGGGTTGGGTCGATAGGCCCAACTCACAGCAAGCGAACAAATCTCTAAAGCGGACCGCCCAAGCTGGAGGAAGCAAACCAACGCGCGGGGGGTTTGGGGGCGTAGCTCCCGAGAAAATTTTCGGGAACCCTATTTGTACAGTGGCTAGGTTTTCTCATTGATATAGAGAGTTTTGTTAGCTGTGAGCTTGTTGTCGTTTTTCGACTTCTGAAAATTGTACTCTCTTCGATTATAGTGGAATTTGTCTTGCCTCGCCCGTGGATGTAGATCACCTTGTGATCGAACCACGTAAATCCCTGTGTTCTGTTTTCTACTTTTCCGCATCTGTTTCCAACAAATTGACACTGAAAACCAGCTTTTAGAGGAGAGAAAGCTCGGAAGGAGCTTTTTGAACTAATCGATTCAGAATTTACATGTCAACCCAATATTCCATGCATACAGTTAGCTCGTAAATCTTGGGAAGCCATGGACTTTATCAAATCACACAATCTACTGCAGCAACTGACTACATTCTACTAACCTAGACTGAAATACAAATTTGCAATGCTCCAGTAATTTACTTTTGCTACTTGATACCATTAATAGTCTCCACTCTAAGAGTACCTGTTTTAGACCATGGAGCACATTCTGCAGCAACCAATATAACATTCATGACATTTGGCCCAGCCAAAGGAGGGGGTTCCATGTCCTCAGAGACGGGATCTGCTGTCTCATTATCAACATCCTGAAGGCTTGATTCCTCCAAACTTTCATCCTGTTCCACTTCTAAAGATTCAACCTCCAAGGTACTGGAAAGAAATGATGGTATCTCTCTCGACCGAACTGAATCTGAACTGATGTTGCTCAAATGTTCTGCAGAATCACCACTGGAAGGTGTCACCTCAGAAGAAAACTGACGTCCAAGTTTTCTCTCTGCTTTATCAGATTGTTCAGTTAGTACTCTTTCTGGTACTCCCATCGTCGAGTGCGGTGGGCTCCCTGGAAAACCTTGCCCATTTGTTTCTCCAAGAACATTATCTTCAAAAGTAGTATAGTTGCTAGAAGTTGAAGCAACATCCCGATGTGAAGAAGTGCTCATCCCATCTTCATATGCAGTTTCAGCCTCTGTTGCACTAATCATGCTGTTCCTTATAGTAGAAACCAATTTTCTTCTCTCAGCAATCTTCAGATGACAACAAAGTGAAAAACAAAATTTCAGATAACAAGAAGAAAATTGGAAAAGTTACATAAAGACCTTGAAGAAAGATCAACTCTATTATAATATCACCCATCTGAAGCATGAAGATTTTGTTATCACTAAAAAAAGAAATCCACTTACATCTAATTAAAATGGAACATCACCAGATTGATCCCTCACTCCTTTCGTAAAATCAATTCGTAACAGAGAACAGACAAGATAATGTGTTTAAAAGGAAAAGGGATGCATCTTCTAGTTGTCAGAATTAAGTAGTTGATGAATAATTTTGGAAGATCCAGCAAAAGACCAGAAATACTCAATTGTTCCTTTAGTAAATAGTTGGGTTCATAGGACTAGGAAAAATACAAAAAGATGAAAATACATGCCCTTCAATGTTAGAAAGATAGCAGATGTAAACAACCGTTAACATTTTTTTGAAAAGTGGGAAATGGTGGGCAATCATTATCATTCCGCTACACTCATTGAAAGAGATTCCATTCGACAAATTTCTGGAGGCACTCATTATATAAGAAATCAGCTGTGATTAATTGCCAAACTAGCAAATTTCTGCATGCCAGCTGGATAAGCTAAAATTTGCACAGTGCATAGAAATCTGCTAGTCTGGTGTAAGGACTAGACCTGAGAGATTCTCTCAATGAAGCAAGCATACATTGAGACTACATCAGTCCAAGAAAATGACTACTGCATATAAATATGGAAAATCTTTTCAATGATACCCCAGATGCGCTTAGCCATCAAACTAAAATTGTAGCACAATGGAACAATGATACTGCTTGAAAATGAAGTAAACAAGCCTATTATGCAGAGGAGATCATAGCTTAAAAAATGGATGGAAAATCACGGTGCAAATTATGCGACTTTGCATCCTAGAAAGCAAGGACCATATCGTGCCATCAAATTCTGCGTATCTGAAGCTAAATCGTTGAATTTGCTAGACCTGGATTGGTTTAGATTTTGGGTGCTTTTTAACAGTGAGAATAATTGAGTAGGCCCTACAATTTAACTCGAAAGTTAAACATAACTTCAGCATAAAATTAAAGGAAAAGTACCAATAGGTAGCTTCTTTCTTCTTCTTCTTCTTTGTATTGAAAATAACTGCACTTTCCGGGTTCACTTTACGTTTTAGAGTTTGAAAACTTCACAAAGCTGACTTTTAATCAGTGAAATTCAAGACGAATGTCAACCAAACCGAAAATGTTAACCGTCTTCCGAGAAGAAGTAGAAACTGGAACAGAGCGAGAGTTTCCTATCGAACAAATTACCTGATTGATCAGGTCCCTCTGCATTGCAAGAACCCTCTTGCTCTTCTCAATGGTGGCCTGGAACTTGTCCTCAGTTTCTACATTATCAACGTCATCGCCTTCCGCAGGCGCCCTCGCAGCCGCTCTCGCACACAAGAACTGGCCCCTGTCATACAAACCTAACATCCTGCCACAGCAAAACGAACACTTGAGCGAGCCATCTCCAGCAGCTCGCAACCCCGAACACCCACAAGCTAAGCCCCTCAAACGAAGCAGAACCGGCGACTTCCTCGGCCGAGAGCCGAACGAACCCAATCTGGGTTGGCGCCGGTTGGCACAGTAATGAAGCAGCGAGCTCTCTGCCTTGGGCTCGATGAGGAGGAACTGCAGAGACCCAAGAGACGCCATCCGGGTGTTCGACGAAATTCCCTAGAGACGCTCCGGAGACGGAAACAAGAGGGTGGCTACGGAGGAAGGAGGAGTGAAGATGTCGGGGAGACCACGGCGGAGAAAACGAACAGAGAGAAAGATGGACGATGGATGCTGGAGGTCGCTGGTGCGTGCTGGTATTGAAATCGTGGAGTAAATACTGTAAGGTTCAGATTAGCCGACAGCATTGGAACAGGGGATCGTCACTTGGAACAGGGGATCGTCACCGCGTTGGTTCTTGGGCTCATATCAGCCGACCACGTATCATCGTCCGTCCTTTCTTCTTTTGTTTTGGTCGTTTGCGTTTCCGGCTGTGCCGACACTAATCCCTTCGCCTGCGTCGTCCCAAGTCAATCTCGTTTCTCATGTTTTTCCGACGACTGAATTTAGGCTCGAGAAAGATTTTCTATGTTTAAAATGTGTTTTATGCCTCCTCTTATCACGGGTCAAGTCGCGATCAATCCTTCTAGAATCTTTTCGATCAAAATTAAGGAAATGAAGGCAAAACTTGAAATGTCGTCACTTATGTATCAGATACGATTTTATTAAGGATTAATACCACGAAAAATCCTAAATTAGTACACTTGGATTAGGACAAGTGCATGTAATTACTTGGAATTGCTTATCGAACCAGCTGCATGAATGCATCTTGGTGAAAGCGAGCTCAGCATTCCCATCAAGACTAGGGGTAAGCAACCGAGTCGATTCCATTTGGGAATCAAACCCTACCGGTCTTACCTGGCCAATTCATAGTAGGACCGATTCTCGAATAAAAAGTTTGAGAACCAGCCTAGATTGGGTCAATTCCCAGCTTTAAATAGGTCGGTTCTACTTGAGACTGGCCTTGTGAGTAGAACTGGTTTTGAATCCGCCTCAAGGTCGATTCTTGGGTAGAACCAGTTTTGAACCGATTTAAAACTAAACTCTAAATCTCTCTTTAACTTTCTTTGTTTTTAAGATGCGCCTTCTCATTTCGCACTCACTCTATCTCTTAGATTTAGCCTCTCTCGCTACTTGACTCTCTCATCTTAGATCTGGCCTCTCCCTCCCTAGTCTCTTTAATGGCGTCGCTCAATATTTCTCTCTCTCTCTCTCTCGAGTCTCTCCTGACGCAAAGGGTTCAGATGCAAAGGTCAATAGCCTTGCAAAAGATCGACTCATGAGTTGGATCTCTAGATGAACTAGCGGGTATTTATATGTCTCGGGAACCAACTTAGAAATCTATATTCTTCTATTAGATTGCCGAATGATTTGAATTAATATAAATAGGAAACATTGCATGAAATCGTTAGCTTTTTGCCACACTCACTTAAGGGGATAAGAACATTACAAGTGTCAAAACCTATGTACGGCATTTATTTAAGTGCCAAAAGTTTCTGATAAATTACTTAAGTGCCAAACTTTCTAAAAAAAAATCACTTAAGTGCCAACTCCGATAAGTTTGGGCGAAAATCTGATATGACATTTTTTTATTAATTTCTGAAGTTGATGTGGCTTGCCGGAGGTTTAGTTAGCACATATACTTCAAAACGACATAGTTTAGCTTATTCACCCTATTTCAGTTTAATTTTATTTTAAATAATTTTATTCTTTTTCCTTTTCCTTTTCTTTCTTTTTTCCTTCTTTTATTTTTTTTCTTTTCTTTATTCTTCTTCTACCTTTGGCCGGTGGCCGGTGTTAGAAATTAAAAAATCGAAATATACACATGAAAATGCCACATAGACTGATTTTTTTTAAACCTAATTCAGATTAAAATTTTAATTATGAAAGCCATGTATCAATTTGACCAGAATTTCTCGCCGTTGATACTTAAGTAATCGTTGTTCCTCCAATTTGGCACTTAAATGAGCCGGCAAAAACTTTTGGCACTAAAGTGAGCATCATACACAAGTTTTGACACTTCTAATGTTCTTTCTCCCCCCGCCCCCCTCACTTAAGTATTAAAGAATAAATTTGAGTTGATTTCCCTTTATACTGTCTATTCCCAATCTTGATAACCCCTTTCTCCTTCTCTTAGTAGATTGGAAAAATTGTCCAAAAAGTCCTAAACCTATTATATAGCGGCCAATTCAGTCTTAAATCTTTCAATGGTGCCAATTTAGTCATAAACATTTTGATGATTTGTCAATTTAGTCATAAACCTTCTAACAATTTGCCAATTTAGGAAATTGCCAACATGTCGATCTAGTTAACGTTGGCCGCCCCACATAGCACGACCGGTGCTGACGTGGATAATTTTCGTAATTTTTTTTATTTTATTTTATTTTTCTTGTCCTTTTTCTCTCCGCTAGCCATTGTTGGGCCTTGTCCGCCGATCTCAAGAGAGGGCCACCCTCATCAGCCTTAGGACTGCCCTCGCCCAAGGACTGCCCTCGTTTGAGGCTGACAATGCCCGTCAACCATCAACGATGCCCAGCAACAGCCAACAAAGGGACGAAGGGAAAAAGAAAAAAGAAAAGAAAAAGAAAAAATTCATAAAATTATTTTCATTAACGTCAGTCATGCCTCGTAGGACGATCAGTGCTGACTAAATTGCGACATGAGCAATTTTTAGCCAACATTGGCTAGAAGGACTAAATTAGCAAATTGTTAGAAGGTCTAGAACTAAATTGATCAATTAAAAAGTTTATGACTAAATTGACAAATTATCAAAAGATTTAAGATTAAATTGACATAATTGAAATATTTATGGTTGACCGTCGTATAATAGATTTTGGATTTTTTAGAAAAATTTCCCTTTGGGAGCAGTTCTGCACTATTCTTTTTGCTACAAAGACATTGAAAGAGCCTATATAATATTTAGGGAGACGAGGGTTGCGTTGGAAATTGAGGCGCGACTTTGGTTATCGTAGTAGCCAAGCTGCCACCTTGACCACGAAGGTGGTGGCAGCCAACACCCTCTTCTATTGATTGGGTAGCATATCAATCTCATGCAAACATTAGATTGACTTGTTATATCGCGTTAGCCACAAAATCCATGCCAAAAAATTGTGTTTTCAACATATAGGGATACTAATCGGACCTCAGCCCACTGGCGTTGCATATACTAATTTCCACCGTTGTTTTTTTTTCTTTTGTTGTTAATTTCTATGAAGGTTATACTTAGAAGTGTGCAAAACAGACTGCCCGTATCAGGAAATGCCCAGACCGGACCAAACCGATCGATTGAATCCAGTTCCCAGGAGTGTTGATCTAATTCCCGGTTTGTAAAAGTGGAACCGGTATTCGGGCAGTTCTATTCCCGGTTCCAATGGGGAACCGGATCGACTGAACCGAATCGACTAATATACTTTTTTTTTCTTCAAAAGAATTAGTAAAATGTGAATTAAACCCTAAAAGTGAAATTCAATGACATAAATTTATTGACAAAAATTAGTAAAATGTGAATTAAACCTTAAGTGAATTTCATTAACATAAATTAATAAAATGTGAACTAAATCCTGAGAGACCGGTTTCATTGGATCGAATCGGGAACCGATCACCCCTAGTTATACTTACCCCTAGTTGTTATGCTTGTGTTATTATTGTCGCTCGAGGAATTATTTAAGGAGTGTATCCTCTAAAATTTATTTTTAATGTCCCTTTTACTTATGTTTTGTCCAATGATGAATTTTTTTTGTTAATTTACAATCACATTGACATTACTAAATAATTCACTTAAAAAGTACCATAAAAAATTATTCTTATATTTGATTTTAGATAATTCTCTATTAAAACTTTTATTCGGTAGGATTTGTTTGAAACGAAAGTTATTAAAAAAAAAAGAAAAAAAAAAAAAGTCGGAACCATGCCACACCTCTTGAAGTATATAAAAGCGATAGTCCACGTGTCATTTAAACATTGGCCGTCAACTGAACCCGCGGCATTTTGCCCGCATTCGCACCTGAGCGCGCCAAAACTAACCGTCAAAAACAGATTCAACGACTCTCCTTCATATAAACCGAAAGCCTTCTTCACAAAAGAAACAGATCGCTCTGTTTTTCCCATTCCATCTCTCGCATCTCCCAAGAACTCCACAGCGCGCACGGTTTGTTCACGAGAAAGAACGCAGATACTGTGGAGATCGAACAAGGTCGAGAGGCCGGGTGAAGAAGAGGGCGATGCAGTTTCAGGGCGGTCGAGATCAGATCAAAGAGAAGATGGCCACGGAAGAGTCCGATCTCGAAAGTCCTATAGGAGACGAGGGGCTTCCCAGTCGGACTCAGGGCAACCTTCCTCCGATACCAGAGGAGGTACTTGACCGTTCTCCATTGTTCTTGGAGTATGCATAATCCTTTCTTCCTTTTCGATGGCCAGAACTCTGCATATCTTGCTGGGGATTAAACGAGCATAGAGTTGAACAAGAAAGATGGGGGAGTAGAAAACGGAGAAGATTTGCAGATTCTTGTCATTTCTAGCAAATTTTCTTGCGATTTTATCATATGAGAGACGTTAGATAAGTGCTTTTGATCCTCCATCTAAAAACTCCACGTGTTGCATCGAGTCCATGTTATTGATAGTTGTAAAGACTTTTAGTTAGTTTGGATATAGTTGGTGCCGAAACTGTACGTGCTGAGGATTTTTACTCTATCAGGTTCAGATTGGTGATTCTCTAGTGTACAGAATAAAAGAAACACTGGGAAAGGGATCCTCTGGACAAGTTTGTGTCGGTCAACCTGTTGGTACTTCGGCTGCAATCGGTCAAATTGGTCTGGGAGCGGTAGAGGTATGCCTCTGGGCTCTATCTTCTCATTTTCATACTCAAGCGCTATATTTGCGCCAGTCGCTTACATGATTGATGCGCACAATCTAGGTAGCCATAAAATTCGAGCTTCGAAAAGCCCACAAAGGACGTGAAGATGGAATCCCTCCTGAGTGGAAAGCTTATGAGTGAGACATTTCAAATTGTTGCATATTTAGCGCGCACTATATTGAGTGAATGCCTGCGTGCTGTATGTTACATCTGTGTTTGGCATGTTGAACAGTGATCTGGGTAACGATCATGGCATTTCGCTTCCACGAGTACACTACAAGGAGCAACAAGGGGACTATAATGTCATGGTATGTGCATTCCCTTAAAATCGGAGACTTTTGCATTCTCGAAGATTGATGTTGACATGCTTACGATTTCTAGGATCTGCTTTACGTATGCAGGTCATGGATTTGCTTGGACAGAACTTACATGTCCTGATGCAAAACAGTCCAGAGTACGTTTCCTCAAGAAGTGTCTACCGTTTCTTTTCAATGTTTGGACATTTTATCAGATTCTACGCCTTCCTAATTTTCTCTCTTTTATTCTTTAATTCAGCAATCGATTGGCAGTGGTTGCTTGTGTTGCTGTTGAAGCAATTTCTATACTCGAGAAACTGCACTCTAAAGGGTAATGGCTGATTGGCTTCCGATTTCCTTTCACAGTGTGACTTTGCTCTTAATTTAAGGGTCAAACAGACATTTTCAAAGACTTGTGCTTTCTGATAGCCTCTCATATTTGGGAGAAGTTTTTCTGTGGCAGCTTTTACTGTTTCGGTTTTGTTTGTAGCAACTCTGGTTCTGTCCATGTAGTAACAGAATTCGCATTCCAAAAGATTCCCCTTAATGGAGACATTAAAATCCCTGAAAGCCCAATGATATGATCTTTCTGTTCTTAGGACCGATTATGGAGATTCAATGAGTAAAAACCAGCCATCTTGGGTTTGTACAATTGTATGATAACTGCCACAGATCAGTTACCTGCTAGTGCCAGGTTTGATTATGTTGTTTATTTATGCTTCTTTTCCTGACAGGTACATTCATGGGGATATCAAACCTGGTAACTTTTTGCTTGGTCCTCCGGGAACTCCTGAAGATAAAAAACTGTATCTGACAGATCTTGGATTAGGTTATGGCCGATTTGCATAATCGATTGAAAAAGAGAAAAAAAAAAAGAAAGATTCGACCGTCTCATTATTCTTTTGTCATTTACGATCTTGCAGCTAGCAGATGGCTAGATAATTCCACCGGTTCACACGTTAAGTACGATCAAACTCCATCTTGTTTCAGGTGCACTGGAAATGATCTTAACCTCCTCTATTGAATCCCCCCTGTGTGAAATCACTTGCGTGCACTAATTTACTGCTTACAGCAGAGGAACAACTTGGTTCGCAAGTGTACATGCTCATCTTGGCAGAACAAGTACCAGAAGAGACGACCTGGAGTCCCTGGCTTACATGCTTGTTAAGCTTATCTCTGGTCGTTTGCCTTGGCAAGAATACAAGGTTTGCTAGAACCAGTGAAGATTATGACGTTTCTTTAGAAGCTTGTGCGTCTGTCTATCCCTTAACCGCTATGGCTGATTCAGGGTAGGGATAGCTCTCTCCTTGCTTGCAAGCAAAAGATGGCCACTCCTCCAGGAACTCTGTGTCACAATTGTCCTGAGCCTTTCCTGCGATTCGCTGAGCTCGTGTTTAGCTTGAAATTCGATGAAGAACCAAACTACACAAGATACATTTCTCTTTTCCATGGGAGCATCGGTCCAAATCTATACATCTGGCCCTTTAGTCGTCTTCATGTTGCTCAGGAGGTGCCTATTCCTCTCAGAAAATCAGTAGATGCTGGTATAAATATCTGATAGGATCTCGTCCTCTAATTGAGCCATACTTTTCTCTTTGCTGCAACATTCTTTTGCCAGGTTGCAAATAAGGGAGTTCCTCTAGCTGAAGAAGATAAGGTACAAGTACGAACGGGGTTGAGTGTATCGCAATGGATTGTCAATTATGATGCGCATCTACCCATGAAGCAAAGGTAAGGACTTAACTGTTGTCAGAATTTTCTTCTGCTTTGGTACATTGACTTTTTTCTTCACTTACTTCATGGTAAATACAAATGGAGTTTTTCATCTCATCCGCCACTTTTCTTGTAGGTTTTACCCTAATGCTCATGATTTGAACCTGCCCTTAGAAGCCGAGAAGGTATGTGTAAATGGAATGTTTGTCAGTAGTGTGGCTTTTTGCTCAAATTCGTGGACCCTGATAATGGACCATGGCGCTGGCTTCACTGCTCAAACTCGTTATCTTTCGCCCGAATTTCTTCCCCAGGTTCCATTTCAGCAGCTCTACTTAGGACATTCTTGTACTATGTAGATCCAATAGTTCCATGTTACTATTCATTCTGATAATGCATAACGCATTCGACCAATGCATCAACCACTCAACAATGGCATTCTCGATTAGGGGGTACTTAACAGCGTTTTTCAATGTTTTAAGGAGTGGATTCGGGCACAATGGCTGAAGAGCTACCAGATCACTGCAATAGCCGGAGCAGACGATCACAGATCATATGTTGTAATGTCCAAGGGTAGGTGGATGAATGCCTAAGATCAACTTCTGATGACATGTTACCATACCATTTTCACAAGTTTTTCTCAACCCATCAAATGTAGGGACCCGTTATCTGCGGCAGCATCTTGAGGTCAGCGATACATTCCCTTTCGAGTGGATTAAGAGACAGTGGGCAGAAGGTTTTCACGTCACTGCCATGGCCTCTTCTGGGAGCAAATGGGCTGTTGTTACTTCCAATGGAGCTGGATTTTCTCACCAGGTTCATAGATACTTCCAACTTCAAGATTCTCTTTTAGTTTTGTGTGAACCTGCAAGTTCCTGATTCGTTTTCTTGCGCTAAATTAAGGTTGTAGAGATAGACTTCCAGTATCCGGCCGAAGGCATCCTTGAAAGGCAGAAGCAAGGCTATCATATCACTTCGGTCGCGGCTAGTTCGGATCAGATTGCTTTTGTCTTCAGTATTACTGGAGAAGCACCAGCAAGTGTAAAGCAAGAGACACTCCTAACGTCCAATTTCCCCGTTAGCGGAACTCAGGTGATTAATTCGGCTATTTTCAATACCATCAAATTGGTTGCATTAGCTTCGCTTCATGGAGCTCATATTCTCATTTTTTACAGGAGATGTGGGCGAGGGATTACTATATTTCTTCCATGTGCTATAGTCGAACCCTATCTTAGATTCCCAAGAATTCTACGCACATGACTGGTGCTTTCGTGGGTGAATCGTGTGATAAAGTGAGTAGCATCTCATATCTTTTTCGCCTTACTTTTAGGAGGCGAGGTTCGACAAGTCATTGGACACAGATCAATCATGTACAGAAATGTATGAGTGAATAGTTACCGCTTTCTTTAATGATTGCCTGTGGTAAAGCTTTAGACATTGTGACATTGATCATTTTGTTCTTTCTTGTTTCTCTTTTTAAACTTCCCAAGCATATAATAAGCAACAGAGCCCGGGTATTAGAATGATGGATTATGCTTCATCACATGCAACATTTGTTTTAAACAGGTAGCATCACAGCAAAGTACATACATAAATGCATGTGCGTATTCACTACATATTCAAAATCAACATAACCCCGGGCAGACACACTGGCATTTTCAGTTCTTCATAGAGGACGAGTTTCAAACATGCAGAAGCAGTGTATTGTTATATTCCAAGGAGATTTTTAGATCTCGTTCACCGTTTGTGTTGCGATAACTGGCTAGTTTCTTTCGTAAGTATCCTTGCTATTTTGGTTTGAAATATGGCTGCAGTTCCCATCACATCTCTTGGGACTTTAGGTAATTATATTTCTGCCTCGTTGCTCTAAAATGAAAAGAAATTTGCTAGACATAGATATAAAATATAGATTCTCTCTTTGGAGAATGTAGGGAACCTGATCATTTAATTCCAACATCCTTCTGATTGGCCAATAAGTTGTTCTCCAACTAAGTCAGAGATCAAAAAAGAGATAACTTCCTAGTTTCATCTTCCACTTGCGTTCGAATTCGATGTCTCAGTGCAATTGATAATATCTTTTGGAGCAGTAAGACATTCACGCGTGAGAATTTTGGCAGGATGCAGCAATCAAATGAGTAAATTGTTGCAATATTAATTAGCAAGACACAGTAAAACTCTCTTTTCCATGTAAAAAAACCTAGACCTTGTTATTTATACAATCCTCTAGTCA
Organism: Syzygium aqueum; assembly: GCA_031216185.1. Lineage (NCBI taxonomy): Eukaryota > Viridiplantae > Streptophyta > Magnoliopsida > Myrtales > Myrtaceae > Syzygium > Syzygium aqueum. The sequence continues at coordinate 505,758 of CM062240.1, forward strand.
GAGTGCATATTTAAATTTCTTCACTCTGCTAATGTACAACTATAATTGTGTTTCCTAGACCTCAATCATCTCCCTAACAGGAGTCCTCTTTGTGTTGTTGATTGAAACATCTGTAAATTCCGAAAGTATCACTCTGAATTCATCTCCTGTAAGTGTCTCTTTCTCCAGAAGCAGATCCACTATCTTGTCCATGGCCTCCCGGTTGTTTTTTATATGTGCCTTTGCGATCTCATATGCATTGTCAATGATGTTCTTGACAGATGAGTCGATGTCCTCCGCGAGCTTCTCTGACATGGAATTCCTAGATAGCATCCTCAGGACTACATCGCTGCTTTGTACTGTCGGATCGATCAACGCCCATGGCCCAATTTCTGACATACCATACGTTGTTACCATCTGCATTGCAGAAAATGAGAAAAAAAAAAGTTTATCATCTATGTTGCATAGATTAGTTTATGTTTTGTCTCGAGTCAGTCAAAGAATTTCTTTTAAGCAAACCTGTCTTGCTATCTGAGTGATTTGTTGCAAGTCTCCAGCTGCGCCGGTGGTGATTTCTGGTTCTCCGAATATGACTTCCTCAGCGGATCGGCCACCTAGACCTGCAACAATTCTAGCAAATAACTGCTGTTTGGAGATGAGGGTAGGATCTTCACCGGGCAAAAACCACGTGAGACCGCGAGCTTGGCCCCTGGGTATTAGAGTGGCTTTCTGTACCGGGTCATGTCCTGTTGTCAATGTCCTGCAAAAGAGAGCATATTAAAATTGTTGAATAGACGACTAGTGAAAGGTTTAGTCCTAAAAAAGTAACAAGCTCTGTTGATGTACTTACGCACAGATAGCGTGCCCGACTTCGTGATATGCGACCAACATTTTGCTCTTTCCATCCACCGTCTTGGTTCCTTCCATTCCAGCCACAATGCGGTCAATCGAGTCGTCGACCTCCTTCAGCGAGATCTTGTCTTTGCCTCTCCTCCCAGCAAGAATGGCAGCCTCATTCATCAGATTCGCCAAGTCAGCGCCACTGAATCCCGGTGTCCGCATGGCAATCACACCAAGAGACACATCCTTATCTAGCTTCTTATTTTTGCTGTGTACCTTCAGTATCTCTTCCCTTCCCCTTACATCTGGTAGTCCAACACTTACCTGCTCAGGCACAATGTAAGGTTTCAGTAGCCTTCGAATCAAACAAATTAATGTCAGAAGTGTTTCCAAAAGATTCAACGGATAGGTAGCCGTTTGATTTAACAAGTTGTGTCCGTGCCAATTTTTTTTCGGTTCATTAGGTTATCGAAGTTCAGTGTAACGTGGGATGACTCAAAACTGATGTGCGCAACTCAGAAACTGATATATCACAAACAAATGTCAGGATTTACCTGTCTGTCAAACCTTCCTGGCCTGAGCAAGGCTGAATCGAGGATTTCAGGACGATTCGTTGCCGCAATGACGATCACTCCACTGTTCCCACTAAAACCATCCATCTCGGTGAGCAACTGATTCAGTGTTTGCTCTCTTTCATCATTTCCTCCTCCAATGCCAGTTCCTCTCTGCCTCCCGACAGCATCAATCTCATCAATGAAGACCAAGCAAGGCGAATTCGCCTTCGCCTTGTTGAACAGGTCTCGCACCCTTGAAGCGCCTACCCCGACAAACATCTCGATGAACTCTGAACCGGACAGCGAAAAGAAAGGGACCCCAGCTTCTCCTGCAACCGCCTTGGCCAACAAGGTCTTCCCTGTCCCTGGTGGCCCCACTAGAAGAACTCCTTTGGGGATCCTTGCTCCCACGGCCGCGAGCTTCTCTGGCGTCCTTAAGAACTCCACAATCTCCTGGAAGTCCTGCTTCGCCTCATCGACCCCGGCCACGTCGTCAAATGTGATTCCTGTGTTCGGTTCCATCTGAAACTTGGCCTTGCTTCTTTTTCATAAACATGGATGAACAAGTGAGATTTATAAAAAATTGTACCAAGACGTTTAAACTGATAAAGAGAGCTTACAAAGTCCACAGGAATCAATTTTCTCAACAAATATCGTACTAGTATTACCGACTTGACTCAATACATATAAAGTTAGCTAGGATTTTGCTGATTTTTCATACCTTCCTAAGTCCGAAGGGCAAATTGGGTCCTGCAGGACTGTTTGAAGACGAGCTCCTCAACAGCAAACTCCCTAGGAGTATCATCGGGAAAGCCAAGTTCCCTAACAGATCGAGGATCGCTGGCCACATGCTGACCTCCATAGGATGAGCTGCGAAGTCCACGTTCTTGTCCTTCATCTTCCTGAGCAACTCCTGGGGGAGCCCCAGCAGCCGAACCTTCACCCTTTGGACCTTGTCCAGGGCAGGGTTGAAGATCTCCGCAATCGCGACGGTCCCGTTCTCGAACAAGTCCACCTTCCTCACCGCGCCTTCGTCCAAGTACTGCAAGAACCTGGTGTAGGACATCCTGCTCGAGGCGGACTCGATCGGGCTCTGGGGCTCCGCTCTTGCAGGCCCAAGAACAGAAGTTCCTAGCCCTGGACCCGTTGAAGCGGCAGCTGCGAACAGCTTCCTCCTGCCGACGATAGTGTCAGAAGGAGATTTCTGACGTGGGTTTCGGCTCGTGGAGCTGATCCGGGGATGCGGGCTCGCCTTGGGGATGCTGTCTTGGGATTTGCACAGAGGTAGGCGGGAGAGAGACAGGGACAGAGCAGGCCACATTCTCTTCTGTCGAACTTGAGATCAGCTGAGAGCAAGCTTTTCGTGTTCTTCTTCGGCACTCGAAACCTTTGAACAAGAGTCGAGTGACAATTGGGTGAGATCACATGCGATTAGCTCTGTATGTATAAATAGGTTGAGCAACGCTGGAGATGTTTCCAGCACTTAAAAATTTGGATTCTTCTTCTTCTTCAGGGCATGTTTTGTTTCCTAGTTTTCGTTTTCGTTCTCGTTCGGGAAGTGCCTGGAAGATTGACTTGGCCTCTGGAAGTTATTGAATGAAAATGTCGTTTGATTTGACCAAATTTTCGTGACTTGAGCTGTCGAGGAGTCCTGCGGAGATGAATGGGGCGAATGGGGGGACTCAAGAAGACATGGGGAGATATCTTTTTTCTCCTCACGAACTCGAGCCGTACACTTGGAAAAGCAGAAGTAGCGGATTGACACTTCTCCTTTGGATCCTCTCTATCAGGTTCAAAGCATATGCCAGATGGGCCTGTGCCACGGAATGTGCCCATATCGTGGCTTAACTTTCGTTACTCCAAATTATTGAGGACCGCAAACATTTTACCATTTTTGTGTTTGTAAGAATAATGTATTTGGACTGTCTAAACTCAATTAATCTTTATGAGTACAAGTAACCCATGCGATCCATGTCCATCTCACAGAAGACTCTACCCGCAAGCTGCGGATGTAGTACCCAAAACTACTTTGGATTGGAGAGTCGTGATTCGAATATAAAATTTTAGTTTCCTGATCAAACACTTTTGGTAAACACTCAATCATTACGTCTGTTTAATTGCAATGTATTTTTCATTTTCGAAAGAAGATGTTTAGTACACTAACAATGGAAAAATCTACTTTAGGAATTATGCTCTAATCTGTTTTTTACTTCTGTGAATTGAAAGGCGAGGAGAGGGGAACAATGCAACTGCTCCCTTTCCCCATTATCATAAACGGCTCCACACACCTGCAATGGAATGTTCATCGAAGGAGCATTGGGCTATTATTTTCATTCAAACGTTCTACACATCGGTTGATTAGCATGATATAATATGATAATAGAAGAGCGAGCAAAACATTGTTCGGTGGTTGAGCCACGCCAACAGAAAGCTCCTTCTCCACAAAGTAGAGAAAGAAACCTAATCATCCAACATGGACATAACAAATGTACAAGAATAGTACATGGATTTTAATTGCGTAAATTATTAATTTACTTACACTTTGATGTATTAGTTAACAAAACTAATTGGCCCATGAAATTGTTCTTCTGATTTTTCATTTGGTAGTCAGCTATAATGGGAAATAAATTATTTTTATCAAGTGATAAACAATCGTAAAAGAAAATTCTTAAAGGCCATGTCTGTTTTCTCGAGTAAAAAGAGTAAAATGGGTAAAATGGAGTTCTGTGATTTGAGTCACATCACATTAAACTGTAAAGGTCTATTTACCTCCGTACATTTCTTGGACAAACATAACTTTATTTTCCCCACACTCTATCCAATATTAATGCATTTAAGACTATATATTGTAACATCAAAGCAATATGATTGTAATTTGATATGGTAGTCAATAAAGCTGAATTCACCTCAGTATTCCATTTATCAGAAAATGTATCATTAATTTATCAAATTAATTATAATAAGAAAAAGTCTTAATTATACTTATATGTTGCTTTACATGAATTCTTTCAGTAATTTTGTCAATCGAAAAAGCAATATTAGTAAAACAAATAATAATTTGCAATTCGGTGTTACACTGGGTCTAGTCCCCAATGAGATGGGAGAGCTGCAGCAGGCCAAACACACTCGCGGTTGGATCAAGTGGTAAAACATAATTTAAAAGATATTTTCAACAGGAAATAGTTTTCAATTTATCTAAAATCCTAATTGTAAAGGATGATAATGTATTTTTTAAGAAATATCTGTTAGTTATACATATCGCATTGCATTGAGATTAATGCATTTGAAAAGGCTAGGGGAAAAAACCAACAAACCTCGCGCTACCTGTCAAGGCTGCAGCAATTATTATTTGGGAAAATAAGTGATTTGCATAATAAATCAAATAGGATAATTAAATTAGATATTCTATCACCGTAGAACAGAGTAAATAAACAAGTACTATATCGTCCTTTAAAAGTAATACATACGTCTGACTTTTTTTTTTTTTGGGTCTTATCATATTCTAACTTTCAACTCACTCTGCCTTCTTGCAGAGCGTGAGAGTTGAACCTGCAATACGTGTGCTCTTTAGGAAAAAAAAATAAAGAAATTAGAAACCATGCAGCACAAAGGAATTTTTTAATTTGGGTGAAAAGTGTGTCTAGTCTAGCAAAACAAAATGGAAAAAGAAAAACAAATTTTGGATGAGCACCGTTTGCCTACGTGCTAGCAAGCCGATGAAGCATTATGCTAGGAAAATGAAATATCTCGAGCCGGATGGATTTTTACTCTTGACTTTTTCATAATCTAAATTTTACTACGCATAAGTTTCGATATTAAAATTTGACAACAAAATTTAATGAAAACTTACGCGGGGTAAATTTATCACAGGTGTATGTAAAAAAAATGATTTTGGGATAAATTTGTTACAAGTGTATTAATTTGAGATTTTTCGTGATATTAACCCTAAAGATTAATACGCAAATACGTATCGCTCATACTTTTTTGAGGTTTTGAATTATTAAACCGGGCGAAAAAGCCCAATGGAGTGCTTCATATGGCGCGAATGGCTATGGATGGTCCGATCATGACAAATGCCCAACTAAAACTTCTGCGTTTGATCGTCCGGATTTCTAAATAGGATAGGACTGGATATGATAGGATAAGAAATCTTGGAATTTCTTCATTTCCTGTCCATTGTTTGGTGGACTACGGATTTAAAGTCGGATAGGATAAGTTTTTTTTTTGCTATTCACGAGTCTGGAGGAGTCGGTGAAGGAAAAAAAGTCGAGAAATGTTTTTGGTGAAAGCGCACAAGGTGTGGGGATGAAGATGACAGCCAATGGAGCGTAGGATTTATGGAAAAATAGGTATTATAAATTCTATCCGAGTCTATCCCTCCCCTCCTCGGATTTTTTTATCTAGGCTATATCCGACATTATCCTATCCTGGACCATCATCAAATACAAGATATGATAAAACATGTTCTATTCTGACTTTTATCCGGTCGACCAAACAATACAAAGTATCGACTTTTGTTTGCTCCCTCTGTTCTGACATTAGCCCAACCCCAAATGCATGCATGGTTCCCCTACCGAAACCGACCCCCCAGCACCACCTTCCCGGCAAAGATCCTCAACTGCAATTCAAATTTCGTCTCCATAAAGCACAAGCTGATCGCATTCTTGAACCTCTCTTCCTCCGCCAAGCACATCGCTCAGATCCACGCCCAGATACTGGCCTCTGGCCTCCTCGGCGACGCCTTTCTCGCCCGCGAACTCGTCCGGCTCTGCTCTCTGCCTCCCTCCACCAAATGCCTGAGCTACGCTCGGCTACTGGTCGAGCACGCGGAGATCTCGGCGCCCTCTTCGTGGAACATCCTGATCAGGGGTTTCGCGTCGAGTGATTCGTCGAGGGACGCGTTGCGGGTCTATCTTGGAATGCGGCGTGGTGGGATTAGTCCCAACGAGCACACTTTCCCTTTCGTCTTGAAGTCGTGCGCGGCTCTCGCGGTGCTGCGCCTGGGCAGGCAAGTTCATGGAGAGGTTTGTAAGTTTGGTGTGGAGAGTAACGTTTATGTTCAGAATGCTTTGATTAGCTTTTACGGATCCTGCAAGAAGATCTTGAACGCATGTAAGGTGTTTGATGGAATGTCCATGAGAACAGTCGTTTCTTGGAATGCTGTTCTGACTGCCTGCATCGAGAATTCGCGTTTGGCTGATGGGATTGGATATTTTGTGGAGATGAGGAACTGCGGATTTTTGCCGGATGAGACCACAATGGTGGTTGTGCTCTCTGCTTGTGTCGAGCTGGGGAACTTGAGCTTGGGCAAATGGGTCCATTCCCAAGTGATTGAAAGAGGCATGGTTTTGAACTGCCGGTTGGGTACTGCCCTTGTCGACATGTATGCAAAGTGTGGCGCTGTTTGGTGCGCTAGTTTCGTCTTTGACCGAATGGGAGCGAGAAATGTGTGGACTTGGAGTGCAATGATCCTGGGGCTAGCCCAACATGGCTTTGCTAATGAGGCCCTTCGGCTCTTTTCGAATATGATGGAGAGCACATCTGTACGCCCAAACTATGTGACCTTCCTTGGAGTTCTCTGTGCTTGTAGCCATGCGGGACTGGTGGATGAGGGATATAAGTACTTCCACGAAATGCAGTATGTTCATGGGATTAAACCAATGATGGTACATTATGGTGCTATGGCAGATATTCTGGGTCGTGCTGGGCGTCTCAGAGAGGCTTATTCTTTTATAACAAGAATGCCAATCGAGGCCGACTCAGTAGTATGGAGGACGTTGCTCAGTGCAAGCAGCATTCACGACGTTGAGGACAAAAGTGGGCTGGGCAGTGAAGTTCGGAAGAGGCTGCTTGAATTGGAGCCGAGAAGGGGCGGGAATTTCATTATGGTTGCAAACATGTATGCTGAGGCTGGGATGTGGGAAAAAGCGGCAAAAACGAGGAGAGACATGAAGAACAAAGGGGTAAAGAAGATAGCTGGGGAGAGTTGTGTCGAGTTAGGTGGCTCTGTTTATAAGTTCTATTCTGGGAATGATTCTCGGGATGGTTCCGAAGACACTTTTCATATGCTTGATGATCTAAGCCTGCACATGAAAATGGTCAATGAATGGTAACTTTGGTTGCCTTCTTAGCTAGCCAGTGGAAGTCATCTATAAACTCTATTTCCATTGTCCTGTTCTCTTCTAATTGATTTACTTTTAGTTATTCCTTTCGTTCTTCATGCCTTCACTAATATGAAATCAAATCTTTGGGGTCCCCCGTGATTTTTGCAAAGTTGTTTTGGGATTGTTCATAAAAATTTTCCTGGGTAATGACTGCAAACTTGAACTTCTACCCGTTTTGCAATCCAAGTACCTAAACCTTTTTTTTTTCAATCGAATACTTTAACTTTTCAAATGGTGTTCAATATTAGGTCTCCGTTAACTTGAACTTCATGTCAAATGAATTTTAAAGACACGTCAAAATTAAGTCGTGGACAGCTACATCATTTTATTTCTCAAGTCAACACATTGTATTTCTCTCTTCCTTTTCTTTCTTTCCCAGTTTTCTTCGCTTTACTTTTCCTTATTTTCTCCACTTCTTCCTTGGTAGAGCGGTTACCATCGTCCTCTCTATCCATTGCCGCCGTCACCATGGTCCATATGAATCATAGTTAGATCACACGACGAATCTGGGTCACATGACCTCTGGGCCATGGCATGACCTGCGACCCGACAAATCTGGAGGTCGAGTGACTACTCGGTGGTCCTGGCTGGTGGTTATAGGCGTTGGTGGTTGGCAGGTGGTTGGTGGTGCGGTCTTTATGACAAAACCATGGCTCCTTCCTTAAACCCAAGAACTCCAAACCTTAAGGGGAATATAGAGAACGGAGGAATTGGGAGTAGAGAGACTCAGCAAAAACAGTGTGTGGCAATGTTGCGGAAGGGAGGGAGGGAGGATAATGATTTTTTTTTAAAGTAAAATGATTTGGCAAACAAGTGGACACACAATGCGATCATACTGGATAGTCATTGAATGGCGTTATCGTACCAACATTTTGCGTCTATGAATTCAGTGGAGGGGTCACATCAAGCGCTATTCTAAAAGTAAAGGCGTTCGATTGAATAAAGAAACAGTTTAGACTTCGATCGTACGAGGGGCTTAAATAAGGAGTCGGGGTGTCATCATTTCTTGTGAAACTAATTGAAGCATGTGGAGAACCCTTTTCACACAAAGGGACACAGGCAAACTGCAACTTTAAAGTGAAATAAGCCACTGAGTAGTACTAGTGCCACAACAATACACAGCCCTTCATTCGATATGAGTAGCCAAAAGGATAAGCACAGGCGTATATAAATAGGAGTGGATGGTTCAGCAATGGCCAAAGATGCTGCAGGCTAATGAGAGTCTTCATCAACAATGAGGGGTTCATCAGTTTCGCCCACGCCTGCAGACCCACTCTAAAAGAAAGACGTAAGATACGCCACAGGGCAAGCAGCGCTCGATGAATGGCATAGAGTGACTGATTTCTCCTTGAAGAAAATCACCGAATGTACAGATGGAGTATTCATAAGTTTTTCGTTCCCACTGACTTTCTGCATTCCCTATCGTCTGTATTCTAAGTCCTCCTAACAACTTCTATTAATTAAGCTATTAAAACAGTAACATTGGCGTGCCTTGAAGATAGCAGTGCGGAATGAATTTATAAATGGCCAACAATCTGTTCAAGGGATGTGTAAGTGCCGAATACCACGACGGCAACGCCCATCAATATGATTGCGCCTATTGTGACGGTTTCACATTCTAAGGTCCTGTAAGTGCCTGTAATCTTCAAGTAGCATGCGCAAGGTAGTATGATAGATGCAGTTATACTGAGGAAAGCTCCAACCAGTGACATCAGAAACGCGAAGAAAGGGACGGCCAAGGCCACAACAACGGTGCTGATCACCAAGAGGGTACTGATCAAAAGACTGAAAGGCCTCTTGTTGTAGTAGCAAGGAAAGCACTGCTTGGTAGCGTTGACGATTGGTGTCACCATCAAAGCATATTTGCTTATAGGGTTCACCAAGGTTGTGTAAATCGCCACTCCTGAGCTCAGTTTTCCTAGAGGCAGGTTTAATGTTATTTGCGATTGTACCTTGTCTCCAAACATCAGGTACCCCATTACAGCCATTGATGCATAACCGACGGTACAGAGGATAAAGCACAATATAAGAACCTGCAACAAAAATTATAAGTGATGAGTTTCACTAAACAGCCCAAAACCTTTCGCTCAGTAGCTTCCGTTTCTCAAGAGCCGAGTTTGACAAAAAGGAAAACCGGAAACCATGCTCTTACTTACATTAGAGAACTGATGTTTCTTCCTCATAGAGGTATAAAGCGTGGGAAAAACTGGATGGGCGCAATAACAGAAACCGTATAAGCTAACGGCAGTAGGAACTCCACTCCAATTTATCAGCGTTCCGGTTTGATGAAATCCAACTCCATCGAACGCAGTCCATAGAATCGAGACAAGGATGATGCCAGAAGCTAAGACCCCACTTGCGGATATATAAGAAAGCAAACTCAGATTGTCCAACCAAACCGAGGGCAAAATTATTAGCGCGACAATCAGCACCAAGCTCTGTTTTCCGCTGATGAACCCTCCAATGTTGAATCCCATGTCCGGGAATAAGTTATGCAGATTATCTCCCTCTAGAATCAGAAATCCGGTAGCAACCAAGAATAGCTCTATGTACATGAAAACTGATACCAGGACACGTCCCTTGTTACCAAATGCGAGCTCTCCGATGTCAGGGTAAGTTCTAATGCTTGAGTGGACATCCATGCATCTCTGAATAAGCAGGCCCGAGTAAAAGGCTGCTATGGCTATAGCAAAGAGAAGTATCAAACTCAACCAACCTCCGGATGCAAGTGCATATGGTGTTGACAAAATTCCCACTCCTGTGTAATGAAGTCACAACTTTTTAGCATAAAAGAGATTCTCCATAAACTACATAGACCACATTAACATCATGAAAGTTAATTCATTAGCTGAGACACTTCGACATAGAGTTGACTTTGAAATCTTCAAATTATTTAAGGTCAAGATGCCCATTGAGATCACCAAGACTTCATCTTTCTAGGTTACTCTTTGAAATTTAAAGCATGACTGATGATTAGTTACCAGAAACTCGAAAGCTGAAGAGTGAACACCACTTACACCGTTGTTCCACACAAAAGAATGTGCGCTAAGCATCAACTTTTTTACTAGTCAACCAGCTCTACCAATATAGCGCGTACAGCAACAGTCTACAGTGTTCTAAGGTGCGGTCAATTAGAGAAGGGAAAACAATTAGAGACCTGACAAAGCGTTGAGGCCGTTGAAACAGGTTTTGAAGAAAGAAGTGTTGCCTTCACAGGGATTTTCACACTTCGAGTCTCCTTCCTCGAGTTTGCGCGCTAATCCTTGTTGCTTCTCATTATACAAGAGAGGCTCATTCAAGTATGACCCATCACTTGAATTCGCCTCCATAGTGAGAGAGAGATAGAGAGAGAGAGAGAGAGAGAGAGAGAGAGAGAGAGAGAGAGAGAGAGAGATGAAGGTGGTGTATGAATGACAATGGTGATTCCTAGGGAAGACTTGGAAACCCTTATCAAGAAACAAGAACTTGGAGATGGCCTTCAAACTGAAATACCCTTCTCAAGAAACAAGAACTTGGAGCTGCAAACACTGGTTGCTCTTTTAATAGCAATTGAATGCCCTCTTTTTCAGCACACATTTTAAAGGTGAAACATATTTTAAATTTCGTCTTTCCGTTTTTTCTTCCATTACTTGGAATTGCCAACGTTGGGGTGTGTTTTCACGTGACCTTCGTTGTTTCTTCTCTCCACCAATGAGACGTGTCCGGTTGAACTTCGTTGTTTCTTCTCTCCACCAATGAGACGTGTTCGGTTGACTGATGTGTTTTGACTTGTCCCTCTGCAGCCAGTCTGGACTATTGCCATTATCATGAGTTTTCAAGATTGATTCTTAACCTAGTAACGTTATTTTGCCAAGTATCGACAAAAAAATAAAAAATAAAACATCATTTTTGCCAAGCACGACGTAGCTCAGTTGCTTTAATGGGCAAAACATTGTTCCTACCTCATCTTGTGATAAAAAAATTTGAATCTTGATCTCCTGCCTTTCAAAGAAGAAGATGTTGCTAGCCTATTCACATTATAATTTTTGCGTCTTTAAGGGTTCTCGAATTGAAATTCGACATCTATGTACCTAAACATTTCATGCGATAAGCATCATTCAGACATTACATGCCTCATAATAAGTCTTAATCCAAGAAAAAGACATGTCGATGTGGTATTGCCTCATCAACATGAATAATGCAATATAGGAGCTGAAAGTGCACGTTTCTCTTGGTTCATGACCGTCCGTATTACCTTAACCCTATATTTACCGCAATATAATTTATTGTAAGTTTTCATTGATGAGGATGCGTAAAGGCTAGTTGTCGTTTCCCTAGATCAATCGCAATTAATAACTAATAGTAAAAATTGTCTTGGGTTTTTTCTCAAAAGATTGGGTCTCGACAATCCATTATGTGGGGTTTTTTTATTCATTATTTGATGGCCAACGTCAAATCTGAAAAGTTACTATCTCAATGATGAAAGCAATCACTACTAAAGTTACTATATTTATAAGAGAAAATTTCAAACATATTGAGACAATCACTACCATAGAATGTTATGTCGTGCTTCTTAGCACAAGATTATAGACCAATACACAAAGTCTACTAATTGGATATGAGTAAAGAAGTGTTATCTGTATTCACTTGCCAAAAGCACAAGTAGCGGTTAACACCCGCAATCTTCAAATAATCTCATCAATGAGGAGGTCTCATAGTTCAATTAAGACGCAAATCTGAATTAGGATAAGTAGCCTAAATTGGAAGTGATTTGCACTTGATAGTGCAAGGGATCAATCGTACGCCTTTCATCTAATCCACATACATACAACAAGGTCGTTTTTAAACTATACTAAGCTAACTCTTTGGGATTGCCTTCGAAATGTTTATATGTATAAAAGAACAAACCAAAGTGGAGCATGAAAGTGAAGGGTAGCTAGATGGGTATCGCTAAGAGTGTCAGAACCGAACCGAAAAACCGAACCGAGATACGGATCGAATCGAACCAAACCGAAAATTTTGTGCATTTTCGGTTCGGTTTCGATTTCTGTTTGGATCATCAAAATAAATCAATTTTTCTTTTCGGTTTGGTTTATTTCGGTTCGGTTCTGATCTTTTTGGATCGAACTGAACTAAAATAAACACTTCAGTTTAGGGCTATTTTGCCCTCTCTCTCTCCCCTTCTCTCTCCTCTCTCCTCTCTCTCTCTCTCTACTTAATAAATTTGAAACCAAAAACCGATCCAAACCAAACCGAACTAAATCAATTTTTCGATTCGGTTCAAATTTGGTTCGGTTCAAATTCAGTTCGGTTCAAAGGGGCACCCTTAATGGTTCGGTTCTGTTCAGTTCTATTTTCTTAAAAATTCGAATCGAACCGAACCATTTACACTCCTAGATATCGCTAGAAGTTTAAAGATTACGTAAAAATTGATATACTGTTCAATGGAGAGGAAGTGTCTGGAGTGGTCCTAGGTCCTCCCACGGGACCGTATGACATGAAAACGAGCATTCATGCATGAGAAGCCAAAATACATGAAAACAAGGAAACACATTGCTACAAACTCGTTGTCTATTAAATCATGAATTCTGTGTTCCCTCCACTTCACGGGGGAAAATTCGTCCACAACCCCAAACCCCGAGGTTAGATTCTGGCATCTTCATTTTGATTCGTCACCCTTTTTTTGTTGGGTGTCTCTGTGTTCCCTAGATAAATTCAAAATCACCACGTCATCGATAGGTTACTATTACAATTTTTTATTTCCATTGTCGTGCTAAGGTCCTGAAGATCGATAGGCATCTCTCTCTCTCTCTCTCTCTCAGAGTGAGTGACAAATGCAGCGTTTTGGACTGTAGCTGCGGCGCTGCGTTTGCATTTTGCGTCTCGAAATTCCAGCGAATTCCGGGTTTCAGGATTGATTTTGGTTTGTTTTCTTCTGAGGAAAATGACACCCTGTCAAGTCAGTCTTCCAGGGCCTCAGATTAATTCATTTTACTCAGTTTGTCTTGTCATCTCATCTCCTGAATATTCAGAGGAGTTAGGCCCCCATTTTTGAAGTCTCGTTCTTCATTATCAATGCAACAAATAGATATAGAAGTAAAAAATTCCATTAAGGTCCCCCAAAATATTTTTTTGACACTTATATTTTTCGTCAAGAGTCTCTCACATTTCATGGGAAGGTCACGACAAGAGTAAGTGATTTATTTTTTGTAATTTTCTTCTAAACCCACGACACTTGATACTTGTTGGCAAGTTTAGATTGACAAGCCTCTTGTCTTTCTGATGGACCTAAAACTTCTACTTCTAGGGGTAAGTATAAAGAATTATTCTCAATTTCATGATCAGATCTACGGAGTTTTTAATTTTGAAGTAGCTATTTCTTTCTGTCTTCATGAAAGATGACCTTAATTTCACATGAGCTGCTTATCAAATTTCGCGTATCGTTTCAAATCAGGTTATAAGCTCAAGTATTTAGCAAAAAAAAAAAAAAGGTTATAAGCTCAAGTTTTAGGCTCGATTTATCTTTTCTCTCATGTTAGAAGTTGCACAAAACTAATAAGAACTCTTGACAACATCAAAAGACAAGACATGTCCGAGTAGATGGTACACATGTGCGACAAAAAAACCCCACGACTCTCTCTGAATCACACAAGTGTGAGATAACCATGAAAAGATTGTGTAATAACAAATACGATCCGCAGATAAGGGCATTTTAAATCTTATGGAGCAGCTATATAAAGATTGAGGAGATCATACTGATAGGTATCAATCAGCGGCGTCATCCACTATAGTTAGGAAAAGAGAGAGAGTTTCAAGAGCAAAAAGCCAAATCGGTTCAATGGATTAAGTTCGCACTACCTAATATAAAGCCAAAGTATCTAGGCGACAAAAGTTAGAGGACTAACGTTTGTCAAAGTTGGAAACTAGGCGACTCTGTTTATAAGTTCTATTCTGGGAATGATTCTCGGGATGGTTATGAAGATACTTTTCATATGCTTGATGATCTAAGCCTGCACATGAAAATGGTCAATGAATGGTAACTCTTGTTGCCTTCTCAGCTAGCCAATGGAAGTCATCTATAAACTCTATTTTCATTGTCCTGTTCTCTTCTAATTGATGTACTTTTAGTTATTCCTTTCGTTCTTCATGCCTTCACTGATATGAAATCAAATCTTTGTGGTCCGCCGTGATTTTTGCAAAGTTGTTTTTGGATTATTCATAAAAGTTTTCCTGGGTAATGACTGCAAACTTGAACTTCTAACCCGTTTTGCAATCCAAGTACCTAAACCTTTTTTTTTTAAATCGAATACTTTAACTTTTCAAATGGTGTTCAATATTAGGTCTCCGTTAACTTGAACTTCATGTCAAATGAATTTTACAGACACGTCAAAATTATGTCGTGGACAGCTACATCATTTTATTTCTCAAGTCAACACATTGTATTTCTCTCTTCCTTTTCTTTCTTTCCCAGTTTTCTTCGCTTTACTTTTCCTTATTTTTTCCACTTCTTCTTCCTTGGTAGAGCGGTTACCATCGTCCTCTCTATCCATTGCCGCCGTCACCGTCACCATGGTCCCCATTTCAACAGCCAAAGTATATGAATCGCAGTTAGATCACACGACGAATCTGGGTCACATGACCTCTGGGCCATGGCACGACCTGCGACCCGACAGATCTGGAGGTCGAGTGACTACTCTGTGGTCCTGGCTGGTGATTATAGGCGTTGGTGGTTGGCGGGTGGTTGGTGGTGCGGTCTTTATGACAAAACCATGGCTCCTTCCTTAAACCCAAGAACTCCAAACCTTAATGGGAATATAGAGAACGGAGGAATTGGGAGTAGAGAGACTCAGCAAAAACAGTGTGTGGCATTGTTGCGGAAGGGAGGGAGGGAGGATAAATGATGTTTTTTTTAAAGTAAAATGATTTGGCAAACACGTGGACACACGATGCGATCATATTGGATAGTCATTGAATGGCGTTATCCTACCAACCTTTTCCATCTATGAATTCAATGGAGGGGTCACATCAAGCGCGATTCTAAAAGTTACGGTATTCGATTGAATAAAGAAACAGTTTAGACTTCGATCGTACGAGGGGCTTAAATAAGGAGTCGGGGTGTCATCATTTCTTGTGAAACTAATTGAAGCATGTGGAGAGCCCTTTTCACACAAAGGGACACAGGCAAACTGCAACTTTAAAGTGAAATAAGCCACTGAGTAGTACTAGTGCCACAACAATACACAGCCCTTCATTCGATATGAGTAGCCAAAAGGATAAGCACAGGCGTATATAAATAGGAGTGGATGGTTCAGCAATGGCCAAAGATGCTGCAGGCTAATGAGAGTCTTCATCAACAATGAGGGGTTCATCAGTTTCGCCCACGCCTGCAGACCCACTCTAAAAGAAAGACGTAAGATACGCCAGAGGGCAAGCAGCGCTCGATGAATGGCATATAGTGGCTGATTTCTCCTTGAAGAAAATCACCGAATGTACAGATGGAGTATTCATAAGTTTTTCGTTCCCACTGACTTTCTTCATTCCCTATCGTCTGTATTCTAAGTCCTCCTAACAACTTCTATTAATTAAGCTATTAAAACAGTAACATTGGCGTGCCTTGAAGATAGCAGTGCGGAATGAATTTATAAATGGCCAACAATCTGTTCAAGGGACGTGTAAGTGCCGAATACCACGACGGCAACGCCCATCAATATGATTGCGCCTATTGTGACGGTTTCACATCCTAAGGTCCTGTAAGTGCCTGTAATCTTCAAGTAGCATATGCATGGTAGTATGATAGATGCGGTAATACTGAGGAAAGCTCCAACCAGTGACATCAGATACGCGAAGAAAGGGACGGCCAAGGCCACAACAACGGTGCTGATCACCAAGAGGGTACCGATCAAAATATTGAAAGGCCTCTTGTTGTAGTAGCAAGGAAAGCACTGCTTGGTAGCGTTGACGATTGGTGTCACCATCAAAGCATATTTGCTTATAGGGTTCACCAAGGTTGTGTAAATCGCCACTCCTGAGCTCAGTTTTCCTAGAGGCAGGTTTAATGTTATTTGCGATTGTACCTTGTCTCCAAACATCAGGTACCCCATTACAGCCATTGATGCATAACCGACGGTACAGAGGATAAAGCACAATATAAGAACCTGCAACAAAAATTATAAGTGATGAGTTTCACTAAACAGCCCAAAACCTTTCGCTCAGTAGCTTCCGTTTCTCAAGAGCCGAGTTTGACAAAAAGGAAAACCGGAAACCATGCTCTTACTTACATTAGAGAACTGATGTTTCTTCCTCATAGAGGTATAAAGCGTGGGAAAAACTGGATGGGCGCAATAACAGAAACCGTATAAGCTAACGGCAGTAGGAACTCCACTCCAATTTATCAGCGTTCCGGTTTGATGAAATCCAACTCCATCGAACGCAGTCCATAGAATCGAGACAAGGATGATGCCAGAAGCTAAGACCCCACTTGCGGATATATAAGAAAGCAAACTCAGATTGTCCAACCAAACCGAGGGCAAAATTATTAGCGCGACAATCAGCACCAAGCTCTGTTTTCCGCTGATGAACCCTCCAATGTTGAATCCCATGTCCGGGAATAAGTTATGCAGATTATCTCCCTCTAGAATCAGAAATCCGGTAGCAACCAAGAATAGCTCTATGTACATGAAAACTGATACCAGGACACGTCCCTTGTTACCAAATGCGAGCTCTCCGATGTCAGGGTAAGTTCTAATGCTTGAGTGGACATCCATGCATCTCTGAATAAGCAGGCCCGAGTAAAAGGCTGCTATGGCTATAGCAAAGAGAAGTATCAAACTCAACCAACCTCCGGATGCAAGTGCATATGGTGTTGACAAAATTCCCACTCCTGTGTAATGAAGTCACAACTTTTTAGCATAAAAGAGATTCTCCATAAACTACATAGACCACATTAACATCATGAAAGTTAATTCATTAGCTGAGACACTTCGACATAGAGTTGACTTTGAAATCTTCAAATTATTTAAGGTCAAGATGCCCATTGAGATCACCAAGACTTCATCTTTCTAGGTTACTCTTTGAAATTTAAAGCATGACTGATGATTAGTTACCAGAAACTCGAAAGCTGAAGAGTGAACACCACTTACACCGTTGTTCCACACAAAAGAATGTGCGCTAAGCATCAACTTTTTTACTAGTCAACCAGCTCTACCAATATAGCGCGTACAGCAACAGTCTACAGTGTTCTAAGGTGCGGTCAATTAGAGAAGGGAAACCAATTAGAGACCTGACAAAGCGTTGAGGCCGTTGAAACAGGTTTTGAAGAAAGAAGTGTTGCCTTCACAGGGATTTTCACACTTCGAGTCTCCTTCCTCGAGTTTGCGCGCTAATCCTTGTTGCTTCTCATTATACAAGAGAGGCTCATTCAAGTATGACCCATCACTTGAATTCGCCTCCATAGTGAGAGAGAGAGAGAGAGAGAGAGAGAGAGAGAGAGAGAGAGAGAGAGATGAAGGTGGTGTATGAATGACAATGGTGATTCCTAGGGAAGACTTGGAAACCCTTATCAAGAAACAAGAACTTGGAGATGGCCTTCAAACTGAAATACCCTTCTCAAGAAACAAGAACTTGGAGCTGCAAACACTGGTTGCTCTTTTAATAGCAATTGAATGCCCTCTTTTTCAGCACACATTTTAAAGGTGAAACATATTTTAAATTTCGTCTTTCCGTTTTTTCTTCCATTACTTGGAATTGCCAACGTTGGGGTGTGTTTTCACGTGACCTTCGTTGTTTCTTCTCTCCACCAATGAGACGTGTCCGGTTGAACTTCGTTGTTTCTTCTCTCCACCAATGAGACGTGTTCGGTTGACTGATGTGTTTTGACTTGTCCTTCTGCAGCCAGTCTGGACTATTGCCATTATCATGAGTTTTCAAGATTGATTCTTAACCTAGTAACGTTATTTTGCCAAGTATCGACAAAAAAATAAAAAATAAAACATCATTTTTGCCAAGCACGACGTAGCTCAGTTGCTTTAATGGGAAAAACATTGTTCCTACCTCATCTTGTGATAAAAAAATTTGAATCTTGATCTCCTGCCTTTCAAAGAAGAAGATGTTGCTAGCCTATTCACATTATAATTTTTGCGTCTTTAAGGGTTCTCGAATTGAAATTCGACATCTATGTACCTAAACATTTCATGCGATAAGCATCATTCAGACATTACATGCCTCATAATAGGTCTTAATCCAAGAAAAAGACATGTCGATGTGGTATTGCCTCATCAACATGAATAATGCAATATAGGAGCTGAAAGTGCACGTTTCTCTTGGTTCATGACCGTCCGTATTACCTTAACCCTATATTTACCGCAATATAATTTATTGTAAGTTTTCATTGATGAGGATGCGTAAAGGCTAGTTGTCGTTTCCCTAGATCAATCGCAATTAATAACTAATAGTAAAAATTGTCTTGGGTTTTTTTCTTAAAAGATTGGGTCTCGACAATCCATTATGTGGGGGTTTTTTATTCATTATTTGATGGCCAACGTCAAATCTGAAAAGTTACTATCTCAATGATGAAAGCAATCACTACTAAAGTTACTATATTTATAAGAGAAAATTTCAAACATATTGAGACAATCACTACCATAGAATGTTATGTCGTGCTTCTTAGCACAAGATTATAGACCAATACACAAAGTCTACTAATTGGATATGAGTAAAGAAGTGTTATCTGTATTCACTTGCCAAAAGCACAAGTAGCGGTTAACACCCGCAATCTTCAAATAATCTCATCAATGAGGAGGTCTCATAGTTCAATTAAGACGCAAATCTGAATTAGGATAAGTAGCCTAAATTGGAAGCGATTTGCACTTGATAGTGCAAGGGATCAATCGTACGCCTTTCATCTAATCCACATACATACAACAAGGTCGTTTTTAAACTATACTAAGCTAACTCTTTGGGATTGCCTTCGAAATGTTTATATGTATAAAAGAACAAACCAAAGTGGAGCATGAAAGTGAAGGGTAGCTAGATGGGTATCGCTAAGAGTGTCAGAACCGAACCGAAAAACCGAACCGAGATACGGATCGAATCGAACCAAACCGAAAATTTTGTGCATTTTCGGTTCGGTTTCGATTTCTGTTTGGATCATCAAAATAAATCAATTTTTCTTTTCGGTTTGGTTTATTTCGGTTCGGTTCTGATCTTTTTGGATCGAACTGAACTAAAATAAACACTTCAGTTTAGGGCTATTTTGCCCTCTCTCTCTCCCCTTCTCTCTCCTCTCTCTCTCTCTCTACTTAATAAATTTGAAACCAAAAACCGATCCAAACCAAACCGAACTAAATCAATTTTTCGATTCGGTTCAAATTCGGTTCGGTTCAAAGGGGCACCCTTAATGGTTCGGTTCTGTTCAGTTCTATTTTCTTAAAAATTCGAATCGAACCGAACCATTTACACTCCTAGATATCGCTAGAAGTTTAAAGATTATGTAAAAATTGATATACTGTTCAATGGAGAGGAAGTGTCTGGAGTGGTCCTAGGTCCTCCCACGGGACCGTATGACATGAAAACGAGCATTCATGCATGAGAAGCCAAAATACATGAAAACAAGGAAACACATTGCTACGAACTCGTTGTCTATTAAATCATGAATTCTGTGTTCCCTCCACTTCACGGGGGAAAATTCGTCCGTAACCCCAAACCCCGAGGTTAGATTCTGGCATCTTCATTTTGATTCGTCACCCTTTTTTTGTTGGGTGTCTCTGTGTTCCCTAGATAAATTCAAAATCACCACGTCATCGATAGGTTACTGTTACAATTTTTTATTTCCATTGTCGTGCTAAGGTCCTGAAGATCGATAGGCATCTCTCTCTCTCTCTCTCTCTCTCAGAGTGAGTGACAAATGCAGCGTTTTGGACTGTAGCTGCGGTGCTGCGTTTGCATTTTGCGTCTCGAAATTCCAGCGAATTCCGGGTTTCAGGATTGATTTTGGTTTGTTTTCTTCTGAGGAAAATGACACCCTGTCAAGTCAGTCTTCCAGGGCCTCAGATTAATTCATTTTACTCAGTTTGTCTTGTCATCTCATCTCCTGAATATTCAGAGGAGTTAGGCCCCCATTTTTGAAGTCTCGTTCTTCATTATCAATGCAACAAATAGATATAGAAGTAAAAAATTCCATTAAGGTCCCCCAAAATATTTTTTTGACACTTATATTTTTCGTCAAGAGTCTCTCACATTTCATGGGAGGGTCACGACAAGAGTAAGTGATTTATTTTTTGTAATTTTCTTCTAAACCCACGATACTTGATACTTGATGGCAAGTTTAGATTGACAAGCCTCTTGTCTTTCTGATGGACCTAAAACTTCTACTTCTAGGGGTAAGTATAAAGAATTATTCTCAATTTCATGATCAGATCTACGGAGTTTTTAATTTTGAAGTAGATGTTTCTTTCTGTCTTCATGAAAGATGACCTTAATTTCACATGGGCTGCTTATCAAATTTCGCGTATCGTTTCAAATCAGGTTATGAGCTCAAGTTTTAGGCTTGATTTATGTTTCTCTCATGTTAGAAGTTGCACAAAACTAACAAGAACTCTTGACAACATCAAAAGACGAGGCATGTCCGAGTAGATGGTACACATGTGCGACAAAAAAACCCCACGACTCTCTCCGAATCACACAAGTGTGAGATAACCACGAAAAGATTGTGTAATAGCAAATACGATCTGCAGATAATGACATTTTAAATCATATGAAACAGTTATATTAAGATTGAGGAGATCATACTGATAGGTATCAATCAGCGGCGCCACCCACTGTAGTTAGGCAAAGAGAGAGTTTAAAGAGCAAGAAGCCAAATCGGTTCAATGAATTAAGTGGGCACTACCTAATATAAGGCCAAAGTATCTAGGCGACAAAAGTTAGTGGACTAACGTTTGTTAAAGTTGGAAACTAGGGTTTGCGGCTCCGATTCTTCATTCAAATGATTTTCTCAAAGAAAATAGATAAAGACAGGACATCAGCCAAAAGAAGGGTTAGAGAGGGATGACTTCCTTCCCCAATAGGACGTGCGTTCTGTGAGATCCTCTGAACCGGGCAACATCTATCACATCATTCTTTTGACAATTAGCAAACATAACCATGAAAAGGAGAAAATTAAAAAAAAAAAAAAAAGACCCACGGTACTCTCATTTTCTTAAATAAAAATATGAAATAAATTAATATTTTTAAATAAAGACCTGAACTAGTTACAATAGTTTCAAATAGAGGCCTCACCCCACCGGCTCACCAACCGGCCAAATTTTCCGGCCGACCAAGGACATTTTCGTCCAAAAATAATTTTAACATAAATTTTAGTTAAATTAAATTTAAAATTAAAAAAAAAGTTAAAAAAGAAAAACAGGGGGTAGGGTTGCCCGCCTGTGGCCGCCGCCTTGTTGCCGGTGGGGCGTCAGCGATGGTCAACAGAGTTGCCGGCGCCTTAACGAGGGCTAGCGAGAGTTGCCGGCCAGAGGCGAGGGCTGCTAGCCCTCGCTAGAGTCAGGAGAGGGCGGCGACCCTCTCCTAGATCTAGGCGAGGGTGGCCGGACCTTGCCTTGGTCTGGGCAAGGGTCACCGAACCTCGCCCTGGTCTGGAGGACGGCTGCCAAACCTCGTACAAGGTCAGTTTTTAATGAGAAAATGAAAAGGGAGGTTCCGAAGGAGAAAAAAATACCTTAAAAAGAATGACCGGTTTTTCTTGGCTTTCATTTGGGACATTCAAGGAAAGTTCGATGATGATGTATCGTAGAGGACGGAATCTCTTATGTTTAATGAGTTCTTTACTCTTAAGATGACGAGAATGTGTGTTTTGAAAAGAAAAAATGGCTAGAATCATACGAAAAAAAGAAATTGTTTTTCTTGATTATCTAGAACTTAATTACTTCGACTAGGAAAGAGGTGCACGAGGGGACAAGGAATTCTCATGACGGATACTGAGAACGGTCATTCTCTTGTGGATAATCTATAGTGTGCCAGGTTAGACAAAAAGATATTGAAAGTAGTACGAAATGCAATGATACGAGAAAGAGATCATGTGATTAATGCTTCCTCTCTTTTTTTTTTATTACATATATCACTGTGTGATTTTCCAAAGTGTGGGGTGTATTTCAGTAAAGTTAGAGTAGACCGGTGATGCAACTCAACTGCATCCTCTATTACTTGATTGTCAATGAGTTCATTGTTTAGAAGAGTCCATTTACCCTCTAATTCTATGTTTGATAGCTCGGATTTAAGTCCGGATATAATAACAAATTATCCTATCAGGTGTTTGGTGACGTTCTCCATATCGAATTAACCTAGATACATTTAGATAAAAATGTCGGATAAGAAATCTGGCCTAGGGGTGGGATAAACCCGGATTAGATATAAAATTTGAAAAATAACAAAAAAATTCATATTTTATCTTTTAACGGAGTGACAAAATGATGCATTGGATATTGTTTCACCGGCACCGCCTACTGAGGACCACTGCCAAAATTACCAATCATCATCACTTCCAACCACCGACGATCATCGTCACTACCGACCACGCCGGTCATCATTGCTGGCCAGCAATCATGTTCTAACGAGTGATGGTGAAAATGGGCCTAAAGATGATCGTCGTGCCAGGCCTGCATAAATCATTATCCTTTCTACCCTAGTCGCATATGTTCTTCACGTCGAGCCCAACCTTTCACGCATGACTCATGAGGCGGTTGTATATGATATGATATATTTACAATCTGGTAACACATTAGGTTGCACCAAACACATAAGATATGATACATCTACGATATGAGGGTACGTGGAGGATTTCAAAATCCCTATTTATTCTATCCTATCACATCTCAATACAAAGCCAACCAAACGTAGCCTACGTATTTAGGATCTCAATCAACCGTGAGATTTTAAAGGAGTCAGTTCAACATCAAGATAAGACACGAATCTCTCTTGGGACCCCAGCTCCCCTATTATTCAAATTCCAATCGATGGTTTAGAAAAAGAAAATCTTGACGTGTAGATGGAAAGCAGTAGAAAAATATCATCACATGGAAATGTTTTCAGAACTCTTCTTGACCTATAAGCTTAGCAATCGAAGGATTCCCCACCTAACGATAAGACAGCCAGACTCATCATCTCAAGCTTTGACTAGCACTCGGGGGATGTGCATAATTACGATAAGATCTCCATACTCCATAAAAGGAAAAAGGTTTTACATGTCAGATAATGAATAAGAAAAAACGCTTTTTTTAAAAAATTTTTTTGTAGCAAAAAGGACGCGCACAGATATGAGTGCAAAAATGAAAAAAAAAATGGACGAAAGATAAATTTCGTCTGAACGGTGTTCATTTATTAAAGGGATTCGAATAATTATAGGATTTATAAATATTGATTACACATTTGGGATTTACGTGACACTTGAGGTTTATTATGAGATTTATGTATAATATTTTTAATTATTATTATTAATCTTGTAATACACATAGGCTTTGTCTGGAATCTTGAATATAGTGTTTGCAAGGCTTATAAAACTATTCCTTGTGACTTGTCATGTGTGGAACAAGTATTACATTTGTAACCAATGGAAAATTAACAAAAACAAACTAACAATATCAGTATGTGAGATGAGAAAAGGAAAATAATTTCTTAAACTAAAATAGCTTCTCCAATTCCAAGGAGATTTATAATAAGACTTTCATCAAAGATTACCATCAATAGGGAAAAATAATAAAGGGACAAATAGAACTTTTCTCCGAGAAAAGTTTCCTTAAAAGCAAACCTAAGATATATTTTTTTAAAATTCGAAAGTATAAAGCTTAAATATTGAGTTGGAATGTTACTGTCAACGAACAAATAGCAAGCACAAAAAGTAGAATGAAAATTACGAATTTTGCTTTCACAAATAAATGATTGGTTACATTCCACTCTAAATCTAAAGTGAAACATGTATTAAATCAACAAGTAGGACAATATATCCCTATTACAGCTAGAAGGCAAGTAATAATCGACATTTAAGTTTTGAAAAACTCTACTTTAATTTCGATTAATGGAACACAAAATTATTTTAAGAAAAATAAAATATACATAATGAGTGACAAAATTAAAGATAATTCTAAACTTTGAAAACATTATTGGATATGTATCCGATTTTATTTTTTTTATCTTATGAGTGTAAACATGACATCAGTTTGTTTTATCTAATAATTGACTTTCAAAGTTCGAGCAAATTTTGTGTTGTCTATTCAATGAACTATTGAGTATATAGAACTTTTGTTTTCTGATACTTCGTTAATGACTATCTTACCGTTTGCTCTCAAATAATGCACACTAATCATTTAATTAAAGTTAATCGAGTCTAAATTATTTTCCATTGTCCAACAGTAGCACGGGCTACAGTGATAGTTTTTATGTTAATTTTATAGGTTGAAAGATGCTTTAATTGGAAAAATAGATCGAAAATCACTGCCATAAAGAAATTGTTATACAAGCAGCTTTATCCGCCCTTGATTTGATAATTAAAACTACACATTCTCTCTCTCTAATTAATGGTGTATAATTGCCTTTTGTCTAATATTGGACTAAAGGTACCAAAGCAGACATGCTTTTTTGTTTTAGGTAAGAAGCCAGTGTTTGTGTTAGGAGTGTCAACGGTCATAGGAGTGTCAACGGTCGGTATATGAACGATTTGGATCCGATCGAGTTATTTATTTTATTTTCCTTCTTTTTCTCCATGCAAAAGAGACTCTCATGTCAAAGTATTTCACTCATGCCTCGTTCAAAGCAACCGATCATCCAAAATGGCCGCCTCAAAAAGGACTTCTCATGCAAAACGCACATAAATCTACCCACCCTCCCATCAAACCACCGCCTGTTCAAACCCTTGGGGCGACCATATACCATTTGAGTTCGACGAGGCCAATGTCTGGAACAACGTTGCTGGAGTGCCCTAATTCAAAACAATCCGCAACAACAAATCAATGATGTTCAAAATTCGCGTACATCGAGAAGACCGCCGAAAAGGATTGACACTTCGTCCAACATCATTGCCAGTCGATTGGTCAAAGAATAGGCTGCGATGCTGCCACAACGTTGAGGAAGAGTTCAGAGTGACAAAGATGGCGACGAGAGATGGTAGGGTTCCGCCGCATGAGTACTTAGCAAGGAGGAGAGGGGCTTCCCTGTTAGCTCATTAAGGTATTGGAAGGACACTCAAAGGCAGAGACCTAAGGTGGGTGAGAGACGCCATTTGGCAGAGATGCTAAGTTATGGACTTTAATTTCCTTCAGCCATACAAATTACATGTTTCGGGTCTGACCGAACCCTCATAGTTACTTATTACCTAAACCGAAAGGAAACCTGGCCCCACAAAAACAAAAAAAGGCATTTCGGTTCGGGCGGTTCTCTTTTATTTCCTGCTTTAGTTTGAATTTGTTTTATAATATAGAGATATTAGTCAAGTTGGTAACAAATGTTATGTGAGGACAATTCTTTCTTTTTCTAATTTCACCAATCTCGACCCACTAAAAAATGAATAATCAATTGACAAGCCATTACTTATAGCACTTAAAGACTTCTTTATCGATTTATAGGACGGCTTTGCTATCTTTTTAATTCATG
This sequence comes from Syzygium aqueum, assembly GCA_031216185.1. Taxonomy (NCBI): domain Eukaryota; kingdom Viridiplantae; phylum Streptophyta; class Magnoliopsida; order Myrtales; family Myrtaceae; genus Syzygium; species Syzygium aqueum. The sequence goes on from CM062240.1 coordinate 531,910, forward strand.
AAATGACAATTTTTGAAGGAAAGAAAGACGGTTGTCCCTCCAAAAATCCAAATCTTATGAAGAATAATCATCGTTATTAAATTTTGTAACTGTCTTTTTCGAATTTGGGCCTGGAAAATTCGAGGAATATATGATCCAGGATTTCGGAGGATAAAAAAGAAAGAAAAAAGATTCGCTTGTTAAGTTGCGATCTGAAATCCAAATTCCTGGGGAGAGGTATGCCTCACGGGTTTTCCTCAATAGACGAGACAACATTTATAGCAACGGTTCAACTGATAAAAATGATTTTCTCGATATCCACACAATGAGAGAGAGAGAGAGAGAGAGAGAGAGAGAGAGAGAGAGAGAGAGAGAGAGAACCTGATAGAGCATTGAGTCCATTGAAGCAGGTCCTGAAGAAAGTGATGTTGCCAGCATCTTCGTCCACATTCAATGGCTGAAACTGCTGCTTATTGAGAATCAGAGGAATCCTGATGGATAAAAACTCTTGCTGATTCTCTTCATCCTCCATTCTAGACAATGCCCCGTTTTTTTTCTTCTTTTGTTTTCCTGGTGGGTGAGTACAGAGAGACTCGAGAGATCGATCGAGAGAGAGAGTCAAACAAGTGTTGCTAACATGCAACATTCAAGCTGACGATTCAAAGGCGAAATTTTAGTTACATGTGGCATTGTAATACGCAGCGTTAGTGTGTGTATTAGGTCGGAGATCTCGGGATTACTTGTCATCATCATGGAGAGAGAGAGAGAGAGAGACAGAGACAGAGAGAGAGAGAGAGAGAGAGAGAGAGAGAGAGAGAGAGAGAGAGAGAGAGAGAGTGGAGATGAGAAGTTATAACTGATGCTAAATTTTCGTAACATGTGGACTCCTGATACGCAATGTTAGTGTGTATTAAGCCGGAGATCCCAGGATTACTTGCACAAACTAATAACGAGTCATCATCACGCATAGAGTGAGATCAGAAGTTATTACGTAGACTTAGGGTGCGTTTGTTTCAAGGAAAGTGTTTTCTGGGAATCCGTTTTCCGGACTTTCACCCGTTTGGTTCGCTGAAAAATGATTAGTAAATCGAAAACACTTTCCTATCAAGGAAAATATTCATGTACAAAATTAGAAAAGTAAATTCCCTAATCTAAGAAGGTGAAAACACTTTCCGGAATTGCTTTCATTTACTTTTTTTAATATTTTAATATTTTATTTCTTCTTTTCTTTCGTTTTTTCTTTTTTTATTTTTAAAAATAAAAATATTTGAAAATTCGAAATTTTTTTTTTGCCTGAGATAAAATCATGGGATTGAAATCATTTTCCAAATGAGATCCACACACCAGAAAATGCCTTCGATAACATATCACCAAACAAAGGAAAACTAACTATTTTCCTGGAAAATGATTTTCCGGAAAACATTTTCCAAAAACGTTACATTTTCCGTGAAACAAACGCACCCTTAGGATGTGTTTGTTTGAGTGAAAGAATTTTTATTGGATTTTCATGCATTTATTTTGCTGAAAATGAACAGTCAATGAAAACCATTTACGGTGAAAGAAAATATGCATGCTTAAAGTTGGGAAAATGAATTCCCTAAACCTCAAAAGTGGAAAACATTTTCCTGGAAAATGATTTTTTGGAAAGTTTTTTCCTTTATCGTGAATTTTCTCCAAAACACACTCTTAGTTTATGTGGATCGACAAATTTATCGCCATTATAATGTGATTCTTGCTATGAGGCCTAGACAATCAATAGCTGTGATCATATGCTCTACATAAATTAAGCAGGTGTAGTATTTTTCAGAGAGAAAGAGAGAGAAGTTGGAAGCCCTGAGAATTTAGATTGCATTCCTTAAACGTCGAGATCATTCAATTCAAATGAGAATATCTTAGTCGATATCAATATCAACCAAGTTTAGTATGATGTGCTGTATTCTTGTGGATGAATTATTTCCTTATTTTCCGATAAAAACCATATATGGAAAGATGAGAAAAGAAATTCACTCCCTCACTACTCTAACGTAGAATAATGAGAAGTGCATTAATCCGTTTCAATTCAGTAAAAAAGGTGTTTATCTTCCCACTTTGCCTATCCTTTTTGTTGTTTATTGTTGTTAAACCTCCATCGTCCTTTTCAATTAGTATTGGCCACGCAAGTGAATTTCAGGGATAAAGTTACTTCTCGAGTTTTGCATCAGAGATGCACATGGCATTTTAGGAAAAAATTGTCCAAAAAGTCCTAAACCTATTATACGATAGCCAATTCAGTCTTAAACTTCTTAATTTGATCAATTTAGTTATAAATATTTTAACAATTTGCCAATGTAGTCCTCCGGTTAATTTTGACTAGAAATTACCAATCGTCCTATGTGGCACGATCGGTGTTGGCATGGATGATTTTTGCAATTTTTTTTTATAAATTTTTTGAATTTTTTTGTAACTTTTCGTTTTCGTTTTTGTTTTTATTTTGGTTTTTTTCTTCTATTTTCTTTCTTTTTTTTTCCACTATTTATCTTCTTGGAAGGGCCGATAGAGGTCGCAGGGGCCTCGGCGATGGTTGGTGACACATAGTGCCGTCAAGTACTTGCAGGTCCTTGCCTAGATTAGGGGCTTGACCCTCGCCTCACCTCGCCTCACTCGTGGCCGACGAGGGTGCCAACCATGGCCGAGGCCCCAATAGCACCCACCGGCCCTTCTAGGAAGATGAACAGTGAAACAAAACAAAAGAAAGAAAAATATTGAAAATTACAAAAATATATTAAAAAATTACAAAAAAATCCACTTCAGCGTCTGTTGTACCACATAGGATGGTTGGCAGTCACGTTAGTGATTTCCGATCAAAATTAGCCAAAAAAATTACATTGGCAAATCGTTAAAAAGTTTAAGACTAAATTGGCTAAGTTAAAAAGTCTATGACTAAATTAGCTGCTATATAATAAGTTTAGAATTTTTTGGACAATTATCTTGGAAAATATAACACTAAATTGAAAAGACAAAAAATTAGAATTTAACTCTCCTGAAAATCATGTGCTCGGAACATAGTAAAGAAAAGTTAATTGGAGTTAATGAACGTAACGAAATGTATGTTTAAGGAGATAAAATTTATTATTTTTAATAATCGAGGTGTAATGTGTACCGATCTCAAAGTTAATGGAATAAAGAAAATTTCCTGAAATTGGTACACGATTGACTTAGGAAATGTTAAGACCATCTATATAGACACATAAATACGTATATGAAAAATATTACTCTACATTAAACAAACATAATTTCAACCCTTGAACTTTCATGAAAAATTATCTGACCAAAAAAAAACTTTCATGAAAAATTGTTTGAGAGTTCAGTTCTACTACAAGAAGGATAGCAATCTGTCTATTAATACTAAACAACCGACCAAGTGGCTTTTCTAAACTTAGGTGAATCTCTAAGCCCGAGTCCAATTAATATATAGGTAACAACAAATAGTTAAAGAGTGATAAGAAAAGTAAATCCGATAAATAAAATGAAGTTTCGAAATTATGACACTTTTCTTGTCCCTCCATCTTATATCCACTAAATTAGTTGTAATCTTACATACTCAAGAGATCTCTTGTAGTCGTCCTATGTGGGAATACAAAACACACATAATAGTACTATCTACATTTAACACAATTAGTGGTGTAATTTTTTTTTCTAGTTAATCATATCATGTTCTCCATCAATTAGTATTCTTTCTCAACTGAGTGAGGTGTGTAATGTATGTCGGACATCGTCGACCCTGTTTTCGTATGAACATTTGCAAATTAAAGATTGGACTACGGAACTAGACTAACAAATAAATGGGGCATCAATGATTATGCTAGAATATGTCTTGAGTTTGGGCCAATCGGATGAAACCGACCCAATGAAAATAATGGATATTTTTCGATAAAAAAAAGAAAATAATGGATATTCGACCCCTCTTCTAGAGTTGTGAGAGGAAATGCAACGATGGCCTATTAATGGTCGTTGTGCCACTCCGTCTTGGTGTTGCTTTGACCATGCAAAGAAAGGAAGAGAGACCATGATGGTCTAGACCAAAAGAGCTAACTTTGCTCGGATGGAGAAAGGGAAAAGAGATTAATGGTGGATACTCCTGATATGGGAAAAAAAGAAAAAAGACAAACAAAGCAATGATAGTTGTCGCGACCTAAAGAAAAATCGGCATTTCAATCTTAGGCTAATGGATTACTAGATCAATTAAATTAACTAACATAGCTCGAGTTCTCCCAAACTCTATCAAATCGCAACTTAGGTCCAATTGTGAACATGCAAATAATTTCAATAGGAGTCGCCATTAATAATTTAAGTTAGGTTGATTAGAAACCTAAATAAAATAACGGGAGTACTATTTTATTCCTACGAACCAGAAATTATGAATTCGGGACTTGGTTACGCTAAATTCCTTAACGCCCTTTCGGTACCAATTTCAGGAAAAATACTCAATTTGACAATTTTGAAAAATTCTGATTTAAAGTTCAAAGGTGCAGAAATTTGTTTTTGACTTTCTTTTATTTAAATGAAAACTAACCTATATGTAATGACGTGCAAAAATTGACATACGATTAATGCAACCTAACATGCAAACTATATGTCATGCGACGACGTGACCTATTTTTAACGACGTGCATATTTTTTGTATTTTTTTATGAAATTCGGAATTAAAAATGCCATTTATCTAAGCATGCAATTTAAACTAAAGAAATTAACCTATTCTGACGCAATCTTTTTGGTATTTTTAATCAAAATTCGAAATTAAAATTCTAATAATCTAAACATACAATTCTAAACTGAAGAAATCAACATATTCTAGAGAATCTTTTTGGTATTTTTTTTATAAAAAATTCGAAATTAAAATCAAGTAAAAAAAAATAACCGCTAAATCTTTCGAATTAAGTTTTGATCTGAAGCCTGACAGATCGACCTCAAAATTCGAAATACCCGCTATGGAAATAACTCTATCTAAAGCCTGATAGATAGATTTATTTCCACGTGTGCCGTTGCGGATTAGGAAATTTTCCTAATCGATCACATCTTGAAAAAATTTAGATATCTCAAATATTTTGGATATATTCAAAGTATTTTTGAAAATTCTAAATTCTATCCAAATTTAGCAAGTAGATATCCAAGGTTTCAAAAAAAGGAAATAAATCCTAAGTGGAATATTGCCTTTTATCTAAATATGCAAAATAAGATATCAATAAGCACGACTTAGGCAACAAAATATTCAATTCAAATCGGGATAAGATAATTACCTGATTTGCGTAAATAACTTTCCAAATTTGAATCGCGCGGATCGGGATTGCGGATCGACGGGGCGTCGGGAACGGCGGCGTGGCGTCGGGACAACGGCGGTGACACGGCGAGGCATCGGGAACAGCAGCGGCGGCGTCAGGACAGCTGGTTGAGCGGAGGCGCGGTTGGACTTCGTAGTTGCTGATTGCGGCCAAAGTATAGGTTCTCAGAGATCCGGGATGTGCGGTTGGTGTCGAGTACTGATGAACAATGGTGCAGTAGCGGCACAGCGAATAAACTAGCGTCCACAAACAAGATGAATCGACGACGAAGAATCGCAAGCAATAGAACCCAAATATGAGAGAAATAACTAAAAGAAAAAGTGAATTTTTTTTCTCTTTTCTTCTCCTTGCTTCGTGAAAGTGGGTGCCCTTGCTGAGGAGATGGAAGTCTTCTTTGATTCTCAGACTTTGACTTCTCACGTGGGTCTTCTTCTTCTCTGTCTCTCCCTCTCCGAATGTGTCCCTCTCTTCACGATTTTTCCTTCTCACCTTCTCCTCTTTCGCGTGGGTCTCTCTTTTGCATGCCCATTCTTTTTTTTCTCACGTTCCACTCTCTGTATATCAATTCCTCTTTGGCTTTCTTTCTCTTCCTTGACTCTTTGTGGGCGTGTGTGTGGCCTCCTCCGACCTCTCCGAAATTCCGTTTTTCGAAAATTCTCCGAGTCTCTCTCTAAAAATCAGATCTGAAAATTCTGAGAGCTCCCGAATTATGAGACCTAAACACATATTTATAATACTAACCTAGGTCAATTAGTCGGGCTTTCTAATCCTAATGGGCTTAGGCTTGGGTTTAGGCTATAATTTTAATTAAATTTCAAGTGGGCTGAATTAATATGGACTTCTATTTATTTAAGCTTAATGGACTAATTTAAGCTCAAATTAAAACAACCGAGCCCGTTTAACTTGTAATCTTCAGCCCTTGCCTTCTGAGTGAGCCGAGTGTCGTTCGATGTCCGAGCTCAATTTAAATGATGAATTTTAAACTCGCTTGCTACCGCCGATCCAATGCGGAATGTAATTAATTTAAATGAACCTAAACTATATGCTATGCGATTTTAATATTTTTATTTAGGGGTTAAAATTTAATCCCTAATTTTCTATGCAATTAACACTAAATGATGTGTCGAAATTTAGGTGTCAACAATGATGTCTGTTCACGAAAGAATGCTTCCTCGGTCCATTGTGGCTGTTATGCAAACTAAGTAGCCCGATTAGGTAGCTATGACCCAATGCTCGAATTCCCTCCCATCTTTGTAGGTTTGCCCATCTCCCTAATTTCTTTGGAATCTTTTTATATTTGGATACCCCTTCGTCAGGCTTTTTGTTTAAGAACTCTTGAGATTAAATAATATTGACGACGTTTCGACAAAAAAAAATTCGTTCAGCCGTGCAAGTAATGTGTTTCGGGGTTATGATCCAAAACTGAACCGAACTGCTAGAAACTTGTTCTTTTGCTTACTGTTTAAAAGGAAATCAATCTGAAAAGATCCGAAATTTTCTATTGGGTTCGATTATGTGAATTTTCTTTTGTACCGCCATAATATGTTATATTTACTTTAATTTCGAGTTGTTTTTATAATAGAGAGATATTAATCAAGCTGTATCATATGTCAGGTGATGACAATTCTTTCTTTTTCTAGTTTTACATTCTCGATGAAAGTCAAAGACAAATCATCGATTGGTGAGCCATAGCTAATAATATCTAGAGACACCTTTATAGACTTTTAAGGACGGATTTGGCTGTTGCAATTCAGTGTCGCCAGAAGATTATACCAAGTAATAATCATATTATATTACAATAACGTTTCCAACTTTTTTTGAGTCATGACATGACAATTTTCATGGAAAAGAAAGACAATTGTCCATCTAAAAATCCAAATGAAAAAAAAATCATCGTTTAATTTGGTAACTATGGCTATGTTCTAGGTGGCTTTTGTTGCGAATTTTGTTTTTGTCAGAAAAGACAACTTTCATCACTATCCGAAAGATGGATTACAAAAGTTTCTGAGATCAAGACATAAAATTAACCATGGGGATGGGAAGGTTTAGAAAGTCAATTGGATGAAAGGAAACCAGTTTTGTAGACCTTGACGATTCAATTTGCGATCTAATTAATGTCTCTAGGCTCATATCTTCCATGCAGTTGGGCCGATCAAGATTTGCAAACATTCATAATGAACCGAGCAGCCCATGAGCCCCCATTCGGCCTTATACACACTTCATCACTAATATGTTATCTGAAGAGATCTCTACGCATAGATTAGTTCCCATCTCCTCTTTAGTTGGTACACCTTGTGTATGCTTAAGGCACGACAATGCCTCCCTCACGGCTAGGATTTTGGTGACAAGGGCAGAGGGACGTGGATTTGTCTTACAAAGCCGTCCATGAGAAGGCCAAGGGCATTCTTGCAAATACTCGTGACAGAACCGACCTTGAGTCGACATAATGATTTCACAAAAGAAACTTCTGCTTGAAAAAATTGGAGCAATTATATCTTATCTTTAATATTCTTGACTTGTAAACCTGACGCAAATATTGTTGAATATTCCTTTCTTGGCCTCAAAACGACAATCCTTTGTGTAAGCTCATGACCAAACCTATATTACTTTCTTTGAAAATATATTTTTGATCAATCAAAAAGTATTTATTACGAATATTTCGAAAGCCTTTGACATAGGCTACGTGAGATATCTCTAGTGATCAAAAATCAAATTCCCACACCAATGAATGGGAACAAAAACCCTTTGCAAGAGATTGTGAGAAAATCTTTCTCACTAAGAAACTCCAATTTAGCATTTTTAACAAACTCTTCTGACTAAACCAAAATCATCTTGTTCAAAACTGTCACCTAAAGGAATTTTGACAAATTGATGACATTTGCCAAAAATTAATTAACAATTGCTTGAATGTCATTTAAAGTCTTCAATGATTTCTTGAAAATTAATTCAAACTTTTCGTTTGATTTTAGGGTTCTCAAATTTCCTGTTTGATTCGCTGTATGCAATCTCGAAATTTTTACTAATTTCCCTAAATGGATGGATTCTTCATCATCCCCAGTGACACTATTACACATTTGGCATGCTTATTGCAATCCAGAGTGTTTCCTTTGGTTGAAACTTATTTATACATGGTAAGACTTCCATTTTTAGTTGAAACCCATTTCTACGTGGTAAGACTTCTTTTTTTTAGTCGAAACCCATTTCTATATGGTAAGACTTCTCCTTTAAGTCGAAATCCATTGTTACATGATGAGACTCCCTTTTGATTAAAATCCATTTTTTACATAGTGAGACCTCTTCTTTGGTCGGAATCCATTTGTACATGGTATGATTGTAAAGACCTTCTCATATACAATTAACTCCATTATCACAAGGTAGGTATCCCTTACCCTTATCCATAGTTTCCACCCAAAAAAAAAAGGCACAAGAGAGAAGAGTGAGAATGTTAATGAGATAAATGCACAACACACGATGCAAAGGCTTGAGGGAAATGTTGTGATTTTGAGGCTACTTGAAAAGGATTAATGATGCACTTCTATCCAATGGTCGGAATTGATGACCCAACCTTGGACAAGTGAAAACATAGGATTCTTGTGGCCGGGGTCATGAGAGACCGATTCCCTTATCTAGGATAGGCTTACACTTTAGGGTTCACATCAGTCTCAATAGCAAGCTTTAGAGGGCTCATGTCTCGAGGCTTAACAATAGGGTCATGTCTATTCTTTGCCCAGTGTTATATCGGGTTTATACTCGATGAGTTGTGAGTTTTTCTTTATCGCACTAAGAATAGCTTGTCTTTTAATTTCATTGGGTGTTTAGTTTCCACACCGCCTTCAATACATTGCTTGTTAATTTCTTTTCTAGACTAGGTTAGGATTAGTCTAGAACCTCAAAATTGAAAATCACAAAAACATGTTGTGATCATTAGAAATGGCATTGAGACCTTTAGGAGAAAAAATGGTAAATCAAGATTGTATGACCACTTTGGATAAACAATCACCTAGTCAGGTATCGAAAGGGCATCAATGGAAATATTAATGCAAGTAATTCTTCATTTCTAGAATCTTTGGTTGCAAGGAATCGAGATGATTCTCCCACATCTCAACTTGGTTTCAAATCAACCCCTAAAAAAAGGTTAGTGGTGACTCCTAGTAACATGTAGGCTCATAATGAACAAAAATGGGATAGTCCTAAATGCCGCCTGAGGTATGGGGCTTGGGAGCGCCCCGCCCTTGAATAGATGAGCCTTTTGAGTCGTCCCTTTGGATGAATCAATCAATGTTAGCATTCTTGGGTAAGTAATTCTAAACCCGTCTTGCGAGGGGTAGGTCACGACAGATTCATGCCACTGGACCTATACCATCAAGCCTTCATCAAAAAGTAAGATGCTGTGGATGGTAAGCTCATGATTGTTCATGGAGAATTGGGTTTCAAGATTTACCATGATATCGTGATTCCACATGTAAAACCCGAGATAAAAGAAGTATTAAGATGCTAGACATTCGAGCTAGTCTTGATGATACATGTGTCCATGGAAGCAATTGTACATTCCCCCAAGATGTCCAAGTCTGTCATCATGTCTGGAAAAGTTCTAATGAAAAATTAATATATCCCTGGTGAAGGTTTAGGGATACATGGCCAGGATGTTCGAAAACCTTTGGGAGCTTTCAAGAGATTGAATATAAGAGGCTTAGATTACCGAGGAGGTCGCGAGGCCGAGTAACTGTGGAGGCCGATTTGGAAGAGGAAAGACTAATCAGAGCTTATTCATCCTGTTATTGAGCAAAACGTTTCCTGAACCTCCCAAAATGCTGCAAGAAGAGGAGCGATCTATTGAGGATATAACCAAGATGTTCCAAGAAGATACCATATGCACCATCTTGTCATGTGAGGAAGCTATGACTTCTGCAAGTCATGATGACCCTTAAGAGTAGAGCGATTTACTTAGGGTGCGTTTGTTTGAGGGAAAATATTTTCCGGAAATCCGTTTTTTGGACTTTCATCCGTTTGGTTCGCAGAAAATGATAAATCAACTGAAAACACTTTCCGATAAAAAAAACATTCATATATAAAATTAGAAAAAGTGAATTCCCTAATTTAAAAATGTGAAAATACTTTCTGGAATTGTTCATCTTGAATTTGTTAATATTTTTTCTTTTCACTTCTTTCTTTTTTTTTTCCTTGTCTTTTCTTTTTTTTTCTTTTTCCTTCTTCCTCCCTTCAACAGTTGCCAGCCTTTCTTTTTCCAACATAAAAATAATCTAAAAAGTACAAATTTTTTCGATAATTTTCATCATCAGATGTTCCTCATCAAACAATTGAAAATATTTTTCAAGTGTTTTTAATGTTTTAACCAAACACCATAAAATGAACTCATTTTCCTGGAAAATGACTTCCTGGAAAGTATTTTTCAGAAATGGTACATTTTTCATGAAACAAACGCACTCTTAGTATAGCCATATATTTCATTTGTTCTCCCCCTATATGGGAATGATTCGTCATTTAAATTCATTTCTCAATTTGTTATATAGGTAAAACTCAATGAATCCTCAAATCTTGAGCCGTTGGTTCAAGATGGTTTATAGTGTAATACGTCCTTATTATTTCATTTTAATACAGCATAGACTTTAATAAGGATGTGTGAAAGTACCCCAAACCAAGCCTAAAATGATGCTTGGGGCTTGGACATCCACGTGCTTCCTATTTCCTAATTCTTCATGGAACAAGGAAGTCCGAGGATATGAAGACGAGTTCCTAAAACAATTTTCAAAATCCATCATTCAAAAACATTCCGAAAATAACATGCATTCCATTTATCATTAATCTATAGTAACCGTCTACATCACATCTTTGGCATCATTCTGCATACTCATGATAAAAACACATGTGATTTGGAATTGCATGAAGAGAGTTCCTCATATTCGGACAATGATAATAATTAGAAGGGTATTGAACGTGAGTGGAACCGTCATGAAGAATCCAAGCCATCCACTGTAGAACAGACGATCACCATAAATTTGAACCAAAGCGAAGACAATGGTTAAACTTTTGAAGAAATAACAAGATGTATTCGCTTGGTTTATGCTAACATACTGGGTTTGGATCCAGAAATTATGGAACACGCCTTACCAACTAATCCAAATGTGCCGCCTAAAAAACAAAAGCATAAAAAAACAAGATACACGGTTGAACTTTTGAAGAAATATCAAAATGTATTTGCCTGTCCCTATGCTAATATGTTGGGTTTGGATCCATAAATTTTGGAACATGCCTTGCCGATTGATCTAAATGTGCTAACTAAAAACAAAAGCTTAGAAGGACAAAACCGAAATTATCTAAGAAAATTGAGGAGGAATTCATGAAGTTACAAAAACTAAAGTTCATCGAGGTGTCGCATTTTTCTGATTGGATTGCGAGTATCGTCCTTGTGATGAAGAAAGATGGTTGAGTCAGAGTATGTGTGGAGTACTATTGAGATTTGAACCATGCTATTCTAAAGGATGATTTCCCATTGCCTCACATCATCGTGCTGATCGATAGTATTGGTGGTTTTGAATTATTCTCTTTCATGAATAGGTTTTTGGGATATAATCAAATTCGGATGAAAGAAGAAGATAAGAGCAAGACTTTCTTCATAACCCCATGAGGAACTATTTGTTGCAAAGTAATGGCTATTTGGAGGTCAAATAGAGAAGGATTTTTTAATGTGACCATCTCCGAGTGCTTGAGTGAAGGAGGTCAGTAACTAGGAACCAGGAGAAGTAGGGAAGGAGCAATCTCATTTCCAACTACAGGCATTTAAATTTTGCACAAATTGATGCCTGCCCATTTGGTATAGTCGTTGCTTGAATTTACGTTTAGTATACATTTTTTAGAACTATGTGATACAACTTCCTAAAGATTGATATAAGTTGATGCAGTTTTGGAGGTGTTGCGACTGCATGGTATCTGTCAAATACGTCATAAAAGTTGTAGTACTCATTTTCACAGTTGAAAATACGGCAGGAAAATTATACCAAACAGTCTTGTAGTCCAGTTAATTGGGTCACATAATTATAAAAATAGTTCCCAATCTGGTCCTCAAGTCTCGAACTCGAAGTCCACCTCTGCAGTAGAGACTGGTCCGGCCCACTTACATTCTCCATTCCCATTTATGCTTCAGACATTGCGACCTTGATCACTTGTTTCTTTCCTTTTTCTTTTTTTAAACTTCCAAGCATAATAAGCAACAAAGCAAGTTTCGCATTCTGTCACTCCACGTTTTTGCTTTCAAAGCATGTTTCTTCTTTTCTGGTTCGCCCTTTTTCTTCTTTAGCGAGGGACACTCCGGTTTGATATGTCTAGGCTTTTTGCATTTGTTACAAACAACTTCCTTTCCTTTGTTGTCATCTTTTACTTTGGAGAGTCTTTCTTCTGATAACCTCATTTGCCTTCTTCCTTTGAAGTTCTGCCCTTTTCTGATCAAGCTTTTGAATCTTCGAGTCAGGAGTGCCATGTCTTCATGATTATCATCCTCAAATGTCGTTGGTTCACCTGCATCATTGTAGTCAGCCTTAAAGCAATAATTTTCTTACCTTTGCTGCTAGTTTCTTTGTTCAAATGCTCAGCTTGATAGGATATCAAGGTTCCAATCAGTTCGTCCATATAAATGGGTTGGATTCTCATTGTTTCTAGAACTGATGTCTTCACATGACTCCACTCTTTTGGTAGTGCCCTTAGGAGTTTGTTTACTTTCCAGCATCGGTGAAGATCTTTTCTTGGTTGGCGAGACTATTCGTGATTTCTCTAAATCTCATGAACATCAGAGTGATGGTCTCATCAGATCTTGAACATCTCTTAATTTCCGAGAAAGATGTTCATCTTGATTTCTCGTACCTGATCTGTTCCTTCAAATGTGAATTGAAGTCTATCCCAGATTTCTTTAGCTATAACACAAGAAGAAATCCCATTAAATTCATAGGAGTGTTTGTGATTCCTCTTGTTGAGCTGCGGCGGCTACAGTAGCAACTGCTGTTGGTTGCGTGTTTTCACCTTCATGCAGAGCAGGAGCTCTTGTTGGTACAACGGGTCCATTGATGATGACTTTCCACATGGGTAGATCAGTCGCTTAATGTAGGCTTCCATGTGTTATTTCCGATATCCATAGTTGGTTCCATTGAAGTATGGAGGCTTGTTAAGAGCATAAGAATCAGGAACAAGAAAACTGCCAAAGTTAGACACTCACGCAGATTTTTATGCTTAGAAGTAAAACACTTCAGATAACAAAGAACGAGATAGTAAGCCACGAGTATCTAATATCAATTGTCGAGGCTAACAATACGACCCAGAAAGGGGTTGAATAGGTTGAATGAGGATACTAAAAACCTTCTGCGAAATATAACACAACAATCGGTAAGGGATATGGGATGTTAAGCAGCAAGGAGATTTGTTATAGGTCTCTTCAGTACCACAACACCAAAAATCAGACATGGATCAGCGATATAAAGCAGAAATTCAAATGAATATAAAAAAATAGTGAAAGTAAGGCTCGGTGAAGAAGGAGAATGGTGATCTTCTACTGCCATAGCTGGACTCGCTAAAGAGAATGTACTGCTTGTAGATGAAGAATTAACTCGTCGCTAGAATTGCTGACCAGAGGAACGTATCAGGGTGGCTTGAGACGACTGAAACTTGCCGGAGATGATTGAGTTAAAAACGCATTCAGAAATCACATGTTGCAGTTTAAGGTGTGATTCCTGGAATTTCAACAAATATACTGAGAAATCAAAGAAAATTTCGGACTAATTCCAAAAAAAAAACCAGAGAAGGATAATGAACTTCGCTTCGATTTTGCTACTAGATTTGCAGGAACCGAAGAGCACCGAGTGGAACGAGGAAGAATCCACTAAAACTTTGAAAGAACTTGTAGTAATCGTGAAGATGAGCTCGATTTCATTCACGGATTCTTTATTCAACCGATCAAGGCAGAAAAACGAGAGAGACTGATTCTTTAAACGTATACCTCACCATCATCAATGGTAACTCGTCATCAGCAGTCAAAACTCATCATCAGCACATGCAGATTGTAAGCGAGTTAGTTGACGATCTTCAATAATGATACCAATGAGATGAACGAGATAGCAGGATCAATTTCCTTCCACCTTAATTAGTAACTAAAGACCTCCAAGAACACTCGCTTGACTCTAGTACTTCTAAGTTACCATGAGATAATTCTACTCATATTGACACTTGTTCTCCTAGTTTCTCATCTTTGCTGATATAAAAGGAAGGAACATTGTCATCTACAAAACTAATTCACCGTCTGCACTTATCATAGTAGATATAAGTATAAAGATAGTTTTGGAATCATCAAAATTCCATAGGGATGTTTTCCAAACGGAGAGTAGAATTTGATCATTTATGAATAAAATTATCGATAGCTTGAAGGTAATAGATAACTCTCTTGTGAAGTTATCGACAAAACAATGTGTGAAGTTATTGACTAGAGCTTTATAGTTCCTTGACAAAGTTATCGATGTCAAAATTACTTGTCATTTACTTTCCTATTCAAAATCAACAAAGGACCCTTCATATCATTTGTTGATTCACACATCAATCCATATATATAGAAAAGGTATTTCATCGTCAATTTAATTCTAGTGAAACATCTTTTTGGATAATATTGAAAGGTATTTCATTGACACTTTTAGTTGAAACAATGGTCTCGTAATTTTATTGTAGTATTCGTTGTATATTGAAGTAAGTTGTGGGATATTGTTTAAAAAAATTAAGAATTAGTTTTCTTTCTATACGAGCTAGTATGTAGTCGTTATTTTCATGTTTAGATGGCTTTTTTACATTATAAAAGTGGAAAAAGGATACAAAAAGGATAATAGAAAAGAATAAGTAAATGGGGGTTGCATTTAGGTGATAATTGCATCTTAAGAAGTTTTTCTGAAATAAATTGTATTTAAATCACTCTTGTTATTAAAATATAAAATAAATAGATAATAAATATATAAAAAGGACAAAAAACCTGTACCTCTTTAAGGAGTAGATTTCATGTTTAGAGCTATTTTTGGTTAGAGAAATGATTAAGCGACAATCCTTTCTGTAAGATTAACATGTTATGGACCACAAAAAAAATAAATAAAAATAATTATAAATTATTATGAGGTCTACTCCTTTAAGAATTTGTGACTCACAACATGTTGTTAATCTCACAATGGCCTAAAGGCTATTATATTAGCAAAACTCTTTGATTAATCCCGTCTCATCATGACCTAATGTATAGGTCGATCACTTAAATTGGGGGTTTCCATGTTTACTTGGCCTTGCTGCTTTATAAAAGTGGAAAAAGGATAAAAATGGGATAGTAGAAAAGGATAAGTATATGGGCATTGCATTTAGGTGATAATGGCATCCTAGGAACTTTTTCCAAAATTAATTGCATTTAGTTTCACGTTTGTTCACTTTTTTGGTTCAAGGGTTGCATTTCTCTTATAGTAACTTTAAGTTGCATTTAAATCACTCTTGTTATTTAAAAAATAACTAAATAAATATATAAAAGGACAAAGGGTAAAAACTACAAAAAACCCTAAACTATATATGTCTACTGTGATATATTTACCTTGAACTTTTTTTTTGACATCAAAAACCCACAATTTATACCTATGTGACACATTTACCCCAAACTTGTACATCTCGACACATTTATGCTAAACTTTTTTTTGGTGACACCAAAAATTACAAATTTATATCCATGTGACACATTTACCCCAAAAGTCTAGTGTCGTAGAAAAAGTTTGGGATAAATATGTCACACGAGTATAAGTATGAGGTTTTTGATGTCACAGAAAAAATTTTGAGGTAAGTGTGTCTCATAAGTACAAGTTTGAGGTTTTTGGTGTCACAAAAAATAATTTAGGGTAAGTATGTTACGGTAGCAAAGTTTGGAGTTTTTTTTTATCACCTTTTCCCCTATGACAAAAAACCGGTATCTCATTTGGGAGTAGATTTCATGTTTAGATCTATTTTTGGTTAATCCCGTCTCATCATGACCTAGGCTCTGTTTGGCAACTTGCCAAATAGTGTCTGATTCTGTTCTTTTGTTCCCAGAATCAGTTTGGGAGCAGAAATCTGTTTGTTAAAAAAATTGTGCCTGGGCACAATTTTGCCAAAAATTGATCCCAGAATCAATTTTGGAACAGAATCGAAAATAAAAAAAAAGTAGCTTCTTGATTCTAGGAACAAAAATGAGAATCAATTTTTTTTTTCTTTTTCTTAGTTTTTAATATAGCTTCTAATGTTCGGCGTGAGAGCTACTCTCGTCGTACTTGGCAAGATTAAAATATTTTAATAAAAAAATATTATTAATAAAAAAATTTTATCGGCCATGGAAAAAAATAAAAAAATATTATTAATAAAAAAAATTTACCGGCCATGGCCAGCGACCAGGCCATGGCAAAAAAATAAAAAAATATATATTATTAATAAAAAAAAATTTTATCGGCCATGGCCAACGACCAGGCCATGGCGAAAAAAATAAAAAATATATTTTCAATAAAAATATTTTTATTTAAAATATTTTAATACAAAATTTATTTATAAAAAAATATTTTACCAGCCATGGCCAGCGACCAAGCCATGGCAAAAAAATAATTTCAATAAAAATATTTTTTATTTAAAATATTTTAATAAAAAAATTATTTATAAAAAAAATATTTTATCAGCCATGGCCAGTGACCAGGCCATGGCAACAAAAAATAAAAAAAATAATTTCAATAAAAATATTTTTTAGTAAAATATTTTTAAAAAAATTATTAATAAAAAAAATTTTATAAGAAAATTTTTACTGGCCATGACCAAAAAATAAAAAAAATTATTTTAAATAAAATTATTATTAATTAAAAAATATTTTACCGGTCATGGCCAAGAAGAAGGAGAAAAAAAAGAAAAGAAAGAAATATTAAAATATTTAAAATGTTATTAAAATATCGTTAATAAAAAGAAATTTTATTCCGTTACCAAACACATTTCTATTCCCGGGCACAGAATTTTGGACCGTTACCAAACGCCTTTAAATGTTCAGAATCAGTTCCTAGGCACAGAATAAAAAAGAATCATTTCTGACCAGAATCTGTTCCCGGACACAGAATGGTTGCCATGCGCAGCCCTAATGTCTGCATCCATCATTTACATTGGGAATTTCCATTGCTTAGCTTTAGATTAATTACACGCTTAATATTCCTTCGTAGCTCCTTGGGGATCCTTTCCTGTGGCTTTACAACAAGGCCATATATATATTTTGTCCGACTCGCATTAGGTTTACTTTCTCGCAGTTTACTTTCACTGTCTTTATTATCGTGCTTTGTCTAGATTTGTTGTGATTGATGTTGGTTGTGTAACTATATACGCCTAGTCACTTAGATTCACATCTAGGGAATTAAAACTGGAAAGACCGCTTGATTCACGTTTCAAGAACAAAAATGAGTTTAGCTACTGAATGGGCATTTTTGTTTACAGTAATTAGATAATTAGTATAACCAAGTTCCCGGACCCAAATATGTGGTTCGTGCAAGTAAAGCCACCTCCTATGCTTTACTTGGCTCTTAATCGGCCTCTAAAAGGTATGCGAATATGCATAAAGTAAAAACAATTTCCATGATCAATCAAAGAACCAAGTTGCGATCGAAAGGTTTGGGAGAATCTATGCCAAGCACAAGCGATGCTTCGCGCTCGCACCCACTTGGCAATCCATCATAACTCCTCGAGGTCCGCCTCAAGAGAGTTGCGACATTCTCCCAAATAAAGGTTGAAAACCTTATCTACTTTATGGTTGCGATAGAAAATCTCATAGTTCAAAAAAAAAAATTGAAAGCAATATCTTTGAATACCTCCATATGAATTTCCTATGATTGACATGGTTGGTTTAGACATTGGAAATTTCTGGTTCAAGAATTAGAGACAACCGTCGAATCCCACGAATTGCGTGTAGACTATTCTGAGCTAGGCCTGTGCCTAACTGGTTGGTGAGTTTATATAGTGTTCTAAGTGCCTCCATGCCCGTGCTCTTGCATTAGTAAAAAGAAAACAGAATACCTTAGCTGAGATGACGAGGTAATTCCTAGAGCCTCAATAGAGAAAAAGAAAAAAAAAGAAGGGAAAAGAAAGTCCTAATAGCCCAATGACAATATTCCCTATCGCAAGTTCGTGAACCGCAACCTCCAAAAGGGTCTCTCTAAGCCCCAACCTTTTTATTCTCTCGTCCCTCCTCGACCCCGCAATCCTTGGACCGATCAACATATTGTCCATAGCAAAACTTTCGCGCCCTCTGAAGCGTTTGGTGGATGGGGGACCTTCTCCTGTCCTCACCACGATCAGGTCCCCAATATTTTTCATAAAAATTCCATTTTTCATGACCGAATTTCACTACAACCTGCACAACATGTGCCTATTAAAGCCATACAGCAAAAGCTGATAGACTGTAGAGAACAACAGTTCGTACTTGGAAGAGTTTCGGGTTCTGTTCTGCATGTCCGAAGATATCTATATAATAGTGTCCCAAAACGAAAAGAGAAGAAAAGAATGTTGGTATGATAGTGAAGTCTGCACAAGCCTTTCGCGTCTTAAAATATCAAAGGATGGTATGGTCTTCGCAATTGCAAAGGCGAAGGTGTACCTGCCAAACCCGAAAATGATTAATGTGCTCCCATGTTCTTTTTCTAGAACTTAGTAACTTTTTCCTTAACACGCACTCGGACCGTAACAAACATACACCAAACTCCTGTATTTAAAAACTCATCGTATATGCAAAGGACTTGACAAAGTCTTTGTTTTGTCTATTCTAGAGGTAGTTACTCGATCAGGTTGACTGTACTAACTATTGATACGAGACATGGACTACTTTGCAGATGCATTTGTTTCACTAAAACTTCATGGAAATTATGGTTAGTTTTTATTTGTTTGGTGATTTAAGGAAAGTGATCTCATTCTTATCAAAATGGGAAGTCATGTTAAAATATATCTCAAGTTTAAGTCTATAGTATATAATCAGATCCGAATAAAGATTGCGAAAAAATACAGAAATTGTTTCTGTGTTGAAGTGACTTTCAATAATGGATAATTAATCTTGCACCTTGTGTTTGAATACAAGTTCGTTGAAGCACACAACAATTTCCGCACATAAATTGAAGTCTTTGTTCTCTAACAGGAAAGTCCAACATGAACTTTGATTTTGGACTTTGACTCGGTCAACATGTCAGAGAAAGAATTTGAAGAAATAAAAGATACGGCTCCTGCAGAACTCGGTTTGGGTTATTTGTGATTTATATCTTTATATATTCTTAGATTTTATTTGGCAAAGCCGCCGGGGTGTGCCGTCAGTGCTCCAAAGGAAGCGCCGTTTCGACGAGTGCTTCGACGAGTGCTTGGCAGAGGATTTCTTCGTAGAATTACACCAATAATCTTAGTATTGAAGGTGTTTGAATCTTTATGAGACTGAGAGATTATTTCGTGAGGAATTATGGAGCTAAACACTGCATGAGTTATTGAATGTAATTAGGAGGTGAGAAACACTGACCGAGAATAGTTGAACGATTCGAGTTTTTGATTGGTTTATCAATATTGGTTACTTTTACACAAGTAAATGATGCTTTATAAGTTCAACGAACAGTGGCACGTCCACACAACTCTATCAAAGAAGTATCTCAAAAGATTCGGAGATAAAGAGAGGAAGAGGCTACAAGAAAGGAGGCGCTCGTAAGTCATCATAAATAGCCAAGAACTCTCTCCCTTTTCGCCCAAAAGCCTCTTCTTAAACTTGTCTGGCCATTCCTCGGACAAAAGAATGGCGACGCAAGATCCTGAGCTCAACGTCTCCAACAAAGAGCCGCTCGCGGTTCGAAACCTGAGGTCGGCACTTGAACGAAGTGTTCTTCCCTTAAAGAGATTGTACGGGAAACACTACCCTCCTGGTTTCCACAGAAAGGTGAAGTTTCCATCTTCTTCCTCCTCCACCTCCTCCTCCGCTGCTTCTTTGGTGTGGTTTTCCCGTTTCGTCCGAATTTGTGGCCACTCGTTGCCCAAAAAGCTACATGCGTTTGCTTGTGTAGTTAGGGATAACACTTCGCGCATGATTAAACTTGCGAAGGACGCGTATGTACTGCAGGTGGTGGCCGAGATAATAGCGACGTATCTGCTGGTGTTCGTGACGTGTGGGTCGGCGGCGCTGAGCATGAGCGACGAGCGCAGGGTGTCGAGGCTGGGGGCGTCAGTGGCGGGAGGGCTGGTGGTGACCGTCATGAACTATGCGGTGGGCCACGTCTCCGGGCCGTCACCCTCGCTTTCGCCGCCGTCCGACACTTCCCATGGAACCAGGTAAGAAAAAGCTGCGAAAAGGAGAACACTTCAGCAAAAGTCGATCCTCCTGTAATCCCTATGCCATGCATTTTTCTCATCGTCCTCGTCGTCACACTCAACTTTTGCCTAATTCAATGAACACGATCGCTACAGCTTTTCCTGTGTTTTGGACGCATTTCAAACTCGTGGATTCATGCCATGCGGCTCTTTCGAGCTTTTGGCATCAAGTCCTTAAGAGGAATATTTAGTTAAGCAGTGACTATTTGCAAATGCACTTTGCGTAGGTATAAATTTGCATCACAAGCTTTCTACTTGGGAGGGAGTGCGACAAATGTTCCTATTTAGAGAATTGACTTCACCGTTATCTTTGGGATCCATAATTTTAAAACTAGACGCTGTTCCAATTGAAGCGGTTATGAAATAGGAATCAAGTGTAATAGAATTAATTGCGTCTGAAATTGAAAAAATATTATGTTATGAATATTGTTATATATCTTTTTCTTTTATGTGTTGAGTTATTTTTTGCAAATAAGATAGATGTAATTTTCGGATACGGAAGAACATGAAAGGCAGCACAACTTTAAGGAAACACACCGAGTACAGCATAGGGGATCTAGGTTCGGACATAGGGACTCGCATTTGGGCTATTATTAGAGAACCAGGTCTGGCACCTGGGTCCTTGGTCTGGGCCATGGGGACCCGAGATCTGGTATCGGGATCGTTGCTCTAGGCCGTCGAAATCTAAGTTCGGGCGCCATGGACCCGGGTCGTCACTTGCTCTTCAATCAAAACAGCAAGTACGATCCTGCAAATTCTAATGTTGGATTTGGACCCGGGTCATCACTTGGCCTTCCACTTCAACATAGCCCGAGTTAAAGTTGGAAAAGTATTCCAACCCAAAAGAAAATGATGGAAAGGCATGGACTTAGACGCCCATGTGTCGGTTTTGCCCGATGCTGATGTATGGATTGAATGCAGGTGTATTTCCTGTCACTTTGGAACGAATCGGGATAATTTTTTTTTTTTTGATAACTCAGGAAACCCTCGCACGGTCGACAGCCGGGGAGTAAACCCTGGGGGCGATACGTGCTAGCCACCACACACGTGCCACCGGTTAAGTCACCCTGCGGCGCCCGGGATTCGAACACTCAACCTTTTACGAGAGGAAGAGTGCATGTTCCAGCAGCGCCACCCAGGCGGGTGGTAATCGGGATAATTGATAGAAGGGGAAATTAATATTTGTGGCATGGAAAATGATGCGGTGTGCGACACAAATTATTGTAGGAGACGACACGAATGATGTCACCTGTGGTGGTGTGGGAGCCCCCCGCCCCCCAATGGCTCGACTCTGACCAACCAAAAAAGCTATGAGTGGCCTCATGGGTTGGGCCCATTCTTCTTGATTGAGGAAGGAGTTAGCATTGTCAATCCATCTGATGACATCGAGCACTACTTTGGGCTTTCTCCTCCATATCTCTATTGCAAGAAAAATTATCTAAAAAGTTCTAAACTTAATGCAATTATCTCAATTCAGTTTCTAACATTTTTTCATTACCAATTCAGTCCTAAAGGTTTTGCATTTATACCAGTTCAGTCTATTCGGCCACTTTTGGCCCATTACAAATCTAGTTTTAATTTCAAGTAATAAAAATAAACTAATTTATCAACTAACTGGTTTGGCACTTTCATGTGTATTGCAGGTCCCATTTTATGTTGCCGCTCAACTAATAGGAGCAGTCTCCGTTGCATTCACGTTGCGCGTGCTCCTGGATCCTATCAAACATGTTGGTACCACTTCGCCTTCGGGGTTGGACGCCCGAGCCTTGACCATGGAGATTGTGGTTACGTTTTCCATGATTTCGTCACTTCGGCTGTGGCCACCGACACCAAAGCTGTTAGTATCACGACAATGCTTTATTTGCAGCTAAAATTGAAACTGTAGCTCTTTTCTTATCAATCCATTTCCTTTGCAGATTGGAGAGCTCGCAGGTATAGCAGTTGGCTCCGCCGTATGCATAACATCTATATTGGCTGGGTAAGAAACAATATCACTGTCTGTACTGTAAAGTCGAATCTATTAATCGCATTTGTGAAGCAAACAACAGATGCAAGATAGGTATTTCTAGGTAAAACCAGAACAAAGAATAATAAGTCTTGAATGGGCAATCTCTACAATAAGTACTGTGTTCTGGCAGGTTGAATCTTATAATATGACATGCTGTCCCATAACAAGAGACTGAATTGAACACCGGAAGATTGGGGAACCTTAGCTACTTGACCATTGTTATAGGTGCTAAAAAGCTATACCAAAGATCGAAGGGACTCAATAACAGCAATTTGGTCCGCAAAAAAATAATTGGCTGACCGTTGTATATAAATTAGTCATGACGATAGCTGAAGTTTAGCTCACATCGTAATCCCCCACTACTTGCCTCTAATACTAATTGAATTCTGCCCATTTTGTGCTTTCTCTCTAATACGGAAATGATCCAACTACACTGGAAAAACATGCTCCAAAAGATTCGAACAAAAGAATATGTTGCTAAGCTGTGATATGCAGACCGATATCAGGTGGATCTATGAACACAGCAAGGACCATAGGACCAGCACTTGCCAGTCAATACTTCGAGGGACTATGGGTGTATGTGGTTGGGCCGGTGACAGGGACGCCTCTAGGGGCTTGGTCTTACAATCTTATTCGGGTCTCGGATAAGCCGGTACATGCGATTGCACCATCATTTTCATTCAAACTTCGAAGAACGAGGAGCTGCGATGGCCAGGCGAACAATGAGCCCTCTTGATGCTCTGTTAAAAAAGGGAGAGGTTTGCATTGGTTTTTAGGAAAGCCAGTGTAATATATCTGCTTGATCCTTAGTATGGCTCTGTATTTCTCGTGGTGACATATATATACAGCAATGCCAACGGATGCACTAGTGTTCTGACATCCAAAGTGCTGGCACATCTGCATTTTTCTCTCTTTATGTTAATATGGAATGCAATGTTCAAGTTTGCTTAGTTAAGCGAAAGTCCATTTTTTGATCTCTTAACTTTTGCATTTTTTCCCTATTAAGTTCTCAAACTATGTGTCTAATCGAGTTCTTCAGTGCGCCTAACTTTTCTAATCGAGTCCCTCCTGCTCCAAATGCGATTAATTGAAGTTGCATGTCCATTTTATACAAGGTATTCTGAATATTTCCAAGCTTTCACTCCGGTACAAATGACATGTCATGCTTATATGGAATGGGGATATTTCTGCTGCTTTGACGACAAAAATCGCTCTTCAAATACATCAGTGTAGTTCAATTTGTTCAAGCTATATGGAACAGGGTGACGATAATGACTCTCGGGTGGCTGCCCTGTGTAGAGAACTAGGAAGCCTCTTGTCGGAAGATGACCTTGTGCTGATAAAAGGTGAAATCCCTGCAGAAATAAAACAAGAATGTGCTTTAACTTTGTATGGGAAATTGTACTCGAAACCAAATGTCAATTTCCAAGCCTTCCTCACCACAATGAAGAGATCTTGGAAAACTGAGCAGTTTGCATGTGAGCTTCTTGAACCGGGTCTATTCTCCTTTACTTTTACCTCCCTGGAGGTAAAACAGAGAGTTTTGGACTTGGGGCCGTGGTCCTTTTCCAGTAATTTGCTCGTCCTCCAACAAGGTCAACCGGATACTCCCGGCCATTGCTATGAATTTACGCATTGCGCCTTTTGGGTTCATCTATCGGGTATCCCCAGAGGGAGGTTGACTGAAGAAGTGGTGCGGGAAGTGGCCAGGAAAATTGGCAAAGTGGTAGAAGTGAAACTCGACTCAAGAGGAGGAGGCCCTAAGAAAATTTGCAAAGCAAGAATTATGTTGAATCTAGCCAATCCCTTAAAGACAGGTACCTTGGTAGAATTGGAACATAAGAAAAATTTGGGTGGACTTTAGATACGAGCGTCTCCCCCATTTCTGTTACTCGTGTGGGAGGATAGGGCACTATGCATCCTACTGTAAGGAAGTTCCCTTTGAAGAATCAAACCTTAACGGCAACAGCAGGAGCAAATATGGACATTGGTTGAGAGCAGAGGTGCGCGAACCTAGCCCTTTCTGGAAGATTTTCTATGACAAGAGCATACCAGATCCAGAAGAAGATGAGGTTATTCCTGAAACTCAGCAGGAGCTGATCCCCAGGGAGCTGGCCCGCGGATTTCCAAAAGGCAAGAATGCAATTGGACTGATTGAAGACAGACCTAGGGAGAAGAGTTCAGCTGTGCGACACAATCTAGCTGAACAACAAGTAGTTAATCTGGCTGAGGGCACAAACCGGGATTCCCAGAATATCAGGATAGGGTCAACAACAACGGGGGGCACCTCCAAGTCTCATAGTAAGGTGAAGATAGGTTCAAAGTCCTTTAAGAAAGTGGCAGCTTCACGAAAAGCGAAGAAGCTCAGCCCACTAGGAATTGGTCAGACCGTCATCCCTCCCCTAAACGAGGCGACTCTCCTAGATGCCCCAATTAAGGTGGTCGAAGGTTCAGATGCATGGGCTTTGGTGGCTAGCCCTAATAAGCCACCGGGGAGGTTATGAAGATTGTGAGCTGGAACTGTCAGGGGCTGGGCAACCCCCTGACAGTCCAGCATCTCAGAGCCTTAGTGGCTCAAGAAAGGCCTACATTAGTTTTCCTGATGGAAACTAAAAACAAGAGCATGGTGGTAGAAAGAGTGCAGAAGAAAATAAACTTCAAAAATATAAAGGTTATTGATCCTATAGGAGTTGCAGGGGGTCTGGCTCTGATGTGGCATGAAGAGGTGGCAATGATAGTGGAAGATTCCTCCGGAGAAGTTATCAATCTAATATGCAGTGATCCAGAAAGTGGACAGCCCATGCGTATTACCTTTTTGTACGCCCCAACATGTTTCCAAGACAGGCTCAAGCTTTGGAATTATCTACAGGAGATAAGCGTCACTAATCACCTCCCTTGGTTGTGTGTAGGGGACTTTAATGAGATATTATATCATTGGGAAAAATCTGGAGGCAATGCAGCGGAGAACTTCAGGCTGGTAGCATTTCAAGACTGCTTAAATAAATGCTCTCTCATGGATATGGAAAGCAAGGGTTGTGCATTTACCTGGGCCAATAATAGGGAAGGCAAAGCATTGGTGAAGGAAAGGCTCGATAGGGCCCTTTGCAACATAAACTGGAGAGTGTGCTTTCCAAACGCCGAAGCCTTTGCGTTGCCGGCCATTGGGTCCGACCATAGTCCCATTCTATTGTCCTTTCATCCAAACAGGATCAAAAGGAAAAGAGAATTCAAATTCGAGGCGTTTTGGCTCACAGATTCACAGCGTAAGGAGTTGGTGCAACAAGTATGGGGAGCAATGGAAAATAGTCCACTAACGTTCACTAGTAAAGTGGATAAGACCACGGCTGCATTGCAAGATTGGAGCAAGCACAAATACCCCAATGCCCACAATCGGATCATGACTCTCAAAAAAAGACTCACAACCCTCACAAATTCAGTAAATGGAGGCAAAGACAGAATAGAAATCCAGCAAATTAAAGGACAAATTCAGAAGTTATGGAAACAGGAAGAGCAATATTGGAGTATGAGATCTCGTATCAACTGGATCAAGTGGGGAGACAGAAATACGAAATACTTCCATGCGGTTACGGTCCAAAGAAGACAAAGGAATAAAATCTCAATGCTGAAAATTGATGACGCCTGGTGCAGAGACCCCAATACTATTAACCAGCACATTGTAAGTTACTACGACTCCTTGTTTAAGACAGTAGGCACCAGGAATTTCAATCCAACTCTAGACCAATGCTCCTTTCCTAGTCAAGCTGAGATGAATGAGGCTTTGATGGCTCCGGTCACCTTAGAAGAGGTAAAAACGGCTACATTTCAGCAAGGAGCTACAAAGGCCCCGGGTCCGGACGGGTTGAATGGCCTTTTCTATCAGCAACATTGGGAGGTGTTACAGCATGACTTACACAATCTGGTCAGTTCTTTCTTCCAATCAGGCCACCTTGACCCAGTGTTAAATAAAACACACATTGTCATTATCCCAAAAGTGAAAGCCCCAGAAAACATCACACAGTTCAGACCTATCAGCCTATGTAACTTCAGCTACAAGATAATTTCTAAGGTGATGGCCAACCGTCTTAAACCCTGGCTCCCTAACCTCATAGCTCCAGAACAAAGTGCCTTTGTGAGCGGGAGACAAATTCAATATAACATTTTTATTGTCCAGGAGATCCTTCACCAGTTAAGGATTCGGGAGAGGAAAAAGAAGTTCCAGGCGATCTTAAAATTAGATATGCAAAAAGCTTATGACAGAGTTGAGTGGGACTTCCTATGTGCAAGCATGTTGAAAGTGGGGTTCTGCGAAAAATGGGTTGTTCGTGAAATTCTGCACGTGTCAACACAGGTGTTGAACAAGTAATATAATGATGAGAAGAGTATCGTCCCACAGAGATTGATGATAATAAACCAATTAAATATTAAAATGGACTAATTCTAAAATTTATCTAACTAATCAAAATATAATTAAGAATAAATAAAAATTGACAATATTTAAAAACGAAATTTTATAAACTAAAGGCAGATAATCAATCAGGTAAAATATGTTAGAGCATCTGATTTCACCATAACCACTAGATATGAATTTCGTTTCATTACGTATACAAGAACAATATCAAACACGTGATAGCGGAATTTCCTAATCTATTTACTATCCTATCTCTAGGTATAGCAAACCTACTCAGTTTATCAATTCATTATATTTCTATGTGAATTTAAATAAACATAAGCGCATTAAAATCTATGAATATTCCCGGTTTACGATGAATCTTTTGGACCACCTTATCACCGAAAGCTACACAAATAACGTGGTATATTTCTATCCACATTTAATTCATGATTATATATTATAAGGAGCAATTGCATATTATTACTTTTCAGTCTCAAACATGCACATCAAATCATTCAAGTAGTGGCCAGTCACCTAAACGCATTAAGCACAATAATATATAACTCACGTGAATGAAATTACTTGCAAAGCATAAAAAACATGAAATTCATATCATCATGGTTAGGCTACATCGTAGCTCTAACAAAGAAAATTAGAACATAATAGAAGAAGAAACGAAAATAGAAATTAAATCAAACATCTTGAATCAAAGAACAAAAATTCTGTCACCACTTTTGTCTTCTCTTCAAAATACTTGAAAAACTCTCAGAACACTGAAAACAAAAACGATCTCTCACCCTCCTTGTTCCCTCAAGTTATCCTATTTATATAATCACGTCTAAGGCTCCTCTCACAAGGTAATTACTTCTTTTTTCTCATAACATTAGGGAATAAGTCGCAGAATTCCCAATGTGATATCCACCTTCTAACTCTTCTCTGGGTCGCATATTCCTTTCCTTCTTTTTACCATATTTTCCTTATTTTCTCCATATCTCAATATTCTGCATAAACAAGGAAATATTAAGTAAATAAAAGGAAATCCAAATATATTCTAACAAATTTTGCATTATTTATTGCCTAAAGTAGATAAAATAACTCTATTTTTATAGAGTTATCATGGGTGCTGTTGGTGAAAGAGTGTATCTCTTCAGTTACATTCAGTGTCAAAGTGAATGGACAGCCTTCACAGTTCTTTCATCCGTCTCGGGGAATCAGACAAGGAGACCCACTATCTCCTTACCTGTTTATAATCTTGGCAAATATACTATCATCCCTATTACGCAAGGCAGTCGAGGAAGGGAGTTTGAAAGGGATCAAACTGAATAGAAACTGTCCAACCTTGTCTCACCTGTTATTCGCTGATGATGCTATCTTCTTTCTGGATGGGAATATTGGAGAATGTCAACATTTGGCCAACATCTTAAACCAATACTGTTTTGCTTCAGGGCAAGCTATTAATCTAAACAAATCCGGTATTTTCTGTAGTGCTGGCTGCCCGTATTTGCTGAAGTGTAACTTGGCGTCGGAATTGAGAGTTCCAATAATGGAGAAAACAGGAAAATATCTTGGCATTCCATCCGATTGGGGACAAACAAAAAAACAAATGTTTACATGGATATTAGCAAGGGTAAACATGAAGTTGGAAGGCTGGAAGGAAAAGCTACTGTCGAAGGCGGGTAAGGAGATCTTAATCAAAACTGTGGTACAAGCTCTTCCCCAATATGCTATGTCCATATTCAAAATTCCTATCTCAGTGTGCAAGGCTATAGAACAGAAAATAGCCTCCTTTTGGTGGAAACAAAACTCTTCTAAATCGGGTATCCATTGGAAAAAATGGGAACTTCTCGAAGAGAGGAAAATAGATGGGGGATTAGGCTTTAAGGATCTAGTCGCTTACAACAAAGCTAAGCTTGCAAAACAAGCTTGGAGACTTGCTAAAGAACCTTCAGCTCTATGGAGTAGGTTGCTGAAAGGTATTTATTTCCCCAACGAGAATCTCTGGAAAGCAAAAAAGGGATCCCGGCCCTCATGGGGCTGTCAGAGTTTACTAATGGGAAGGGATGCCTTACAACCAGATGTCAAATGGCTAGTTGGGACTGGAGAGAGCATCAACATTAGAGAGGACTTATGGTTGGATAGGGGGTTAATAGGTGGCCCTGCAAACCGAGAGGACCCACAGACAGTTGCAGAGTTGATCAACAAGGAGACACAAACATGGGATGTACACCAAATACAGAAAATGTTTCGGAAGGAAACTGAGAGAGAAATTCTAGCAATTCAGTTAAACCCAAGCCCGGAAAAGGATAAACATATCTGGAAAGGACACCCATCAGGTGAATACTCGGTTAAACAGGGTTACTCAAGGTTACGAGCTGTGATGAAAAAGTGTAATACAGACCAAGCATCATCATCCTATCAGCAACCTCGATCTCTATGGACGAAGATATGGAAACTAAAACTAGAGCCAAAAATCCGATTCTTTCTGTGGGGAGTGTGCAACAATGGACTGCCTACATCCGAAAACCTTTACAAGAGAAAGGCCCTACCTGAACCTTTATGCCCATTATGCCGGCTTTGCCCAGAAACAATTGAACATCTTTTCGGCCACTGCAGATGGACACACTCAATATGGGCAGATCTGAGGTGCAGAGTTCATGTATCATCAGCAAATTTAACTAGAATGGATAAATGGTTAGATGAAACCTTTAATTTTGTCAAAGAGCAGTCTGGCCGAGAGGTGATTGCAGCAATTCTCTGGCTAATCTGGAAGGCAAGAAACGCCTGGGTCTTCCAGAAAATCAGTCCACAACCGGAGGTAATCGTCGAGGAAGCTTTTGCACTAATCGGTTTTTACAAAGAACAGAGCTTACCTGGACTGAGTAGCTGGCCGGGGAAATCCAGACTAGTGAGTTGGATTTGCCCAGAACAGGGATGCTGGAAATTCAACGTTGATGGGTCGTGGATTGCAGGGTCAAGGGAGGGATTGGTGGCTGGGGTTTGCAGGGAATACCGAGGGCTATGGATTATGGGTTTTGCAAGAACTGTGCCTGCTTCCTCGCCGCTGGAAATCGAAGCTGTGGCGGTGCAGGTCGCTCTGCGTTGTCTGGATGAAGCGGCGGAGAGGGACGATCCAGCAGGGGAGGTCTGTCTGCAGTCTGACTGTGAAGAAGCTGTAAATTTCGTCCTGCGCCCAGAATTAAGCCCATGGAACTTAAAAGGCCTGTTTAAGGACTGTCACCGTTTACTATCCCAGTTAAAGGCAGTATCACTAGCCCATTGTCCACGTGAGTCCAACCAGGTTGCCGACTGGATTGCAAAAAATCATAGGAGAGGAACGCTCCCGTATAATTGGGAGTCTAGACCGCCTCAATCGTTGTGGGATTTATTTTGTACAGAGGCTAGTCAGTCTCGTTTCTGTAGCTCGGACCCAATTTGAATGAATGATATTCTGCATTTAGACCAAAAAAAAAAAGTTGCATGTCCATTAGAGCCAATAAGATACTGACTTCCCCATAGAAGTAAGTGGAAGTAGTGATTGAAACCAGCAGTCTAGACCTGGTCAACACCTTAAAGGAGTTCAGGGCAATTCACGTGGAATGCTTACGCCCTTACCATGAAGTCTCCTTTTCAAATATTTAGGTAGCCCAATACTTTAGGCTAATTTAAGATCCGTTTTTTTACGGAAAATATAAGAGCACTTCGTTAATCTTCAGATACCACGTGAGTTTGTGCAACGGTGGCATTCTCAGGGTTATACTTATCTCCATTTTGGAGCAGTTTGCCATGCTCTAACATTCTATGGTAGAAAGGGTCTTCGTGTGGCTGCGCGCATGGCTTTCCTCGATACCAAGTTCCATGAGTGTCAACATGCTTGTACACGGACCGTAGAAATCACCCTAAATGCTAGCACAGTCTTTGTGATCCTTTTTCCCAATTTCAACCTGGCACTGTCTTATCATCACCAGTTGAGTGTCCTTAAAGTCAAACTGGAAATAACTAGTGCACCTCAAACTCCTGATTCTATTGCAGCCACCCTCCATTACTAAATGATATATCGTGTCCAGAATCATCTTAAAATTGTCTCTCTATTTATTTCTGTGGACAACAACTAGGCATCATTTTGCATTCATGTTCCTAGACAAATTTCTAGATCTAAGTTGGTTAAGCTCTTACCAGACACATGGGTGATCAACTACGAGAAAC
Source organism: Syzygium aqueum (assembly GCA_031216185.1). Taxonomy (NCBI): domain Eukaryota; kingdom Viridiplantae; phylum Streptophyta; class Magnoliopsida; order Myrtales; family Myrtaceae; genus Syzygium; species Syzygium aqueum. Next base: position 563,204 of record CM062240.1, read on the forward strand.
TCCATAAGAATGCTGCTCCTATCCAAGCCACTGAGTCCAAGTTTTCTAAAAGGAAAGATGGTTCTGTAGTCCTCACATTTGATCACTCTCATGAGAAGGTGGAAAATTCTATTTTCCCCACCATTCTCACTTTGAGACCATGTCTCAGACAACTATCAGAGGATTGCTATTCAGATCCCAAGGATCTAATTGAATCATTTGATTTTGAAGGACGGCCAATTCATTACTTTAAAGACCCATGCATAGGCCATTGTTTTTGGGATCTTGACTGTTAGTGTTATGGCTGCTCAAATTTTTATCACTTGCATCAGTTTGAAGAATTCTCTTATTGTCAGAGGGAATTTGCAGCAGGGGCAAAGATTGTAACTTTTGTTTGAGTGACTGGATTACCTTGGCCTGTGAGGATCCTCAAAGAGGTGGATCTTTCTTTAACATCTTCTGCAAAGGGTACATATACCTGGTGATTTTAGCAACAAATTCTCTCAGGTAATTGACAATTCCAAGAAATTGTTTGACTTGTTTGTGAGAAAGATTCTCATATGGAAATTTGAGCAATTCTTTGGCAATATGATCACTGGGCTGGAATGCCCAAGAATTCTACCTCTGTTTGGGCAACCTTCATTTTATTTTTCTGAGAGAGGATGGTGCTATATTGCTTGACTATGGCAGCAAACTCGGAGAGAAGGTTGCGGTGAGATCTCTCATCCTCGCTATAATGCAGGATGTCATCAATGTAAATCAGAGACTTTGAGCACCGGTATCTATGAGTGCTATTAGAGAGATAGGGATTGCACAATTGGATGGGAAGATTTGGAGAGGAACATATGGTTTAAAGGAAAGAGGGCTTTTTCAAAGAGAAATATTCCATCACCTGCGGAGTCTGAGTCCTCATCACCGCTAGTCTCTAAATAAGTTTAGACGGCACAATAATTTTTTCTGAAGGTTCATTTTCAAGGGAGAAGAGGGACTCGAGATCATCCTCTTCTATGGAAATTCCAGTCTTTCTGTGGTTAGAATCCACAAGATTTATGCTTCTTTCATTGCTTGAGGACAAATTTTTTGCAAAATGCCCTTTTCTTCTGCATATAAAACATATGTCTTTCTTCTTTCTTTTCCCATCTCGTCTGCTATCTTTGCGCCACTCGCTCTTACGGAGGGATTTCCATTTGCTCTTCTTTTTTTTCTGATGGATGGAATATTTTTTGAAATGTTTCTTTTTCCTGGTTGAGCAATCACAAGAGCCTTTCCTTAGTAGACAGGCTAATCCTACCATCCTCCTGGCTAGTGAACAAAGCCACAATCTGCAGAATCTTCTGAATTACAAACTGAAGAGGATACAGCAACCACAACTTCCGAAGAAGTTACTAGTACCAATGCTCCTACTTCTGAAGGTGGAAAAATTCTATTTTCCCCACCATTCTCACTTTCAAACCTTATGTCTCAGACAACCCATCAAAGGATTGCTATTCAGATCCCAAGGAACTGATTAAATCCTTTGATTCTGAAGGATGGCCAATTCATTACTTTAAAGACCCATGCACAGGCCAATGTTTTTGGGATCTTGATTGCCAGTGTTCTAGCTGCTTAAAATTTTCCCGAAGATGAAGAAGATGATGGTCCATCTTCCCCGAAAAAGAAATATGAAGAAACGAGATTGTCTCTATCAGAGATTGTAACTTCTGTCTGAGTGGCTGTATTGCCTTGGTCTATGAGGATCCCCAAAGAGGTGGACCTTTCTTTAATTCTCATTTTCTGGCTTTTTTTTTTCTTGTCCTGCTATAACTCTTAACTCTTAATTTTTTTTATGGGTTTTGTCCACAATATTCATTCATAAGTAGAATTAATTGGTTATATGTTCAAACTCTTCAACTTCCTTGCTTCATTAGTAATATGCAGGGTAAGTATAATATGCAATTGAGTTCTAAAACTTTCAAAAATTAGAATCAAGTTCTAAAACTTATCACGAAAGTGCAATCTAGTCCTAAAACTTTCAAAAAGTGCAATCAAATGAATGACTTAATTAGACTAACAAGACAAGTTTTAGGACGTGATTGCACTTTTTGAAAGTTTTAGGGTTCAATTGAACTTTCATGACAAGTTTTATGACTTAATTGCACTTTTTGAAAATTTTATGACTTAATTGCACTTTCGTGACAAGTTTTAGGACTTCTGATGCACTTATCTCTCTAAATTATTCTACATATTGCTAATTTTAGCGACCCTTTCTACTTCTTCTTCTCTTCTTCTTATCCTTCTAGATTGGTTCTGCATGAAAGAGTTTATGGAATCCACATGCATATCCTTCATTTTACATGACATTTAAATTATATTCGCATGTAAAACACGAACATCTTCCAAATGAAGTCAGTGTCAAGTCCAAAATCCAAATGGAATATCGAGTTTCTAGTCCTAGAGCTTCCGTCTTCCACAAATCTATATGTGTCTTCACTTAAAGAAGTCGTCATACATTGATGAGGTCTTCTGGTCATCAAAAGTAGCCAAGAATTTTCTCGAGAGACACCGATCGGGGGTGCAGATCAAGCTGAGTAATCCCATCTAGCAGAGTTATAAATTACTGAGGATGAATGACTTCAACCCGAGCATGCAGCAGTCCTGGATCTATCTGTTCCGGAAAGGCCCATCAACCACATAAACGAGTTGTATTGTCCAAAAGGCCCAGTGCATGAAAGAGAACCATATGGTGGTAGGCCGGTTTTACTTTGCAGGACAAGTCGAGGACAAATTCGTCCATATTCGTGGCTAATAAAGGTGAGTAAGTTAGTTCCTTCTTACATTGCCATGAACTCAAATAGGAAGTAAACTAACGTACAACAATAGAAGATTGACAGAACTAAAACTCTAAGCATAGATCTTGTCTGTGTGGAGATCACATCGCAACCGATAAAGAAATGAAATTTATGTATAGAAAGCATAGCTTTAATTTGCGTTGCCATTAATTGTATGTAGATAACAAAGTTTTGACCGAGAGTTTGACCAAATTTTTAACGAAAGTGAAACTTTGTTAAAATTACAATAGAAGGAAACAAGTGGGTTGTGATTTGCGAGAGCTTCCCAATGACATCCCACTTAGCCCTGTGCCAGCCCAGGATCGTGCTGGGCTAGGCCGAACTAGCTCTTCAAAGAGCCATTCCGGCTCTCCGAAAAGGCCATTTTGGCCCTTCAAAATGTCTGAATAGCCCTGCCCAAAGGGCCAAATTCCCTAAAAAACCATAAACTTTAGATTTAGCCCCAAATCTGCCCAAAACTTTTTTTTATCTTAAAAAAAACCCTCAACTTCATTTTAGTCCCAAATCTATCCTCGTTAACTTTCCGTAAAAAATCACCGTTAAGTCTTCTTACCTGGCAATTCCACGTCAGCACAAATTTCACGTCAGAAGCTGACATGGAATAACTCCAAAAAATGTCAACGTTCTTGCTCTGAATATTGAGGGAAAATTAGGATTTCCTTTGCTTCATCTTCTTCAATTCGCTTTCAAAGATCAACAAAAAAAAATCGCGCTCAAAGGGACAACACCGCTCGGTTGGTCCCTCCATCAGGCTCGTTCTCTACGCCACCAAGCCAGAGCCATCTAGCTTCTCCATCCCCCTCTCCGCTTGGTGGAGAGGTGGCGGAAACTGCAATTGATGTGAGAATGCTTTCTCAGAACTTACGAGATCAATTTGGTATGCTATATCTCAGAACTTATCTGAGAGTCCCTTGCATGAAATCGAATCATTCCTTGTACATTGCCTTTCTGAATATGTTGCATATATGTGACTGGGTCAATGACACGAACATTACTTGTACATATATGTATGTGCTGAGATGTTTTCTCAATTTAGGTTAATTGATTATGATCGTCCTGAATGGGATTAGAGATTAGTATCAAATCCGAGCTCGTTAATGTATCGTTTCTCCTTTAATCGAGTGTATACAACCTGTTTGATGATATGCCCGTGAGATACAGTCATGAATTAATTCTTGGAATTGCTCAATTTGAAGATGTTTTGATATAGTCTGCATGTTATTAATCGATTTGTTAATTATTAGATAGGATTCTTGATTTGCTTTCATAGTTGCCGAGTACGCTGTTGAACTATCACCATGGCTTTGTGCTTCAAGTGTTTCTATGGTGACCAGTGATGGTTGCCGGTGAGCAACAGAGGGTGAATTCTGGAATAGTATATGTTGAGGGGTTAATTGAATTCCTTGCTGATAAGATAAATGGTGACCAAAAGTTGTACGCACAAGTTATAATGGTTAGCAAGGAATGCTTAGATAGAGTTCGTGGGATTTTTTAAGTGATGCCTTGAGTATGTCCAATGATTCAAAATAACTGAAGTCAAAAACTATAAGCCATTCATTAATGAGTGTTAATTTAGTGAAGAAGCTCATGAAATCATTTTTCATTTTGTGGTTTACCGAAGGATGGGAGGAAAAAGCTCCTGAATTTTCAAGTGAGCATTAGCCGATGGTTCTCTTTGGTGTATTTCAAGTGTTCCTCCTTATTCTGAAATCCTTTTATTTGAAAAAAACCTAATTTGCTATGAGCAATAGTTTTTTGACATTGTTCTGTGAAATTGAATTCGCTATAAGCAACAGTTTTGTAACGTTGTTATGTGAAATTGAATTCGCTATAAGCAACAGTTTTTTGACGTTGTTCTATGAAATTGAGTCAACCACCATATGAGGTATAGATGCAGCCCTATAAGCAATAGTTTCCTTTCTCATTTCTATACCATGAACACTTCCGACAATTTGTGTCATTTGCGTGCTTTTTGCAAAAAAAGATATATAAGAGTGTATATCTTCCTATTGCAGTATGGTATAAGAAACCTGGTTTTGCTGAGTTAAACAGGTAGCAAAGAGAATCAGGGAAAAAAAACTCAGAACAACCAAATGAAACTTCATTTAATAGTTCTCTTCATGGAAACTGTTAGTTTTCTTCTCATCGAAAGTGTAGGTGACAGTGTCGTTTTTCAAATCGTCTGTGGGATAAGGCTTGGTTTGTTGTTGTTACTGCTGCCATTATTCAACTGAAAATATATATACTTGGCTGCTGAACACATTGAAGCATGGACTCAAGTGACTCTAGTTTCTGTTTGTCTTACATGCAAAGAACACATTGAAGGCCTTGAAAGAGAAGGAAAAGGAGCAAAGGTGCCCGAGCCTGAGTCAAAGCTGACTGTAGCTGTGATATGAAGGATGCTGAAAAACCTTTATTTACACTGGTGCTTTGAGAAAGCATTCTCACATTCATGACATCTTTTAATAGGGGTTGAGTGAAATGAAATTGTGTTTTAGATGATGCGGAGCATCTTGTAGCTATATTTTTAGATCTCTCATATTCTCTTTTCGATTTATTTGTTTCTAATGTTGGTGAAAGACATATTGAGTTGTAATCCTTGTTGATCTTGAAATACAAAAGTTACCGAATTAGTTGATGTGGAATTTGTCTGAATTATTTGATTGTCCTACCAATTTCTTTTCTCTTGTAAACTTGAGCAGCCAAGTCAATAGCATAAACTGTTGTAACTATTTACACGAAACATTTGCTGACGCACAACTCAGCAAACAAGATTGCACAATGTAACACCAGACTTTTGCATCTCCTTCACCTTCCCTGATAAGACCTTTTTATATAGCTAAAACCACAAATAATGATCCAACTTTGATCCTTCAACCAATCCCAGCACCATAGCAAGCACAGCTCAAAAGAAGGCGAAGGCAAAAATCTGCTAAATAGCATTAGATTAACTTAAACTGATCCACATTGTGTGCTGGAAAAGAGAGACATGCCAACATAACAAGCACAACTCAATGCATCGTACATAACCAAACCATCCTGTTACGCCCCGAACTCCAACAGGCTCGCAACACCCCTTTGATGGCCATATTGAACGTGACCTCCCAGGACGCGTCGCCGTCCCAAACGAAATACCCACACGAGTATGCCAGTGGAAGCGAAATTAAAACAACCCAAATAATAAAATATGACAGAGGGGGTAACAATAACGCAAACTAATAATATTTTAACAATAGAAGACCGTTACTTACAACATTCGGTCGAATAATTCAGGTTTTAGGCTTCTAGGGATAGATCCAACATAATCATAAAAAAAAGGGACAGGTGGCTCGGTTGGGTTAGACCTAACAACCTATAGGGCTCAATCCAAAAAGGTGTCGGCCCTATTGCTAACTAAACCCTAAGCTAATTCCTAGGCGGAACCCAATCTGGGTCGGATCCAAAAGACTCGAACTCAGAATCCATCAACTCGGGCTCAGACTCGGTCTCTAGCGGCCCCTCCTCAGGGTCATCCTCGGGCTCTAGTACTACCTCGAGATCCTCCTCCGGCTCTGACTCTAGCTCCATTGGCTCTGGCTCGGGGTCGGACTCCCACTCTATACTCTCCTCATTTGACTCGATGATGATGGGCCGTGGATCAGAATCCGTCTCGGACACGAAATTGGGGCTCGCCAATTCTCCATCAGCTATCTGAGGGTTCCACTGACCTAACCTGTCGATCGGAACATCAAACATCCTAAGGGATCCATAATAGCCAGTTTGGTCCTGAAAGCACCAACCCAGGTAAAGATGGGCCTTAAGTTATGGGCCGCCCTTGTCAACCCATACAATGGTATAATGTCTAATATAAGCATTCCCATTCCCAAGGGGATACTCGATCACCGAACCCTCTATATGGTCCGGGATCCCAAAATGTAGTGATACGCTAGTCATATTCAGAATCGGGGGTCTGAAATGGTTATATAATAACCGTGAGAACAAGTCTCAATAAGCAACACCCTAAACCCCATATAGGACAATGCATACCCAGATTAGTCTAACATGCAATCTAACCATTAACAGACAGAATTCACATAATCATGCTTACCTCGCTCAAACCACATGTCCACTCTGCATATTAATTAAACACTATAATGCAATAATAATCTAGAAACATAACATCACTAAACAAACGCTATAACCATGCATATTCAGTCAATTCAATCACACTCAAGTCGCATGCGTGGCCGAACAACTTTCCACAACCTCTCAGGTCCCTTTTACACTGCCCACGTAAACACGCCTCACGCCTAATCTCACGACCCGCGTAAACACGCTTCAGGTTAACCCTACGATCAATCCGGGCTTTTCTCATGCGCATGCACCACAACACAATTTGCAATTCTCACAAGTCGTACCATTCAAACTCAAGGCATGCTCACCACATCACAATTCGCCATTCAACACATCGTACGAATTCAAATCACACCACAAGCCCATCACACTAGCCCACAAATCCGGCATTCAAGTCGGCTCAATCAAACGTCAATTTCACCAACACACGCCACGGCAATCCGGTCCTTTAACTCACCATAATTAGCCACGCAATCGCCACAACTTAATCTACCACCTACCACATAATTCATGTACTAATTACATTCGAACCAACCAAACCATTCCCTAACTTAGTCTCTAAACCAATTCTAATTGACCCTTAACAAGTCTAAAAATAACCATTATACTAAATACGGATTAGGAAGTCACTTACTAGGTTTTAGTCCAGGAAAAATCATCTAGTGCCCGAAATGGCCCGGTCAGAGCGGCGGTGACTCGGCTCGGGCGAGGGCGCAGGGCTCGGCACACGGCCTAGGCAACTTGGCCACTCTCCTTGGCCACGGGCAAAATGCTTGCCACGGTGGGGCACGATGACGGGCGATGGGCACAGTGACAGGCACGACGGGCCACGGCTGGGCAAGGGCTAGGTGAGCAGGCCTTCAGCCACGATCGTGGCAACGGCTTGGCTGGATGGTTGGGCGGATGAAGACGCGGTTGGAGAGCAATTGGCAAGCGAGCTGGGCGGGGAGCGACTGACGAGCTGCTGGGTGAGCCGGCGACGACGAGCTGGGTGGCGGAGACAGTGGCTGAGGGGAGTTGGGATGGTGGTGGTGGAAGCAGCTACGGTCAGCGTGACGACTGGGCGGTGCTAGGCTACGGCGGCGAGCTGCTACTCGCACGAGAAGCAGTTGGCCAGGGGGGAGAGGAGCGGCTGGACGGACAACGACAATGACGACGAAGGGTGGCCGGGCGTCAGGTCGGATGCACGAACGCGGAGGTGGGAGCTCGGTGAGGCAAAAACAGAGGGAGGGGGGAGGTGTGTGGCCGTCGGGGTGGCGGTGGTGTGGCAGGGGTGACAGCGGCGACGGGCGAGCTGGGGTGGATGACGGGCTGCGGTGATAGTGCGAGCAGAGGCTGAGTGAAGGGCGGCGTCCGCTAGTTCTGGCAGAGATGGCACCCGCGTGCAGCTCAGGTGGGTCGGCAAGGGAGGCGGAGCGGCGATGGGAGGCGGCGTGGCTCGATCGGGGTGATGGTGGTGCAAGGCGGACGGCGATGGACAGTCGGTGGTTACGAGCTCGGGCGGTGAGCAACAAGCAGGAAGCCAGAGCAGTCGGGTGAAGCAAGAATAAAGGAAGGAGAAGGAGAGAAGAGGAAGAAATAAAAAAGAAAGAAAGAAAGGAAGAGAGAGAAGGGGGAGGGTAGATCTGCATGGGTATGGGGGAGAACGTGGGTTAGGGGACGTGTGCATGAGAGAGAGAGAGAGAGAGAGAGAGAGAGAGAGAGAGAGAGAGGACAACAGTTAATTTTTGTTCTCGAGTGCAATCCAACGGCTTACGTTCGAATCCGAAAACGATTTAACAGCCTACAAAAATCTCAATTAATAATTAAGAGAAAGGGCTAAAAGAAAATAGCTATAACACACTATGAGAGAGGTCTACTAGTTCAAATCCGCACCCGGTCAAAATTTCACTCTTCCATTATTCCTGGTAATATCGTCGCTGACTACAATAATATCGATACCATCCAATTAAATTCATCCTAGAACTTCGAGGAATTCGACACCAAAGTTTGGGCTCTAAATAACGGTCAAATTTGATCGAGTGCGTTTCTAGCGAAATCTCAATTTTAAAAATAATAACCGAGAGTGATTAGTTCTCGGGCGAGATTTTACTATAAGCACACTGATGAATTACACGTTTTATAAATCCAAAAAATGGATCGAAATTCGGAATGTCACACATCCCATATAGAAAGCTACATTACCATATCCTCATACTGGATAAAAATGTGGGTTTTCACTCACATGCCTCGCAAGAGGTAGGGTAAAAATTTGAGAGTGAGTTGAGAGTTAGAGTAGGACAGACCAAAAAAAGAAAAGAAAAGAAATGACAAGCAAATAAACGACCTTGGATCTTTTCTTTTTCTCTTCAATACGTGTTTCCAAGTGTCAGTGACATCACTTGCCGTCACAGCTGAAGATAGCCCTTTGCCCGCAGGTACATCCACAATAGACTCATATGTGAAAGAAAAGGGCATGGGGCATAGGGATCCATTCTAAGGCTTCGTTTGTTTTGCGGAACACATTTTTCGGCAAAACATTTTTCTCCATTTCCGGCGTTTGGTTTGCTTAGGAAAATGAGTAAGCAAAAAATGTTTTCCTAGTCAATAGAAAACCCATTTTTACATTCAGGAAAACGATTTTCTGTTGAAAATATCATGAGTCATTTTTCAAAATATGATTAGGCATTGGCACTCTACACTCAATGTTGGTTCTCGAGTCCTTGGTATCTAGGACTAGGTCTCTAACACCTAGGCCCAAGTCCATCGATGCTGGGCTCGCCACCTCGATGCTTGCGCTGGGTCCTTGGCACCTGCGCTTTGGTCATTCAATGCCAAGCCCAGGTCTACAAAGGTTGTGTCTAGGTCCACAAAGTCCGTGTTTGGGCCCATCGAGGCTGGGCCCAAGGACCTCGGTGTCCTCGCTTGAGTCCATTGAGGCTAAGCCCGTTACCCTGACACTCACGCCCCAGTCCATCAAGGCCGGACTCGGACCCAAGTATAGTGCCCCGAACCTCGATGCCCGGGTCAAGATCCATCGAGGCTACGCCTAGGACTCTGGTACCTATACTCGGTTTCCCAATTGCTGATGCGCAAGTTATTAACGCCCGTATAATGTATGTCTATATAAGAAAATCAAATTAGATTTTTCATATCAAATAACGGAAAATATTTGTAGTTCACTTTTGGGTTTCAATCAAACATTGAAAAATATTATCATTTTTTTAGAAAATGATTTCCTAGAAAACATTTTTAAAAAATATTATATTTTCTGTGAAACAAACGGAGCCCAAGAAGCTCCGAGGATGCAAGGAGATCGGAGCTTGTAGTAGAGAGAGCAACCAAGCATGTCCTTGTTGGGAAAACTCCTATGGTATTTTGATGATTCCAAAACTATCTTGTCGACACCTAACATTTGGCAACCACATTTAGTTAGTTACTACATAAGAAAATTAGAAGTCGACTTCGTCCCTAAACAAAAATATTATTAATTAGCATTTACATATTAAGATCACTTTAATAGTAATAAGCCAACATAAATGACATTTAGGGGCTGTTTGATAACCGGCCAAATAGTACCCATTTCTATTCTTTTGTGCCAGGGAACAAAAAAAGAACACAAATTCGTTTGGTAAATTTTTTGTTCCTGGGCACAAATTTGTTCCTAGAATTAGTTTTGGAATAGAATGAAGAATCAACTGTCGATTCTTAATTCCAGGAACAAGAATCAGAAATGGAAAAGAAATTTGTTTTTTCTTCTCCTTCTTTGTGGCTAGTCTTCTTCATTTTTCCTGGCCTGTGGCTAGTCGCCGCAGACTAGCCATAGGCCAAGGCCGACGATGGTGAGGGCGAGGGTCCATCCCTTGCCTGATTCGGCGAGGACGACCCCTGCCTAAGCCGCGAGTCGCCCTCACCGGATTTGGTGAGGGCAGTGGCAAGGGTCCAACCCTTGCCCATGTTGTAGTCGCTCTCGCCGAATCTGGCAAGGGTGGAGGCGAGGTCGGCCCTCCCCGCTTGAGGGTGGTCCTTGCCTATGGTCGGCGAGGGCCGTGATGCCCTTGCCGGCGATGGCCTGTGGTCGATCGCCGGCGCAGGCAACCTGGCCATGGGCTAAGGAAGGAGAAGAAGAAAAACAGAAAAGAAAAAAAAGAAAGAAATATTTTAAAAATTCAAAATATTATTAATAAAAAGAAATTTTATATAGTTACCAAACGCATTTCTGTTTTTTTTTCTATTCTAGGAATGGAAATTTTGGGCAGTTGCCAAACACGTTCAAATGCTTAGAAATCGTTTCCGGGAATAGAATAAAAAAATCATTTTTGAGTAGAAATTGTTTCCAAGAACAAAATAATTACCAAATGCACCCTTAAATTAACCTGGTGTTTCGACCAAAATAAAAACTAGCCTAGTGTTGAATAGATTTGAGCAGGGAGACTCTAAACTTAATTAAATTTTTTGGACTTATGATCTATGGACAAGAAATTTGGCCAAGCCCGTTGAATTCCCCATGTTGGCCGAAATTCACATGTGGTATGCACACGGGTGTTCTGAATATGGAAAGATTGCATTATTTGACCAAATTTGGAGAAAATAAATGTATTATCGTTGATAATTTTAATTATATGGAGATAATTAAAGGATGATATCCTAATATCCTAAGATTAGGGCATTGGACCTTTGAGCCTAAAGGTCAGACCCCTAACATCATCTCGTGCGTGATTTGTGATGCTTGATTGATTAAGTGAATTTTGATCACTTTAAAATAATATGACATTGAATGATATTGGTAAATTTTGGATATAATGTATATTTCAATGCGTCATAAATTTTAAATCATCTTGCATATTGCATGTCATATGTCAATTGCATGTATAGAACGTACATGAATTCTGTCGCGACCCTAAAAAATTTTATCAATTTTTCTCGGGCTAATGGATTATTAAGATTGAACTTAACTCGGACCCTCCCAAGTCCTACCAATTCGCAACTTAGGGTTTAAGTTCTTAACGTGCAAATATTTTCATGCTTGGAGTCGCCACTAATCAATTTATGGTAGGCTGATTAGAAACCTAAATAAAACATAGGGAGATATGTTTTATTCCTACGAACCAGAGATTCTAAGTCCGGGGACTTGATTACGCTAGATCTAGTCTAACGCCCTTTCGGTACCTTTTCATTTCAAAAATATTTTGGCAGGCAGTTCGGATCAATTTTAGCTTAGGTACTAACATGTGAGGTGTTCATGCGGGTGCGCAAACCACCAAATTAACACCCAATAATCAAAGCATTAAATAAATTGCTAGTTTAGGAGAAAACTTACCTCGAACCAACGCAAGCATCTGCATTGTTAGCTAGAAAATCACATCAAACACCCTAATATGATTTCTAATTAACAAGCATTCACTCAATTTCTTTTTTTGGATTTTCACTTTATTTAAATGAAATCTAATCTATATGCAATGACGTGCAATTAATGACATGCGAATTAATGCAACCTAGCATGCAAACTATATGACGTACAACGACGTGACATAATTCTAATGACGAACAATGAATTATTTTTGGTATTTTTCTGATGAAATTCGGAATAGTAAAAAATGCCTAAAATAACATGCAAGCTAATGACTTTTCCTTTTTTGGTATTTTCTTTTAAAATTCGGAATAGTAAAAATGCCTAAAATAGAATGCAATCTATGATGACTTGAACTATCCTAGCATGATTTCTTTTTGGGATTTTTGTAAAATTCGGAATAATTAAATTGCTGAAATTAAGATGCAATCTAACCTAATTTACCCTAAAGCAATTCATTCTCTTTTTGGGGTTTTCTTGAAAATTCGAAATTAAAAAATAACGTGAATAATCCGTTAGGATAAAAACCATATTTAATTTAAACTAGGAAACATGCCACTTTAGGTCCTAATTTAAATTAAATATTTATCTCATCCTTCGGGATATATTCAAAACCTAAACATGCAAAAATCCTAACAAAACAGAATTTTTTTGGGTTTTCTTTTTATTTGAAAAGGAAAACAATTTAAACAAGGATAACAATCAAACTCAAATTATCCACGCGATCCGCCAAATTCGTTTCAAACTCGGATTAGGCACAAAAATCAAATTATCGGTCATATCTATGGGGTTATAGATATTAACGGATAACCGATTATTCAAATTTGGAAAGCTAATGAAATTTATCATCGTATCTAAGTGATTATAGATAAGATGACAATTTCCCGTATCGTCGCGTATCGTACCTTAGGGATAAGGTCGGATAGACGTCCAAATACGTTGCTAAATTAGGAAATTTTCCTTATTTGAATATTTGAAAATATTGCGGATAAATCAAATATTATCCTAAGATATCTAAATATCCACACGATAATCATGCAATATTCCAAACAATTCAAACTAGGAAATTAGATATTCAAAAGTGCATCGGATAATGTCATTACCTAATTTGGATAACTTCCAAATTTCGAATTCAGTTCGGGATCGGGATCGACTGCGGATCGGATTGCGACGACGACGGCGACACCGGCGAAACACGGCACCGGCGGGACGACGACAACGGGACAGCAAGGCCTCCGGACACTGTTCCGGCATCCGACGGTTTCCCGGTCGACGATGGCTTGTAGCGGTGGCTTGTGGTGTCCTCCGGGAAGCAGCAGCAACGGTGGTTCACGGCAAGGCCGGCGAGGGTGCTGTTCAGTGGAGCTTCGACGTGGACTGAGGCAGAGGAAACAGCAACGAAGTGTTGACAAGCTCACGGTTGACTCCTCTTCAAGGTCTGCTGCATGGGCAGCTGCGACGTGGACTGGTGTGGGGGCTTCTCTTCCGTCTACGGGAACATAAGAACATGCATGGACAGGGGAAGCAGCTGCAGCTCGGATCGTCGTTCGTGGGGGTCGTTCGCTGTCCAGAGCAGTGATGGTGACTCTCGGTTTAGGCTGGGACAACAAGTCTTCGCTCGGTGTAGGACTCAGCAAAGTTGTCGTCGATGTTGCGGGCTTAAAGGCTGAAGGCCACGTTGTCCGAAGGCTGGTGCAGGGACGTTGAAGAAGAACGTGAAATCCCTTCAAGGCCGCTGAGGATATGAACCGGGCTGCTTCACGTCAATCTTTCGCGGGTGAGAGCAGCAGCAACGTGATCCTCCAGTGCCGTGAAAGAAGCAGCAACAGAAACTGGAGGATGGCAGAATTAGTTGACTAAAGTTCCACAAACATGGACTGGTCTTCAAGGATGCTAAAATCGTGGGCTTCCCTTCATGGCTTCGCTGGAGACGTGGAGTGCATGAGTATGGCGTCTCCGTTCGGCAGAGACGTAGGGGGGTTTTTCAGCGGGGAAAGAGGTGAGCGTTGTAGCCAATTGGGTAGCCTCGTCGGCAAGGGACGCAGCACGGCGATCGGCGATGCGGTGGGAGGCGGCTGTGCACGGCAAAAGGGAGCGCGGCGGTGAGGAGCAATGGCCGTCGTGCGCCTCCGCGGCTGGATCTTTCTCTCAACTTTCTCTCTAAAATTTTTCTGATCTCTGAAAATTCTCCCCCCATAATTTGACCTAAAGTATGTATATATAGACTAATCTAGGTCAAATTAAATGGGCTTAATTTACCTAATGGGCTTAGACTTGGGCTTAGGGCTTAATTCAATTTAAATGGGCTGCATTAACTTGGGCTAAGCCCAAATTAAAACAACCAAGCCCACGTGACGTGAAATTCCCGGCCCTAGCATCCCGAGCGATCCAATTTTGATTCGACGAAAATTAAACTCGCTCACCGTCGTCGGTCCGATGTGAAAATATGCAATTAAACTAAAATAAACATGAACTATATGTTATGCAATTTAAATGTTTTTGTTTAGGGGTTAAAATTAATCCCTAATTTTCTATGCAAATTACACTAAATGTCGTGCCAAAATTTAGGTGTCAACAGCTGCCCCTCTTTGAAGGTGAGCTCGCAGAGGTTGCATTCAAAGATTAAATGATACCTAAATTTCAACCATGCGAATGCAATGAATGATGTTTTTGTCGGGATTATGAGTCCCATTTTGAAATGCATTAAGAAATGATGCATGCTAACATAAAAGAAAAATATACCTGGAATTACTTACCTGACAGAAGCAAGATAATGCAATTCGAGGCACAACTCTGACTTTGTATGTTGTTTGGCAAATGTCTGGGCTCAGTCCCATAGGTATTGCCTGACAAACTGTTGATGAATGTGGTGATCTGCAGTTAAGTCAAATCACAGGAAGAAAGCTCAACGTATCCAACCATCACCTGGATTCGTGAGATAAAAAAAGTGTAAAAACGTTCCGACCCTTACAAACCACCTATACATCGCCATAGGTATTTGTAAAGATTTGGCCGCTGCGCCTATACATCGCCATAGGTGCGTCACGGGGGAACTGGGGAGGTTATTCCGACCTTTACATATATCTGCTCATATGCAAAGATTTGGCCGCTTCACCTATATCCTTGACTCATAGGTGAGTAACGGGGGAACACCTGGGGGTTGAGGAATATTCCGACCTTTAAGATACCTAGACATCTCCATAGGTACTCATAAAGATTTGGCCGCTTCACCTATATCCTTGACTCATAGGTGAGTAGCGGGGGAACATCCGGGATGGGGAGAATATTCCGACCTTTACATATACCTGCTCATATGCAAAGATTTGGCCGCTGTGCCTATATCTTTGACTCATAGACACGTCGCGGAGGAATATCTCGAGATTAAAGAAGCATTCCGACCTTTACATATACCTGCTCATATGCAAAGATTTGGCCGCTTCACCTATATCCTTGACTCATAGGTGAGTAGCGGGGGAATACCTCAGATTAGAGAAAAATTCCGACCTTTACAAGATACCTATACATCTCCATAGATACCTGTAAAGATTTGGCCACTTCACCTATATCCTTGACTCATAGGTGAGTAGTGGGGGAATCTTTGGGATAAGGAGAGTATTCCGACCTTTACATATACCGTTTATATGCAAAGATTTGGCCGCTTCACCTATATCTGCTCATAGGTGAGTAGCGGGGGAATCTCCTGGAGATTGTAACAATCTGATTTTGGTGAACAGTGGGACTAGCCCGAATGTTCGAGGGTTCCTTGACAAAGTACCTGGATCTCATTAGAGGTACCTGAAAAGGCTTGATCAACAGACACCTGCACATCATCAAAGGCATCTAGAGATCGCAACGAAAATGATCAAATATGGGACTTGACGATTGCTCGTACAGGTTAGGGATATAGAGATATACTTACCTGGGGATATCTCTGACTTCTGAGGGGGTGTCTCCTGCTAGACACAGTTTTAAGCAACATGTAATATGCATTCGCACTATCGAGAACACATAAACACATGCACTATGAATTCAACTCTTCCATGCACGATGATTTTGTCAAATCGGCATTAGAAACTCCGTTGGGGAAAAATTATGACAAGACATTCCGAACTCACAAGCAGATATCTTGAACATGTCGAATGAGGGATTTTCGGTTCGAAAGGTCTTTCACTCATTCTCATTGAAAAAGGCTGATTTATGAGAATCTCTCTGTCTTACCATCATCATGTCGACAAGGGTCCGAGTATTCTCGCAAGCGGTACGACCTTACCAATCCAAGAGGTCTTTTCCAGGACTGTAACATGGGCTTGGTCAATGGCTTAGCAAAGGGGACTCTTCGAGTCGAAGCTATTGAAAGAAAATACGCTGCAATTATCTCCGGGTTTACAAGTCAAGAACCCTGCAAAATGAGACAGAAATCGACTTGCTCGCACTTCTTCGAGCTAAGCTTGTAAACATCTGAAATTCTACGTTAGTTCAAGTGTCCTAATCTGAAGAGACTTTGTAAGGGACGTAACGTAGGCTAGGCTCATGGGTTGAGAAATGAATGGATCATTTGGCTCAAAATATATGATTAGGTTGAAAGGGTTGGTGATCATCTTGGCATTGACACCGGTCTTCTTCTTCACCAAAGATTTTCTTCTCAGTAAGCACTCCATTAGCTTCGAGAGTTCATCACTTGATTTCTCTAAGACTTGTCCACTGGGGGATTTTGGCATGTCATACCTTGATATTTTTATTGGGCATTGGCCTTGCTTTTACCAGGCACACTGCTTTTTCCTGCCCTTTTTCCTCTTTTTTTTTTTTTTTTTTTTGACATGCTTACAATGTAAATACTGGCCAGCTAATCTGACTGATTGACTCGCTGTTTGAACTCAAAAGCTTCTCGTCTTATCTCAATGCTTTGGATATGCTGCTTGGACAATGATAGCTTCTTGCCTTGCCCCAGTGTGGGGGATGATCACCAACTGGGTTTGTATGAAACGAATTTGCAGGCTCAATTGGGCTTTGCAAAGGGTAAAGTGTATATAAGATAGAGAAAGAAATGCTCTTCGTCATCCTAAGGCACTTGAGCTTTACGTGAATTCATCTGAAAAAGCAACACTCGAAGATTGATGCAAGTGAGAGCAAGAAAATTTCAATTCATTTTTTTCACTTTATGATGCTGATTTACTCCAGTTTGCCCCAATATGGGGTGGTTCTTGACAGGGGTAATTTGAACAAATATCTCCAAACATTTAGGCTCAAAGAGGTTGAACAATGGATAACCTGTAGTGTTTTAAGGTAGAGAAACGAAATGCCTCTTGTCATTTCGGTCGCCGTACCTTTTGCGAGAAAACTCTTTATCTTGCAGATATGGAATATTTTCACTCAACTCATTGGGGATCTTTCCAATTTTCTACTCAACTCACTGGGGATTGATAAATGGGACTGTATATAAAATAGAGCTTGCCTTTCATCATCCCGAGGCACCTCATTCGACATATTCAATTCATTCCGCATGGGTTATAAGATTATCAAAACAGATTTCCCCTTTTGAAATCGATAATGCAAATTGACAAAATAACCATGCAGAAATTAAGCCAATGCAAACATCTTAATTCTGAATTGATTGAAAATCATTTATTCATCATTGAACTGTTTGCAATTCAGAACATAAAACCAAAAACTGGAAAACTTTTGCTGCAAAATGACAGGTTTCATCATGGATAATACATCTTCACAGCATCAGAGTTAACAGGATTAGAAAACTCACGACCATCCATCTCTGCGAGAATCAGGGCACCTCCTGAAAGTACTTTCTTAACCACATATGGACCTATGTAGTTTGGAGCGAATTTACCTCCGGGAACAGTGAAGATTGGCAGCACCTTTCTTAGGACTAGATCATTTACCTCGAAGTGTCTTGGACGCACCTTTTGGTTGAAAGACCTAGCTATCCTCTGCTGATAGGTTTGACCGTGACAAATGGCTCTCAGTCGCTTTTCATCAATCAGGTTCAGCTGCTCGTGTCTCTGTTGCATCCATTCCGCTTCAGATAACTCCACCTGGGATAAAACTCGCAAGGAAGGGACTTCTACTTCGACTGGCAGGACTGCTTCCATACCATACACCAAGGAAAAGGGAGTTGCACCGACAGAGGTTCGGATGGAGGTCCGATATGCCATCAACGCAAATGGCAATCTCTCATGCCAATCACGATAATTTTCAGCTGTCTTAGCCAAGATCTTCTTGATGTTTTTGTTAGCAGCTTCCACTGCTCCATTCATCTGTGGACGATAGGGAGATGAATTCAAATGCTGAATCTTGAACTCATTAAACAACTGGTCCATGAACTTGTTGTTCAAATTCGTCCCATTATCGGTGATAATAGCTTCGGGGACACCATAACGAGCAATTATGTCCCGCCTGATGAACCTTACAACATTCTTCGCAGTGACATTTGCATAAGACGTTGCTTCAATCCACTTGGAGAAATAATCAATCGCCACCAAGATGAATCGGTGTCCATTCGATGCCTTGGGATTGATCGGGCCAATCACATCGATGCCCCACATTGAAAAGGGCCATGGCTCAGATAACTGATGTAACTCTGTGGGGGAAACATTCATTTTATCCCCGTAAACCTGACAGCGATGACATCTTCGAACATGCTGGATACAGTCACTTTCCAGACTGAGCCAATAATAACCCAGTCTCATGATCTTCTTAGCTAACATGTGGCCATTCATGTGCGGACCACATATCCCTTCGTGCACTTCTTGCATGATTCTGGTAGCTTCAGCTGCATCCACACACCTTAGCAGAATTGAATCATAAGATCTCTTGTACAGTTTTTCTCCACTGACAAAGAATTTTGAAGCCATTTTCATTATATACTTCCTGTCGGCTGGAGTGCTTCCTTCAGGAAATTCTCGCTTCTGGATATAGTTCATGATATCGTAATACCATGGCTTCTCATCAGGTTCTCCAGTCACAACCATACAATAGGCCGGCTTTGCTAGGACTTCGATCTTCAGGGGTTCTACCTCTACTCCACCGGTCACTTGCAGCATAGAGGACAACGTGGCTAGCGCATCAGCGAACTGATTATGGGACCTCGACAAATACTCGAAGGAAATGTCTTCAAATTCCTTTATGATTTCTTCGAGGTATTCATGATACGGCACTAATTTGATGTCCCTCGTCTTCCATTCTCCCACAGTCTGGAGAATAATCAAAGCGGAATCACCGAATACTTTCAACTTAGATACGCCCATTTCCACTGCAGCCTGGAGTCCGAGAATACATGCTTCATACTCGGCTATATTATTAGTACACGGGAACATCAACTTCGCTGCTACTGGATAATGCTGCCCATCTGGGGATATTAAGACTGCCCCAGTACCAGAACCAGCTAGGTTTACAGCTCCGTCGAAGAACATGGTCCAAGTGTCTTCTTTTATCAACAGAATACGGTCTTCTGGGGAATATCCATCATCATCCGAGATTCCAGGATTTTCGGCTAATATATCAGCAATTACCCGGCCTTTGACTGATTTCTGTGGCATCATCTGAACATCAAATTCCGAAATTAAGATTTGCCATTTGGCCAGCTTCCCTACTAATGCCGGTTGATCAAGTAAATACTTGATGGGATCATTCTCTGTCACGAGCAAGGTTTGGTAATGCAACGTATACTGTCTCAGCCTATGGAGCACCCATACCAGTGCAGCGCAAGTCTTCTCAGCCTCAGGATAGTTCAACTCCGAGACAGTAAACTTCTTACTCAAGTAGTAAATGGCCCGCTCTTTTCCATCTTCGGGACCTTTCTGGGCTAGCATTGCTCCCAGAGACTCGCTGTGAATAGTGAGGTATAAGATCAAGGGCTGGCCCGGCACTGGTGGGACTAGCACCGGTGGTTTCACCAAGTACTGCTTCAGTTCTTTAAATGCTTCCTGGCAATCATCATCCCATTCTACCTGAGCATTCTTCCTTAGAAGTTTGAAGAACGGTTTAGCAGTTTCAGAGAGCTGGGAAATGAACCGGGCTATATAGTTTAGTCTGCCCAAGAGGCTGCGTACTTCTTTCACAGTCGACGGGGGTTGCAGCTCGCAAATAGCCTTTATTTTGGAAGGGTCGACCTCAATGCCCTTACTGCTTACTACAAACCCGAGTAGCTTGCCCGACGTCGCTCCAAATATGCATTTCGCCGGGTTGAGACGGAGCTTAAACTCACGGAGTCGGTCGAACAGCTTCTTCAGGGTGACAACATGACTTTCCCCAAGTCGGGACTTAGCAATCATGTCATCGACGTAAATCTCGATCTCTTTATGCATCATGTCATGGAAAAGGGCTACCATTGCACGCTGATACGTTGCCCCGGCATTTTTAAGGCCGAAAGGCATGACCTTATAATGAAATGTACCCCAAGGAGTGATGAATGCCGTTTTCTCCTTATCATTTTCTTTCATCCTTATCTGATTATAGCCCGAGAAACCATCCATGAAGGAAAACAGTTCGAATCCAGCAGTACTGTCCACGAGAACGTCTATATGCGGCAATGGAAAGTCATCTTTAGGGCTAGCCTTGTTCAGGTCGCGATAATCAATGCAGACCCGAACTCGGCCATCTTTCTTCATGACTGGAACGATGTTTGCCACCCAGGTAGGGTATTGGGTGACTTCGATAAATCCCACTTTCAAGAGCTTCATGACCTCTTCCTCTATTTTCTTCGAGAGCTCTGGCTTAGTTCTCCGCAACCTCTGTTTCTTGGGTGGCATGTCCGGATTAGTAGGCAGGCCGTGCTCCACAATGGAAGGGTCTAAACCCGGCATATCGGCATACGACCAGGCAAAGATGTCTTGGTAGTCTTTCAGTAGTTGGACTAAGCGTTTGGCCTCATCTTCGGGAAGGGTTGCCCCTATCTTGACCTCCTTGGTTTCTCCAGAGTCACTCAAGTTGACGGTAATGGTTTGATCTGCCGTCAGGACTTTAGGTCTTTCATGGTGCTCTAAGTCACGCTGGATATCTAAGGAGTCATCAAGTTCTTCGGTATCATCGACATCAAACTCGGTAGCGCATAACTCCTCGGTCTGGACCGTTCCCATACCCTCATATTTCGCAAGATTGCCCCTGAAACATAAAGTAAGGGGTTCAGAAGGACAAACAGGGCTAAGCATTACATTTTTTCGTAAATTTTCGTTGTAAGTTTTTCTGACTTTGTTTTTTTATTTTGTTTTGTTTTCTGAAATTCATTTCGAAAAGGTTTTAACACGAGAAAGCATGAAGAAGTCCAGGCCTCAGAATTCTCCTTGGACTATATTTTCTTTTATCGGTTGGATATCATCACTGGGCTGGTTTGATGTACCTCAACATGCCCTCAAAACTGGAATAAAACTTGTAATTTCATTAAATCTTTTGAAATGAATTACATTTATTGAATTGAAATTGCAATAATCAAATCCTAAGAACGGAAACAGAAAGCAGCACCCGAAACGGGGCGAATCCTAGAAAGCAATAAAAATTCCCACGCAGGGGAGTGTGCGGAAAAGGAAAAGTGTTACTCTTGTGGGCCTGTGCCCATTCCCTCTAACAGTCCTTCTTCGATAGTTCCGATGAAGATGTCGTCGAACAGGGTAGTGATTCCCTCTATCGCATCGTCGGGGTCTTCTGTCTTTAGAGGCGTTGGATCGTCCATACCTCCCCATCCGTCAGGGACAATGTCGCGGGGATCCGAATAAAAGCTTGGGGGCGCCGAGTACTTCACATAGTAATCAAACTTGCCACTTGGTTGCCCCAGCGTGTCGATCACTTCCTTCTCTTCATCAGCTTTAAGCGTGCTCTCTACGATCTCTTCATCATCGGACGCATCTTCGAGCGGAGGCATGTCTTCAGACAAAGGATCGAGCTTGTCCTTCTCGGTATTGAGCGTAGCAAAATCCTCGTCCCAATTAATGATGACCTCGGAGATAGTGGAAACGATGCCCATGTGGTCGACATAAACGATCATCCCAGCTTCTACCATTGCTAAGATTCTCTGTCTCATGATGGCCAGGGAAATGGCCTCATTACTCGGGTAACACCCGGCTTTCACCAACTTGCCGTAGACCTCAGCAGTGTACACCTTGACGTTCTTGATTGGACCAGCATCGAAACAGAATACGACATTTACATTGCCCGCGTGATCAGGAAGCGGGTTACTTTGAACATTCGGCTTAGCGGGTTGGAATGAAAACGCCTTCGTATCGAGGAGGTTATGAATTCAGTGTTTGAGGGCGTAGCAATTGTCGGTTGAATGCCCCAGCTCGCCCATGTGATAATCGCATTTCTTCGACGAGTCGAAGTTACGGGACTGCTCAGGATTGAGCCGCTTTTGGCTCGGTGGTGAGTAAACCTTTCTTTCGGAGCACTGCCAATACTTGAGATAACGATCCGGGGAGGGGGGTGAATTGCCTCCTATTGTTCCTTCTCTGAAAAGGTTGAAGACTCGTGTTTTGCTGCTGAGCTTCAGCCACCTAAATTGCCGAGGGAGGATTAGTATTTCGCCGGCTTGGTTGGTTATAAGCCACATTCACTTCTGCAGCCGGTTCTTTCTCCTTTCTTGCACTGAATCTCTTGGTTGACGAAGACGGCTCGACAAACCATCCATCCTTCAGTCCTATCTCGATTTGCTCACCTATGGGGATGAGTTGGTTGAAGTTACCAGCCGGAATGGCCACCATTCGATTACGGTATTCGAACGGGAAAGTTTTCACGAACATCCTCTTCAGCTCACTGTCTATAGGTTCCGGGACGACCTGAGCGGCTATATTCCTCCATCTGATGGCATAGTCTTTGAAAGACTCGGTCTTCTTCATTTGAGCACGCTCGAGATCATCACGGGTAGGAGTGATGTCTGTTATGAACCGGTATTGCTTCAGGAACGCCTCACTAGCTTCCTTCCAGATTTTGAGGCTATTGATCTTTTTCATGAGGTACCAGTGCAGAGCAGGGCCGGTCAAGCTTGCTTGGAATGCATGGATCATCAGAAGCTTGTTGTCAACGTAGGAGGTCATTTGTACGTGGTACAACTGCAGGTGAGCTTTTGGACATGTGGTGCCATTGTACTTGTCAAAACTCGGCATTTTGAATTTCTTCGGGATTTTGATCTGTGAGTACATAGACAGATCAATTGAGGGCGAATCCTGCGAACCTTCCAGCTGCTTCACTCTCTCCTCGAGTTTGTTGACTCGCTCATCAGGCTTGGGTTTGTTGACGATAATCTGGACGGGGTCATCTTCTAACTCAGGCATATCATCATCTTCCTCGACGTCAACATTCTTTCCACCTGTATGCTTCGGGACTGATGCTTCAAGGGGTGTCGGAACAGGGATTGACCGAAGAGCCTTGATCTCAGCGGTCATTTGTTGCATTGCGACGGCAAGTTGCTTGATCTGGTCTTGCATACCGTCAACGCGCTCCTGTAACTCAGTTTGATCGGCCATTCTAGCTCTTGACCGTGTACGAATAGGGGAACGTGATCGGTCCGTAGTTACCTGATTTGAAAATGGAACAGGGCATACATAAGTGTCAAGCAAACATTATACGCCGATCCATGACATTGGTCTAATCGCTTTGAATTAAAAAGACTTCTTTATTGAAATGACGAAAGTTTTTACATCAATTACTGACTTGAAATGAAATTGAATTAAAAACAAATGACTCGATTCCTAAACAAACTTAAACTGGAAATGAAAACAGATTCAAGCTTTTTAATTAGCTTGATCTATAGACATATGGGAGGCGACATCCTTCTTCAACTGCTCATAAGCCCGGGCTATCTTGGCTGCCTTTTCTTCGGCTTCTTCGACCTTCCTTTTGAGACGGTTGTTCTCTGAGCGGTTGGCGGACTTGAGAGGCACCTTGGGTATCTTCGGGAGTAGCTCCTGAGGAATCTTGTGCCGTCGGATATACTTGGTCGTCGCGAAGTAGGATTTCTGCTCCCCCTTTAATTCTCCTTCGGGTCGAGCTATCTTCAGGAGACGACACTTCTTCCACATCTTTTGGAGCTGAGCTACGGTCTCTTCATGCTCCTCACCCTGGTCAGAGAAATCGACACGGAGGAGCTCGGGTTGTAACACCGGAGGGAGCCCCTGAAGAATCTGGTACTGACGAGACACTCTGGCGGGGTAGTACTCGATCGCGCCAGTGAAACCCAAAAGTGGTACCGGTCCAACACCATTACACGTGAGCCGAGCTTCTTCGACTTTGAACCAGTTAGCATGCCATTGGAAACCTTGGGGTCGAGCGTTTTTCATAAAAATGATCCACTCGGAGTAGTGGTAATCGGGTGCATTGTCTTGTTTTTCTTTATAGCTTAAAACAGGATGACTGGAATCACTGAGTTCGGGTATTTCAAGTAAATTGCCACACCCCTTTATGTGAGACAAAAACCAGATTTGCAAAAGCTCGATGGGTGCATGAAATATCTTGTCGCCGCTTTGCTTGAATTTTGTGAGAGAAATGAAAGTTTCAGCTAAAACGGTGTTGACAAAGTTCTTTTCAAGACAGACTTGTTGTACCAACCATGCAATTGACGGGTTACATGCATTCTTACAGTGAGGGAAAATGATGAACCCGAAAAATGCTAGTAAAAAGATTCTGCCCCTTTGAAAAGATGTGGCATTTTCAAAACATTGACTCATGAAGGAAAACGGACATGTTCCACGGTTTGCTTTCAAAACTTTTGCCAGTTCATCTTTCCCGACATTCAAAAATTCTGATAAGATTAATGTGGAATCGACTCCCAAAGGTGGTGTAATTAACCCCGATCCCAAAGGTTTTCCAATGAGCAGGCTATACTCTTCCAAAGTCGGGGTGAGCTCATGCTTACCGAATATAAAGGTGGCTGTCTCGGGGCACCAGAAGTGGGCTAATGCTCGAACGAGGCCGGTACGGATTTTGACTTCCAGTAGGGGGAGCAGCCTCCCGACGTGACCCTCGACTAGCTTGCGGTTGGTTGGACTGAGTAGGTTCCACCAGGCACGGAGCTCATCCTTAGGAGCGTCAAGAATCCGGATGTCTGCCACTCCCATAGTGTATAGACCAAGACTCACGACTGACCTAACGTCATGGACCGACCAAAGAAAAACGAAACATAAATAAATTGCAAGATAAGGGTTGAAGAAATCTTACTTCACCGGGTAGGAAAAATAGCAATCACATAGACATGCGCATGAAATGTGAGGTTCGATTTCTACCTAGACTCTGGCTTGCAAAATGGAGACGAGAGGATTACCGAGCTAAACCAGTCATGGTGGTGGTTAGGCTGGGATTCCCCTGACTCCGGCTTAGTCAAAGAGCCGACCCGGGTTGAGTGGGATACAACCGTGGTGGATACTCAATGACACCTTGAAAAAAAATTTTCGGGACCGAGGAGGGCGACCCGTACCATATGGTTTTGGTCGGGGTATCCACTATCTCAGTACCATCTTAAACCTATGCCGCCCAGGTCCGGCAGCGGGTAGTGTGTGCAGTGTAGTGAAAATGTAAGGCATGCACAACAGGTTATATCAAACAGCGCTTCGTGCATAAAATAAACCATACATTCAACCACCTCCCTGCAAAACAAGGGTTAACAATCACGCCTCCCCTTATACCTCCCATACTGCAAGAACATTTAACACCTTAAAATGTTAGGGACGTACCTGGGATCCTCGCTGCCAAACAAAAATTGTTTTTGAAATGAAAAATTGGCCTAAGTCCACTAAGAGTTTTACTCAAGTCCCCAGCGGAGTCGCCAAGCTGTCGCGACCCTAAAAAATTTTATCAATTTTTCTCGGGCTAATGGATTATTAAGATTGAACTTAACTCGGACCCTCCCAAGTCCTACCAATTCGCAACTTAGGGTTTAAGTTCTTAACGTGCAAATATTTTCATGCTTGGAGTCGCCACTAATCAATTTATGGTAGGCTGATTAGAAACCTAAATAAAACATAGGGAGATATGTTTTATTCCTACGAACCAGAGATTCTAAGTCCGGGGACTTGATTACGCTAGATCTAGTCTAACGCCCTTTCGGTACCTTTTCATTTCAAAAATATTTTGGCAGGCAGTTCGGATCAATTTTAGCTTAGGTACTAACATGTGAGGTGTTCATGCGGGTGCGCAAACCACCAAATTAACACCCAATAATCAAAGCATTAAATAAATTGCTAGTTTAGGAGAAAACTTACCTCGAACCAACGCAAGCATCTGCATTGTTAGCTAGAAAATCACATCAAACACCCTAATATGATTTCTAATTAACAAGCATTCACTCAATTTCTTTTTTTGGATTTTCACTTTATTTAAATGAAATCTAATCTATATGCAATGACGTGCAATTAATGACATGCGAATTAATGCAACCTAGCATGCAAACTATATGACGTACAACGACGTGACATAATTCTAATGACGAACAATGAATTATTTTTGGTATTTTTCTGATGAAATTCGGAATAGTAAAAAATGCCTAAAATAACATGCAAGCTAATGACTTTTCCTTTTTTGGTATTTTCTTTTAAAATTCGGAATAGTAAAAATGCCTAAAATAGAATGCAATCTATGATGACTTGAACTATCCTAGCATGATTTCTTTTTGGGATTTTTGTAAAATTCGGAATAATTAAATTGCTGAAATTAAGATGCAATCTAACCTAATTTACCCTAAAGCAATTCATTCTCTTTTTGGGGTTTTCTTGAAAATTCGAAATTAAAAAATAACGTGAATAATCCGTTAGGATAAAAACCATATTTAATTTAAACTAGGAAACATGCCACTTTAGGTCCTAATTTAAATTAAATATTTATCTCATCCTTCGGGATATATTCAAAACCTAAACATGCAAAAATCCTAACAAAACAGAATTTTTTTGGGTTTTCTTTTTATTTGAAAAGGAAAACAATTTAAACAAGGATAACAATCAAACTCAAATTATCCACGCGATCCGCCAAATTCGTTTCAAACTCGGATTAGGCACAAAAATCAAATTATCGGTCATATCTATGGGGTTATAGATATTAACGGATAACCGATTATTCAAATTTGGAAAGCTAATGAAATTTATCATCGTATCTAAGTGATTATAGATAAGATGACAATTTCCCGTATCGTCGCGTATCGTACCTTAGGGATAAGGTCGGATAGACGTCCAAATACGTTGTTAAATTAGGAAATTTTCCTTATTTGAATATTTGAAAATATTGCGGATAAATCAAATATTATCCTAAGATATCTAAATATCCACACGATAATCATGCAATATTCCAAACAATTCAAACTAGGAAATTAGATATTCAAAAGTGCATCGGATAATGTCATTACCTAATTTGGATAACTTCCAAATTTCGAATTCAGTTCGGGATCGGGATCGACTGCGGATCGGATTGCGACGACGACGGCGACACCGGCGAAACACGGCACCGGCGGGACGACGACAACGGGACAGCAAGGCCTCCGGACACTGTTCCGGCATCCGACGGTTTCCCGGTCGACGATGGCTTGTAGCGGTGGCTTGTGGTGTCCTCCGGGAAGCAGCAGCAACGGTGGTTCACGGCAAGGCCGGCGAGGGTGCTGTTCAGTGGAGCTTCGACGTGGACTGAGGCAGAGGAAACAGCAACGAAGTGTTGACAAGCTCACGGTTGACTCCTCTTCAAGGTCTGCTGCATGGGCAGCTGCGACGTGGACTGGTGTGGGGGCTTCTCTTCCGTCTACGGGAACATAAGAACATGCATGGACAGGGGAAGCAGCTGCAGCTCAGATCGTCGTTCGTGGGGGTCGTTCGCTGTCCAGAGCAGTGATGGTGACTCTCGGTTTAGGCTGGGACAACAAGTCTTCGCTCGGTGTAGGACTCAGCAAAGTTGTCGTCGATGTTGCGGGCTTAAAGGCTGAAGGCCACGTTGTCCGAAGGCTGGTGCAGGGACGTTGAAGAAGAACGTGAAATCCCTTCAAGGCCGCTGAGGATATGAACCGGGCTGCTTCACGTCAATCTTTCGCGGGTGAGAGCAGCAGCAACGTGATCCTCCAGTGCCGTGAAAGAAGCAGCAACAGAAACTGGAGGATGGCAGAATTAGTTGACTAAAGTTCCACAAACATGGACTGGTCTTCAAGGATGCTAAAATCGTGGGCTTCCCTTCATGGCTTCGCTGGAGACGTGGAGTGCATGAGTATGGCGTCTCCGTTCGGCAGAGACGTAGGGGGGTTTTTCAGCGGGGAAAGAGGTGAGCGTTGTAGCCAATTGGGTAGCCTCGTCGGCAAGGGACGCAGCACGGCGATCGGCGATGCGGTGGGAGGCGGCTGTGCACGGCAAAAGGGAGCGCGGCGGTGAGGAGCAATGGCCGTCGTGCGCCTCCGCGGCTGGATCTTTCTCTCAACTTTCTCTCTAAAATTTTTCTGATCTCTGAAAATTCTCCCCCCATAATTTGACCTAAAGTATGTATATATAGACTAATCTAGGTCAAATTAAATGGGCTTAATTTACCTAATGGGCTTAGACTTGGGCTTAGGGCTTAATTCAATTTAAATGGGCTGCATTAACTTGGGCTAAGCCCAAATTAAAACAACCAAGCCCACGTGACGTGAAATTCCCGGCCCTAGCATCCCGAGCGATCCAATTTTGATTCGACGAAAATTAAACTCGCTCACCGTCGTCGGTCCGATGTGAAAATATGCAATTAAACTAAAATAAACATGAACTATATGTTATGCAATTTAAATGTTTTTGTTTAGGGGTTAAAATTAATCCCTAATTTTCTATGCAAATTACACTAAATGTCGTGCCAAAATTTAGGTGTCAACAGCTGCCCCTCTTTGAAGGTGAGCTCGCAGAGGTTGCATTCAAAGATTAAATGATACCTAAATTTCAACCATGCGAATGCAATGAATGATGTTTTTGTCGGGATTATGAGTCCCATTTTGAAATGCATTAAGAAATGATGCATGCTAACATAAAAGAAAAATATACCTGGAATTACTTACCTGACAGAAGCAAGATAATGCAATTCGAGGCACAACTCTGACTTTGTATGTTGTTTGGCAAATGTCTGGGCTCAGTCCCATAGGTATTGCCTGACAAACTGTTGATGAATGTGGTGATCTGCAGTTAAGTCAAATCACAGGAAGAAAGCTCAACGTATCCAACCATCACCTGGATTCGTGAGATAAAAAAAGTGTAAAAACGTTCCGACCTTTACAAACCACCTATACATCGCCATAGGTATTTGTAAAGATTTGGCCGCTGCGCCTATACATCGCCATAGGTGCGTCACGGGGGAACTGGGGAGGTTATTCCGACCTTTACATATATCTGCTCATATGCAAAGATTTGGCCGCTTCACCTATATCCTTGACTCATAGGTGAGTAACGGGGGAACACCTGGGGGTTGAGGAATATTCCGACCTTTAAGATACCTAGACATCTCCATAGGTACTCATAAAGATTTGGCCGCTTCACCTATATCCTTGACTCATAGGTGAGTAGCGGGGGAACATCCGGGATGGGGAGAATATTCCGACCTTTACATATACCTGCTCATATGCAAAGATTTGGCCGCTGTGCCTATATCTTTGACTCATAGACACGTCGCGGAGGAATATCTCGAGATTAAAGAAGCATTCCGACCTTTACATATACCTGCTCATATGCAAAGATTTGGCCGCTTCACCTATATCCTTGACTCATAGGTGAGTAGCGGGGGAATACCTCAGATTAGAGAAAAATTCCGACCTTTACAAGATACCTATACATCTCCATAGATACCTGTAAAGATTTGGCCACTTCACCTATATCCTTGACTCATAGGTGAGTAGTGGGGGAATCTTTGGGATAAGGAGAGTATTCCGACCTTTACATATACCGTTTATATGCAAAGATTTGGCCGCTTCACCTATATCTGCTCATAGGTGAGTAGCGGGGGAATCTCCTGGAGATTGTAACAATCTGATTTTGGTGAACAGTGGGACTAGCCCGAATGTTCGAGGGTTCCTTGACAAAGTACCTGGATCTCATTAGAGGTACCTGAAAAGGCTTGATCAACAGACACCTGCACATCATCAAAGGCATCTAGAGATCGCAACGAAAATGATCAAATATGGGACTTGACGATTGCTCGTACAGGTTAGGGATATAGAGATATACTTACCTGGGGATATCTCTGACTTCTGAGGGGGTGTCTCCTGCTAGACACAGTTTTAAGCAACATGTAATATGCATTCGCACTATCGAGAACACATAAACACATGCACTATGAATTCAACTCTTCCATGCACGATGATTTTGTCAAATCGGCATTAGAAACTCCGTTGGGGAAAAATTATGACAAGACATTCCGAACTCACAAGCAGATATCTTGAACATGTCGAATGAGGGATTTTCGGTTCGAAAGGTCTTTCACTCATTCTCATTGAAAAAGGCTGATTTATGAGAATCTCTCTGTCTTACCATCATCATGTCGACAAGGGTCCGAGTATTCTCGCAAGCGGTACGACCTTACCAATCCAAGAGGTCTTTTCCAGGACTGTAACATGGGCTTGGTCAATGGCTTAGCAAAGGGGACTCTTCGAGTCGAAGCTATTGAAAGAAAATACGCTGCAATTATCTCCGGGTTTACAAGTCAAGAACCCTGCAAAATGAGACAGAAATCGACTTGCTCGCACTTCTTCGAGCTAAGCTTGTAAACATCTGAAATTCTACGTTAGTTCAAGTGTCCTAATCTGAAGAGACTTTGTAAGGGACGTAACGTAGGCTAGGCTCATGGGTTGAGAAATGAATGGATCATTTGGCTCAAAATATATGATTAGGTTGAAAGGGTTGGTGATCATCTTGGCATTGACACCGGTCTTCTTCTTCACCAAAGATTTTCTTCTCAGTAAGCACTCCATTAGCTTCGAGAGTTCATCACTTGATTTCTCTAAGACTTGTCCACTGGGGGATTTTGGCATGTCATACCTTGATATTTTTATTGGGCATTGGCCTTGCTTTTACCAGGCACACTGCTTTTTCCTGCCCTTTTTCCTCTTTTTTTTTTTTTTTTTTTGACATGCTTACAATGTAAATACTGGCCAGCTAATCTGACTGATTGACTCGCTGTTTGAACTCAAAAGCTTCTCGTCTTATCTCAATGCTTTGGATATGCTGCTTGGACAATGATAGCTTCTTGCCTTGCCCCAGTGTGGGGGATGATCACCAACTGGGTTTGTATGAAACGAATTTGCAGGCTCAATTGGGCTTTGCAAAGGGTAAAGTGTATATAAGATAGAGAAAGAAATGCTCTTCGTCATCCTAAGGCACTTGAGCTTTACGTGAATTCATCTGAAAAAGCAACACTCGAAGATTGATGCAAGTGAGAGCAAGAAAATTTCAATTCATTTTTTTCACTTTATGATGCTGATTTACTCCAGTTTGCCCCAATATGGGGTGGTTCTTGACAGGGGTAATTTGAACAAATATCTCCAAACATTTAGGCTCAAAGAGGTTGAACAATGGATAACCTGTAGTGTTTTAAGGTAGAGAAACGAAATGCCTCTTGTCATTTCGGTCGCCGTACCTTTTGCGAGAAAACTCTTTATCTTGCAGATATGGAATATTTTCACTCAACTCATTGGGGATCTTTCCAATTTTCTACTCAACTCACTGGGGATTGATAAATGGGACTGTATATAAAATAGAGCTTGCCTTTCATCATCCCGAGGCACCTCATTCGACATATTCAATTCATTCCGCATGGGTTATAAGATTATCAAAACAGATTTCCCCTTTTGAAATCGATAATGCAAATTGACAAAATAACCATGCAGAAATTAAGCCAATGCAAACATCTTAATTCTGAATTGATTGAAAATCATTTATTCATCATTGAACTGTTTGCAATTCAGAACATAAAACCAAAAACTGGAAAACTTTTGCTGCAAAATGACAGGTTTCATCATGGATAATACATCTTCACAGCATCAGAGTTAACAGGATTAGAAAACTCACGACCATCCATCTCTGCGAGAATCAGGGCACCTCCTGAAAGTACTTTCTTAACCACATATGGACCTATGTAGTTTGGAGCGAATTTACCTCCGGGAACAGTGAAGATTGGCAGCACCTTTCTTAGGACTAGATCATTTACCTCGAAGTGTCTTGGACGCACCTTTTGGTTGAAAGACCTAGCTATCCTCTGCTGATAGGTTTGACCGTGACAAATGGCTCTCAGTCGCTTTTCATCAATCAGGTTCAGCTGCTCGTGTCTCTGTTGCATCCATTCCGCTTCAGATAACTCCACCTGGGATAAAACTCGCAAGGAAGGGACTTCTACTTCGACTGGCAGGACTGCTTCCATACCATACACCAAGGAAAAGGGAGTTGCACCGACAGAGGTTCGGATGGAGGTCCGATATGCCATCAACGCAAATGGCAATCTCTCATGCCAATCACGATAATTTTCAGCTGTCTTAGCCAAGATCTTCTTGATGTTTTTGTTAGCAGCTTCCACTGCTCCATTCATCTGTGGACGATAGGGAGATGAATTCAAATGCTGAATCTTGAACTCATTAAACAACTGGTCCATGAACTTGTTGTTCAAATTCGTCCCATTATCGGTGATAATAGCTTCGGGGACACCATAACGAGCAATTATGTCCCGCCTGATGAACCTTACAACATTCTTCGCAGTGACATTTGCATAAGACGTTGCTTCAATCCACTTGGAGAAATAATCAATCGCCACCAAGATGAATCGGTGTCCATTCGATGCCTTGGGATTGATCGGGCCAATCACATCGATGCCCCACATTGAAAAGGGCCATGGCTCAGATAACTGATGTAACTCTGTGGGGGAAACATTCATTTTATCCCCGTAAACCTGACAGCGATGACATCTTCGAACATGCTGGATACAGTCACTTTCCAGACTGAGCCAATAATAACCCAGTCTCATGATCTTCTTAGCTAACATGTGGCCATTCATGTGCGGACCACATATCCCTTCGTGCACTTCTTGCATGATTCTGGTAGCTTCAGCTGCATCCACACACCTTAGCAGAATTGAATCATAAGATCTCTTGTACAGTTTTTCTCCACTGACAAAGAATTTTGAAGCCATTTTCATTATATACTTCCTGTCGGCTGGAGTGCTTCCTTCAGGAAATTCTCGCTTCTGGATATAGTTCATGATATCGTAATACCATGGCTTCTCATCAGGTTCTCCAGTCACAACCATACAATAGGCCGGCTTTGCTAGGACTTCGATCTTCAGGGGTTCTACCTCTACTCCACCGGTCACTTGCAGCATAGAGGACAACGTGGCTAGCGCATCAGCGAACTGATTATGGGACCTCGACAAATACTCGAAGGAAATGTCTTCAAATTCCTTTATGATTTCTTCGAGGTATTCATGATACGGCACTAATTTGATGTCCCTCGTCTTCCATTCTCCCACAGTCTGGAGAATAATCAAAGCGGAATCACCGAATACTTTCAACTTAGATACGCCCATTTCCACTGCAGCCTGGAGTCCGAGAATACATGCTTCATACTCGGCTATATTATTAGTACACGGGAACATCAACTTCGCTGCTACTGGATAATGCTGCCCATCTGGGGATATTAAGACTGCCCCAGTACCAGAACCAGCTAGGTTTACAGCTCCGTCGAAGAACATGGTCCAAGTGTCTTCTTTTATCAACAGAATACGGTCTTCTGGGGAATATCCATCATCATCCGAGATTCCAGGATTTTCGGCTAATATATCAGCAATTACCCGGCCTTTGACTGATTTCTGTGGCATCATCTGAACATCAAATTCCGAAATTAAGATTTGCCATTTGGCCAGCTTCCCTACTAATGCCGGTTGATCAAGTAAATACTTGATGGGATCATTCTCTGTCACGAGCAAGGTTTGGTAATGCAACGTATACTGTCTCAGCCTATGGAGCACCCATACCAGTGCAGCGCAAGTCTTCTCAGCCTCAGGATAGTTCAACTCCGAGACAGTAAACTTCTTACTCAAGTAGTAAATGGCCCGCTCTTTTCCATCTTCGGGACCTTTCTGGGCTAGCATTGCTCCCAGAGACTCGCTGTGAATAGTGAGGTATAAGATCAAGGGCTGGCCCGGCACTGGTGGGACTAGCACCGGTGGTTTCACCAAGTACTGCTTCAGTTCTTTAAATGCTTCCTGGCAATCATCATCCCATTCTACCTGAGCATTCTTCCTTAGAAGTTTGAAGAACGGTTTAGCAGTTTCAGAGAGCTGGGAAATGAACCGGGCTATATAGTTTAGTCTGCCCAAGAGGCTGCGTACTTCTTTCACAGTCGACGGGGGTTGCAGCTCGCAAATAGCCTTTATTTTGGAAGGGTCGACCTCAATGCCCTTACTGCTTACTACAAACCCGAGTAGCTTGCCCGACGTCGCTCCAAATATGCATTTCGCCGGGTTGAGACGGAGCTTAAACTCACGGAGTCGGTCGAACAGCTTCTTCAGGGTGACAACATGACTTTCCCCAAGTCGGGACTTAGCAATCATGTCATCGACGTAAATCTCGATCTCTTTATGCATCATGTCATGGAAAAGGGCTACCATTGCACGCTGATACGTTGCCCCGGCATTTTTAAGGCCGAAAGGCATGACCTTATAATGAAATGTACCCCAAGGAGTGATGAATGCCGTTTTCTCCTTATCATTTTCTTTCATCCTTATCTGATTATAGCCCGAGAAACCATCCATGAAGGAAAACAGTTCGAATCCAGCAGTACTGTCCACGAGAACGTCTATATGCGGCAATGGAAAGTCATCTTTAGGGCTAGCCTTGTTCAGGTCGCGATAATCAATGCAGACCCGAACTCGGCCATCTTTCTTCATGACTGGAACGATGTTTGCCACCCAGGTAGGGTATTGGGTGACTTCGATAAATCCCACTTTCAAGAGCTTCATGACCTCTTCCTCTATTTTCTTCGAGAGCTCTGGCTTAGTTCTCCGCAACCTCTGTTTCTTGGGTGGCATGTCCGGATTAGTAGGCAGGCCGTGCTCCACAATGGAAGGGTCTAAACCCGGCATATCGGCATACGACCAGGCAAAGATGTCTTGGTAGTCTTTCAGTAGTTGGACTAAGCGTTTGGCCTCATCTTCGGGAAGGGTTGCCCCTATCTTGACCTCCTTGGTTTCTCCAGAGTCACTCAAGTTGACGGTAATGGTTTGATCTGCCGTCAGGACTTTAGGTCTTTCATGGTGCTCTAAGTCACGCTGGATATCTAAGGAGTCATCAAGTTCTTCGGTATCATCGACATCAAACTCGGTAGCGCATAACTCCTCGGTCTGGACCGTTCCCATACCCTCATATTTCGCAAGATTGCCCCTGAAACATAAAGTAAGGGGTTCAGAAGGACAAACAGGGCTAAGCATTACATTTTTTCGTAAATTTTCGTTGTAAGTTTTTCTGACTTTGTTTTTTTATTTTGTTTTGTTTTCTGAAATTCATTTCGAAAAGGTTTTAACACGAGAAAGCATGAAGAAGTCCAGGCCTCAGAATTCTCCTTGGACTATATTTTCTTTTATCGGTTGGATATCATCACTGGGCTGGTTTGATGTACCTCAACATGCCCTCAAAACTGGAATAAAACTTGTAATTTCATTAAATCTTTTGAAATGAATTACATTTATTGAATTGAAATTGCAATAATCAAATCCTAAGAACGGAAACAGAAAGCAGCACCCGAAACGGGGCGAATCCTAGAAAGCAATAAAAATTCCCACGCAGGGGAGTGTGCGGAAAAGGAAAAGTGTTACTCTTGTGGGCCTGTGCCCATTCCCTCTAACAGTCCTTCTTCGATAGTTCCGATGAAGATGTCGTCGAACAGGGTAGTGATTCCCTCTATCGCATCGTCGGGGTCTTCTGTCTTTAGAGGCGTTGGATCGTCCATACCTCCCCATCCGTCAGGGACAATGTCGCGGGGATCCGAATAAAAGCTTGGGGGCGCCGAGTACTTCACATAGTAATCAAACTTGCCACTTGGTTGCCCCAGCGTGTCGATCACTTCCTTCTCTTCATCAGCTTTAAGCGTGCTCTCTACGATCTCTTCATCATCGGACGCATCTTCGAGCGGAGGCATGTCTTCAGACAAAGGATCGAGCTTGTCCTTCTCGGTATTGAGCGTAGCAAAATCCTCGTCCCAATTAATGATGACCTCGGAGATAGTGGAAACGATGCCCATGTGGTCGACATAAACGATCATCCCAGCTTCTACCATTGCTAAGATTCTCTGTCTCATGATGGCCAGGGAAATGGCCTCATTACTCGGGTAACACCCGGCTTTCACCAACTTGCCGTAGACCTCAGCAGTGTACACCTTGACGTTCTTGATTGGACCAGCATCGAAACAGAATACGACATTTACATTGCCCGCGTGATCAGGAAGCGGGTTACTTTGAACATTCGGCTTAGCGGGTTGGAATGAAAACGCCTTCGTATCGAGGAGGTTATGAATTCAGTGTTTGAGGGCGTAGCAATTGTCGGTTGAATGCCCCAGCTCGCCCATGTGATAATCGCATTTCTTCGACGAGTCGAAGTTACGGGACTGCTCAGGATTGAGCCGCTTTTGGCTCGGTGGTGAGTAAACCTTTCTTTCGGAGCACTGCCAATACTTGAGATAACGATCCGGGGAGGGGGGTGAATTGCCTCCTATTGTTCCTTCTCTGAAAAGGTTGAAGACTCGTGTTTTGCTGCTGAGCTTCAGCCACCTAAATTGCCGAGGGAGGATTAGTATTTCGCCGGCTTGGTTGGTTATAAGCCACATTCACTTCTGCAGCCGGTTCTTTCTCCTTTCTTGCACTGAATCTCTTGGTTGACGAAGACGGCTCGACAAACCATCCATCCTTCAGTCCTATCTCGATTTGCTCACCTATGGGGATGAGTTGGTTGAAGTTACCAGCCGGAATGGCCACCATTCGATTACGGTATTCGAACGGGAAAGTTTTCACGAACATCCTCTTCAGCTCACTGTCTATAGGTTCCGGGACGACCTGAGCGGCTATATTCCTCCATCTGATGGCATAGTCTTTGAAAGACTCGGTCTTCTTCATTTGAGCACGCTCGAGATCATCACGGGTAGGAGTGATGTCTGTTATGAACCGGTATTGCTTCAGGAACGCCTCACTAGCTTCCTTCCAGATTTTGAGGCTATTGATCTTTTTCATGAGGTACCAGTGCAGAGCAGGGCCGGTCAAGCTTGCTTGGAATGCATGGATCATCAGAAGCTTGTTGTCAACGTAGGAGGTCATTTGTACGTGGTACAACTGCAGGTGAGCTTTTGGACATGTGGTGCCATTGTACTTGTCAAAACTCGGCATTTTGAATTTCTTCGGGATTTTGATCTGTGAGTACATAGACAGATCAATTGAGGGCGAATCCTGCGAACCTTCCAGCTGCTTCACTCTCTCCTCGAGTTTGTTGACTCGCTCATCAGGCTTGGGTTTGTTGACGATAATCTGGACGGGGTCATCTTCTAACTCAGGCATATCATCATCTTCCTCGACGTCAACATTCTTTCCACCTGTATGCTTCGGGACTGATGCTTCAAGGGGTGTCGGAACAGGGATTGACCGAAGAGCCTTGATCTCAGCGGTCATTTGTTGCATTGCGACGGCAAGTTGCTTGATCTGGTCTTGCATACCGTCAACGCGCTCCTGTAACTCAGTTTGATCGGCCATTCTAGCTCTTGACCGTGTACGAATAGGGGAACGTGATCGGTCCGTAGTTACCTGATTTGAAAATGGAACAGGGCATACATAAGTGTCAAGCAAACATTATACGCCGATCCATGACATTGGTCTAATCGCTTTGAATTAAAAAGACTTCTTTATTGAAATGACGAAAGTTTTTACATCAATTACTGACTTGAAATGAAATTGAATTAAAAACAAATGACTCGATTCCTAAACAAACTTAAACTGGAAATGAAAACAGATTCAAGCTTTTTAATTAGCTTGATCTATAGACATATGGGAGGCGACATCCTTCTTCAACTGCTCATAAGCCCGGGCTATCTTGGCTGCCTTTTCTTCGGCTTCTTCGACCTTCCTTTTGAGACGGTTGTTCTCTGAGCGGTTGGCGGACTTGAGAGGCACCTTGGGTATCTTCGGGAGTAGCTCCTGAGGAATCTTGTGCCGTCGGATATACTTGGTCGTCGCGAAGTAGGATTTCTGCTCCCCCTTTAATTCTCCTTCGGGTCGAGCTATCTTCAGGAGACGACACTTCTTCCACATCTTTTGGAGCTGAGCTACGGTCTCTTCATGCTCCTCACCCTGGTCAGAGAAATCGACACGGAGGAGCTCGGGTTGTAACACCGGAGGGAGCCCCTGAAGAATCTGGTACTGACGAGACACTCTGGCGGGGTAGTACTCGATCGCGCCAGTGAAACCCAAAAGTGGTACCGGTCCAACACCATTACACGTGAGCCGAGCTTCTTCGACTTTGAACCAGTTAGCATGCCATTGGAAACCTTGGGGTCGAGCGTTTTTCATAAAAATGATCCACTCGGAGTAGTGGTAATCGGGTGCATTGTCTTGTTTTTCTTTATAGCTTAAAACAGGATGACTGGAATCACTGAGTTCGGGTATTTCAAGTAAATTGCCACACCCCTTTATGTGAGACAAAAACCAGATTTGCAAAAGCTCGATGGGTGCATGAAATATCTTGTCGCCGCTTTGCTTGAATTTTGTGAGAGAAATGAAAGTTTCAGCTAAAACGGTGTTGACAAAGTTCTTTTCAAGACAGACTTGTTGTACCAACCATGCAATTGACGGGTTACATGCATTCTTACAGTGAGGGAAAATGATGAACCCGAAAAATGCTAGTAAAAAGATTCTGCCCCTTTGAAAAGATGTGGCATTTTCAAAACATTGACTCATGAAGGAAAACGGACATGTTCCACGGTTTGCTTTCAAAACTTTTGCCAGTTCATCTTTCCCGACATTCAAAAATTCTGATAAGATTAATGTGGAATCGACTCCCAAAGGTGGTGTAATTAACCCCGATCCCAAAGGTTTTCCAATGAGCAGGCTATACTCTTCCAAAGTCGGGGTGAGCTCATGCTTACCGAATATAAAGGTGGCTGTCTCGGGGCACCAGAAGTGGGCTAATGCTCGAACGAGGCCGGTACGGATTTTGACTTCCAGTAGGGGGAGCAGCCTCCCGACGTGACCCTCGACTAGCTTGCGGTTGGTTGGACTGAGTAGGTTCCACCAGGCACGGAGCTCATCCTTAGGAGCGTCAAGAATCCGGATGTCTGCCACTCCCATAGTGTATAGACCAAGACTCACGACTGACCTAACGTCATGGACCGACCAAAGAAAAACGAAACATAAATAAATTGCAAGATAAGGGTTGAAGAAATCTTACTTCACCGGGTAGGAAAAATAGCAATCACATAGACATGCGCATGAAATGTGAGGTTCGATTTCTACCTAGACTCTGGCTTGCAAAATGGAGACGAGAGGATTACCGAGCTAAACCAGTCATGGTGGTGGTTAGGCTGGGATTCCCCTGACTCCGGCTTAGTCAAAGAGCCGACCCGGGTTGAGTGGGATACAACCGTGGTGGATACTCAATGACACCTTGAAAAAAAATTTTCGGGACCGAGGAGGGCGACCCGTACCATATGGTTTTGGTCGGGGTATCCACTATCTCAGTACCATCTTAAACCTATGCCGCCCAGGTCCGGCAGCGGGTAGTGTGTGCAGTGTAGTGAAAATGTAAGGCATGCACAACAGGTTATATCAAACAGCGCTTCGTGCATAAAATAAACCATACATTCAACCACCTCCCTGCAAAACAAGGGTTAACAATCACGCCTCCCCTTATACCTCCCATACTGCAAGAACATTTAACACCTTAAAATGTTAGGGACGTACCTGGGATCCTCGCTGCCAAACAAAAATTGTTTTTGAAATGAAAAATTGGCCTAAGTCCACTAAGAGTTTTACTCAAGTCCCCAGCGGAGTCGCCAAGCTGTCGCGACCCTAAAAAATTTTATCAATTTTTCTCGGGCTAATGGATTATTAAGATTGAACTTAACTCGGACCCTCCCAAGTCCTACCAATTCGCAACTTAGGGTTTAAGTTCTTAACGTGCAAATATTTTCATGCTTGGAGTCGCCACTAATCAATTTATGGTAGGCTGATTAGAAACCTAAATAAAACATAGGGAGATATGTTTTATTCCTACGAACCAGAGATTCTAAGTCCGGGGACTTGATTACGCTAGATCTAGTCTAACGCCCTTTCGGTACCTTTTCATTTCAAAAATATTTTGGCAGGCAGTTCGGATCAATTTTAGCTTAGGTACTAACATGTGAGGTGTTCATGCGGGTGCGCAAACCACCAAATTAACACCCAATAATCAAAGCATTAAATAAATTGCTAGTTTAGGAGAAAACTTACCTCGAACCAACGCAAGCATCTGCATTGTTAGCTAGAAAATCACATCAAACACCCTAATATGATTTCTAATTAACAAGCATTCACTCAATTTCTTTTTTTGGATTTTCACTTTATTTAAATGAAATCTAATCTATATGCAATGACGTGCAATTAATGACATGCGAATTAATGCAACCTAGCATGCAAACTATATGACGTACAACGACGTGACATAATTCTAATGACGAACAATGAATTATTTTTGGTATTTTTCTGATGAAATTCGGAATAGTAAAAAATGCCTAAAATAACATGCAAGCTAATGACTTTTCCTTTTTTGGTATTTTCTTTTAAAATTCGGAATAGTAAAAATGCCTAAAATAGAATGCAATCTATGATGACTTGAACTATCCTAGCATGATTTCTTTTTGGGATTTTTGTAAAATTCGGAATAATTAAATTGCTGAAATTAAGATGCAATCTAACCTAATTTACCCTAAAGCAATTCATTCTCTTTTTGGGGTTTTCTTGAAAATTCGAAATTAAAAAATAACGTGAATAATCCGTTAGGATAAAAACCATATTTAATTTAAACTAGGAAACATGCCACTTTAGGTCCTAATTTAAATTAAATATTTATCTCATCCTTCGGGATATATTCAAAACCTAAACATGCAAAAATCCTAACAAAACAGAATTTTTTTGGGTTTTCTTTTTATTTGAAAAGGAAAACAATTTAAACAAGGATAACAATCAAACTCAAATTATCCACGCGATCCGCCAAATTCGTTTCAAACTCGGATTAGGCACAAAAATCAAATTATCGGTCATATCTATGGGGTTATAGATATTAACGGATAACCGATTATTCAAATTTGGAAAGCTAATGAAATTTATCATCGTATCTAAGTGATTATAGATAAGATGACAATTTCCCGTATCGTCGCGTATCGTACCTTAGGGATAAGGTCGGATAGACGTCCAAATACGTTGTTAAATTAGGAAATTTTCCTTA
Organism: Syzygium aqueum; assembly: GCA_031216185.1. Classification (NCBI taxonomy): domain Eukaryota; kingdom Viridiplantae; phylum Streptophyta; class Magnoliopsida; order Myrtales; family Myrtaceae; genus Syzygium; species Syzygium aqueum. The sequence goes on from CM062240.1 coordinate 604,866, forward strand.
TTTGAATATTTGAAAATATTGCGGATAAATCAAATATTATCCTAAGATATCTAAATATCCACACGATAATCATGCAATATTCCAAACAATTCAAACTAGGAAATTAGATATTCAAAAGTGCATCGGATAATGTCATTACCTAATTTGGATAACTTCCAAATTTCGAATTCAGTTCGGGATCGGGATCGACTGCGGATCGGATTGCGACGACGACGGCGACACCGGCGAAACACGGCACCGGCGGGACGACGACAACGGGACAGCAAGGCCTCCGGACACTGTTCCGGCATCCGACGGTTTCCCGGTCGACGATGGCTTGTAGCGGTGGCTTGTGGTGTCCTCCGGGAAGTAGCAGCAACGGTGGTTCACGGCAAGGCCGGCGAGGGTGCTGTTCAGTGGAGCTTCGACGTGGACTGAGGCAGAGGAAACAGCAACGAAGTGTTGACAAGCTCACGGTTGACTCCTCTTCAAGGTCTGCTGCATGGGCAGCTGCGACGTGGACTGGTGTGGGGGCTTCTCTTCCGTCTACGGGAACATAAGAACATGCATGGACAGGGGAAGCAGCTGCAGCTCAGATCGTCGTTCGTGGGGGTCGTTCGCTGTCCAGAGCAGTGATGGTGACTCTCGGTTTAGGCTGGGACAACAAGTCTTCGCTCGGTGTAGGACTCAGCAAAGTTGTCGTCGATGTTGCGGGCTTAAAGGCTGAAGGCCACGTTGTCCGAAGGCTGGTGCAGGGACGTTGAAGAAGAACGTGAAATCCCTTCAAGGCCGCTGAGGATATGAACCGGGCTGCTTCACGTCAATCTTTCGCGGGTGAGAGCAGCAGCAACGTGATCCTCCAGTGCCGTGAAAGAAGCAGCAACAGAAACTGGAGGATGGCAGAATTAGTTGACTAAAGTTCCACAAACATGGACTGGTCTTCAAGGATGCTAAAATCGTGGGCTTCCCTTCATGGCTTCGCTGGAGACGTGGAGTGCATGAGTATGGCGTCTCCGTTCGGCAGAGACGTAGGGGGGTTTTTCAGCGGGGAAAGAGGTGAGCGTTGTAGCCAATTGGGTAGCCTCGTCGGCAAGGGACGCAGCACGGCGATCGGCGATGCGGTGGGAGGCGGCTGTGCACGGCAAAAGGGAGCGCGGCGGTGAGGAGCAACGGCCGTCGTGCGCCTCCGCGGCTGGATCTTTCTCTCAACTTTCTCTCTAAAATTTTTCTGATCTCTGAAAATTCTCCCCCCATAATTTGACCTAAAGTATGTATATATAGACTAATCTAGGTCAAATTAAATGGGCTTAATTTACCTAATGGGCTTAGACTTGGGCTTAGGGCTTAATTCAATTTAAATGGGCTGCATTAACTTGGGCTAAGCCCAAATTAAAACAACCAAGCCCACGTGACGTGAAATTCCCGGCCCTAGCATCCCGAGCGATCCAATTTTGATTCGACGAAAATTAAACTCGCTCACCGTCGTCGGTCCGATGTGAAAATATGCAATTAAACTAAAATAAACATGAACTATATGTTATGCAATTTAAATGTTTTTGTTTAGGGGTTAAAATTAATCCCTAATTTTCTATGCAAATTACACTAAATGTCGTGCCAAAATTTAGGTGTCAACAAATTCATAATACATGCCTGGGATAACGCATGTTAGAACTCATATAGACTCAGGATATATCATAGTTTTCATTAAATAAAGCCAAATAAAAATGTCGCTTAAGTCATACAGATCGTATATGGGATTAATTAGTCTCATGATATGCATGTCACATATCACACGTCATTTAGTGAGTCGCGTCATTTAACGTTAGTGCTTTGATAAAACCACATAATGTAGATAGATTTAATTAATAATTGCGCCTCATGCAATATTCATGTCACGCCCCGAAGCCCATTGAGCTCGCGACATCCCCTGCTCCAGTCGAATAGATGCGACGTCCCAGGAACGTCGCCAACCCAACCCAAACATCATAGCCATATGCGGAAGCGGATATAAAAACCCCGGACAAAAGATGACGACAACGGGGTAGAACACCATAATGATCAAACAACAACAACAACATTCATACAACACCAAATATACAAACACCATATTACATACACAATTAACAAATAAACATTCGCAGTCACTGACTTAATAGAAGATTAGGGTTCTAGTTAACCTAGCTTCACTATGGGTTAACGCGATTTACACAACCCCTAAAATTTACCCTAGGGAAAACCTAAGGATCGTCTTCCGTTCCATTCCGCTCCTGGTTCTCTGGCTTGAACTTCCGGAAATTCACCTGCAGCACCACTGGGCACCAAAGGCAGCTCCTCAGACTTCCAAAAAGAGGAGGCGAACCTCCCGAGTTTAAGGTTGAGGGTCTGAAAATTGTGGATTATACAACTATGAGATGAATCTCAATAAGTGTACAACCCCAAACCCCACGTATGCACTCACCTACCGCCAGATAGAACACACATCACACACGACGATTAATCAATCTAGCAATCACACGCGAACTTACCTAGAACCCATCATACACGTTCCTGCACGTTAGACAATAACATAGCCAACATATCGCAGCAATGAATCACAGACGCGTACGTGCCTCAATTATAAGATAAAATCCACTTGGGCACGTCCCATACCGTACCTAGTAGTTTTTACCCCATAATTAAGCATTACATCGTGCGATACAAACACACTCGCACACTGACTCACACCACGCATCACTTTCGCAAACCTTGCATCTCAAGCCAATTCCCACTCATTCTCAACTCTTCCACCACTACCGTGCCCGCGTAAGACGTATTAGACCAACGGTCTTCTGACCTCGTTAGGCATCGTCATCCCGTTAGGCCGGGCATCGTCACCTCGTTAGGGACGGCATTGTCCCGCGTAAACGTACACGCCTCAGGATGGAATCCTACACACACTTTTCTTTTACCTTGCCCGTGTAAAATACATCAGGCCAACGGTCTTCTGACCTCGTCAGACATCGACACACCTGTCGGGCCGGGCATCGTCATCTCGTCAGAGACGGCATCGTCCCGCGTAAACGTACACGCCTCAGGACGGACCTTTCCAACCAATCCTACATTTTCGTACCCTCGTTCCACTCAAACTACACTTAAACATGGCTAACAGTCACACGGTCAAACTTACACACCTCACACGCATGCCATAATTTCGCATTCTCATCACACAAACACGCACCACTTAATCACATGCTCTTGGCACGCGAGTTCAATGCATATTCGCACGACCACGCCACTGCACCTCACAGCCATACACACACGGCACACCACCTCATCACATTCAGCCCATGCACAAACCAGAACCAGCCAACCATAGCAAACCGAGCAATTAATCCAATAAACCCAATCAAGCCTACATAATTCCAAACAATCACCCGTTTAATTCCCGATCAATCCTCAACATCACAGCCTTAACTCATCATTCCTAAACCTCGAATTACATCGCCCAATCAGCCCACAACCACCAAACAACCAGCCCCTAACTCAGTCCCAAAAACAGCCACAATTTCACCTAAATCGAGTCCAAACTGGCAGTTGCACAGAGACAGAAATCCACTTGAAATAAATAGTAAACCAACTCCAAAATTTATGAAATTTGGGTATGTTGTACAAAACATCTGGATGAACATTTTTCATGAAGAACACAAAATCCATTTCTATCTAGAACCACCTCTTTTTGTCACTTGAAAACAGACGAAAATCCACCCATCCTGTCAGTCCGCCTGACCATCAAAATACAACTCAACCAGTACCCAAATTACTTTGGAAAGCCTTGAAATTTTTATATGTTATAGAAACAAGTGTCCCTAACAATTTTCGTGGAGGAAGTATTTTGAAAATAGGTATGAAAAAATTTATAAAAATTCGAATAGACCTGGAGGTCGGGTGACCAGTAAATCGGGCAGTTTTGTTTCGGTCCAAAGATGAACTTCCGAATGGCCTCAAATGATTTTCAGAAATTCCCAAATTAAAGTATGTTATACTTCAAGATGTTGGGAGAAACTTTTATAGGGAAAACTTCCTCAAATTAGGCCCACAAAATTCTCTACAAAAATAGCAAACTGGATGGGTACAGTAACCACGAATCCGAAAATCACACGAATTCAAACCGTAGTCATTTCGTATCATCACGGCCCTATCCAAACCTCCCAAATCTCATATTTTCAGTCTCCAAATCAGTCCATAACAACCCAAACACCAACTCCTAATTCAGTCCCAAAATAGCCACAAAATTACCTAAATCGGATCCTAAACGAGATTAGAAATACCCGAGGTCCTAGGTAGTTTTTGGGGGAGACACTTACCTAAGAAAGGCGAGACGAACGGGCTGGATGGGTGGCTGAAACGGGCGGAACAGCAGCAGCTGCGGTGGGAGGAAAGGAAAATGAAGAGAGAGAGAGAGAGAGAGTGATCGGGAGAGTGAGGGGCTGAACATGGAGGAGGTCTGGCCAAATGAGAGACGAGAGAGAATGACTGGTCCAAACTGGTCAAAGATGATGGCTAAAGGGCACTACGTGTCGCGATCCAGGAGTTTTGACTAAAATACCCCTAATCTAACGGTCCTCATTCGTCCATATCCAATAACGCAATGGTAAAATGGTCTTTGAGTCCAATAATGCAGTTGATAACCTCTAGTAATTATCCCAAAAATATCCCAAAAATTCGGACCAATAAATTAGCCTAAGGGCAAAATGGTCATTTTTCCGGTTCCGGGGCGTGTTGACACCTAAATTTTGGCGCATCATTTAGTGTTAATTTGCATAGAAAATTAGGGATTAAATTTTCACCCATAAATAAAAATATTAAATTGCATAACATATAGTTTAGGTTCATTGCATTTTGCATCGGATTGGCGATGGCGAATGAGCTTAAAATTCATCGAACAAAACTCGGTTCGCTCAGACTCCAAAAGCCGAGAATCTCGTGTCAGATAGGCTTGGTTGTTTTAATTTGGGCTTAATTTAGTCCGTTGAGTTTAATTAATTAAAGCCTAAATTAATTCAGCTCATTTAGATGTTAATTAAAACTAAGCCCAAACCTAAGCCCATTGGGATTAGAAAACCCGACTAATTGACCTAGGTTAACATTATAAATATAACGTTATACCTCATAACCTAGGGGGTTCTCATAATTTCAGAAATCAGATTTTTTAGAGAGAGACTCGGAGAATTTTCGGAGAACGGAATTTCGGAGAGAGGGGGCGTTAAAATAAGAAAGAAAATAAATAAAAGGGGAAGAAGAGTTCATACTCACGGAGGACTTGCAAAGAAGAAAAGTCAAAGGGGGCCAGTTTTTCTTTAGAAGGGAGAGAGAGAGAAAGAAGAAAGTCAAAATAGAAGATTTATTGGGGCTTTCGGTGGAGGCTCACAAAAAAACATATAAAAAGAGAGTTCTCTCTTTCTTTCCTCACGGTACAGAGCGTCGGCCACGACTTCCGCAAACTTGACAAGAGATCAGTCCTTACTCCTGCAATATTTGCAACATTCTCTGTCCCCTTCGGTTTCACTTCAGCAGTGACAACGACGAAGCAGCCTGGCTGGATCTCATCGCCAAGCTTCAAGCCACAACGAACTCCAAACTTGCTGCGACCCCGCGTTGCTGAGCCCCATCGACATTTTTGACGTCGCTTCCTTGCTCGACCCAGCAATTCCTTCTTGTCGTCGGTGACCGTGACCCTTCGCGAACTTGTCTTCACCGAACCAATCGCTCGGACAAATTCCCAGTGTGATTCGTGATTGAAGTGGTGAAAAGTCCTGGAGGAGTGCACTTGGATCATTCACAAAGAAGAAGAACACAAGTGATCGACAACCTCAGTAAACTCTGACGAAATTAGGATATCCGGTTGAATATTTAGTTGCCTAATTTGTGTTTATTGATATCCGGTTTTGCATATTTAAATAATTTGCATCATCACAATTAGGATTTGTTTCTTTTTTTGAAACTTTGGATATTTACTTGCTAAATTTGGATAGAATTTAGAATTTTCAAAAATACTTTGAATATATCCAAGATATTTAAGATATCTAAATTTATCTAAATTTTTCAAGATGTGATCGATTAGGAAAATTTCCTAATCCGCAACCGCACACGTGGAAATAAATCTATCTATTAGGCTTTAGATAGAGTTATTTCCATAGAGGGTATTTCGAATTTTAAGATCGATCTGTCAGGCTTCAGATCGAAACTTAATTTGAAAGATTTAGCGGTTATATTTTTTTACTTGATTTTAATTTCGAATTTTCATAAAAAAATACCAAAAAGATTGCGTTAGAATAGGTTAATTTCTTTAATTGCATGTTTAGATAATTGACATTTTTAATTCCGAATTTCATTAAAAAAAATATGCACGTCATTAGAAATAAGTCACGTCGTCGCATGACATATAATTTGCATGTTAGGTTGCATTAATCGCATGTCATTACATATAGGTTAGCTCTCATTTAAATAAAAGAAAATCAAAAAAGAAATTTCTGCACCTTTGAACTTTAAATCAGAATTTTTTCAGAATTGTCAAATTGAGTGTTTTTTCTGAAATTGGTACCGAAAGGGCGTTAAGGAATTTAGCGTAACCAAGTCCCGAATTCATAATTTCTGGTTCGCAAAAATAAAATAGTACTCCTGCTATTTTATTTAGGTTTCTAATCAACCTACCTTAAATGATTAGTGGCGACTCCTATTGAAAATATTTGCATGTTCACAATTGGACCTAAGTTGCGATTTGGTAGAGTTTGGGAGAACTCGAGCTAGGTTAGTTAATTTAATTGATCTAGTAATCCATTAGCCTAAGATAGAAATGCCGATTTTTATTTTAGGTCGCGACAGGGCGAAATTCCATTTTTCGCCCGTACCGACCCCAAATGGGTGTGGCCAACATAATATGGTGTTGGAATCGTGAAAATAGCTTCTTAAGCCCTCGAAAATCGACTGCAAAGTCCTGGGGAATAAAATAATATTATTTTTTCACTTTCGAGCCAAAATTCCAATTTTTGACCGTAACCACTCCAAACATGCGTGGCCACCCCAAAATGGCACTAGCCTTGAAAAATAACTTCAAACAACCTAAAAAACCAATATCGGTGTCCACAGGGGCAAAACCGTAATTTTCCCGGTCCCAAACCAAAATCCATTTTTTTGCAGAAATGGGTGGCCCCAAGGTTGGCCAAGCCAAAAACGTCATCGGCCGCTCAAAATTGTCACTTTCAAAATTCTCGATTCCCGAGTCTGAATTCTAAGAAATGACTAGAATAGAACAATTGTGACTTTAGCTTATCTCTGGCTAATGGGTGGCTCATTAGGATTACGCGCTCTCGACCCATAACCGACACTGAATCAAATCACGTTTAAGTTTACTTTACCCAAGACGACCTCGATTGTCATATAATTGCGAGGGTTTGTCACTAGTTCCCTTAGGACATGATCAATCAAATAGATTGGCCTCTGTTGGCCCAAAACATTCTCTCGTCAATCCTTATGGTCGAAGGTCGAACCCAGGTTGAGTTCTTTGATCGTGCGATCTCAATCCCGTAATAGCCCTACCCTTAAGGTTAGCGTTCCGAGAATGTGCGGGTCTTAGGTGAGATCTCGCTATGGTGCATTGATCAATATTCATTTCCTAAATCCCGGAAAAAGGATCGAAAATCCAGTCTGTTACAATTCACATGGCATATAGTTTGATTTTCATAAAAAGGAAAATATAAAGAAGAATTAACATCGTATCATTAGGTCATTATCTTTCAATAAAAGTCATTTAGTTCATGTTTAGAGTCCTAGAGCAGAATTCTTTATAAAAAAGAAAACATAAAAATCTCTCACATAGTTTAAATAATATGGTCAATTCATGATTTCATATAAGTTGCATTTAATTATAATATAGCACACATGTCATTTAATTTCATGTTAGTTCATCAATGCATATTACGTGAGAATTCATAGTCATAACATTTAAATTAAGTCATATTATTACAAACAAGAAAAACCCCAAAAAAGAATTAATTAGCATTGCATTTTAATGCAGGTTTAATTGATTATTATCGTCATAAAAAAAGAAATAAAAATTAGATTAGCATGCGTATTAGTCTCCATCATGGTGATCAATTGTCCTTGCACAATCACATGTAGAATTCTTGTCTAAGTCATGCGTACATCGCATCCTTGTTTAGTTTGTAGTTAAAATTTTGCAGAATCCTTGCATAATTGAGCCTTGCTTTTAATTTGCTTTGCACATCAGGGTTCTTTCTTTTCCAAGCAATTTATTTACCACTTTCATTATTGAAAACATTATTTGCTTGCGCACTCGCATGGTCACCTATCACATGTTTGTGAGTTAGGATTAAAATTGACCAAGACTGCTCGCAAAATGTTTTTGAAATAAAGAGAACATGTATCAAAAGGGTGTTAGATTTATTTAGCATAACCAAGTTTTCGTATCCATGAATCATTGGTTCATAGAAGTAAAATGTACTCCCACATTTTACGTGAGTTTCTAATTGACTTGTAATAAAATAATAACAACTCCTAAATGAATTGAATTGGATGTATAAATAATTTAACTAAAACCTCAAAGTTGCGATTGGTATGAGCTTTGGAGAGTCCGCTCTAGGTGATGGTACCATCTCTTTAATCAGTAACCGTTCGTACCCACCTAGTAATCCATTAGCTTTCTCTTGATGGTTCACCTCGAGGAAAGTCGCGAGAACTTTGTTTTTATAATTATTTGATAAATGGAGATGTTCATTATAATGAAAAATGATAATATCAAGAAGATTGTGAAAATATCATTGCTTTCCCTAGCTATAGTGGAAAGACGTTTACAAGGATGAGGACCTTGACAAGAGGAGAACAAGTCTAATAGGACCAATTGTTCATAAGTTCTTGGAGGTACCATAATAAGGTGGACATCTAAGTAAAGTCCTGAGGCACTAACATACTCATGAAGACCATGTTGAGAAAACTTGATAGAACATTTTGAAGCTGACAATCCATGATACCTTAAGAGCTTGATAAATGCAAATGGTATTTAAATTTCAGGTAATACTCGCTTTAAAGGGAAATTATATGTACAAAGGAAACAGAGTAGCGAAGATTTTATGAACTTAAGTGTGAACAAGTCTAGAAGAATGTGAAAAGACTTGGACGTACCATGGTGAATCGGACCATAGCATCTACATTTCTAATGTACTCAAAGTTTCTCGTTGAGACGCAATTGGATATCACGAGAAATTTTTTTTTTTTTGGTAAGATAAGAGTGTATATAATTTCAAGAACCAAAACAACCTAAGCACAACCCACAACAAGGCCTTAAATAGACGTAAAGATGTCTAAATAAGGACAGGAGTGGATCTGCAGGAGCTAAATAAGAAAAGGAGCTAGATACAAAGCAAAGAGGGGGAAGGAAAGCCAAGAGAGGTACAACCAACCAAAGAGAATGGTGGCGGAAAACCCAGATCTAGGATCTATTCCCATTCAAAGTAAGGAGGGAAGCTGGTATGTCCCATTTCCTTAGCAAGATACGGTTACGATGATTGTCTTCAATACTTCCCATGGAGATGATTTTGTCTTTGACGACTTTGAGGAGGTGCTTGCGCATGCTCGGAAGATAAATACTCTTGTTTCTGAAGATGGCGTGATTCCTTTCAGTCCATATGATATGGCAAAGGGCGCCAAAGGAAAATCTTGCAATACAGTGTGCAAACGAAGCACCACCGCAGACCTTCATCGCCCATTGGATATGCTCATGCCAAGGTTTATTACGCCGGGGAAGGTTACACTTGGTTGCCCACATGGACGCCAACCTGCTGGTAGACGGACATTCAAAGAAAAGGTGGTTGGTAGAATCCGGAGAAGAGCCACAAAAAGCACAAAGAGCATTATCAATCCTGTGGTTGTGCATGAGGAACAGCTGCATGGGAAGACGATTAAGGGAGGCCACCCAAAGCAAAAAGGAGTGGCGGGGAGCAATATGATGGTCCCATATAAAAGAGTGCCAAGGCATTAGCCGACCCTTCCTGCGGATGTGGCTCCAAGCCAGAGAAACTGAGAAGGATTTAGAAGGATGCGGTAGCCAAGAGAAGGAATCCTCAACATCAGTCAGGGAAATTGTGGAAGAGTCCATCCAATTCAAAATAGTGGTGAGAGATTTCGAAGGAGGCTAGGAACCCTCAAGGAAGTTCCGAACCGAGATATCCTGCGGAATGCGAGAATGATAGATATCCGCGTTACTAAATAGGAGGTAAAGAGGACCTCTAGTATGCCACGAGTTGAACCAGAAAGAAACTGAGTGGCCAGAACCAATCTTCCAGCGAAACATGGTTTGAGCAGTGGGTCTCATGTCGAGGATCTTCTTCCAAGTCCACGAGCAGAAGGTGGGTTTGGGTACAGTCCAGAAGTTGGACTTCTTTAAGAACGTTGAATGAACCCATTTATACCATAATGATTCTTTATCAGTGAAAAGGAGCCAAATGTGTTTGAGGGTCATCGCTCTGTTGTATTCGGCAAGTCGTCGGATACCAAGGCCACCTTCATTCTTAGGTAGGCAAACGGAGTTCCACATAACCCGAGCTCCTCCAGGTCCAAGGTCAGGCCCTTTCCATAGGAATTGTTGCAAAATAGCTTCAATCCTATCTAATATTGACTTCGGAAGAGAAAAAATGGTGGCCCAATATACCTGTATTGAATGCAGGACCGATTTAATAAGTTGGAGCCTACCAGCAAAAGACAAAAACCGATGGCTCCAAGAGCGGGCTCTAGCAGTGATAGCATCGATTAAAGTTTTGCAGTCCTCCTTTCTCAACCTGGTTGAGATGATAGGAACCCCGAGGTAACGAAAGGGGAGGGAGCCCTGGCGAAACCCGAAGCATTGGAGAAGCTGATCACGCAACTCAGGGGTTCCTCCAGAGAGGAATATATCACTTTTCATGGGGTTGGGTTTCAAGCCAGACCAATCAGTGAACAGACAGAGAGCTTGTTTGATTAGTTGAACCGATTTCAGGTGCCCTTCAGAAAAAAGAAGGACGTCATCCGCGAAAAAGAGATGTGACAATCGAGTGTATTTGCATCTCCAGTACCAATGAAAATCTGGTGTCTCAGTTTTAACCTTGAGAATCCCGGAAAAGATCTCCATAACCAGAATAAACAAATACGGTGATAGTGGATCGCCTTGGCGAATGCCACGGGTGCTTCCAAAGAAGCCATGCAATTCACCATTAATGGATATAGAGAATTTAGTAGTAGAAATACACGTCATAACCAAGTTGACAAATGAGGAAGGGAAGTTAAAAGCTAGCAAGGTCTTTTCAATGAAGTTCCAATCCACAGTGTCAAACGCTTTCTAGAAATCCACTTTTATTGCACACTTGGGAAGGTATGGCTGATGGTGGAAATCAGCGAATAATTCTTGGGCAAGCATGATATTGTCACTGATTCTACGCCCTTTAACAAACGCTGTTTGGGCCGGGCCAATAAGGGAGGGGAGGACCCGAGCTATCCGTCTCGCCAAAATCTCACGAGAAATTTGATATAGCCAAAAACCGATATTTTCTAGAAATCGAATATAACTGGGAACTACTGATATGAGCGAAGCGATTTAATTATCTTAACAACAGGTTTATTGCATGCTCTCGAAATCTAGATAAAAATATCTCATGATTGTTTTTATTTGCAAATTATATAACATCTTGTGATTTGATTTAGATTCCATAACTAAGAAATTGATCGATTATCAATCTCAAGAAATATCTACGAGGAATATATCACACACGTGTGATATCTTGATTGATTGAAAATTATCCTGAAGACAAATTACTTTTCTTAGTTTGAGCTACTCTATTTTTGGAAACCGGAAGATTTGATTGTATGGGCAACCAAATCTCTGGAATCTCATATTGATTGATTTCAACGGTTAAATTGATCTGCTCAACACTATTCAATGAATAGCTTGGAGATTGATCGTTGTGAAGATTGTCCAATAGAAAGATTGGATGTTGAAGAGTATAAAAGGAGATCAACAAATGCCGAAGAGGATAGAGCAAGCTATAGTGAAAAGCAATCCATTAATAGAGAAAGCTTACATCCTTATATTGTTTTTTGAGTGTATTGAAATTGGAATCTCTTGAGAAGTGCATCAATATTATAGTTTGTGCTTAGGTGTAAGATAATGGAATCTATCATTTTAGATATAAGCATCACCAGCTTTGAAAAGAAATTCTTGAGTATAAGCGTCACACTCTATTGTATTTACTCAAAGATTGAGGTGGAATCTAACTAGTAAGCTCTTAGTCTGGAGAGTATACACCAAGCTGAACCACTAAAAAGCTCTGAGTGCACTGTTCTTTATCTCTCTGCTTATATCTATTATTATTTGATAGAAGGGCACTGTACTAACTAATGTAACTTGTTCCTGCGTATATCAATAAACTGTTCATATCTTTCATTATGCTTATATCAAACTTGATGCTTATTATTCAACAATTTTTTGTCAAGTTTCTTGAAATTACTTATTCACTCCCGTCTAGATAATATTGCTAGCCACCACAACCGATGGATAAAAGATCGCAAGCCATTTCATAAGGAACACTTTGGACCGCACCAACGAAGTATTGATAAAGGTGTGTGATATTATCAAGTGATAAGGAGCAACATATCATGCCATATCATGGAAGGTGCTGGTCAATCATTCATCTCGAGATGACCATTGAACGAAACCAAAATAATCGTTGACCAAGGTTGGAATTTGTGGTAAGAGAACTGGAGTTGAGTCAGAACAGCTATATTAGTTTTGGTCTAAACAGTTCGAGGAGAATTTGATGTAACATTACAACAGACTCCATTTTGGGAAATCTTGCTTTTGCCATTAGGAACAAACTATATGGATGACTTGGACCTCGACCATTGCTCCAATCAATTCCCAACGGCTCTTGACTCCTCATAAGAATCTCCAACGAACCGATTGGAGAAATAACGTCTATATAAAGAGGATTAAAGAAGCTGGAAGGGGTTGGAAAAAAAAATTAAGAAAACCTACACTCTTATTATCAACTTCTTTCTGTCTAAAGCAAACTGTGCTATTGTCTGTTTGATATTTTCTCTATTGTAGAGTTCTTGTTATTTTCAAATGGATGATAAGAGAAATGTAAAAATGTGTTAGCAGTATTTACGTTTTGACAGTGTGATTTATTGTGTGATAGAAGCAGTACTTGCTAATTGAAACATCTCTAGAAAATTATTAGTGGATTGTGGCCGCTGTTAAGATTGTTAGTGGTGGAGAGTGAACTTAAGTTTAGTTGTAATTTGAACCACTATAAATGTTGATAGGTACAGAAGCCCACTTGGTGTACCTATCAACTTTTGATTATGAATGATAAATGAAGTGCTTTTTTGACCAAAAAAAAAACTACTATTAATCTGCGTGTGTTATTTCCTACATGCTCATTATTATGAAAATCTATTTCATAGTAGCACTCAGACGTCTGATATTGTCAATCTGTTTATGCAGCTGTCAAAGATAAGTTGCCATCTTCCGCAAAAATTATTAAAGTCAATCAGTAGTATTGTTAGTCCTATCAGTTCCTACTAGTTTTGCAAATTAATCCTGTGGATAGACGGAATAAAACTAAGTGATCTAAAGTCAAGAGTTAAGGATATAATCCTTTACCTTTCCACAAAGGATTGGCGGACGGTTCGTGCATCATTTCCATGATATTGTTATGATCAATTGTTGGGACTTGGTCTGAAAGTGTTCTTGCCTCTTTCAGTAGTAGCTCGGGTAGTCCCCGATTCTGATATTTAATCTCTTGCGAAATGAAGAAGGGAGTGCTTAAGTGGAGAGGCAATATCATCTAGACTATATTATGATATATAAAGATATTACGCATTAATATTTTTTTGAATTATGAGAAAGCAATATCATTTTTCTTTATTAAATAATCATATCCCTAAATTATATACTTTATTTATTTTCAGCCATCTGACTTAAAATTCTAATGAAGTTGTTATTTATATTCATATATTCTTTCCTATTATAAAGAAAACAGTGCTTTATTGTTTTGCGATTTTTGCTTTTCAACCAAACTATGACAAAGTTCAATAATGCTAAAAGTATATTCACCGGCGAATTCCGAACGGCCCATGTTAGTTATGAAGATAATGACTTGCCCTTTCTGTAATTATGTTAGACCAGAGGACCAATCCATGGCGTGGGATCATTGGCCTATAAGATCAGATATTAGTGGTGATTGATTCGCAAACACAGGACTGCAAAAAGTTATAAATGTCATCATATTTACGAATTGGAATATTATTTTGGGTAGCCTGCCTCCTCCAAAACTTTTGTACAAATAAAAAAGGAATATCATAATATCTTAACTTACATTGCTTATTTGAAGAATTCATAATATTTTTGTATGCATGTAATTTCCCTCTACCAAACAATTTAGTTAAGTTTTATCATCGAATATATTATATCACAGTTTTTCAGTGATTCAGTCTCCACACATTTTTGTAGATGACGGGTAGCCTGCCTCCTCCAAAACTTTTGTACAAATAAAAAAGGAATATCATAATATCTTAACTTACATTGCTTATTTGAAGAATTCATAATATTTTTGTATGCATGTAATTTCCCTCTACCAAACAATTTAGTTAAGTTTTATCATCGAATATATTATATCACAGTTTTTCAGTGATTCAGTCTCCACACATTTTTGTAGATGACGATCCAATCACGTTGTGAGCCAATTTTTGCTCAGAACACAAATGACTAGGTTTACCTTTCCGGGTCGATTGGAGTTTGAATATCCAGGTAGGAACCGGTGGATTCGCCATTTTGCGTCTCGACCAATCTCCGGACCTGTTTCAGAAAATATCTGCAGGAGGAACATCATCTTGGAAAGAATGGTCTCTCCGTACGGGATTCGGCCAACTATGTTATCAAGCTCACGTTTTTAGGTCGACATTAGAGACACGAATTGTTAAAGGCTTTCTTGTAAATGCGCCCCACGAGGACATGCCCCCTTTATCGCTAATACTCTTTTGAAGGGGGCCACAAGTTTCCTGTTTAAAACCTGCTTAGCTGGTGATTCTATAATAACCCAATCAATATCCCAATCCAGAATAGACACCTCATCCTGCTTGGGTTTTCTTCCCTTATTTTATTTGAGAATCTTTCTGTTATTTTCTTTCTTTCTTTTAATGCCCAGTTGAGTTGTAAAGCAATCATGAATATGTCTAAGCATCACCATTTTAATTAGATGTTTTAAGTGGACAAAGATAATATACACCTCCCGATCTTATACGAGAATCGATATAAATTCCTCTATCCCTGTCCATCGATTGAGTTTTGTGTCGCTCATTTTTCTAAACTTTATGTCCGGTTAATTGATTATGGAGAGAGAAAAGCACGAATAGAAAAAGGAAAAACAATTATCACAACAGTGAATTGTAATAATGTTTTTATTTACTCCTAATAAAGGTTAATCTAGTCGGTCTGGAGGAGGGATGGAGCGGAGGGTTTGAGCTGGATCTCTCTTTTTTTCCTTTTTGTTTGGGTGATTTGGTGCTCTGTTCTCTTTTTTTTTTTTTTGCTTTCCTTCCATTTTGAGAAACTTTTCTCTTCTGATCTAGTCTAGATCTAGAAGTTTCTCTCTCCCGTTTCAGAGAGGTTTCCATCCTAATCTAGTTAAGATTTGATTTTTTTTTTGCGTATATGATTTTGAGGTTTCTCTTTCTTTGGATTTTGTTGGTGTTCAAGTCTAGTTTTGAAGGAGATGGGAGGAGTTTCGTGAAAGTTTCGCTCTCACAGATATCAGATTTATGTGCGTTCAACCTTGTTACTTTGTACAACAATGGTGTTAAGGGTGTCGAACCTTGATGGGCACTACCGAAAGGCAAAATCGTATCAATATATAGAGATCTCAATATGTGCTCATTACTAAAGATGAATTCGGTGATTGGAAGCTAATTTTGGTTTGAAGAAGTCCTACTCTTTGAACATATGACCCATAACCTTATTCTAATTATTCATCTTTTCATCTGGAACTTATTTTGTTGTATTGGTTTGCAGTTGGATTGCTTATCTCTATTGTATATTCGTAGTAATGAATAAAATTTTTCTTTGGAAAAAAAAAGTCAGTGTGAAGGAGGAACTTTTACAGGCTATAAATACGCACTCTAGGGTTAGCTCACTGTCTGTCTCTCTCTCTCTCTCTAAGTATAAAGTCATACTACGTCAATATCACTTGAAAGGGAGGAATTGGGGTCCGACTTAAAGATGAAGAAGGTTGTGCTGGTGAGAAGAGAAGAGCCCTCAAGCTCAAACGCTTCTTCGTCCATGACTACTAGCATAAGATATGCAGAGTGCCAGAAGAATCACGCTGCCTCCACCGGAGGTCACAGCGTCGATGGATGCACCGAGTTCAGGCCACGAGGCGCAGAGGGCTCGAGCTTGGCTCTCACTTGCGCTGCTTGCAGCTGCCACCGGAACTTCCACAGGAAGGTGGTCGAGAATCGGTAGTCATTCAATAGGGCACAAAATTTAGCAGCAAAATTTCATCGAGTCTGCTCTGCCCGATTGATTAATCCAGCATTTACTTCCTGTCGTATTAGGTGGGTATGATTGTCCCTTTTATTGATTTTTCTATTTCCTTTTGTTATTAAGAAGTTTGAGATTCGGCTGAGGTAATTAACCTCTTTGGTCATTATTATTATAATTAATATCGGTAAACGATTGGAAAAAGTTTCTGGTTTCCGGAATTATGGTAATGGTAGTCATGTTCATGCTCTTTTCTTTGATTTGGGGACTGAACTATGCATTTCATTTATGTGAAACTAAGAAATATAAGCAATATATTTTCAGAAAGTATAAGCAAGATGCGTCCACATCATTCTTGGCAGATTTTATGGAATTTATGTGACAAGGAATCACAAACAGGTGGATATAAACAAGTGTGACTGCAATATAGACAGCAGATACTGAAGAGAAATTATGGTGAAATCTAAGTCCCTCGCCCAGAAAAAAGCTGCGGACTGATTTACAAAATTATTGACATTCAAGCATAAACTAGACATTTTCACCTAGAAAAGATAAGACTGCTGGCCGAAAAGAAAAAAACACAGAAAAAGAAGAGATTGCTGGATTGAAGGGTCTGTCTTCAAGAATGTTCCTCCAGATAGAAGTTTCAATCTGGACATATAAATCACTCATCTTTGAGTTTTCGTTTAATTGATCAAAGCATAAAGCGTTATAACAGGTGATATATTGTTTGATTAAGTAGCTTTTTGTTAGTGCTTTGACCTCAAAAAGGCCCACATATCTAATCATGCTGGTTGTTAAGTTGGAGGATTTTCTTTGGAGCTGTACTTAAAAGTTGATTAAAGCTAAGCTCAGGAAACATACTTCTGCTGTTGGTGGTTAAAGTTTGGCCAAGAGTGCCCATTATAAGTTTGAAAAAGAAAGTTGCCAAGTGAGACAATACCTAATCTGGGTTAATTTGTCAATTGGCTTTATCATATCATTTATCTTTATGCAAAGCTTAACATACAATTTTTGCAACGTTAACAAGAGTTATCTGCTTGGACACTAATGTTTCCGTTTTATGCATTTAATCATAAAGAGTTATTAGCAGGTAATCATAAAGAGCAATTCATTAGTAAATCAAGCGACACTTAATCCATTCTCCATAATGTTTTATAAACTAATTTAACCACCCATAAATTCTATCATATTACCATCTGCTAGATATTTCCATTGAGGCGGAGATGTCCATTGGGTATATAGCTTCATACTTGTCTTCAAATGAATCTGTAGATATTTGTCATGTGAGTTTTAGAGACAAAAAACGAGGAAGTTTGGTGTTTTTGGCAGAGTATGGGGGTGAACAAACTTCAGGTAAGGTGTTGCATTGTCTGGTAGAAGTCAATTCTGTGAAATATCTGCAAAAATCACAGGTTGATGCGTGAACTTTTTGTTTACATACATGAGTGTAAACTTTGACAGAATTGAAAAAATCTCTCGCATCTCTTAAGCAGAGATGGCGCACATATGCTGAATGGTTGAATCCTTAATTGGTATCTAAATTTTTAAATACAGACAATCAATCTCCTAATTCTCATTGGCTTCGCGGTTGGAGTGACAAATTCAATTTGAATTATCCACTAACCAATTCATGCTATTTTTAAGATGGTCAGTTCAAAAGTCGCCAAATTAGCCGATGGCGATGATGCCTTGCTTTGTCTAGATACTTTTGATGGTGTGGATTGGAAGGCACATCCCATAACTCAAAGCTCTCATTTTCCGTTTTCTCAGTGAATTAATTCATATATTAGAGAGACACTATATGAACTTTGGAGCTGCAGTTTCTATTAGGTGACAAAATGTTTGAAAGTTGAAATTTGAAGGGAGATTATGCAGCATTTTAAAATTCCTTGTAGTCCTACAAGTACTTTCCATCAATAAAAAGGTTGTACACCTATACATAATCCTTAGGTTGAGAACTATACTCAGAAACCTAATTGAACCAAAATAGTCTTTGCGTGTGGCTTTTAGAAATTTCCTCTCTATACTACTCCACCCTTTGAAGTTAGTCCCATTCCTCATCACCACAATTAAAAACTCGCAACAATTAGCCCTAAGTTGTTACTGGTGAATTTTCCACCGAGATCGACTCCCAACTGAAGCATGAGACATATAATGTTGCAGATACATGCGTAAATGGATAAATAGATAGTTTCATGCCAATCTATGCCTTGTGAAGTTTGACCTAATCTTCGCATCGGCAACCACAATTGTTTCTTTACTGGCCAACACTCTCCCGAATTTGGAGTCGGAGAGATTGATTAGAAAAGATACACAAGATCAAGGACTTGATTTAAAAATTGAAAGACCAAGAGTGTCATGTCAGTTCTTTTTATATGTTAAAATAGAAATGGTCATTAAGTTAAAAATTATGCTCAACTAACCAGCAAATCAATCGAGTTCGTAACTACTGACGATACTATGTAAGTCAATTTGGTAAATTACTCTCAAAACAGAAATAGAAAAGAAAAGAGTTGGCAGATGAAGTTCTTTGGTCCCTTGATATCTCAGAACATATTTGATGCTGTTGAATCATGTAGGAGATTTTGACTTTACTTCTCCTACTAAAATTAAAGGTTACGATTCACCATGAACTGGCCTTATGGCATGGGTGTGCCTGCTTTAACAGTTCATGCTCAACGTGCGTTGTTTGGCGCCGCATGGAGTTTGTTCCTGCATGTGCAAGGACCCTTGGTTCTGTTTGCCCGAAAAAGAAGTTCGTTAGGCCTCTCGGCAAGATATTTTCTCCCTGGGCATATTGGGAAAGATTCAAAGAGCTGAACGAACGAAAACCTAGCATATTCAAAAATTGAACCTAGCTGAAATTGCCCTATTGGACTGCGTCTTTCTGATGAACTAGTTCCGTGGCCCGTGCTTTCTACGAGCATATGTTGGCAATGTATTTCCACGTGTGTTTAGTTGCGTTGGAGTTGCTATCTATTGTGTTGGATATATCGAAAATAAAGTAATTGTCAAGTTAGACATACAAATTACAACTTGAAACAAACCATAGTTTTGCTAAGTGGAAGAAGATTTTGGATACAATTAGCTTCTTCACGACTTCAATTTTTGTTTTCATTTTAACATACGTTGATTTTGTCATTAGTAGAAATATTCATCAAATATCATTTTCATTAAATATTTTGGAGGGCTTAGTCAAAACTCGATACCATCTCTCCTCATACATTATTGATTTAGTGATTGATTGTGTTTCATATGACAAATTTATGCTCCATTTATATCACGTGCCAATCACACACTGGAAGTGAAGTGCCACATGGGGAGTACACTTAAATGACATGGATGGATTAAGTATTTCAGGATATTTTATCTTTATTTACGTTTTTTAAAATTCAAAATAATTGAAATTCCACGTCGAAAGAGATGAATATTGAAGAATATATTGGACATGCATGGTTTATGTCGAAGTAGGGCTATTTGGAGAACTAATCCTAACTGCCACAGACTACCTTATAGCCATTAGGCAATGATAAAACACCCGACCACGCATAGGCAGTAATGGAAAAGTCAGCTACCTAATTATACGTGCGAAGGAAACTAGACAAAAAGAAAACTAGAGATTATAAGCCCGAAGAATTGATTAAGTGTATGACCGACATCTCACGACATCCCTCTTCATGATCGGGTGTCCTAAATTTATTCATGATCTAATTTCCAAAGCATGCATCGCTTTTGTTCCAAAATTTTAGAAATTGCTAAAACACTTCTTCAATGTCATTATTGATTACGAAGCCATTTTCTCTTTTGTAGTGGCACGATTGATTTGTGTGTGAGACTGCATATGCAAATAAAATGGCAATTTGAATGCAACATAGAAATTCAATCTAAATATGAGAAAATGTCGCAACGACATAGCAAATTTAGATTCAATATAATGAGAAAACAACATGACATAAAAATGGCATGGCAAGATTGGAATTCACACATAATGAGAAAATGACACGACAAATTCAAAATCCAATGAGAAAATAACATGACATGGCAACAACACGACAAATACCAAATTCAAATATAATAGGTAAGTAATATGGCATGGCAATGGCATGACAAGTTTAGAATTTAGGTGTAATGAGTAAATGGCGTGACATGTCAAAATTCAAAATATGAGAAATGACATCACATGCCACGGCATGACAAATTCAAAATTCTGGACATGACAATAAAATGACATGGCAAATATGGAATTCAAACATACTGAGAAAATTATATGACATGACATGACAAATTTTGGATTTGGACATTGTGCAAAAATGACATGACATGGCAAATGCGAAATTAAAAACAAACTGGCAAGATGACATGACAAGGCAAGAATCACATATAACATGATATGGCAAATCAAACTAAACAAATATGATGATGAATTGACATGATATGAAAATATCTACATGCGAAATGACATGGCAAATACCATATTTAAATCATAAAATGACATGCCACTAATCACATACAACGTGACATAACAATGCAAATTCAGAACAAGATAACAAAATGATATGGTATGAGAATAATCACTCACAACATGATATGATAGATTAGATTCAAAACATACTAACAAAATGACACGGTAATAATCATATGCAACATTTAGTGGCGAACATTATGACAAAATTTGGTAATAATTGCATGCAATGTAACATAACAATCACGACGCCGAATCAGATTGGCCGATCCTAGGCGGTTCCCAAGGGCGCTAGTTTATTTCCTGATTCCACAAAATTGGAACCGGTGACGGGTGGTCTGATTACAAGGTAGGAACCGGACTGCTTGGACCGGACTAATTTATTTTATTTGTTAAAGAAAAGCAGTGTTTTGTAAACCCTAATGAAACTCTTGTGGGACTAAGGTCTGTTGAGGCACATTTGAGAAAAAGGGTACACTGAGAATCCTCTGACAAGAATTTCTCTATAAATTCCCCCATTTCTTCTTCCACGAGCTATCTCTCTCATAAATCGGTCACTTTCTCTCTCATGTCCTCTCCAGCCTCATTGCCGTCCACTGTCGCTGTCACTTTACCCCGTTGTGCCTCTACCTCCATCGCAGCATGCCACCATCATCACCAACCGCACAACAGAAGCATGCCCTGTTCAACTATGTCACGATGCCGATAAGTTGTCGTTGATCGTTTCTCTACCAGCGTTAAGAAGTCCCTAGGCATACTCTGTTATTGCGTCCGTTCAAGACTTTTTGCGGACGCCAATGGCCATTAATAAAGTGTCTGAGGTCTCCGCCCTTCGTTGGATTGAGGCTCGTCACCACAGACCTCAATCCCGCAAGAGCATCAAAAGCATTATCGATTCCATTAGACCGCCCAAGAACTAGACTAGATGGTCCAGTTCCCGGTTCTAGAGAATAGGGAACCGGTCTCACCTATCCGGTTCCCAATTCCAAGCGGGAATCGAATTGCACGATGAACCAACCACCCCTAGTTGGTAGGGCTTGGTCAAGTCTCTGGGTGTCTATATCTTTGCTGCTCGATTCCATTTCTGCTAGACCACGCGTTCGAGTTCTCCTGTCTTAATCCAACAATTCAATCGGTTCTGTTTTCACCATCAAATATATACTTCGAGATTTTTTTTCTCATCAATCCCACCAGAAAAACTAAAAAAACAATGTCTCACCGTACTCTCCACAAAATTTGAGCACGATCCAACGGTTAACAAATGCGTACTCGTTGATTTGGCGAAACTGAATGCTGGAATTTTTCAGCTGCCGAGAAAAGACAGCTTTGCCTTTTCTTAAAAAAAAAATTTCTGAATGTCCCTCTATTGTATCGTTTGTGTATGTGTGCCTCCTGATATATACTATCTCTCCCTCGCTTTTGAGAGAAAAGAATGCTTATATAGGGATAGGATTAGAACTATCCCAGGATACCAATCAATGCATCACTTTCCTATTTTAGACCAAAGAGATATTGGCTCCCCCATCTAAGGAAATTATGATATCGCATTCCAATTATCTCCATATAATTAAAATCCTCAAAGATAATATCTTTATTATTTCCTCCGTATTTAATTAGATAATGCAATCTTTCCTAGTTTAACACGCTCACATGTAATTTTTTGTCACAAGGGGTATATTCAACGGGCTTGACCGAAATTCATGCTCTTGCGAACTTAGTCCTGAAAATTTAATTAAACTCAGAGCCCCCATGCTTAAGTGCATCATCAATCCAATTAAAATTCAATCTATATGGACATAATGCTATTAAATGCTCCTCATATGCAAATGCAAACTAATATATTTTTGTTTAGGGGTAGTAGTCCATCCTTAATTTTTTATGTAATGAATGGCTAAATGGGGTTGCTAAAATATATGTGTCAACAAGACTAGAAAATTGATTGAAGAAGCATGATTAGCTCACCTTAGGAGTGCCTCCTTTTCTACTGTCCGTGACCTTGCTCTGCAATTCTTATGTTATGGTGATCAAGCCTCTTACATGTTTCAATAAGGAGATTAGAGTGAATTGATTTTAATTCCGTAGCATGAAGTTGAATTTTGGGTAAAACAAGCAAATTCTCATAGTTTCAGGGAAAATCAGAAAATTTGATAAACAGTGAAGTTGTAGAGAACGTCTTAAAATTTTAGACTAGAAAGTTTCATAACATTTCGATTAGATTGGTTATTTTTGCTAAATTTTAGAGTAATCGGTTCTGTTTAAGAGAAAAATTAGACATTGTGGGCTAAATTCCAAATTCTGTACTTTTAGGCGCAAATTCATGAAAGTTCGTCAACTAAGAATTTGGAGTATACTTACTAAGCTTTCCATTATTGTATGAATCACTCCAATTAGAGATCAATTGGTTAACCTAAAACCTTATAGTTTAATTAGGCAGATTAGGGGCTAAAGAGAGAAGTCAACTTTAAAAGTTGACTAATTGACTTTGACCTTGCTTGACTGATATGTTTGCCAATTAAAATGTGCTGACTATGATTCCTTGTTTAATTACTCATATGATTGTTCACTTGTATACGTATCGGCAGGTAGTTAGGTGGGGGTGCTTGATCACTATATATTAAGCAAGATCCGTATACCACTTCGCGGAATTTGCTTAGTGGAAGCCAGTCTCTACTTAATTTATTTAATCACATTAGCAGGAGAGGGATTGGGACATCCGGATGCAATGGTCGAATTTCCCTTTTTGAGTATCGAATTTTGATTAAATGGTCTCTTCGATTTAAAGGAGAGTTTTGATGGTTATGTGTACATGCTAATGCTTTTCTTGAGAAGAATGCATGAATGAATACGGTGAAATGGTGTGGCAAACCGAACTGTATATGAGATATGAGTCAATTGAAGGATGCCAAGATCTCCGTTAGTCTTTAATAGGATTAGACTTAGGCTTTAGATTTTGGGGTTAGGTTTTAATTCAAGACTTAGACTTTAGAATTGAGATAATTCTAGGAATTTCAATAGTTTAATATTACCCAGTCATAGGTTCAATTTCTGAACTTCAAAAGAAAAAAAAAAGTAAATAGCTTAGTCCAAGCGACGATTCACTTTAAATAATTGAATAGGTGATGTGGGAAATGATGTTTCCTAGTGGAGACTTAAATAAAACTAACGAGTGCTAACTATTTTAAAGTAAGAGTAAGACCCCAACACAGGATAGCAAGGACCCAACACGGTATTTTTCTCTTCCCCCAAAGGTTTCGAAGCGCCCCCACATTACCCATTTAAGATAGGATAGTCTCTAAAATTGACATCATAAGGGATCATGTCTTAGGACTTACCAACAAAGTTTTGTATATTCTTTGCTCGACATGAATTGGGTCAAGCTCATGAGCGATCATGTCTCCGGGCTCATAACATGGCTATGTATATTCTTTGCCTGACATTGAATTGGGTTTACTTTTTGTATTTTACTTACTAGCTTTTAATTTTGTTCTTGATTGTGTGTTTACCTCTTTACATCGCTTTCCTTGTTGGTGTACCTCTTAATCTAGCTGAATAAATAGGCAAGAACATTAGGATCATAATCAATTCAAAAACAAGGCATGATCACTGGAGTGGATAAAACCTTTAGGGTTCATAATTTGATAAAAAGACCATGAGGACACCCTAGAAAACAAATCAATTAAATTGGACACTGAAAGAGCAATGGTTCAAAGGACTAATATAATCAAGTCCTTGTATTTAGAATCTCCGGTACATAGCTCACTTAGTTTCTAATATACTCTAATAGGCAAGTGGCAACTCTTTCACACAGAATTCTCTTAGGGTTAATGAAACTAAAAATCTCAACATGGCACGATGTAAGGGTTTGGAAGGAGAACACTGCCAATTGAGGACCGTTGGTCCACCTTTGGCATTACCTTTAAAGCCGTCCTCCCCGAAAACCCTTCACGAGGGTTGCGACATATTTAATGAAAATGAAGTTAGATAGACATTTATTATTAGTTGCAATCTAATAGTGCTTTTAATTAGGAAATATTTAAATAAACCAAAAACAAGTTAAATATTTTTATTATATATAAGTAAAAACACATATAAAAGTATTCAAACAACACCTAAAAGTATTTACAGGAAAATTACCCAATCAGTCCTAAACATATTGTATAAATTCCAATTTAATTCTAAACTTTTCAATTTTGTCAATGTAATACTAAATCTTTTCGCAAAATCTCAATGTAGTCATTTTGACTAGTTTTAACTTGAAATTATTGACGTGGCATCTAGTTAACATTGGTCGTCTGACGTAACACGGTTAACAATCTGACGCAAACAATTTTAGACAAAAGGATGCTTTTTTGCTTAATAATTTAAATTTTCTTTTTTTTCCTTTCTTTTTTACTTTTGTTTCTTTATATTGTTCATCTTCATCTTCTTCAGATGAACAACACCACAATCTTCATCTTCTTGTTACTATTAATCTTTAAAACAATGCCTCCTACCCATATGGACCTCATATCGACCCAGGTCTGAGGTCGATCGAGCTCCCCTAACCGAGCTTGGACCTCACCTATCCCCATCGCAGCTCGTCCTCTTCCTCACCTATCTCTGTTGCCCCTCAAAGGCCATTAATCTTGCTTGTCTCCTGAGCTGAGCCTTGGTTCTGTTATTTGAAATCTCTTGTTAGCAATCATCTTGGATGTGATTTTTTGTGACTTTAAATATTGTTTTTTTTCCAATTCTAGTTGCAATTTGAGATGGTCTATCTCCGTAAGCTCGATTCTTCATCGTCTTTAACCCAAGATTTATCATCTTTAAGATTCCTTCAAGCCATGGAACGAAAATTGAACTTCAAGATTAAGTTTACTCATCCTCTTCATCTTCATACTTTCAGCAAACCAAGGTGAACTTCGCTTATTGTCTTCAACCCAAAATTCCTAATTTTGTGTCCATTTTTCTTAGCATTTCAACGGTTTCTTGTAATCTTGAGGATCTGATTTGGGAGCTACCCCGAAAAGCATATTAGTTCCATTTTGTGCCAAATTCTTTCCCTTTGATTCTATATAAAGGCTACATCTGTGGTCGTGGAAGCCATGGACGACCTCAACCGAAGTTTTCATCCATGGAAGCTCGACCTCGATCCCAAGTCACGGAAGCCATAGACTACCTTGACTGAGGTTGTGGTCCATGGCTGCTCGACTTTCTCTCGTGAAGCTCATAGGCTGCAAGACTCACTCATGAAGATTTCCCTTGTCCTCACCCCCTCAGCTTCGCTTGTGATGATTTCCCTTAATGTCTAGAAAGAAACATAGGAAAGAAAAAGAAGATGATGAACAGTAGAGTGGAAAAGGGAAAAAATAAAAGTATAGAATAATAAAATAATAGAAAACGACGTCATTTCTATTGAGTTGTATATGTTCGATAGCCAACTGTGTTACGTAAGATAGCCAGCAATGACTGGACTATCACGTCAACGATTTCCAACAACAATTGCTAGAGGAACTACATTACCCTAGGGCTACATTACCAGAATTGAAAAGTCTATGATTGATTAGGTAATTCTCCTAAGGATTTGCTAACTCTAGGGCCACTGTCGTGAGTAAATTTTATGTGTTGTTCATATAAAAGCTCTAGTTAATCAACTCAAGATAATTGTTCTAATAATAATTTCACATCTTCATTTACGAAACACACTTTTATATATGATATAAGTTAGGGCCACACTTTTTCCACTCTATCTATACAAAAAACACTCCTTAACATAGTGTCATGACAATATCGTCCTTTGTGGATCTCACCTTTTAGCATTCATTTGTCCCTTTCTTTTATTGATTTCCTATTCTTTATCTTGTGTGTCCCACACCCACTTTCCCTAATTTTCTCTTTTCCCTATGTTCTTTCTCTCTGTCTTTTTTTTTTTTTTCAAATTTTGTTCTCTCTCAAGAGGTAGAGAAATGGAGAATCATCAAGGTCATATCCTTGTGCTCGCATATCCTAGGCAGGACCACATCAACCCACACTAGGACATCGACAAAGCCCTCCTCCTTGACCACCTCCGTCTTTGCGACTATCGATCTAACTTGGTCAATCTCAATGTAATTCACACTCTTTGCGAGGAAATTTAGCAAATTGGTTAGTGGATATTTTCGACAACTAAATTGAGAGAAGGCAGTGAAATTAATTAGCAGGCTTTGCGAGGAAATCAAATGCCAAGGCGATTTGCTTGTGAGCAACGCTCCTTTTGTGAATTTCATTGATTTCCTATGCATAGAAGGGTTTTTTCGTTGAAGTGTTTTAGATTGCGGAGAGTGTGCCTCAAGGTCTTCTCCTTCAACCTCCCTATCAGCATTCCCAGCTCCTCCTCCTCATCAACGCAAACTATTCCACCTTCACCGAGCTTATCAAATGTAGAGTGCATAACATCCTCATACCTTGTCAATATGAGTTGCTTTATGTGAACACCATCCCCTTATTGCTATAAGACATGTGGCGTAGAGCCTTCACTCAAGTGGCTCAAGAAGGTTCTGTCATGGGTCATGAGACACAAGCATGGAAGTCTCCATTTCTTTAGCTCTCTATTGTTGTAAGTGGTTACATGAGAGAGAACTTAGAGCATGAAGAAGACAAGGAAAGTGAACATGAGACCCATAAGAAATGAAATAGAAAATTAATAAAAGAAAAGGACATGACCAGAAAAAAAAAGAATAATACTTTCTTAAAATATTGGCAGAAGATGGATACTAAAAACTGGGACCCACAAAGGGCAATATAATCAGATAATCATGTCGTGGATTGTTTTAGTCAAAGAGGGAGTGGAAAAAGCGCGACCCTACAGTTATTCAAACCTATTTTCCCAATCATTAGCTCTTTTGCCCGAATATATAGAGACCTATACGTTTTGTATAAACAACATTCTAAACGTGGCTTTAGCTCAATGGGGCTTCGCTATACCATATTCCCCACAAATACTTAGGAGAGGTTTGCAGTCATCGTAATGAGCTTTTCTTTGTAAAATTGGGATCGGGATTAAAAAACCAGAAGGGTTGGTCACTACGACTCATTGTAAAAGGAAGGAGACACAATCAAAGCAAGAGTGGTTAGCAAGCTAGATGGGGACTCGAGCATGATTACGTTTCAACTGAGGGAAAGGGCTTTTGCTTCGCACCAACCCATCCTTACTACTCGTACCCACTGGGAAAGGCTGATAAGTTTGACTTTCGGGTCATTAAGATCAAAGCATCTATAGATTTGGAAGATGCTCGCCCCGATATAACGTCACGTATATTATACATTTGGAAGTGTGGAGTAGATTAGGAAATTAATTATTGATTGGTACAATTTGACGAGCGAGAGATTTATCGTTACGCTTAGTAATGATATTGCACAAATATGTCATTATGTCGCTGAGAGGAACTTGTAGTTGTGTCAACTTCATTCCATCACAAATCTGGTTTGGAGGAGTGGCAGGTGCTCTTCCTAAGCTTGGTTGGACCACAGAAGATGCTCCAACTTCTTTTCTCTCTCACCATTTATGTTCACATTATTTTCTTGGCTAAACATGTGAACGCCCAAGTTGATCATACGATAGCCCTTGAAAATTACGGTCATTAACAAATTAAATGCAATAGAAACTTTTACAATAGGCTGCGTGCACCCAATGATGCCAAATTTTACTAAAACAGTGGTCATAACCGTTAAGAAATATGTTATAATTTTATTTTTGGCATGTTTCCTAATAATAAATTTATTTTGACAAAACGATTAGTCTAACTTGGTACTGGAGCTTTTTCGATCCCGAGCAATTGTGAGTGCACCGAGTGCATTTCGCGTTCAATGTACAGTTGACAATTGTAAACATTTTCATGTAAGTTCACTCCACCACCCGATTCTCTTCAACAACTGCCAATCCGGAGGTCTTCACGAATGGTCTAACCACGTATTGTATCAACCTATATGCTAATTTGAATCACATTCTCTCTCAAACGGTGTTGTTGTCCCTTAACATCTTTTAGCTGAAAACAAATTTTAACGATGCTAGCTTCCGAACAGTCAGTTACATTTCCGCATTGTCTACTAAAAAGCTTATTCGAAACAATTCTCACATTTTCAATCGGTGTTATTTCATCTCGACATCATCTAACAGAAAAGCTAATTTTGACAGCACTAGCTCTCAAATGAGTTGATGCCACTGTCTAACTGAAATTTTTTGCATATTTAGGCAATTCCCCGCTCATATTTGCAAATTCAAAGTTGATGTCTTGACTACTAACTTAAATTTGAGGGTGCATGTTAAAGACGTAGAATATTGTATGTATCTTGTGCGTAGTCAAGTTATTTTATAAATTCGCGATATACATTTGGGGTCTTTCTTTCTTTGGTTTTTGGCACCTATAAGTGGATCGCAGATTGTAACATTGCAGCTAAGTAATTCAATCATTCCCCATTACTATTCATATTTCTGGTTACACCCATTTTGCCAAAGCAAGCCCCGAGAATCTGTCGCATACATTGTCATTTTCAACCCACGATTCAAAGATTGATGCAACAAACAGCTACACCAAAGAATTAATGTGACGCAAGATAAGGAATCATAGAGAAAAGCAGGATGAGACTTGCTTTTAACGCCATGCATTAACAAGTAAGCTATTGGCTATTAATTTGTAATGATTATTGGAGGGCCTTAGACAATTATAGTATGATTGGGACATGTTTAGCTTCTCTCGACGCAATACTTATGGTCACGACAGAGACTTGGCATCATGCAACTGACTGTCATGGCAAAGAGCCGAAGGACCACCTAATCTCCAAAGAATTGCTTGTGTAAATCAAGAAAGATGCTGATTCGGCATAAGCTTGGCTAGATTTTGTGCCCATATTAATCATCATGATTTTCGCAATTG
Source organism: Syzygium aqueum (assembly GCA_031216185.1). Lineage (NCBI taxonomy): Eukaryota > Viridiplantae > Streptophyta > Magnoliopsida > Myrtales > Myrtaceae > Syzygium > Syzygium aqueum. Next base: position 634,762 of record CM062240.1, read on the forward strand.
TTAGGAGAAATAGATGAACAGTGGCCCACTTTTGCGTCATTATCTAAAGAATTCTAAAACGTTTTAAGACCGACCGTTTTTTATTTTTTTGTCGGAATATTACTTTTCATATCATATAATTAAAGACGAAGGACAACCCAAACGGGCTTCAAACATAAGACCTCCAAAAGCGGTTGAGAGGGACTAAAAACCCAATTCAGAGGGAAAGACTCGCGGATTGGGGAGATGGCCCAGCTGCCTTTGAGGCCCAATGCGCATTATCGAAGCACGGGCTCGAGGCGCTTGCTGGTCGACTTTTGAAAAAAGAAAAGAAGAAGAGGAGGTGGCTCTCATCATATAGCATTATGTCTCAAATGAGTTCAAAAGGTGGCTCTCAATAAATAGCACATTGTCCTAAATGGGTTCGAGAGGTGACTCTCAGTGTCTCACCGTGTGGCACTTTGTTCTAAATGAGTTCAAAGTGTGGCTTCCACAACACGGCATTTTATCTCGCATGGCACTTACTTCCTACACTTTCGGCCGGAGACCATTGGAAACACCTCAAATTCAAAAACCTGAATATGAGTACATTAGATACCCTCAAATAATCACTAATCAACCACAAGTAAGGTACATAGTCCTTAAATCCTCAAGATTATACCATAATTAATTAGCAATAGCAACATATTTGATATAATCATGCTTTTGTTGCACTCGGACACTTTGAGTTCACGGTCAAACTATCGAAAAGCTGAAAAAAAATGTGAGTGGCGTAATCTCAATGATGAATAAGCAGATTATTGATGATTGAACAAGTAATTGAACACCTCAAGTAGCTACCATCAAATTACAGTTATGCATGAAACGTAATTTACATGTTTAATCCAATTCAAGTCAGGAGAAATGATGCATGATTATGCTATATTTTTAAACACTCAAAGAGGCAAAAAACTATCTAATTAACTTTAAACAACACTCGGAATTTGATTCCCCACCTTCTCATGGAGGGCTAGGGGTGGGGACGTTTAGTATCAAATGTGGATTTCGACTCTCACACCGTGTAAAGTGACAGAGCAAAGGTCTGTGGATGAGTTGAGAGTTAGAGTAAGACAAATCAAAAAAATTTTACCCATGTATTTAGCGAATCAAATACCATGGTATAATAAAGAACCATTATGATTAGTTGATAATATTCGTTGATGATTTTGTGAAAGATTTTTGCGAAAGCTTTCATTAACTCTGAATTTTTGTTAAGTAAACCTTGTTGTTGTGAGAATTCTTAATTCATGAGTTGTGGGGAGGGACATATGTCACCACAAACAGAGACTAAAGCAAGTGTTGGATTCAAAGCTGGTGTTAAAGATTATAAACTGACTTATTAGACTCCTGACTGTGAAACCAAAGATACTGATATCTTGGTAGCATTCCGAGTAACTTCTCAACCTAGAGTTATCAATCCATCCAAAAAAAAAAAAAACTTTACCCACTAAGCAGAATAAGTCTCACATTCTCGTGAACTGTTCCTCTTGGTTGGCTTAAATACAGTAAGAAGTTCCACCAACTGCTGTATCATTAGTTCTAAATAAATACCAACTACAAAACCCGTTTTAAATAATAGTGCTTTTGAAATTCCTGAAAAACCTTTTCATCTTACTTGAAAATTTTAGGGTTAATACCACGAAAAATCTCAAACTGGTACATTTGTAATAAATTTACCCCAAACTATTTTTTGACCACAAACAACCCTAAACTGGTACACTTGTGATAATTTTACCCCGAACTATTTTTTTGACTATCAAAAATCCAACACTGGTCTACCTGTGACAATTTTACCCCCAAACTAATTTTTTGGCCACCAAAAACGCTAAACTGGTACACCTATGACAAATTTACCCTCCGTTAGTTTCCGTTAAATTTTACTGTTAAATTGCTAAGTTTAATGACACGTGGTAATTGACATATGTACCAATTTTGAGTTTTACCCCTCTGTTTGTCACAAGTTTACCAATTTATGATTTTTTATAATATTAATATAATTTAACGGACACCAATAGAGGGTAAATTTGTCACAAACATACCAATTTGGAGCTTTTAGTGGTCAAAAAAATTAGTTCGAGGGTAAAATTGTCACAGATGTACCAGTGTAGGATTTTTTGTGGTCAAAGAAATAATTCGGGGTAAAATTATCGCAAATGTACTAGTTTGGAGTTTTTTGTGGTCAAAAAAATAGTTTGGGGTAAATTTATCATAGGTGTACTAGTTTAAGGTTTTTTATGGTCAAAAAAATAGTTTGGGGTAAAATTGTCACAGGTATACCAGTTTAGGGTTTTTCGTGGTATTAACCCAAACTTTTATAGGATGCAAACAATTATTTCCAAATTTCGAGAAATTAGACCGAATCAATCGAAGACAAGAAAGGAGATAAGTCATCCCTGAAAGTGTCGTATGAATTGTCACGCCTAGAAGAAGTTGAATGATGAAGCCTTCTCCTCACCCATCACAAGCTAGATATGGGCTTTCTAATCTAAGCCTTCAAGCTCAAAAATCTTTCAGTCCTTCACCCGACCCTAAGGATTGCGAGTTCGGGCTCTGCTGCTTATGAAACCAGAGCCCCATTTTATTTTAGATCAAGGACGATAAGCGTAACTGGAAAATCGTACGTCGGGATCATTAGACTTCGTTCACACAAGTTAAACTAGTCATAATTGCACATTCTCTTATTTCCTAATGCAGAAGGGAAATAAAGAATCAAAGACTAAAATATTAAGTAAAGACAGATTTATGTTAGGTGTGAAGTAGATTAGAGAGAAATTATAATCAGGACAGGATAGTTAAAATCTGGAATCCCAAACGATCGATGTTCCTTTCAATAAAAAAATTTCAGGAAAATTTAGGAAAAACCTCAACATCACAGTGTTCATAATATGCAACAATGACGAAATACTGATAACATAAAAATTAACTTCTTATTCATAAATCGTAATGAAATAAGTAAACTAAGTAACATATAATGTCATCTACTATGATTAAAATAACTATGAAAAAGATAGTTAAATAATGATCGAAGTAGGATTTCCATCCTAGATTATTTATTTCTTAAAGTATCAAACTCATATTTTTTAAGCAGCAGGTGCTATCCAGAGAGTTTAACTAGTGAATTGTTTATGAACCCACCTGGTATAGATATACATAGATATACTTATAATGATTTGAAAATACTGCTCTACACATTACCATGATAAACTACAAATAAACTACAATAAACATTAAAAAATGTGAGTTATCTCAAATAAGAGTCACCTCAGAACTTTGTAAATCATCTTGTATGTCGGCATTATCCTTTGTTCATTGGTACATAGTTCGGTTAAGCCAGGTCCGATGTCTTTGAAAGCTTGGAAAGGTTTTACTGCTGTGAGGCAGTAGCGTAAAAGCTATAGGGTGCTACCCAGACATATGGTTACCATTAGCTTTACCCAGACATACGGTTACCATTCATACTTTTTGAAAGATTTATAAGGATGGGCACAAAGCAAGCGTAACTAGGGGTGTCAACGGTTTAGTTCGGGTAATGTTAAGGTAAGTGTTTGAACCAAACTGATTGCAATCCGAACCGAAAACCGAGTTCAGTTCGAGTTGGGTTTTCAGTTCTTTATTTCACCCCCGGTCACAAGGTGAAGTTAGTATAGGAATTGTGGACTTGTCATTGTTATGGCCTGCTATCATATATTATAGGAGTAATTTTCCCATTAACATGATGTTTTTCAACTTGACAAGATATGACATGTCCAAAATCCTGCAGAAAGCACGCAATTGTTGGTTTAACACAAACAATTTTCTTTGAACTTTTAGTAAAATAAAATACGAATAAATTGATAAACATATAGTAGACGTTGATGCATAGATACTTCTCTCCTTTGGATCACAAAAGATGAATTTGTCTTACCTCAGCACTGTGCAACCAGAAAGAAGTCTCACTAGCAATCAATCATATAGATTTGAATGAATTTCTTACATGTTTACCTAAGAGCATGTGATGCATAATTTAGATTTTTCATATCTGATTTTGGTTAGACCTCGTACAAGATCTTTGGAAGATATCTTGTAAATCCGCTTCATGTTAAGATCACCTAATTTTTTGGGCCAAAGCTCTTGTTCATCTTTGATAGACATTAAGCAGTAAGCAACATCAAGACTGACATCAAGTAGATAAATATTGCCATAACGCATTCTAGCAAATGATTGAGATTTGTCCTTGCTTACTCCATTTATAATCCTCGAAACTAATCTTGTCACCTTTGTCACCAAGTTGATCGATTTTTAATCAAGTCGTGGTTGAGTTCTTGAACAAGTGATACATCTTCAATGATCAGATTTCCTAACTTGATGTTTCCCTTGCCAACTATTTTTCCTTTATCCTTTCCTCCAAAAGTAACAGCACCAACATCTATTTGAACTGGCTCACGAACTTTGTAGTATCTCAAGTCGTGTGTCATGAGCAACCGCTCTTAAAATACCACTTGTTCTTCATCAATAGTCACCTGCAACATAGAGAATTCTCATCATTTCTTTAGTACGAGATAAGCTTAGGTCCGTTCTTGTTCATTTGGACAAACATACTTGAAACGACCACATTCATTGCAATTTGAACAACTATGAAACTGTTCACCAATAGATGTAGTAAGCTTCTTAACATAATGATTCTTATCAAGATAAGCAGGAGGTTTCCACTTCAATTTATCTTTCAGTTTTGGAGAGTAGTTCTTCTCTTCTTTATCATCCTCATAGCTCAAACCAGATTTGTTGTAATAAGGAATTTGAATAGGTAGAATGTGCTCAAGTATTTTTAGCCGAGAGAAATTAAGTTTCATGCAAATTTTGGAAATTTTTTCCTTAAGAAAAGCACTTTTATTTTTTTTATTTTAAGAAAGTTCACGCTCACCTTTAACAGTGGTAATTTCCTTCTACAAATTTTCAAATTCTTCTCCTTGAGAACGATTTTGTCTCATGAGTTTTGAAACTTCTCTTTTTAAACTCAGAAATCTTTTTGGAAGCCTTCCTATGATCCTCAAGCATAGATTTGCCTCATCATCATCACTTAATTTGCATTCGGTGTCACTCCAAGTTTCACCTTTCAACTCTCGCTTTTTCTTTTTATGTTTTATCTTCTTCTTTTTTAGTAATGGACAATCTAGTTTGATGCATCCTAGTTTCCTACATTCATAGTCAATAATGTCCTTATCTCCATTCTCTTCTTTGTTTTTAAAGGACTTCCAATCTTTTGAGGATCTTGTCACAACTTACCCTCGGTTGTACCATGTAGGGATTGGCTAATGGATTACTAAGCCTAGACCTAACTCAGGCTCTCTCAAGCCCATATCAATTCACAACTTGGTTTAAGTTCTTAACATGCAAATCATTTTCATTTAGGAGTTGCCACTAATCTATTTTTTGGTGGGTAGATTAGAAACCCAAGTAAAGTATTGGGAGTTCGGGCACCAAAGATTATGAGTTCGGGGATTTGATTACGCTAGATTACTCTAACGCTCTTTCGATACATTTTCTCTTTTATTTTCAAAAAAAATATTTTGTAGGCAACTTGAATTGATTTTAACTTATCTACTAACAAGCAAGAGGTGATCATGCGGGTGCGCAATCAATGAAATTAACACTCAAATAACAAAGCAAGCAAATTGCAAGAAAATAAATAAATTGGTCACACCAAAACAATCAAATTAATTTGGGATTTTATTTTATCTTGAAATGAAATCTAATCTACATGACATGCGATTTACTAACATGCAAACTATATGACTTGCAGATGATATTTTTGGTATTTATATTAAATTTCGAAATAACTAAATGTCTTAATTTAAACAAGTGATTAAGTCTAAGAGAAGAATATAATCTATTCCAAAATATTTTTGGTATTTTCTTTTATGGAAACAATCAAGCAAAGGATAAGCACTCATCACAAGATAATATTCACCAAATCCACATGCCTAATCCACGAAAATCTCAAATCAAAGATTATGATAATCTAAAAAATAACCCATCATTTCGCGGATTAAATTAGAGATTACAACAATTACCCAAATAAAAAGTCCAATTAATTAAAAAATGATCCAGAATCTTTACAGATCAAATTAGTAATTAGATCGACTCAATCAAAATAGCCCTAATTGGAGAACGCCTAATATCCCAATCAAATCAATTAGATAACACAATCTATCCATAAATGGCAATTGAATGATTCATGTCAAATCGGATAGAATTATTACCTAATTTGAACATGCATAATCTTATCGGAATCAAACCGGATCACAACATGCGGATGAGGCTCGGTGGATGGCGGTGGTGCTCAATGGTGGCAATTCATGGCGCAATTCATGGTGATGCTCGGCCGAGGTGTGTCGCTTGGTGGGCAATGACCCAATTCGGAAATGACGATAACAGTAATCGTCGTTGTGGAACTTGTTGGTTAAAAGACAGGACATCGTGGCTAAGCTGCTGGACGATAAAGAATCTCAATCTTAACTTGGACGATCACAATTTCCCTCCCACACGATTAGCAAGCTCCAAAGAAAACACTCCTTCCACCGCCTGACACTACAAAAAAATAAGGTTTTAGCGACGAATTTTGCGACGAAAAATTTGGCAAAATTCGTCGCTAAACGAATTTGCGACGGAAAAAAATTTGTCGCTAATTCGGCGTTGCAAAATTTAGCAACAGAAAATATCAATTTTTGTCGCTAATTTGCGACGAAAAAAAATTTGTCACAAAATTCATCGCTAATTGTCCGTCGCAAAATTCGTCGCAAATTAACCACGAACTGTATTCGTCGTAAATTAGCCACGAACTGTATTCATCACAAATTAGCCACGAACTATATTCGTCGCAAAATTCGTTGCTAATATGCCACGGAATTTTTTTTGTCTCTAAATTGCGACGAAATGTATTCGTGGTAAAATTCGTCGCTAATTTTCGATGAATTTTTTTTTGGTCATTAATTTGCGACCAACTGATTCGTGGTGAAATTCATCACTAATTTGTCATTTCAAATTTTGACTTTTGCCACAGACATTGGTCAAGAACGGATTTAGTGATGATTTTTTTATTAATTCTTTAGCGACGAAGTGTGCGACGAATATTGTTTACGGACAATTTGGATTTTAAATCTAATTAAAAGCAAAATTAATTTTTAGAATTTATATTTAACATTGATTAAATAATGGAGTAACTACAGCTCCAACGGGCTCGGCGTGGCGGTTAGGCTCGGCGCGGTAATCGGCACAACGGTCGGCCAATGAGCGAGGCCTCGGCACGGTCGTCGGCACGACCCTTGGCCACGGGCTAGGTGCTCGGCCACGGCAGGGCAAGTAGCCGGGCAAGCAAGGCACGACGACGGGCGACGATCTGGGCGGCTAGGCAATGGGCGGGCAAGCGGCACGGCCGGGAAGCGGCTAGGCGAGCAGCGAGTGGCCGAGGTAGTGGCTTGGACGGCGGTAGGCTTGGCCAGGCGAGCGACCTGGCGAACAGCTAGGCAAGCGTGACGAAGACGACAGCGAGCTGGGCGAGTGACGATGGCGACAAGCGGTTGTTGGGCGGTGACAGCGACGGCATCAGGTGATGAGAAGGCGAGCGACGGTGACGACAGCTGCCGGGCTGGCAATGACGGGGACGACGAGTTGGCGGTCTGACGACGACAGGCTGGTTGGGACGGAGGGCATGGCCAGAACAGGGGGATCAGCGTTGATGGCAACGGCGTGTAGTGACTAGACGACGGTCGGGGGCGGCACGGCGGCGTTGCAGGCGGCCGGACAACGCCGGGCGAGCGGCTGGACGTGACGCGAGCTAAAGGCCGTGCGCGCGCAAAGGGCAGAGGAAAACAGCCGACCAGGGGGAAAAACACGGCGACGAGCAGCCGGACAAGCGCCAGCGCAAGGTAGACGACACGCGACGACGGGGCGACCAGCAACAGTTGCTAGCTTGGGCGAAAGGTTGCACTCGTGGTTGGCTCGAGAAGAGGCGCGGTCAAGGGGCGACGGCAGTGGCGCGGCGGCCAGGTGGAGCCTGACTGCCGGACGGCGAAGCGGCGACCAGATGAGCGGTGGTGGCACGCGACGATGGGGGTCCCGTCGGTGAGTTGTGGGCGGAGCAGCAGATGTGCACGCGAGGAGGAAGAAGAGAAGACGAAGTGGAAGAAAAAGGAGAGGAACAAGAAAAAGAAAAAAGGAAGAGAGAGAAGGGGGAAAAGAACGGTCTGCACGGCGGGAATTTTTTTTTGACAAATGGGCAACAATTAAAGAAGTGGCTTTTTGAGACGGGAATTAGCGACAAATTTGAAAAATGAATCAATCGCAAATTAGCGAAGCAATGTGTGACGGATTTTGCGACGGAAGCGATCTTCGCGGCACATGGCGCCCATTTTTTCGAATCCGTCGCTAATTTGTGACGGAATTAGGGACGGAAAATAAATCCGTCACAAATTAGGGACGGAAAATAAATCCGTCGCAAATTAGCGAAATTTGCGACGGATTTATTTTCCGTCACTAATTTGCAATGGAAGTGATCTTCGCGGCACATGGCGCCCATTTTTTCGAATCCATTACTAATTCCATTGCAAATTAGCGGCGGAATTAGTGACGACAAATAAATCCGTCGCAAATTAGCGACGGAAATTTCCGTTGCTAATTTGTGACGGATTTATTTTCCGTCGCTAATTTGCGATGGAAGTGATCTTCGCGGCACATGGAGCCCATTTTTTCAAATCCGTTGTTAATTCCGTTGCAAATTAGCGGCGGAAATTAGTGACGGAATTAGTGATGTCTTATTTTCCATCGCAAATTAGAGACGGAATTTGTGACGGAAGTGATCTGCGCAGCACATGGCGCCCATTTTTTCCAATCTGTCGCTATTTCCGTCGCTAATTAGCGACGAAAATGTTTATACCAACCAATTTTTCGAATCTGTCGCTAATTCCATCATTAATTAGCGGCGGATTTGACAAATGGGCACCATGTGCCACGAAGATCACTTCCGTCGCTAATTCTCTCGCTAATAATAACAACAATAATAATGATAATAACAATAACAATAGCAATAACAATAACAACAAGAACAATAATAATTATTATGACAACCAAAATAACACATGTCGCAATAATAATTATACATAATTAGTGAAAAGTCACAAAAATTTTAATCTTCATCTTCGTCTTCGTCTTCGTCTTCGTCTTCATCTTCATCTTCATCTTCATCTTCTTCATGAGCATTATCTTCATTATCTATCTCAAAATCAGATTCCATACCACATTCTACATGTGATTCGCGAATTTTAGTTGGATTCACATCTATCATTGCTCCACATGGATCTTGTAAAGTTGGAATGTTATATTACTCAGTTTTAACCGTGTTATAAACTAATTTGCGACAACTAATTTTTCCGTCACTAATTTGCGACAACTAATTTTTCGTCGCAAATTCTATCGCTATTTTTACGACGGATTTATTTTCCATTGCTAATTTGCAACGAATTTTTATTTCATGGTAAATTCCGTCGCAAATTAGCGACGAAAACTTTCCGTCGCTAAATTTCATGGTAAAATCCTTGTTTTTTTGTAGTGTGAATAAAGTTTCTCCTTTTGTCTTCTTTCTACGCCAGATGGCTGCGATGATAAGAAGTGTTGTAAAACAAACAATTGGGGATACGTGGTGAGCGCTCAGTGTGGGAACATGACTTCACGACAGCTGGCAGATTGTCTCTCCAGCGACGAGGGAACCAATGATATTTGACTTGACAAGGACAACGGCCACAGCAGGATGTTAGAGCTACTATGAGCTTGCCGGGAAGCTAACAAGCGCGGCGAGACAGAACTGGAAAATCATCGGAATTTGCTGGAGAGTTGTTTGACGACTTGCTAGATGTTCTCCGGAAAACCTGCAAGGAAAGATTCAAGCGCGATGGAATCGTTATGCAAGTACGCAACGTGTCGAGATCTTCGCTGGTTCAAGTGATGTTGTAGTTGTCCGAAGTACAAGATTAGGAGGCGGCGTCGAAACTGGACAACACAAGGCGGCACATCAACAGCGGAAAAAGCCTCGTTCTGAGACGTGACAGGATCGGCTTGGACTTCGCCGTCTTTTGGTTTTGCACGATGGTGGTGCAATCATGCGATCGAGCGACACAACGCCACCGCAAAGACAGATGAACAATAGACACGATGAGCGTATGATGAAAAGAGAGAACTTGTCTCTCTTTCTTTCAATCTCCAATGAAGGCGTCGAGACCGTCCCTCTCTTTCGTCTCTTGTGGCCGTCCCCTCTGCTCTCAATTGTGGCCGTGTATGTAAGTGGTGTGGTCTCCGCCCCCCCCCCCCCCCCCCCCCCCCCCCACACACACACACACACACCAATATTGTAAACGAAGCCCCCTTTTATATGAAAGTGAAGCGGTCTCCGTAAGGAAATGACCGGCTCTTCTTTCCTCTTTCAAGATATTCGTTCATCACGGCCAAAGATAAATTCCTCCGCAAGATTAATTTCCCTTCTTTTGACTTTGGGTACATCTTTTAATGATCTGTCCATATTTTTTCCCTCAATCCCTTTTGACCGAATATGGCTTCAAATCTTGCACGATTGATTTCATTTCTTTAATTCAATTACCCCAAGATAAATCAATCTCCCAACTCAGCAAACTTCCCAATGAATTTCAGCCATAAGAATTAATGGGCTAGGTCAAATTTTCATCACCGCAGGCCTAATTTGATTAATCTTAGAATTATTCACTTGAGTCAATCCACCAATGGTCCAAATGCAACTATATGAGCTTATTACTAATAATGGTCCTAAATTCTATATGCAATGCAATATTTTTGTTTGGGGACTAAAAATTAGTCCGTAATTTTTTATGCAATAAGTTATTTATGGTTAGCCAAAATTTAGATGTCAACGGATCTTATTTGTCTTTTGCCCTTGAAAATTCTTGATTCCCTCATCATGTTCTTGAATCTTTTTTGTTAGTGGCGTTATGTCCTCATCATCTTCATCTTCTGATGATGTTTACTCACATTTATCATCATGATCAACTTTAAATGCAAAAGTTTCTTACCTTTGCTATTGCTTTCCTCATTCATATGCTTAGCTTTGAAAGACATTAGTGTGCCTATCAATGCATCCATGGTTGTGAATTGGATTCTCATTGTTTCTTGTATGGATGTCTTTACATGACTCCACTCTTTCGGAAGTGCTCTTAGGAGCTTGTTAACTTTCTTAGCATTGGTGAAGATCTTTCATTGATTGGCTGGACCATTCACGATCTCAGTGAAGCTTGTGAACATTTGAGTCACTGTTTCATCATACTTCATCTTTAACAGCTCATAATTCTAGAGAAATTTGTTCATTTTCGTCTTCCTCACTCTATCAGTTCCTTCAAGTGTGACTATGAGTTGACCCCATATTTCCTTAGCTATCACATAAGAAGAAATTCAATTAAACTCATATGGAGATAGTGCACAATATAATAGATGTTTTGCTTTAGCATTTTGTGTAGTTCTTCGTTGTGCTTTTTCAAGTTGACCAACAGTAGTAGCGACCATGCTAGCTTGTGCATTGTCTCCTTCTAGTTGAACAAGAGCTCTAGCTGGTATAGCTGGTCTATTTTTAATCACATCCCACATGAGAAGATCAAAAGCTTCAATGTCATCTTGCATTCTTTGTTACTAGTGCCCATAGTAGGTGCCATTTAAAGTACGGAGGCTTGCTAGGAGCTTGAAATTGAGGAGCATGGAAACCACCTAGGTTAGCCATAGATAAGGATCTTTATGCTCAAAAGTAAAACACTTCAAATAACAAGCAATGGAGCTCAAATACCAATTATTGGCTCTAATAATACAACCTAGAGCAGGGAGTGAATAGGTTGTTTAAAGATTATGACAATCTCTTGTGTAAATCAATAGTCACTGTTAAAAATTAGATAAAGAAGATGCTATCAAATGCACTTACAGTTATTAGTAAGATATAGAAGATAATCAACAAGTGAAATAGCACATAGCAATTTATAGTCATTCGACTTTATTCCTAAGCCTACATCCACTCTTCAGACTAACAATCACAACTCGGGCCGGAATACTCTAATAATCACCAAGATAAGTTACAACCATTGATCCTATCAATAATAGATCACACTATCAGTACTCGCATATTGCTATCACTCTTGAGTACTTAATCTTATCACGATAACATAGTAGCAAGAACATTACACTGGAGATCTCAAACAAATAGATCACGCTTTTATCTTAAGAGAGAATAATAATGAACAGTAGGGGTGTGCAATCAGATCTGGTTTACCTATTGGAAAAACATCCCTAAATAAATTTTGATAATACCCAAACTATCATTGTTATAATATCTACACTGTTTAGTATAGATATATTTAAAGGAATAAGTGATATTCATGGTGTAATCCATTGAAAAGAAGTTCACAAGATGTCCTTAAAGTTGTATGTAAACAGCACCAACGGACTTAAAAGATCAACTAAATGACGATGTTCTATTGAAGCTGAAAGCGATCAGGTCATTTGTGATGTTTGGATAACGATTTATTGAGTATGACCATTATATCAACATTATAGCCGTTGTCGACTGGACATACACAGGAAAAGATTCGGAGAATAAGAAAATAGGCTGTCTGACAATATGTCAAAGTCGCAGCCACAAAATAGCAGCAGAAGCTATTTCGAGAAGTCTGCAAATGTTCGGGAAAAGGTTGTATGGGCAGCTAGTTCCTTGGATAGCAGCACCAACTGACTCTAACGATTATCTTGCTTCTCCAAGACATCATCAACGGCTATATTGAAGATGTCCATAAAAGAGAAGACCTTTAAAGCCAACAAGTTAGGGGACAAGGAGAATTATATACACATGCTCACACAAAGTCTAGAAATCTGCTACTTGCTATGTTCTTAGCAAAAAACTCTTGTTTGTCTGTAACACTTGTTGCATTATAATTGTGTTGAAAAATCAAGAGATAGCAACACCTAATTCCTGATAATGTGATCTATCATCTGATAGAATTAGTGTATACTGAGTGTAACTTGTTTAGTAGATTACTAGTGTATTTCAGCCCGACTTGTCGCTATTAGCGGTGAGAGTAGACGTAAACTTGGAAACAAAGCTGAACCGCCATATAGCTTTGTGTGATGTTGTTTATCTTCCTATTAATTGTCTTAAGCACACAATCAGGTCTCTGTCTCTCACATATATGGTTAAACCCAATATTTACTCGGCACCAACTGTTTTCTGCAAAAGTTTGAAAAACCTTTAAAACAATCTATTCAACCCCCTCTAGATTGTATTGTTAGCCCTAACATTACCTAGAAACCGGACCGAACCACCTGAAAAATAAGTTTGGGAACCGGTTTCCATTTAAACAAGTTCGGGAACCGGTTCCATTTTTTGGAAATCAGTTGGAACTGGTTCGACTCTCAGTTCCAAGTGAAAACCCACCCAGACCGAACCACCCGAAAAATAAGTTTGGGAACCGGTTTCCATTTAAACCAGTTCGGGAACCGGTTCCATTTTTTGGAAACCGGTTGGAACTGGTTCAACTCTCAGTTCCGAGTGAAAACCCACCCAAACCGGTTTTGAAACTGATTTTTAGCTTATGTTAAAAAAAATCGCAAATCATACTATCACTATATTTTGGATTGATGCTTTTGGTGGATATTAATTTTGATTGCTCATCTTAGGGATTATTACTTTTGGCGAATAGTGATTTTTATTATTCATCTTTTACTTTAAATTGTTTCATTGCCGCTCATATTATTTTACTTGAAAAAATGAAACCAGGAAAAGGAACAAAAGAAAATAGGTTCTTGGGTAGACCTGAAACCGGACTGGAAAATCAGAGTAGGTTCCAAAACAAGTTTCAAGACAAACAGAATAGATTACAGATTCCAAAAACTAGAAACAGATTAAAACAGGATAGGTTCCATGTTCCAAGTATGGAACTTACCCACCCTAGAACCGATCACCCCTAATGAATAGTAGCAATTTTCTCTATTTATTGTCCAATCCTTTGAGATTCATTTATTCTCCTTTATATAGACATCATCAATCTTCCTGCTAGAGATGGTCTGAAAGAGCAAAAAGCCATTAAGAGTCATTGGGAGTTGCTTGTCCAAGAATTAAGATTGCCCATACAACCATTTTCCTCAAATATCAACAAGGCTTCTTAAAATGGAGTATAGTGGATCTGTAACATCATTAGGTACTCTGATAATCTACTAAAGTTTGTTAACCACTCTCTGACGATTTCCGATTCTTCTGCTGCAGTGTTTTTTTTTGTAAGATAAGTGGTATAACTTTTCAACACACAAAGTACAAGAGAGTAGCCGAACACAAAAATCTCGTACCTGAGGAGACATAAGATATCCCGACAAGTGCAAATGTGTTACGGCTAAAAGAGGAGCATCAAGTGCTCACTAAAATGCAAGATTGAGATAACCAGCTAGCATAAGAAGGAAAGGAAAATACAAAGCTTTACAAGGATCAAAGAAAGATAGACGCCGAGATACCCCATTTGACTTGTAATCTTCTATTCCGGGGATTGTCTTCCACTGTTTTGAGGGAAAGCCCTTTGTCCCTTACGGCCTTAGAAAGGTAAGTGCGCATGGCAAGCAAATATAGGGACCGATTCCTAAAAAGAATGTGGTTCCTTTCTGTCCATATGAGATGGCATAGAGCAGCAAAGGAAAAACGAGCTATACGATGATGGAAGGAGTGACCAGTAGTGACCCGAGATGCCCATCAAAAGTTTTCTTGGCAAGTGTCATTGCGCCAAGAAAGGTTGCAATTAGAAGCCCAAAAGAGAGCAAGGGAGCGAGCGATACCGCGGTCGAAGAAGAGATGGTCAATAGAATTCGGTCTACTACGACAGAAAGCACAAGCACCTTCGAAAATCCTGTGGTAGCTTAATAGTAATGCCTATGTCGGAAGCCTGTTGAGAGATATAAACCAAAGCAAGAAAGCGTGTCTAGACGTTATATGGTGATCCCAAACGAAAGAATACTAGGCGACTGGGGGGCTTCTTATCCAGATAAAGTCCCAAGCTAAGGAAGTGGAGAACACACCCGAGGAGCCTCTTGCCAAGCAAACTGATCATTTCTCTCCGCCAACAATGAAATAGCATTCGGCCAAGAGCGGATAGTGTTAAGCACGTAGGATTGTTGCCAAATAGAAGAGAAAAAATCTTTGACGGAAGCACCTCTTGGGATTCCAGATCTATATATGTCCCTATTAGAGAACAATTTGTATAGAGGGCCATTAGAATGCCATAGGTCCAACCAGAAAGAGATAGAGGCACCGTCCCCAATTTTCCATTTAAAGTTTAACTGGAAATCGTGGCGAAAGTCCAGTATTTTCTTCCATGCCCAAGAACAAAATGTCGGCTTGGTGGAAATCCAGAAATTTATATTCTTCTAGAAGGTGGAGTGGATCCATTTGCACCAAAGAGACTCTTTATCAGTAAAGAGTAGCCATATATATTTGAGCATGAATGTTGTGTTGCAATCTGCAAGTCTTCTAATTCCTAATCCCCCTTTTTCTTTAGGGAGGCACACGATATTCCAAGGATCCTTCGCACCACCAGTGCCTAGATCTGGTCCTTTCCATAGGAATTGGTGGAGAACCATCTCAATCTTTAATAGGACAGACTTAGGGAGGGTGAAGACATTTGCCCAATAAACCTAAGTTGCATGGAGCACTAATTTGATAAGTTGCAAGTGGCCGGCAAACGAAAGGAACCGTTGAGACCAAGAGCGGGCTTTAGTCGTAATTGTGTTGACTAAGTAGCAACAACCAGCCTTAGAGAGTCTAGAGGCAATAACAGGAACTCCAAGGTACCTAAATGGCAGCATACCTTCAGCAAACCCAAAGCAATTGAGAATCTGGTTGCGTAGTTCCTCCGATCCACCCGATAAGAAGATCTCGCTTTTGCTTTCGTTTGGCTTCAGGTTGATCCAGCCGGAGAACATTCCTAAACCATCCTTCAGGAGGGTGACAGAAGCCATGTTTGCCTCAGATAGAGCAGGACATCGTCGGCAAAAAAAAGATGGCTAAGTCTAATGGCCTTACATCTCCAGAAAATTTAAAGGGAGGAGCTCGAGTTTGAGCATTAAGGATGCCCGAGAACACTTCCATTACAAGGGTAAACAGATAGGGGGATAGAGGATCCCCTTGATGGATGCCACGGCCACCGGCAAAAAACCATGTAACTCTCCATTAATAGCTACAGAGAATTTTGGCGTAGTGACACAAACTATAATCAACTTGACCATATGTGAAGGGAAACAAAAGGCTTGAAGGAGTAATTCCAAAAAACCCCAATCAAGGGTATCATAAGCCTTCCGGAAATCTACCTTGATAGCACATTTCGGTAGGCAAGGTTGATGGTGAAAGCCTGCAAATAATTCTTGGGCCAGCATGAAGTTATTAGTGATCCTTCTCTTCTTGACAAAAGCATTCTGAGAGTGGGCTAATTAGAGAAGGCAGGATTGAAGATATTCTGTTTGCCAATATCCTGGATATGCATTTGTAAACTGTGTTACAACACGCTATGGGCCGAAAATCTTTTATAGATGAGGCATTGGGAGACTTCGGCACAAGTGTAAGAATGGTAGTGTTGAGTTCTCTCAACAATGACCTGGACCGAAAGAAATCTCTGATGGTAAAAATAACATAGGGGCCAACAATGTCCCAGTTAGACGTGAAGAAATCCACGTTGAAGCCATTAGGAACCGGGGCCTTTCCTTTGGCTAGGGAAAACATGAAATTATGGATCTCACTATCCGTCACCTGCCGGGATAGTAGAAGGGTTTTGTTATCGTCCAAAACATGTTGGAGCATTGGATGGATGGTCAAGACAGCCAGCCAAATGGTAGAACTGTCAACAGCAAGAAGGTTCTCAAAATGAGAGACTATATGTTGCTGAACAAGGGCCGGTTCACGAATGATAGTACCAGTATTGTTAGAGACTGATAAAATACGGTTTTGAAGATGCCTCTTATTGACAAAGTGATGGAAATATTTAGTGATGTTGTCCCTTTCAGTCAACCATCTAATCCTGTACTTTTGTTTGAAGAAGCATTCTTCCTAAAGTCGAAGCGCCAAGAACACTCGGGATTGTTCCCTTTCTAGTCGTGCCAAAGCCATATTAGAAGGATCAGCAACAAGAAGATCTTGCATGGAAGTGAGAGCTAACCTGGCCTAAGTAGCGTGAGTCGAAATACCGGAGAAAGAATCCCGGTTGAGGAGTTTAAGACGCACTTTCAAAATTTTGAGTTTCCTGCATAACACAAACATAGGAGAACACATAATGGGCAAGCCCCACACCTGTGTAACTGTATTCTCAAAGGAAGGGTGGGACATCCAAAAATTGAAGAACTTGAGCGGTTTTTTAGATGGTCGGTGAGGAAGAACCTGAACAATCATTAGAGTATGATCAGATATTCCTGAAGCAAGAAAGGATGCCTCAGAGAAGGAGAAAACACTACTCCCATTGTTCATTAATAAGGACCCTATCAATTTTCTTTTGTTTGCGATTAATAGTAGTAGAGTTTGACCAAGTATAACAATGACCGACAAACCTGAGGTCGTCTAGGCAGGCTTGGTCAAGGCAATCACCAAGTTCATCAGCCAAGGCTCATGCACAAAAATAGAGCTAGAATGGATCAGATCAGCCTAAAGGGATTGGCAATTCACAAAAGTGTGTTCTCCATACACAATCGATATAAATCAAGTCTTATTCAATGCCTGCATATTAACCTGACCATGAATGGCCTGGGAAGACATAGAAAGAACCTGCACTTGCACTTCTTGCGGGTTCCAGCCTACCCATATTCTGTCTCAAGAGGAAAAGTTGTAATTTGAAGACCAATCCCAAGCAAGCAGCAGCCCAGAAGAGATAGATTCAAAAAGGGACTGGTTGACCTTGGTCTCAAGAATCCCAATACAAGAGAGGTTATTAGTTCTAACAAGAGATCTAATTTCAACTTTTTTGAGGGGTTCCATAAGGCCCCTAATATTCCATATTCCAAAAAACATGAATACATGAAGGAAGAGAGACTACCGTTTTTTCTGCTGCAGTGTTTCTAGCTGCTAATAGCTATAATTTTTGTCTTTAACAAACATCTTCATGTGAAAGTAACAACAGCATCACCACTGACACGGTCATAATCAGCATAACCCTATGCTCATAATCAGCATGTGCATATAATCACTAGTCAGTTGATACTATCCACGAAAATCTACATCTGAAGATCCACTCTTCTAATACTTTTGAGCATCTCAACTTTTAAAGACTTTCATGGTCCTTCCAAGTCCTTATGAATACATTGTCATGTCTGACTTGTTCCCCTCCTGTCAAAGTCTACGTTACCGTATATAGTCTTCGCTGAGTTCTCTAGCAATCCATGACATCATTACAGTCTTTGGGAATTACCATGAACATTTGCATTTATCATAGTAGATATTATACCAAGGATAATTTAGGAATCATCAAAATTCAATAAAGATGTTCTCCAAAAATTGGCCTTTGTTGATTCTTGGATAAAAAATGTGAATTGATAAGAAACTTAAAGGTACGAAGACTGGAGGCAATCACAGCCATCCATGTAAAAGGGTATTGGAATGTAAACATAATAGGAAGATAATATTGGACAAAAGTGTTCATTGATTGATTGGTGGTCATTGCTCAAATTACAACCCTAATATCTATAGCTACTAATGATGATTAACAATAGTAGCAAAAAAAGGAAATAACATCCTATTTGACTCCTAGAATTGAGCAACATGTATTTACAAATAGTTATCAAAAAACCCACTACTCAATGATCATGGCCTCATCACTCACCCCATGTTAATAGTTACTTTTACTACTTGAAACTCCACTTCCCGACGGTTACAAGAGCCCATGTTTCTCGGCCATTAACATTCTTGAAACTCCATTAGACGATGGCCATGCTGGCTACACGATGGAATAAGTCATTATGATCGTAGCCAAAATTGTGGCCTTCATGAGTTGAACACTTATCTTGTTCCCGATTCATCAATCTTCACTTCAACTCTTGTTCCTTTGTCGACTAAACTAAGTCTCACTTACCAACACTCGCAACTAAACACTTAGTAATTTTTGCTTGTATCACCTATCAACAACTCCTCATCACCTTTGTCAATTACCTATACTTGCGAATTGAAAGGACTTAATAAATTTTACCTCAATCATCTTTTGCTTAGTCTTCTTTCGGTCCGAGTCGACGGTCCAAAGCTTCAGCATTTTTTTATGTCTACATATGGCTTAGGGTTTTTCCTTAGTTTAGTTATGCTACTTTCATTTAGAGTATTTTTTATGAAGGCATGAATCCCCGTCACCTATCGCCATGTTCGGTCATAGCAAAACCTATACCAAGTTCAAATACGACCACTGTCTTTTTCAATGGTAGAAATGTCGATAACGCGTTAACTTTCTTTTCCACGAGGATCTTGACTTCTTTCCTCTTGGCCTGGCTGCAGTCTTCCACCCCACAAATCTATCTCAATCACGTGAACTTTTTTGTGCAATAGGGCCAAGTATTAATGAATGAAGCTGCAGGTATTGACTGGCCCAAGTCAATCACGTGGCATGTTACAGGGGGCTTGTTGAGCACGCCAAGTAGTAAACACAAAATGCTTTAATTTTTGGGGAAAAAATCGCCAAAAATCCTAAATTTTATCATTTGTGATACATTTATCTCGAATTTTTTTTTGTGACATCAAAAATCCCAAACTTTATTATTTGTGACACATTTACCCCAATATATTTAATCCATGAGCATTTTCGTCTTTTTCTATTTTTTCCTTTTTTCTTTTTTTTTTCTTTTCCGGCGAGGGCGTCGGGCGAGGGCGGCCTTGCTCGCCCAGGCAAGGCCCTCGCCCGACGCCGGTGAGGGCCCTCTCACCGGAAAAGAAAAAAAAAAGTAGAAAAAGATAAAAAAAATGCCCATAGACTAAATATATTGGGGTAAATGTGTCACAAATAGCAAATTTTGGGGTTTTTGGTGTCACAAAATAAAGTTCGGGGTAAATGTGTCACAAGTGGTAAAGTTTGAAGTTTTTGGTGATTTTTTCCCTAATTTTTGAAGTTTCGATGATACATAAAACACAAAAAACTTAAAACTTGCATAGTCCTTTTCTTCAGTTACTTAACAAGTACTCTCCAAAGCACTCGTTATAACAAAATTCCTATACAATTTTCTTGTAATTAAGTCAAATTTTGTGACATCCTGAAGAGAATATTGCAGGAATTGAGGACCTACAATTAAGATTGTCATACAACTTATGAGGGAAATTGTGGTCACTTTCTCTTACATTTTCATTCATAGGGTTTCACGGTCTTATTTGCTATCCATATTCCAATTCTTTTCTTTTCTTTTTCCTTAGTTCGCTAATGAAGGCAAATAGTTCGTCCAGGACTATAAGAGCGGTCCAGTTCCACAGATAGTTGCTATGAAGATTATAGCCCCTAGCTCCAGCTGTAGAAGAGAAGAAAATTTGAACTCGCATCACATGGGCATTACAGAGTAAAGACCAAACCTGCCGATTCCCAATAAATTTTCTCCTTTCGGATTTCATTTATGCCTAAGATTCAGTCCTTCAGAGAGTGATTCATTTCTCTTTCCTTACTTATTCTTGTTTGCTCCCTTCAATTCTGAGCGTGACACCTAAACTTTTAAAGCCCATGGAATTGCCACCAAATTCACACCGGTTTCTTAGTGATTGTCCCATCACTTATATTTAACGAGTTCCTTAATGGTCCTCATCAAACAAACTTAAGAGAATGTTTAGATTTTTCAAACCATTATATACATGACACAAGAAAAGTAATGTATTTGATTTTTAACACATGCCATGAAGGCACTTATTAACGAGATTCACCTAAGAAAAGTCTAAGCTTCTTGACATGAACTCCAAACAAGAATCATAGTCCTTAGGTCAGATTGTCTTCCGAGAAGCCCACCGAATAAGTCAGTCAGGTGATGATCGCAAGTAACTCGCATGCTTTTGAATCAAGTGTTCAATTTTTTTGAGTGACATAGTGCCAGATCACTTGAGAAAAAAATAATTATAACTGGGACGGTGGACAATCATAGGTATATGAAACGTTTGGAATACAGCATCGTTATAGTAGGACCAGGTATAATCAGATCCATCCATGGCTAACCTTTCAAAACGTGGTGAGTAACCCTTTTTTATGTCCAACTAATTTGGTCTACAAGACCAACTCTTGTAATATGAATCATAAAGGTAATTTTTCATGGAAGCATAGATACAGCACGTACACGAATGTCCGAAGAATCTCACTTTCTGATCAAACCATCGCCAAATTTTGTTCGAAGAATCAAGAACATGAATGATATCGTCAAAGATTTACACTCATAATTTAGCACCAAATAGGACATACCCTAAGAATGGAATAATTGTAATCGCTAGAGTCCAAAATGAAGCTAGAAAAAAAATCATGAATCGAGTCATAATCATGAAGCTGGAAATAGACTAAAGAACGTCAGAAAGAATCTGCAATATCAGCCATTGGGAGATCGTAAAGCTGCTCTTTCCCTGCTTCATCAAACAGCCAATTAAAAAGCAATGACAATTGCTCTTGATCGTCGCCGCCAAACCTCAGCTTACTCTCATCTTGGAGATGGCTAATCTCGGGTGACATGGATCGGGAGAAACCGGAAGTCGAAGAATCCAACGACTCCAATTTGATCAGTGACTTGAACACATTATCAGACACCTCAGTCCCATTGCTCGGCGTCCCTCCTCCTGAAGATGTCGAATCAGTGACGCTTAAATCCGCCGCCACCGTTCTCAAAGCCTGCTTTGCTGGATCTTTCGTCCACCCCTTGAGCAACTTAGCTATGTTCTCGGTGCTCCACGGGTAATTAGTCGTCAGTGTTTGGACAGGTTTTGATGAAACAGAAGATCCAGGAAAAGGCTTGTGTTTGGCTTTGGAGAGATTGGACGAAGAGAAGGGCTTTTCGGGAGACAAGGCATCACACAGAGCTTGTCTAGCCAAGTGAATGTCGGTTTGGAGCCTTTTTTCCCATTGACCTCTAGACATTGGAA
Organism: Syzygium aqueum; assembly: GCA_031216185.1. Taxonomy (NCBI): domain Eukaryota; kingdom Viridiplantae; phylum Streptophyta; class Magnoliopsida; order Myrtales; family Myrtaceae; genus Syzygium; species Syzygium aqueum. Next base: position 656,903 of record CM062240.1, read on the forward strand.
TTGGATCTTCATCAGGGCTTAGTTCTAGTTTCTTGAGCTTCTTCTTGAGATGGGTATTCCAGTAATTTTTAATGTCGTTGTCAGTTCTCTGAGGAAGGTATGATGCTATGGCAGCCCATCTGCACCAGAAGTAAATGAACCATCGATATATATATATATATAGACACACACACTACTATCTAAGCTACTAATAAATATATTTTGCATATAGACATTGTACTTAAATGCTTATGTATATATCTATTATTCTCCCAAAAAATGTTTGTGAAAGGTGTTCTCACACTGCTAAGGTGAATGGCATTGTATACCCTCTAGATTTTACAATCAAATGTGGCATAATTTTGGAGAAAAGTAGTCGCAAGGAAAATGGCAACTGAAATTTTTGCTTGAAGATAACTCATGAAAGGTACCAATCTACTGGGTCACTTGATTATGAACAAAGCTATTCGCCTCATGCATTTGATAACATTTTTCCCAAAATTTTTATCAGAATTTGTGGGTAGAAGGAGATTGAGAGAGAGAGAGAGAGAGAGAGAGAGAGAGAGAGAGAGAGAGAGAGAGGGGTTGGGTTGTAATCACCTATTGCCCAGAAGAGCTTGAAGGTGGATGATCATCTTCTCCTCCTGATCTGTGAAGTTGCCTCTTTTGATCCCTGGCCTTAGGTAATTAGTCCACCTAAGCCTGCAACTCTTGCTGCATCTGAGCAACCCTGAAATGCATCCACATGGAACAACAAGATATGAGACTCCGATCAAAATTTATGCTCCAAAAGATAACAAAAGGCTTGAACTTGGTGCTTAATTGCATTAAAGAAAAATCAAAGAGAGAGAAACACTAAACCTGTTTTGGTAGGAATAGATCTCCAATTCCCAGGTCCATGTTCCTGAATGTAAGTCACCAGTACGATATCCTCCTCAGGAGTCCAGGGACCTTTTTTTACCCCATTTTGATCACAGCATGGTGGTCTACCCATTCCAAAAACACTCAACCCTCTTTTCACTTCTCAGCAAATAATGTCTTTCCGTTTGCTTAAAGTGGCCTTCTTCTTCTTTTCTTTTTCTCCTTCCTCTCTTTTCTACATGTGCAATTTTTCCCTTAGTGAAAACAAGAATCAGAGACAAGGGTCCAAGTCCATGTGCTAATCCTGAGACCCTTTCGCTTTATATAATGGAGAGACAAAGAGAGCAAAAGATCAGAGAGAGACGTGGATTGACAGTGAGATGTGTGAGATGAGGGTGACCAAGAAGGGAAGGCCGAGAGTCAAAAGAGATGACAGCAAAGAGAAGCATTTAAGATCCCACCAGAACGAGCTCGAGTCAGCTACAGTGCAAATGGGGCAAATAATCTCTCACTATTGTCTCACAAAACCGCGTGGGGCATTCAATTCAGTGTGGAGAAACCCTAATACTGCATTAAATGTCTTAAAGCCCCATATGTCACGAGTACACGGTGGGCTTACACTTTCCAGAGACAGCTTTACCCTAGTAAAAGCTAACATTACCCCATGCAATAGTATATTGGCATTGCCTTCTCATGGATATTGTACATAAATATTTTTTAAAAAATTTATGTTTATTACCACTGCTTCTGTACTCTTGCACATTCAACTTTTATGGAAAAATAGTATTTTTAGACTTGTTGCAGTGACAGTAAACATGAATTGTAACTGAAAATATCACTCGAAATAGTACATATCATTTGAAAGATAATTGAATATTGTGGGTTCATTTGCCTTTTCTATGAATTCACTTTACCCTTACCAAATATTTTCCATGTCATATTTTACAAAAATCAAAATTATGAAGCACTATTTATATATGAAAGCCATTTGGTCGTTTTTTTTTAGTACTTATTATTCTTTAAGTAACTTAACTATTATGATGTATTTTACCACTTGTTGTATTGACTAGAGTCGAAGTAATTTGACTTTCTCTGCTTATCATATTATTAGCGCACAAATCAATTTTTGTCCATATTATTATCTAGATATATGATTAGATTTTTCCTATAAATGTATATCACATCACATATTATACATAATAAAGTCAATTTTATGCGAAACTATAGATGTAATTATTTTCTTATCCTCATGAAGTTAATTTTACTACTTCTTACTAAATCGACATATTATCTATAATAAGTTAATATTTAAAAATCTCTTAAATTTATCAATTAAAAATTTTCTCATTCTCATAGGTCAATTTTACTACTTATTGTCAAGAGATTTCCCTCTAAACCTTCACTTTTCCTTGGAAAAAATTTCAAATTTTCTTTTGGAAAAGAAAAGGACTTCTTTCATTGCAATTTAATGCTTCATATGCCTCCCCCAGATTGTGCTGGTGATAAAAGTTGTGATAGAGACGCTACGGTATGGTAAAAAAGAACAATAATTACCATTTACTAAGGGCAGTGCAGTTCAATTTAATGCATCATATGCCTCCCCCAGATTGTGCTGGTGATAAAAGTTGCGACAGAGGCGCTACGATATGGTAAAAAAGAAGAACAATTACCATTTACTAAGGGCAGTGCAGTTTAATTTAACACCCAACACCCCACTTATATGCTGACATAATAAAAGTAAGACTGGGTGCCCACTTTCTGTATAAAAAGTTAATTAGATTATTTAGTAGTTCAATCAGCAAGTTTTGTGATTAAAAAAAGCCAGCAAGTTTGCACGTTTCACTTTTTAATTACTATTAATATTATGTGCACCCAGCTTGTAACTATTTCTTTCCTTTTTCACATAGGAGAAAAGTGTCAAAAAAATCATAAATCTTTTGCATTTATGCCAATTTAGTCACTCCAGATAATAGTTATTTACGTGTCAAAGGACTGAATTGGCGCCAATACAAAAGGTTTAGGATCGAATCGGCACCAAAAAAGGTTTAGGACTAAATTGGTATCAATGCAAAAGGTTTTGGACTTTTTTGACATTTCTCCCTTTTCACATAGCTTATGTTAACTGTATAAATTTCCGAAAAATATTAAGGCTGACATGTGAGTGTGTTAGTGACAAAGAAAACCCCAAATTAGGCAATTGTGACCAATCAGACAATTAATATGTCTAATACACTAATAATTCAATAGATTAAGCTATTAGTGAAGATAGGTCGATCAGAATATGTCACAGACTTGAGCTTAAAAACTCTTCTGGCGATTAAGACATTGGACTTCTATTGTGCATCCCAACTAAGACAAATATAGATACTTCAACCCAGTGTTATGTATTGTAGGCTTTGAAATTACCATATGTAGTGTTGACACCTCAATTTTACCGACCATTTAGTGTAATTTACATAGAAAATTAGGGATTAAATGTTAACCCCTAAACAAAAATATTTAAATTGCATAACATATAATTTATGTTCATTTAGTTTAATTGCATATTTTTACATTAAATTGGCATTGGCGAATGAGCTTAAATTTCATCGAACGAGACTCGGCTCGCTCGGAATGCAAGGGCCGGGAATTTCAAGACGAACGGGCTCGGTTGTTTTAATTTGAGCCTAATTCATCCCATCATCTTAATTAAATAAAAACTTAAGTTAATTCAGCCCATTTAAATTTAATTAAAGCCTAAGCCCAAGCCTAAGCCCATTAGGATTAGTAAGCCCATCTATTTGACCTAGGTTAGTATTATAAATTTGTGTTTTAGTTCAAATTTTTGGGAGAGGAACACACAATATTTTTCAGATAAGAATTTTTTGAGAGTGAAAGTGAACGTGAGAGAGAGAGAGGGAGGAACACCGTTGACCGGAGACCGCTGCCGCTCGCCACACGCCGCCACGCGCCGCACGCCGCTGCTCGCCTCCGCCCGCCATTGCCCAGTCGCCCTCTGCCGGTCGTCCACAGCCACGCCGGTGCTGCACCGCCGATCCCTCTCGCCGCCTCAGCCGCTGTTCCGCCGATGCCCAGCTCACTTCGGAGCTGCTGCCGCTTCTGTTCCGCCCCTGCCGCCGTGTCTCCACCGAGCGTCGCTGACCGGCACTGCACTATGCCGGACCGCCGCGGCTGCCCCTGATCAGCCATCGTCTGCCCGTCTCCAGTGTCCACAACCTCGCCGTCGCCGGAGCTGTCCCCGCCTCAGTCGTGCCGCTGCTGTTACGCCATCGCCAGCCGGACCTACACCGACGTCCACAGCTATTAGTGAATCGCTGGCGTTCCCGAAGCACAGCCATTGACCGAAGCAGCCACAGACCGCCACTGCCGCACGCTCGGAGCTGCACCAACGTCCACCGTCGTCGGAGTTGTCTCGACCGAGTAGCCCCCACCGGAACAGTCACCGCCCGAGCTGCACGCCGTCGCTTGACATCACCACCGTGCCGGCAAGCCGTGCTCCGCCCATCGTAGTCCCGCCGGTGTCGTCGTCTTCGTTGCCGTTCCGTCGCCGAGCCGATTCGAATTCGGGAATTATCTTCAAATTAGGTAATTGAACATTATCCTAAATTTCCAGAATATTCAGTTTCCTAATTTGCATGTTTTGAATATTTTGTGAATATCACGTGGATAATTAGATGTCTTAGGATAATGTTCGAGATATCCGCGATATTTGAAAATATTCAAAATTAGGGAAATTTCCTAATTTAGCAACGTATCTGGACGACTATCCGACCTTATCCCTAAGGTACGATACGCGGCAATACGGAAAATTATTATCCTATCCATAATCACTTGGATACGATAATGATTTTTATATGCTTTCCAATTTTGAATGATCGACTATCCGTCAATATCTATAACCCTATAGATATGACCGATAGTTCGATTTCTGTGCCTAATCCGAGTTTGAAACAAATCTGGCGGATCGCGTGGTTGTTTTGAATGCGGATGCTATCTTTGTTTAAATTGTTTTCTTTCCTTTTCAAATAAAATAGAAAATTAAAAAAAAATATCAGTTGGGATTTAAGTTAGAATTTTGCATGTTTAGGTTTTGAATATCTCTTAGAGATTGAAATAATTATCTAGTTTAAATTAGAACTTAAGATGACATGTTTCCTAGTTTAAATTAGGTGTTGTTTTAATCTCAATGGATTATTCATGTCATTTAATAATTTCGAATTTTTAATCAAAAATCCCAAAAAGAAATCATGTTAGGATAAATTAAGTCATCATAGGTTGCATGTTAGTTTAGGCATATTTTTATTCCGAATTTCATCAGAAAATACCAAAAAACATAAATCATTTGCTCGTCATTAGAAATAGGTCACGTCGTCGCATGACATATAGTTTGCATGCTAGGCTGCATTAATTTGCAGGTCATATTTTTGCACGTCATTGCATATAAATTAGATTTTCATTTAAATAAGTGAAAATCCAAAAAAAAAAAGAGAAATTGAATGAATGCTTGTTAATTAGAAATCATATTAGGGTTGATTGATGTGATTTTCTAGCTAACAATGCAGATGCTTACGTTGCTTCCAGGTATGTTGTCCTCCTTATCTTGCAATTTATTTAATACTTTCTCGAGTGTTAAATTGGTGGTTTGCGCACCCGCATGAACACTCCACATGTTAGTGACTAAATTAAAATGGATCCAAACTGCCTGCCAAAATATTTTTGAAATGAAAAGGTACCGAAAGGGCGCTAGACTAGATCTAGCGTAATCAAGTCCCCGGGCTTAGAATTTCTGGTTCGTAGGAATAAAACATATCTCCCTATGTTTTATTTAGGTTTCTAATCGACCTACCGTAAATAGATTAGTGGCGACTCCAAGCATGAAAACATTTGCATGTTAAGAACTTAAACCCTAAGTTGCAAATTGGTAGGGCTTGGGAGGGCCTGAGTTAAGTTCAATCTTAATAATCCATTAGCCCGAAAAAATTGACAATATTTTTTTAGGGTCGCGACATGTAGTATTATAGGATATCCGACTGAAAAAGAGTGTGTGTATCAAGCCTACATTAACCCATGCCAGAGCAATGCGAGCATAACACTGGCATTTTCCATGGCCAAGCTAGTGAGCATAGATAGTACAACAAAGGAAATGATAAATACGAGCCACAACTGACAATGGGCACAAAGCGCAAGGCTCACAAGCCCTACAGAAAGGAATTTCTTAATCTTTTGTATTTATGAAAAAGAGGCGACCGAGTGTTTCTACTAAACATAACAAATAGATGTTGGGGCAACCAGGATAACCCTAGGAAATTCTTAACAATTCAGAAATAAAATAAGGGTAAAACAGCAAAAAAAGAAAAGGACATAACTAAGAAATCATAAAAAAGGAAAAAAATAACTCTGAAAAAGGCTATAAAATTGAAAAGTGCTCTGAGACACCCCTAAATAATGAATTTTGAGACCCCAAACAACAGCTAATAGGGCCCCAACTTGACTACAGTGTAGTACTTGGAACAAGCTTTCCGGATTGGTAAAATGTGTCCTATAACTCCCCTTGAACGAAAAGTTGTAGTCATTTTATGAGCGCTGAGCGAATTCTTGTCGCGAGCCCGCCCATGGGATTCTGCTTCTCTGCATGCTCCAAAATGTCTTCGGCAGCCATGTCCACATCAAAGAGAAGAAGAAGATGTTGCATGTGTTGTAATACAAGAATGCGATACTAGGGAATACAAGCATTGATTTACAAGATATATAAAAGGTGACCGGTATAACAATAAATTGGGTGCCTGGCTCTATACATTACCTTGTTTAGTCCAAGAAGGGTAAGTTGGCCATCATTTGGAGGAGATGTATGTACAGGTGATAATTAATGAATAAAAGAAAACTTATATTTACCTAATACTTAAATCAATTGCTGACTCCTAACTTGTTGCCCATGTTACTCCTAAATGAGTGTATTGAATACGTCAGACAAATCCGCATGGCAACTCCAACTTCGGTAATAAATTATTCAACGAGGTAACTGGAGTCAAATTCATTCCTTCCCGTTCCATTCCATCAGTTATTTTCCATCGAAATTTGCAGGCAGTGATAGGAGGCATTTCAAATGAAAGGTTGACTGCTGTCTTACGGTTCAATCGTGTAGTAGGAGAATTTCTAAAAAAAATAATGCTAAATTTATTAATCTAACTTATAAAATTGATATTTTTAAATATAAACGACTTTTTAAATAAAAATGTCGTATTTAAGAATCAATAACATCGTAAAATGACACTCACTAAAACAATTTTCGTGCGTTTGGTAATTTTAAAAAATGAAAAGGTTCCTAGGAATGCTGAATGCACATTTGGGGAGATGGGGGCCAATCAGTTGCCACGTCAACTGCTTATCCAATGCCTCGCAATTACGTGCACAGCGAGTAATGGGGTCCACTAGGGCTTCAGATTTCATGTGCATTTAGTGTCGTGGTCGCCAATGTGCAGCAGCACTTTTATAATTTGTCAGATTTGCCAGGTTGGAGATGGTAGATCAGTATCCGCAGATACATAATTAGAAAAGAGGGGTTCATGAAGTTAAGCGAATGGAATTAGGTGCGATAACCCCGAAAGTCTAACTTTGCATTGCAAAGTTCGCGCCAGATTAACTCACACGACAAGTTGGCATGCAAAACTTTATCTAGTACTAGTAGTTAACTTTTCATGGTCGTGTTAAGATTCAGCCACGTGGTATGCTTATTTGCAACTTTTACCAAGTAATTTACTTTTCGTAGTCATTTTAACAGATTCTTGTCCTGGTTAATCTCTATTTCTCAATCTATAATTCTTCTGCATATTTTGGTAACAAATTTATAATCGTATGTAGACATAGATTGAAGCGGCTAACACAAAGACAGAGAGGAGGTGAATTGGTCTAATTAGAAATTTTCGCAGAAAAAGACTTAGAGCAAATCCTTTTCGTAGAATAAAAACAAGGTAGCAGTTACATATGCTTTTATAAAACAGATGACGAAAGAATTTAGGAGTCAGAAGAATTTGCAAATAGACATATAATGGTTCGATTAACCCCTTTGACCTACGTTCACTCCCTCAAATCAATAGCCTCAGACCAAACTAAAATCCACTAGTTATATCAAGAGGTTACAGATAGTGGCAATACTACTTTTATTCAAAACTTAATGGATAATTCTACAATACACAAGCACCTCTATCGCTATAAACACTCTATGCAGATAACAAAGACCGCAGCTCTTTCGGATAATACAAATCAGAATACAAGCAATACATCACAAATGAGAGCATGAGAGTATCCAAGACAGAGAGAAGAGTAGCTTTCTAATTTTTGCCACGTTCCTCAGCAATCCTTAAGCCCTTTAAACAATCTTCCAAACTTCATCCTAGCCGTAGGAAGTCTTCTCGGGGTCAAAGGATCCGTTGGACGCATATCTCTAGTCAACAAACCTACCAACTACATGTTTTTTTTTATAACCCAGGGAACCCCCGCACGGCCAACAGCCGGGAAGTAAACCCTGGGGGCGACACGTGCTAGCCACCACACACGTGCCACCGGTTAAGTCACCCTGCGGCGCCCGGGATTCGAACACTCAACCTTTTGCGAGAGGAAGAGTGCGCGTTCCAACAGCGCCACCCAGGCGGGTGGTTACCAACTACATGTTTAGACTGCTTTTTCTCGAGCAAAAAGGAGTTTAACTAAAGTAGAGGCTTTTGATTATGTTGCTTGTCTAATTTTCTGAATGCTTGCACAAAAAAGAAATACTACTCTGATTTTTCTCTCGGCTGCTTTTTGTTGATCCAGGCCTTGAAACTAGCTATTAGAAACAATTTGAATTCCAATCAAATTAGAAGCAGATCCGGGTCTTCTTATCCTAATGTAGAAGCATGTCAACATGTCTTCCACTTCATCAGTAGTAGGAGCTGCTTCTACCACGTTTCTTTCGATCCTTTCATGCCTTTCGCTGAAAGTTATTGTTCACCTTCTACTCTTGCCTCTCGATCCTCAAAAATATATCTCGTGCGACGGTTACACCACGTGACATTGATATGTGAAGTATCAAGCTAATGAAAAGTTGGTGATTCCTAATTTAAACGCTATGCGGAATGACAAGCATATCAGGCACAATCAATTAATTAGTCAGTCAGACCATATCGATCGAGCTACTGACATATAAAATACTTCCCCTTGATTGATGCCGAAGCGCGATAGAAATTAGGCTAAACAGAAGAATCGAAACGATAAGAGGAACAAACTGTTCTCTCAATTGATTAACTATAAAAAATATCCAAAGTCTACTGCCTCTCAAACCCTAAAAACAAATTTATAAAGGGTGTTAACCCTAATGACAAAAAAACGCAAAAATTACAAAAATATCTTTAATTCGAAAATTACTAAAATAATTAAAAAAAATCATCTAAACGATCCCGAATCGCAAAAATTCATCATTAATCATAGCCAAAGGCTATAAGTATTGATCAGAACGCCGTTTCGCTTCAGCCGATCAAATTTGAGTTTAATCCGACATCTTTGACTTCAAGCCCGCCGGTTCGTCCAGTTGCATGACGGGTTCGCCGGTCCCCTAGGTGCATCATCCTCCCATGCTAGAGAAAGATTCGTCCTCGAATCTGCTTCGCTTTCATTGTCGTCGTCAATCTCCTCGGGATCTTCTTTCTCTTCAGTGTAGTAAGGTGACAAATCTGCTACATTAAAAGTTCCGGATACATTATACTTACCCGGCAATTCAATCTTGTAAGCATTGTCACTAATTTGCTTCAAAACTCTGAAGGGTCCATCGGCTCTAGGTTGAAGCTTGCCAAACCTACTCGCTGGAAATCGTTCCTTCCTAAGGTAAATCCAAACTAGATCGCCTTCCTTGAAGACGACTCTTTTCTTGCGCATATCCACGCGTTGCTTATACTTCATGTTCTGCCTATTGATCTGATTATGGACCTGAGAATGTAGCTCTTTGATATGTTTTGCATGTTCTTCATCTTCCGAACTAAATTGCTTGAAAACTGGTATCGGTGTGAGATCTAATGGAGTAATTGGATTACGCCCATAAACCACCTCAAAAGGAGTCTTGCCTGTAGTTCGGTTCTCTGATCTGTTATATGTAAATTTTACCTGAGGCAATGCCAAGTCCCATTGTCGCGGATTATCTCCAATCAAACTCCGTAACAAATTCCCTAAGCTTCGATTGACAACTTCAGTTTGACCATCAGTCTGAGGATGATGAGATGAACTAAACTTTAAACTTGTACCCATGTACCTCCAAAGAGTGGGCCAGAAGTGACTCACAAACTTCACATCACGATTTGAGATTATGGACTTAGGAATTCCATGCAGCTTAACAATCTCCTACAGAAACAATCAAGCGACCTGTGAAGCATCATATGACTTGCTACATGGGACAAAGTGGGCCATCTTCGAGAACCTATCAGCAACCACCATTATTGAATCCTTACTTCGCTGCATTCTTGGCAAACCCAAGATAAAGTCAAGACTGATATCCTCCCACGGTGCAATTGGAACAGGTAGAGGCATATACAATCCTACATTAGTACTCTTGGTCTTTGCCACATGACATACCCTGCACTTCTCTATAAAACGTGTCACGTCACGCTCCATCCGAGGCCAATAAAAATGTTCACTCAACAAGGCCTTCGTCTTATCTAAGTCAAAGTGCCTAGCTAAACTGCCTGCATGTCCCTCAATAATAATAGATTCCCTCAAAGAACATTGAGGAATGCACAATCTATTACCTTTAAATAGGTAACCCTTCACGATCTGAAATTGCTGAAAAGGCTCCGTTTTGTTCTTCCTCCAGATATCCCCAAAATAAGGATCATCAACATATAATTCTTTAAAAGTATCAAAGCCTAGAACCTTTACCTGCATCGTAGACAGCAAAGAGTGTTTTCTGCTTAATGCATCTGCCACACTATTTAGCACTCCTGTTTTATGCTTGATGGAAAAACTGAAAACTTGAAGGAACTCCACCCACTTTGCATACCTTGCGTTCAATTTGTGCTGCCCATTGATGTATTTCAAGGCTTCATGATCAAAAAATAAGATAAACTCTTTTGAAATAAGATAGTGTCTCCAATGCTCCAAACTCCTCACAATAGCATAAAATTCTTTATCATAAGTTGAATATTTCCTTTTCGCCTCATTCAACTTCTCACTGAAGAATGCTACAGGTTTACATTTTTTACTTAAGACACCCTCAATACCAACACCTGAAGCATCACAATGCACCTCAAAAATCTCATTAAAGTCAGGAAGCACGAGAACAGGTGCTTCAGTCACTTTCTTCTTTAATAATTGAAAGGCAGCTTCTGCCTCCTTAGTCCACACAAATTTACTTCCTTCCAGACAATCCGTCAGAAGTGCAATAATAGTACTGAAATTTAGAATAAATCTCCAATAAAAAGACGGAAGCCCATGAAAGCTACGTACCTCATGAATATTTTTCGGAATCTCCCAATTTGTAATAGCCTCAACCTTAGCTGGGTCCATATGAATGCCCTCCTTAGTTACTATATACCCCAAAAAGGTCACACGATCAGTTAAGAAGTGACACTTCTTGATATTAGCATATAATTTCTGCTCCCTCAATGTCTCGAAAACCCTTCTCAAATACTGTAAGTGTTGATCAGTCAATGCACTATATCATCAAAATATACGACGACAAACTGGCCAATAAAAGGACGAAACACCTGATTCATCAGTATCATAAAAGTGCTCGGTGCGTTAGATAACCCGAAAGGCATCACCATCCACTCATACAGACCATCTCGAGTTTTAAAAGCGGTCTTCCACTCATCTCCAGGACGCACTCTAATCTGATGATACCCACTCCTCAAGTCTATCTTCGAAAAGATAGTCGCTCCATACAGTTGATCAATTAAATCATCAAATCACGGGATAGGAAAGCGATACCTGATCGTGATCTTATTAACAGCTCTGCTATCCATGTACATTCTCCACGACCCGTCTTTCTTAGAAACCAACAAAGCTGGCACTGCACAATGGCTCATGCTCTCTCGAATTGCACATTTTTCTAATAATTCCTGCACTTGCCTCTGCATCTCCTCATGCTCCTTAGGATTCATTCTGTAAGCTGCCTTATTAGGAATAGCAGCTCCTGGAACGAGATCTATACAATGCTGAATGTCCTTCATGGGTGGCAATCCAGGTGGCAATTCCTCTGGTACGACATCAGCAAACTCCTCAAGTATAGGCAAAACTTGAGTTGAAATTTCTGGGCTATCAAGATTTTGCTCCATGACTACAATAGCAAAAAGCTCTGGGGCATTCACCGCTTCCTCCTGGAACTCTAATTTGGAAAGCAGATTACTTTTCCCTTCTTTTCTCAAATCTGAAGGACCCAAAGTAATAGTTTGGCCATCCTTCTTGAAGATGTATGTATTTTTGAATCCGTCATGTTATGTTTTCCTATCAAACTGCCAAGGTCTTCCTAACAAAATATGACAAGCATCCATTGGAACTACGTCACCCCACACTTCATCAATATATTTCTTCCCAATCGAGAACTGCACTAAACACCTCTTGCTCACTTTTATCTCATTCCCCTTCCTAAGCCATGACAGCTTATATGGTTGAGGATGTTCGACAGTTTCAACCCCAACTTTTCTACCATAGTGGTAGATATTACATTCTCGCAACTTCCTCCGTCAATTATCATACTACACACCTTTCCCCCACTAGTGCACGTAGTATGAAAGATATTATGCTTGAGCCACGATTCATCATCTACCTCAGTAATATTTAAAACCCGACGCACAACTAATGACTCACCAGAATCGGCATAGATAATGTCATCCAGATCTGGATCCGTATCTGTTTGCTCTCCATCAGATTCATCATAAGTTGGGTCTTCATCAAAAGTTGGTCGATCTACAAGTGTCACAAACTGTCGATTCGGACAATCAGTAGCAAAATGCCCGAGTCCTTGACACTTAAAACATCGCTTGCCTACAGCTCCTCCCCTACTAGATTCTCCACTACCCTGCTCTCCTTTTGTTGCAAATTTTGAACCAGCACCCTTAACTGCTGTCGGGGCCAAAGAACTCCCTGCTTTCCCCCGGGACTCTTTATCTGACCATTTGGAATTGTTGCCTGTCCACTTAGAACCGCTGCTAGACCACTTGGACTTACTGCTCTTTCTTTTAAACTGTCCCTCCACCTTTAGGGCTAGTCTGCACACATCCTCATACATCCAATATTGTTGTAATTGGACAACATCAGAGATCTCATATCGCAACCCTGCTAGATATCGTGCAATCGTCTGCTCGTCTTCCTCCGCCAGATCACAACGCATCCGTAAGTGATCAAATTCTTCTGTAAATTCCTCAACTGTTTTATCACCTTGCTTGACGTCATGATACTCAATAAACACCTCTTGCCTATAATGGGTAGGCAAAAAAAAATTTTGCAATAACTTTTTCATCTTTTCCCAGCAATCCACCTTCGGCGTCCCCTCTCTAGCGTGTTGCTTTTTCACATGTTCCCACCAAATCGAAGCATGTTTTCGCAGCCTAATAGCCACTAACTTCACTTTTTGCCCCTCAATTAGGTTTTTAAGATCAAAAATCCGTTCTACCGTATGCATCCAATCAATAAACTCATCAGGATGAGCCTTACCATTAAATTCGGGAATCTCGATCTTCATCCCGAAATTTTGAGAAGAGCGTTGATTTCCATGTCGTACTCCTCGATTCTGCCCCTGGTTCAAAACCCCGAAAGGGTTTACGTCCTCCTCTTCATCATCGGATGGATCCTCAGATTCTGCTTCTTCTTCGGATTGAACGCCCAATCTCGCCTCCGCAAGTTGTCGCTCCAAATCCTGGATTCGTCTTCTCTATTCTTCAATTTCTACGTCTCACAGATCTCTTAGACGCGGTTGGTTGTCTGCTTCAGGAATGCCTCCACGCCCCCGGCCACCACGAGCCCGCCGTCCACGACCGCGATTATGTTCAGCCATTGATTCAAGCAACCTGTGCTTTGATACCAATTGATGCCGAAGAGCGATAGAAATTAGGCTAAACAGAAGAATCGAAATGATAATAGGAACAAACTGTTCTCTCAATTGATTAACTATAAAAAATATCCAAAGTCTACTGCCTCTCAAACCCTAAAAACAAATTTATAAAAGGTGTTAACTCTAATGACAAAAAATTACAAAAATACCCTTAATTCGAAAATTACTAAAATAATTAAAAAAAATCATCTAAACGATCCCGAATCGCGAAAATTCATCATTAATCATAGCCAAAGGCTATGTGTATTGATCAGCACGCCGTTTCGCTTCAGCCGACCAAATTTGAGCTTAATCCGACATCTTTGACTTCAAACCCGCCGGTTCGTCCAATCGTATAACGGGTTCGCCAGTCCCCTAGGTGCATCATCGATCCTCACAACGCTTTTGTATTGCTTGCACTTTGGAGATGGCTAATTAAGCCGTCTTTATTCTCGAAAAAAACACGCAGGCAACATGCACAGCCTTCCTTTCGTCGTCCATGGCAAGCAGTTTGTGTTGGCCCCATGTCCCTAGTGTCTTTTAGGTCCAAGATTGAAGTTTTCCCTCTTCTGTCGACTATGCCCACCTGGGAACAAATTTTAGTTTAATGGGTTGGATTTGGGTCAGCCCATGAGAAGCAGCCCAACTCAGTCCAATGACCAAGACACATAAAATCATGCTCTGAACAATCCTAATTTACTAACAGTGATGGAGAAGAAGAGATTGCAACCTTCACCGTAGTCCCCCGAAGAAGAGGCTGAATTCAGGCCTTGGTAGATTTACTAACCCAAAGTCAAATGATACCGTAGTCTCCAAAGAAGGGGAAGCAAAAATTATACGAGCATTGAAGAACTCTTCGGATGGTTTCTTTTTATGTGAGCCCAACTCACATGCACCATTTGAAATAAGTCTATCCGATAATAAAATAATTAAAGGGATACTCCACATACTTCGTTTCCTAAAAATGATTTGAATTAGTAAGTAGGCTTGAATACGCGGTTATAAGTAGCAGTGTAGTCTTTCCACTCATATATGTGATCTTGTAGAACGAATAGGGGAAAAAAAAAAAGAGGGAGAGAGTTGCCAAACGGCCTTTTTCTATAATTAGGGATAAACTGTCGGGGATAAAATTCAGAGACATCAGTGAGACTAAACTTACAGGTTTGGGGGAAGAAGGACACTAAAAGTGCCAAAAATGTGTACAGTGCTCACTTTAGTATAAAAAATTTTCACAGGATTATTTAAATGCCAAATTGGAGAAAAAATAATCACGTAAGTGTCAACGGCAAGATATTCCGGCCAAATTAATCATGTGGCTTTTTTTAATTAAAAAAATGATGTGGCATATTTTTTGAAAACCAAGTCCACGCGGAGTACAAAAACGACATCGGATTTCCAACCTACATGGCTTTTCAAAAGAAACGACGTCGCTTAGCCTCTAGCAAAAAATGACGTCGCGCAAAACAGATAAAAATTAGGGTTGTAAGTTCCTGTTCCTACATGACGCTACCAACTCCTCGCTCGCTTGCCGTTGCTCACCTGCCGTCTCTTGCCGCCATCGCTCGCCCTCCGTCGTTCGCTAGCACCGTCATCACTTAGGTTTGTCATCTTCTCTCCCTTGCTCAATTGATTGGAAAAATTAGGGCTCCGAGGGAGGGGAAAGGGGTCTTAGTAATGTTGTAGGGACGACGGTAGTAGAGATTGCAATATTGAGTTGGTAATTTTGGAGGCAAATCGAAATAAGGGAGTGAATTTGGGTTCAATGGACAGTTGGGGTTTGAAATTGGGGGTTTTTCTTTTAATTTGGAATTTTGGGTTTTGATTTGAGGGATGGTGCTAGATGGTGTCATTTTAGAGTTTAGATGCTGACTGGACTCTCTGGTGACGCACATCAGTTTAAGAAACTAATAAAAAAAAACCACGTTGGATTTCCGGCTCAACAGATTGGACTTAACATTGAAATGAGCGTTTTTCAAAACGTTTGGCACTTAAATGATTCGAAAAAAAACTTTTGATACTTAAGTGAGCGCCGTACACAACTACAAGAGAAAAGTAGTTTCCAAAATTTTTATTCAAAGGAGATTGCAATTGACTTATAAGATGAAAACACACTATTTAATATTAAAA
Organism: Syzygium aqueum; assembly: GCA_031216185.1. Classification (NCBI taxonomy): domain Eukaryota; kingdom Viridiplantae; phylum Streptophyta; class Magnoliopsida; order Myrtales; family Myrtaceae; genus Syzygium; species Syzygium aqueum. The sequence continues at coordinate 672,921 of CM062240.1, forward strand.
GCAATACGACCAAGTAATCTTCAAAAAAATTATTTATATTGACAATTTCATCTTTACGAACCAAACACGTTTTTTAAGAAATCATATCACTGGAAAAAGAAAACAGATTTTTTTTTCAACGAGAAAGTTTTTCCGAACTAAACGGGATCTAAAATGTGCTTTAGTACTCGAGCCCTAATCCCCACAATATAATAATATTCAATAATTAGAAACCGTACAATGGCGTGAAGCTCATATAGCCATCGCTATCAGATTTGAGAGCCGCTTGTGATTTTGCATCAAGCGGTCCACATGCGAAAAAGCTAAACCTAATTCCGTCCCAAGATCATTCTTTAGCCCAAATGGCAAAAAGAATAATAAGATTTGTAGGTTTAATAAAAAGCAAGTACTGAATGATAACCTATATGTGGCTGCATGATGTAGGTCTGCATGATGTAGATCATGACTTGGATGGGTCCCTTGCCTAAATGCACGTCTTTCCCTCGCTTCCACAGCAGCTGACGGGCCCATGCTCTATTCAATGAGCATCGTGTCAAAATAGTTAAAAGGATAAAACTTTAAAATAGTACAATCATGCCTTAAAATCTGTCCAACTAGTACAATCGAGTTTCTCCATTAACTCTGTTCAATTTGACTAATGAAAAATGTCGATGCCACTTTTCTCGAACAAGGGGCGCCCAAAATGAAAACATATGAGCAACTTCTGTATGGGTCCACATTCTTACGATTCTTGGACCATTACAGGCGTGTTTTTGTACGCTCCCTTTTCTCTTCGCAATAATGACACTGCGAAAAGACGCAGAAAATGAGTCATATTCCCTAATCTTAAAATTTGGATCTGGCTTATGACAATCATTTCATGTTGACCTTTGAGTTGCTGTCGAAGGCAGCTTTTAGCTGAGCCGAGCTCATCAACGTCAAGCTGTATAAAGCAGCTGTTGATAGTGAAATTAATCAATAAATAAGTAAAAGCAAGTGCTCGTGGGATTCGGTGGAGTTGGCTCATGCACATGCTTGATTTATGACTAGAAAAAATGACATTGATTATCCGTCAATTTTAGCATAATCTGTAATATCATCTTTCGATTTTTAATAAAATCCAATATAATTCTCAAATTATTTTTAAATATTCAGAGTACTCCTTTTGCTTGATCGAATAAAGAAGAAAGTCACCACAAGTCTTTTAAGTTATTACGAAATCCCAATCTAGTCCCTAAGCTATTGTGGAATGTGTAATATATTTCATAAACTTTCAACTTGTTCAATTTAGTCCATCAACTTTCTATGAAAAAAAATCAAATTTTATTATAATAGTCTTGGACAAGCTATTCTGTCTATTTTTGGGCAAACTACTATTGGCTGTCACTCATGGAAAATTAGACGCATGTATAAAATATCGTAAAACTTGAATTGTTGACCACCAATGACAATTTGTGACACCTGAGGAGAGAAGTGGCACCATCAGAGGTCCTAAATTTTGTGATAATAGTACACTCAGGTCCTAAAATTTCCATTTCAATATTTTGAGTCCTAAAACTTGCACAAAAATTACAAATCGGAGAGTAATACGAAACATGCAAAAAGTTTGTCGAGACTTAAACTACATGATACATCTGCAATGATAACCACACTTGTGGTGACATTATCAATTTAGACTTTGGCAAGTCAGGGTTCTTATGTTTCGATCAAATATGAAGTTACTAACATCTATATCTCATTGCTAGACAAAATCAATAGTTTATCCAATCAGTTAATACAATTAATGGAAGGCAACGTCATAAACTTCGAAAAGCTGATAATGGTGAAGTGTGTATTATTATGCTAAAAGATTGAACCTTAATATACAAGTTTTATTTTCACAAGGATGAATGTCTGCCATAATGTTTCACCATGATAATGAAGATATAGGTTTGCTATCAAAACATCATCACCCCTCATTAAAGCTCATGCTAAACGGCATGCTTTGTAGCTAACTAATCGAAAAATTAGGCAAGATAACAATCTGACGTAATATGAGAGAAAACATTAGTGCATAATAATACTGTGAAATACCAATGCATTGCATCTTGTCCAAATTGTTTACATAGATGATCATGTTAATATCTATGCTAGTTTTTTGAGTGTCACAGTTTAACAATCATTCCTAAGAGCAAACACAATATTTAATGGATTGGTGATACAATGAAAATTATTCCGATAAATTGTGCCATTAGTATATGATATTCTTCGTATATAAGATCCATGATCCATCACTTTCAATCATACATCATTTATTGAGTTTATACAGTTGACTACAAGATACTCCTGATGAGAAAAAATCTTTACAACAAAGAAATTCCAAAGATTAATTAACCAAAAGCTCCACCAATCGGCAAGAAGAACATCACATGCTAACTACTACCCTAAGGCTTCCTCTACTTCTCCAAAGCGGATCTGTTGTTCCCAAAAGGGGCTACAACACAACCAGTGCCACTTAAGTAATGATTTGTTAATCCAATATCTTAATCTAATAGCTCTCGTATAATCCAGAAAATTATTATTGCTCAAACTTTGAAAACTCACAAGCGGGGCCTATAACCATGCAAGTACAACTTAATGTCAATAAACTGACAGACCATTCTCCTCCCTCTTGGAGACATTGATCTGACTTTTGACGCCAAATTTTCTGCTTAACATATTATAATATATAGGTTTTATCGTGTTATTAACACTAGACTACTTAGCACAAATCGCTACGGTTTGTCGGTGAGTGCAGCGATTCTCTAGTTCTCTCTCCTCATTCTAACCCGATGAATTGGACATTCGAAAACGACGTACCCATTTTTCAGATTAATGGGATTAGATGTGACTGTTGACTCATATTACGTCACAAAGTTGAAGCAACATATTAGGGCTCTAACTTTTGCCATCACAGTCACAGAGTGTTTTAGGATTTTAATTAAAAAATAATAATTGTGGTCCAACCATCTTCCAAGAAGGTGCTTGGTTCTTTACACGGTCCCCCGGGTCAAAGAACCCAGTACTACTAATAAATTATAAGTTGGGAAGGACAATTCACCTGCTTCTGAAACTTAATCAAATGCTTCAAAATTTGTTAATAAAATGCATACGAGAAGAGACATTAACAATCTTCCAGTAACATTTGCACAATAATCCATAAAGTAGAGTACCTGCTATTAAATATCAAATTTTATCAAATATTTAGCGATTGAATCCAAATTTAAAATCATGCTATCGAACGTACTTAGGAGTTTTGTTTGAATCATTTTCAACCTTCAGGGAAGGCATTTCCAACCCGAAAACATACTCGAAAAGGACCTAGCCTCGCGTCCATAACCGAGCCTGAAAGCAGAACCAGACCCTTGTAAAAAAGGGTCTCAAATGCGCATTTTGACCTCGAAGCAACTATAAAAAAGGATAATTTGACAAGCCCCAAAATTAAGAAGTTAATCCAACTCTGCCGTACCTTTGGTCTTCTTCTATCATTTAGAGTATTGGGGGTTCCTTTGAACTGTCTTTTTGGCTTTCTTCCTTGTTTTCTGATGTATAAGAATCTCAAAACAGTTGGGGCCAGTCAAGGTAGCTTTGGATAGCAGCCAAATTGACTAGTGGTTATCCGAAGTCTGAGCAGCTTATCAAATCGAAGAAGCAATAAAACAAAGAAGAAACCTCAACCACCACAAAAAAGAAAAGAAAGAAAAGGCCATAGAGTTTACTGTGTGGTGTGGCAGGGATGGGCCTCAAACATGTGTCGAATTAAGTGGCTTTTCTTTTTCTTTTTGACATATCATGGAGGAGAAATGGACCGCCAGGATCGGCCCACTTGAGGATCAAATCAAAGTGGACATTTTTATGTTGATTATGGCCGACATGGAGAGAGGGAAATTTCTTAATTCTTCGACTGAAAGGATGATAAGAAAGGTTTGATAAGATATTATCTAAACTTTTATTTAGGATAATTAGGCATGCATTATTCAAATTTCGTTCTCTGGCACGGTTTATCATTAGTATATAAATCTTTCTATCCTGGACTGATAGCGTAAAAGATAAATTTCACACTGGCAACATTTTAAAATGCCAACATCTATGTTATTTAAATTTAAGGGTTCCAATTAATTATGCCTTGTTAAATTTCGATTTTATAAATAAGTGTCTCATGGAGTTTTCATTATTAGAGTGCATTGGCTGTCATTGTGTTACGTGGAGTAACGTTTTTGAAAATTAAGTGATTTTGAATCAAGAATACATACTATAGTGTTTCGGGGATATTTGTTATCTTCACAAATTATATATAGATTGAATAGGATCGAACTTACCCGAAGTAATATAAAATTTCTAGAGTCATGTGCAAATGGGCCTCGGGGAGTCGCTGAGAAAGATAGAGAAATGGGGTTGATGTGACTAAAAGCATGATTGGTTGGGTTGGAGGGGCAATAATTGGGAGGCTATCTCTTGGAGGATAATATCGAAAGGATATAACCTTGTATAGAAAAACTTAGACAGGGATTGCTAGAGATGACCCGATGATTTTGCCATCTCACCTAACCACCTGTGGCAAGTTGGCGAAGGCTTAATGATCGCAAAAGAGTCCTTTAGATTTGGAAAGAGCTACCAGAATAGGGCAAACTACTTTACAATTGCTCAGGATCGAACGCATGGGCCAACCATTTCCTTTTTTAATAAGGAAGAAGGGTGAGAAAAGGCGATCAACATTGCGAAACGATGCTAAGCATTACCATATGGAAGAGTTCCATAACTGTAATGGAGTGTTCGATTTAAGGCATAGAGTTTGAGTGAAGTTATGACGATGGCCCCACTGTGGTTCAAGTACAATTGGAGTTATTCTATTCGTAGAATGACTGAACCTAAGTTGCAGGTGAATAATGGCTTCCTAAGGCCAATGAGAGTTTAAAGGATTTGAATTTGTGATCAGGGCCTCCGAATTACTCGGGAGTAAGCTCTACTACCACTAGGCCAGCCACCCCACCGGTGGAGGGGCTAACCAATTTCATAGAATTACTCAAATGCCTTTTAAGATAACTAGATATACAAATAAAATAAAATAGAAGGTATTTCTCAAATAATTAATAGCCCGGTTAAAGGCTAAATCTAAAGAGTCTTATTAACTATTGCCCTTGGGACACCAATTTAGATCAACAATAATAGAATAAAGACAACAATATTCCTATAAAATTGAATGAAAACATATTAAGATAGCAACATTCTTTAAATATAAATGTTTAAATATCCCAAGTAGAAATAATAGCCCTTAACATGTGCCCTTGAGGCAATCTTTAACGTTTTTCAAACCTAAAAAGTAATACTTAATGAGACTAGTGTCTGTTTGTTATGGTTGTGATTGTGTTGTATGTGTACCTCGAAGAAATACAATATGCTTTCATCTTTTAAGGTCGCAACACCTCAATTGGATGAAATAGTTTCCCAAAAACTACTATAAAGTGCTGCAATTGTTAGGGAGTTGTATCTATAAGGACTCTGCCAAATATCGTATAAAACCTGTAGCACCCATTTTCACATAGTGCAAGGGGTATTTATCATTTTTTAGAAACAAAAATTTTAATTTAATAAGTGTTGTTAACCCATTGGAGTTGGCTTAGTCGTTGAGAATCAGACTTGGATGTGGATGAGACGCACGTTATTTGGACTTTTTATCCGGGTTTTGGCTGGCCTTTTATATGGTCCATGAGATTGATAGGAGAAGAGTTGGAACTTACCTAATAAGGTAGGCTTCCTCGTCATAAAATAAAAACACACTGGATAAACGCGTTTTCGAAGGAAAGAGGACATATACAGGGTCGGCTAAGAAGTAGAAGTGTGCAAAAGAAATGGACCGAATTAGGAACCACACGAACCGGACCAAACTGACCGGTTTTAAGTAGTTCCCGATTCAAAGAAATTGGAACCAATGAATACCAATCCGGTTTTCAGTTTCAAGTGTGGAAACACCCACCCAGATTCCATATATATATATATATTAATTTCTATGTTTTCAAAATCCTAATTCAAGCTCTTACGCTCCTCAGTCCTCACACTTTCTCTCAAAAAAACTCTAATTCACCTCATCTCTCTTGCGGCTTGTTCTCTCATTCTCTCTTACAATCTCGCATCTCACTCTCGATGCTCGTAGGTCGCCACCTCACTCGCCGCTTAGGACACTAATCGCTCCTCTCATAGCCTCGCTGCTCATGAGTCACGATGCTCATTGATCCTCTCGCAGCCTTTGCTTGCTCACAATGCTTATTGCTCCCTCTCGTAAGTTCAAAACTCTAATTGTCATTTGCCCCTTTTTGTAGTTTCTTCACTCAAGTCTCACGCCTATCTCTCGCAACTCGCTCTTGCAATCACAGCCTCGCTCACCTCTCATGACGCTCATTGCTCCTCTCACAGCCTCGCTCGCTCATGGCGCTTGTCGCTCCTTCTCCTGTATGCCCTTAGTCCCTTTGTACTGTGCGAGAGGTTGTGCATTGGTATATGATCTCGGCAGAGGTCAGTATGACAATGACTTGTTGGGTAAACTATTCAGCTGCTTTTGGAGTGTAAGGCAATTTCTACTGTTTCATGACTCAATAGACTTGCTTCACATCACGACCAGTTCCATAGACCCATTCATGAACCGGACTGTGGAATCAATGGGTGATTCTTGGTTCCCGATTTATGGAACCTACCCTTAGCGAGTGATTTTTGGTCTCAAGGTCGAAACTGGCCCACTCAAGAGCCAATCATCCCTAGTAAGGAGTGAGGTGAGAATGAGGATCGGATTCCCATCCCCACCCCGATGGGCAATACTTTGCCCTCACCACGGCCCCATTCCCTGTGTGGAGCAAGGCAAATCCCCTTCCTTGCAAGCACCGCACCTCGCACACAAATTTTGTTATTAATTTTTTTAAAGATAATTACCACAGTAAACATATAAAACTATTTAAAACATACAATTACTAAAAATATAAAAAATGATAAGTATTCTACTTTGAATTTATTCATATTTTACGATCATTAAAAGTTCTACATTCCCACAAGCTTTTTTTCTACTTGTATATTTTAACTTGTTTGTAATTTTTTGGATTATTCACATTATTGGTTTTTTTTAAACATGATTTTAAATGAGAGGATCTATTAGTATGGTTAAAGTGAATGTTGAGAGAATGTTGGCTCCTATACTTGCACGTGGCACTTTAGTTTGTCTCAATGACTAACACGTGGCAAGCCACATGGCCTATATACGACCAATTAGCATTAATTTAGTGATTTGTCGGTCTCATCTATCACTTGTTCGATAAAAAGAAATTATCGACTTATGTAATCTCAAATTTGTTCAACCAATGGAATAGATGAAGATAGAGATAGAAAAAAAAATCTTGATATCAATTTCTATTATCCTTTCCAAACATTCATCTCTTTTGAGTTAGTTCATTGATTTTAAATTTGAAAAAAAAAAAGAAGGCAGAGCATCCTATATATAGTGTATCCATTGAACTTGAAATAATCAAAAGGATAAATTATTTTACTCCGTGAATTACATTTAGTAAACCTAACAATAAAAAAAAAATAGCAACTTATTGGCAACATGCTCATGCATGTTCATGTATTGATTTATTTATATTTCCTTTTATTAAAATGTGCTTATTTAAACGCAGCTTATATCTCTGACCAAAAAAAAAATAGCTTATATCATTTCAAGCAATTTTTTTTAGCAAAATATGAAATTTGAATTAATTTTCTTCCAAAATCCACTTAATCTTGGATTGAAAATCTTGACATCAATCTGGTTCAAGTACAAGAATCAAAAGCTCATCAAAATCCCAAATTGTCAAGAGAATCCGAAATATGTGGTATTCGATCAGAGATCATGTCAACAAAGCCCTCAAATCGTGTACGAGAGGAGAAAGAATCAGAGAATTTTTGCGATTTGATATAATAATGTAAAATTGTTATCCATTTGTTGTAATTAATACTATTTGATATATATTTTTCAATCTTCATTCGAATGGGAATTTTTTTTCTTGTTTACAAACACATGTAAAGTAATATTTACAGAAATATACATATGCCTACAAAGCGCAGGCTATATAACTAGTTATTTATTGAAATGAGTTAACTTTCATAATAATCTAGATTTGAATATATTACTTGTGACAAATATATAATAGATTTGTGGGATAAGTGTACTGGAAGTTCTAAAACTTTCAAAAAATACAATCAAGCCCTAAAATTTATTAAATTGGTGCAATCAAGTCATTTTATTAACTCCATCCAACTTGGTAAACGGAAAATGCTAACAAATTTTAGGACTTGATTACACTTTTTGAAATTTTAGGACTCAATTGCTCTAAAAACTCACTTTCATAACAAATTTTAGGACTTTCAGTACACTTATCCCTAGATTTGTACAATATATATTTTTTAAATGTACAAATAGGGTGGTTAAAGGCGGGGCCACATTGAATCAAACTAAGAGTGATCAGTTCCCTGTCCGGTCCAATTCTAGGTGGAACTGGGAACCGGACTGAGAGGATAGGTTTCCCAATTTCTAGGATCAGGAATTGGACCGACTAGTCTTGAAACTTGGAACCAGACTAGACCGTCGGTCCGGTCCAATAGAATAGAGAAATGTAGAAATTCCCCAATCAAATATGGTGAGATTCCCCAACCATACATGATATTAGCATGCTCAAAAGGAATGAACATATATGGTGACATCATTCTAATGTCTAAACAGCAAAAGACAAAACATCTAAAACAAGGATGTAGCTCACGCCTGCATATATATATATATATATCGGTCGGTCTGGTCCAATCCCTACCTTGGAACAGGGAATCGGACCGACATTCCCGGGAACCGGATCGCACCGGCTAATCCGGTCCGATCCGAGTGGTTCTTGATTCGGGCAATCCCGTTTGTACACACCTAATACAAACTCCTCAGCCCACACATTGTCCTGCCCAGCTCCCTTCGGTTTGTTATTAAAGTAGCCAAACATTAGCTATACATTAACCGAATTGATGTGAATCCCCACTAATATATGTATACATATATTTAGAAGTGTGCTTGTGCTAATACCTAAATACCATTGCCGGAACTTTTTTCGAACATAGCCATTACTATGAAATAAAAGTCAAAATAAAATCTTTAGAAACCTCTTTACACGGAGACTTGAGGAATATTTTCATATGTCTCTAACTTTGATTGGCTCAAGTGATTAAGCATTTAGTTCAAACCCGGGAGATTCCATGTTCATATTGCAGTATCTCTCACCCATGTGAACAGTGGACCACAATCATAAAATAAACTCTCACCCATGAGATGATTTGTGTGTATTAACATTAGATTAATCGAGCCCAAAAGTTGTCGGATTGAAAGAAAGAAAGAAAGAAAAAAAGAAAGATAGATGAAGGAAAAGAACACCAGACGGATTGCCTGCACCGCTTCAGCATCTCTCAGCCCCACAACCACGAGACAATTATGCTTGTCATTTTTCACGCAAGATCCAAAAGGAGACAATTACTTATGGAGGGTAAAAATCATTAACCAGCAATAATAGCTGGCACAATGCTCCCATGATTATTCTCACACGCAAACCTAAATCAAAAGGCCAAAAAGGAAATACCGGAAAAATCCTTATACATATAAGCCTTTTTATTTAGACCAAATCAAAACATAGATCCTAACCTTTCTATTAGTTTTCAAATTTATCCTGACCGTTTAATCATGTTAGAAAAAAAAAATACTTAACCTTTCAAATATGCCGTAGGCTCTTGAGCACCTTTTCCGAGAGAGAACATCTGTTATATTACTGCCCGTACCCCAATTTTGCCCCGACTTTTACTTTTGTATTCTGTGTATCCGTTTCTTTTGTTTTTATCTTTTATAACATTTATATGGCTGTATATCGGCAATTTTTACTTAGTATAACTTTTTTGAATTCTCATGGTAAGAAAACAATTAATAAATTAGGATCTTGCGACAGAAAACATGACCTTTATGGGAATCTTGTAAATACATAATGCTAAAAGGAGCAATTTGTAATCTTGAGATGGATATGATACGAGTTTAAAACATACTGATTTATCTTGATAATTTATAAAGAATCGATAAAATTGAAAATCGAAATAAAGGGAGAATTTATATTGCAATTTGGCCTTTCATTTATGCTGAAAGGGCTGATGGGTCCACCCACCATTAGTGTAGCTACATTCCTTTTCCTGCACAGAGAGAGAGAGAGAGAGTGAGAAATTGAATGCCCGGTGCGTTTAATTAAGTTCATAACGGAACGATGGTATAAGATTCTTCTGGCTGTAAAAGCAAAAGGGGTAAGCTGTAACTACTCTTGCAGGCATAGCCAAAATTGAATGCCCGGTGCTTTTAACTAAGTTCACAACAGAACGATGATATCAGATTCATCCGGCTGTAAAAGTAAAAGGGGTAAGCTGTAACTACTTTCGCAGGCATAGCCAGAAGTGTCCAAAGGGGTCCTTCAAGTGCAAATGCCAATGTCAGGTCTACTTGATCTTGTTCTACTTCTCTTCTCCGTTTGATTTCGATCAATCATGTATTTCCGTCCGAATTTAACTTTTATCAATTTGAAAGGAGAATCACAACTCAAATTCAAGTTAAATCATTATATTCTAAACTGCAGGCAGACCATGACTTTATTTTACGATAAAAAAAAATTGCGTAGACTACAGCCTGCACGACTTTATATTGATATATCATCATATAATGGACACATCATATATATATACATATTAGATTTAATTAAAAGATCTGAGAAAACTACATGCATCTTCTTACCACACCCTCATTCCTCTCTCTCCATATTCTTGACCAGCCACCATTGCCTCCATCGAAACTATCAAGGCTACCACCACTGTCGTTACACTAGCGCCATCCTTCACCGAGCTCCACAACCACCATTGAATATATGTCTCGAGTTTGAACCGAAATAGAAAAATTTTATATTTTGAATAGGTTTTCTAGTTAGAGTAGGTTTCCTAAAAAAGTTTCCTATTTTGGATCTAATTCTTACCTGTATGTAAGAAGTGGACGTTCTTTTTGAAGAGTATCAAAGAGGAGCTTCTGTTTGTGAATTACATCCCGAGTATTTGCACTTATGAAAATCTTGTGTTAAGATTTTGTGAATTCCTTTGTGAGATTGAGATATTATTTCGTGAGGAATTGTAGGGTTAAACATTATGTGAATTATTGGGTGTAATTAGGCTAGGAAACACAGAGAGTGTTTGAATGATTCGAGTGTGGTTGTAATTTCCATCGTATTACTTGATTAATAGTGAAATTCTGTGTTGTTGTCCCTTTGGACGTAAGTCACCCAATCGAACCATGTAAGATGGGTTCATGCGCAAGTATAAGACTTTGAATATTGCTTGATGCTATCAAGATTGTCTGCTAATCCATCCAGCTTAATACGATCTCTTTTTTACGCATTAACAATGTAGGGGATTCTTTTAAGCAACATGGATCAAGAAATAGCGATAAAATGGATTAATATTATGGAATTAGCTGATCATAATTATTAGATTGATATAATAAAAAAGGGAAGAAAATGAAAACAAGAGTGGTACTAGTGCTCTATTATTGCACTCCACGACAAGTCCAGTACGACTATTTCTCCAGATGCTAAAGATGCTGGACATCCATTCCACTCTAGCCATCTTAATTTAGCATATGGTGTCTTAAAGTCTCTACCAAAATTTGCTTCCGACACCCGAAGTTAACCTCAATCTTATGAAGTTTCCAAATTGTTCGTTGGTATGTATTTCATCCTCCTCGTAAGCTCTTTTCGGTGAGCCTTTGTTGACCCGACAAGATAAACCAAGAGGGAGAAAGAAAAGCAGTGGCTGGTTACGTTAAGTCGCACCGGCACTTTCGAGGCTTCCTCACAGACCAGACCAATGGTCTACTTCGTTTCTTCGGAGCTCCTTCCTGCCTAGCCTCAACTTCACTTTGAACAAGTAATTATAAACGTAATCGTAATCATAATCATCGACGGTAAAGACAGGCCGCAATCAGATTCAGCGAGCCGCAAAAGAAAGAGAGAGGTGGAGCTAGATTTGCTGTGAATAGAGAGAGAAAGAGGGGGGGAGATAACAAGAGAGATGGAGCTGGGTCGCTTGGGGATGGGCAGCTGGGGTCGTGAATGGAAGTGGGAGGCCGAGAGAGGACCGATGATGGCGGCGACCGGTGAGAGTTCCTACGGTGAGAAACATAAGAACGAAGAGGAAAGAAGAGCCGCATGAGCGTTATGTCTGAAAAATATAGAAAGGAGGCAAAGAAAAAAAGATGCAAGAGAAATTAGAGTTCTCATCGTTTATGAAATCGGTTCCAAAAATCGGTTCAATTAGTTAAGTTCACAGGTGGCTCTTCACTTGGAACCAGGAACTATATTAGTTCCCATCGGTTCAAAAAATTTGGAACTTGACCTGTTTTTAGGGCGATCTGATCAGGTTTTCGGATAGAACCGATTTGATTGCACACCCTATAATTAAGTGTAAGAAATATCTTGTACACAAACTTAGGAAAAATTATCAAAAAGGTCTTGACCCTGTTGCATTTGTGCCAACTAAATCTTTAAATTTAGCTAATTGAGTCTTAAATCTTTTGATGATTTACCAATTCAGTCCTCAACTTTTTAATTGTATCAATTTAATCCTAAACCTTTTGATGATTTATCAATTTAGTCTTAAATATTTTGAAGATTTGTCAATTAGTCCTTCCGGTTAATTTTGGTTGAAAATCGCTGACGTAATAGTTTAGTTAGCTTTGGTTATCCTACATGGTGAAATCGGCGCTCATATGGACAATTCTTTAAATTATTTTGATTTTTTTTATGTTTTTCTTCTTTCCTTTTTTCTTTTATTCTCTTTTTTCTAACCCTAGGCCAGCGACCCTCGCTCGTTGGCTAGTGAGGGCATCGAGCCCTTGCCCAAATCTGTCGATGGTTGCAACCCTTGCCTGTTTGGGCGACAAGGGTGGCAACACCCTCGCCAAATCCAAACGAGGGCATCCTAGCCTTCACTTAGACCAAGGAAAGGTGCAGAGTGACGCCTTTCCCAAACTAGGCAAGGGTTGCTAGCCTAGGGTTAGGAAAAAAAGGGAAAGAAAAAAGAAAAGCAGAAAAAACTAAAAAATTTAGAAAACATTTTTTAAAAATGAAAAAAAATTAAAAATTATCCACATTAGCATTGGTCATAGCCAAGCCACCCAGGACAACCAACGCTTGCTAGATCATCATAATAAAAATTTCCAACCAAAATTTTATTAGAAGGACTAAATTGGCAAATCGTCAAAAGATTTAGGAATAAATTGTTACAATTGAAAGGTTTATGATTATATTGGTAAATCGTCAAAAGATTCATGACTAAATTGATCAACTTGAAATGTTTATGACTGAATTAACATTGGTGCAATAGATTTTGGACTTTTTTGGTAATTTTCACTACAAACTTGCTTTTGTTAATATATGTTGATGTTCGCTTAATCTTCACTGCTCCTTACCAAAAAAAAAAAAAACTTGCTTTTGTTAATCACGAGTGAGTTGAGTGTGAAGTGTAAAGCCTTGGTGGCTTCTGACCGAGTTTGTACGTGGAGAGTTGTGCTCCGCGATCAACCGAAATATTGTAATCTTTGGCTTAGATTAGCGGATTCGGGGAAACTCCCAAGCGGATTCGGGGAATGGAGTTGGAACCACTATGCCTGATCTTTTTATATTTGTGCATAGTTTATACTTGCTCGCTTGATTTATTCTTGTTATGTTTATTGACTGCTTGAATTTTGGCTTCGAATAGTCGCCTTCGTACTTTGGGCCAAGCATAACCTCTAGATATAGATCTGCACGGTCCTCTAGATATAGATATGAACAATGTCCATCTCTTCATCTACAGAATCTGCAACCTTGATACTCATGATATTCAGATCTTTATATGGTGGATCTTCAGATTGTGAGCCTTTCGGCAGGACTTTTGGCATCACTTGACCTAATCTACTATCAAAAGTAAAGAATTCATGTAATTTATGGGTTATACTTATATTTGTCTCGCACAATCTAAAATAAATACTTGTACACACGCGCGCACACAAACAAATCTACATTTCTGGGGGAAAGCAAATGGATATACTGACTTCACAGTTAACTGAATAAAAAAACCATTACAACTTACTTGTGCTTTTAAACAAAGAAAATAATACCCATTAAATAACAATTATCAGAACACAAATATTACGTAGGATAGCAGGTATGCTGCTATTTTGCTAATGCACGTAGTTTAAAAATAGGGCCACTTATTTTATATTTTGATAGTCTCTTTGAAATTTTTCTTTTGACAAGACGATAAAATTTAGATTAGTATGCGAGAATTTTCTTTCATTTTTCTTTATGATATGTCTAAATACAAACTTTTGCAAGATGATAAAACTAATAGTAATAAATGCGCATAGGTAAAATATAATTTTCTTTTTTGTGTACTTCTTTTTAACCTATGTACATAAAATAATATAGTGGGATCCAAACGGCGCATTGGAGAGGCCGAAATGATCCAAAATTTGTTTATTTCGTTGTCCCCAAAGTAAATTTTCTCTGTGGTAGTCTCATGGAGTTCATTGACTTCCATGGGAATATCGGTACAGAGAGAAGCATCCCTTCGCAAGCTTACACTTATATATTCAAACTGAAGGTTCTCGTTCTTGAAAGGTCCTCCAGCGCCTTGTGCTATGTATACAATGGCATCCTCCGGAGGAAGATTCATCACCATCACAAGGAAGTTGCTACAAATCCAAGTACACCAAGCAAGACACCCAGATCTTTCGCGTCCGAGAAACAGGCTCTCTCTTCTTCTCCCATGGCCATGATTCTCTTCGTCGCCTTCTCGCTCTTCCTCCAAGGAGCTCTCGGTATTAACTTGGTTCTTCTTTGCCGCAATGCAACTATTACAAGCTATTTGATTTCTCAAATATCTCTAGACTGACGTATCTTTTGTCCCTTATCTTCTTCGTTGTTAGGCGATATTGCGTGCGAGTAGTTGCCCATAGAACTATGCTCATTCTCCATTGCATCTAATGGAAGGCAGTGCGTCCTGGAGAACTACGTGAGCTTGACAGACCGGAAGATGAAGTACGAATGCAAGACCTCTCAAGTGATTGTGGATATCATGCGCAAGTGGATCGAGACCGATGATTGCATCAGTGCCTGTGGAGTGGATAGGGAGTCTGTGGGCATATCATCGGATGCTCTCCTTCAGCCTCACTTCACTGCCAAGCTTTGCTCACCGGCATGCTACCACAACTGCCCCAACATTGTCGATCTTTACTTCAACTTTGGCCCTTGGAGAAGGTGATTCCCGACTGTGAATCAATCCTCACCATATGCTTCAAAACGGATTTACCTATATCAATTTGGAATGAACATTGTCCCCTCGATGTTTTCACTAGCACTGACTCTGCAATCGATTTTTAACAGGTGTTTATTTGTCGGATCTCTGCGAGGTGCAACGCAGCAATTCGAAGCGGGTCATGAGAGAGGTTTTAAGTTCCGGCGCAACATCAGGTCCAGTTGGCGCGGCGCCTCTGGGGTGTCTTTCTAGTGGATATTATGAGATTGGATACGCTCCTGCTCAAGCTCCCATGTATTAGCAATTGTCATAGTTGTATATGTATGTGCTTGTGGTTGTATCTGTCAATTGCTTAATTTAGCATGTGATGGGCATGCCATGTATTTGCCAATAGATATCAGAATTGTAAGGTGCTATGTGTAATCTAATTTTTGTGGTGCTGTGCTATTCTTCTATGTGCTAATATTCTCTGGAGATTGTCTTTCACGAATTGTCTAGGCAAATTAAAAAGGAACATCGTAATGCATTTGGCAAATACGATTTTCCCAAAACAGTAACATTATCAGGATACATTTAATGATACATGAAACGAATGAAATTTCAGATATTAAAATGAAAAATAGTTCAATAATTAGTGATCAACAAAGACATTGGGCACAAAACATGTCTCTTAGTCGTAGGCCACCATCATTGTCCTGATAATAGTCACATTTCTCTATAACCATTATGGGAAATTGTACAAAATGTTCTACTTTTGCCAATTCTATTTTAAACTTTTTAATTGTATCAATTAAGTCCAAAACCTCTTCACATTTTGTCAATTGAGTCCATCCGGATAATTTTTGTTGGAAATGGCTGACATGGATGTTGGCCGTCCTACATGACACAACTAGTGCTAATGTGAAAATTTTTTAATATATTTTATTTTTCCTTTTTTTACTTCTTGTTTTTCGTTTTTTTCTTTAATCTTCTTTTCTTTTTTCCCTTGGTTGACCATGCTAGATCGGGTGAGGGCAGCCCTCACCTGAGGTCGGCGGCCTCTGTTGGCCATCAACAATGCCCGACGAAAATATGAAATGATTTATGACCGAATTGACAAAAGTGTAATACATTTAAAATTTTTTTAACAAATTTCCCCGTTATCTCCTCAATGGTTGCCACCCTGCATTGCTATGGAAACTGCCACTCCTCCACCATTAACGTAAACATTAGGCAAGGATTTTCTTGATCATTAAAGCATGTGATGCCAACATGACATTAAAGGGTGATTTAAGGGCCACATTAGCATCTCCGTTTGTCTATTTAACGAAAGGATCAAGAAGAAAAAGAAAAATATAGCTCAAGAACCTAAGTGGCCAAAAGAAACTTGAAGGAGCTAATCCCACATTTTGTAAAAGTTTAGGGACTACCGGTGTCTTTATGCTTAAATCTATTTTGCAAAGAGAATGAAATTACATCAATAAAAAGTAGGACGACTCATTTTACATTTTTTTTTGCCTCTATATTAACAATATGCCGGAGATTTTTTTTTTCTACATGTACATATTTTCTTTATATTTATTTAATTATGCCTAAGAACATCATTTTTGGCGAAGAGTATAAGATTTTATCTAATAAATGCATGAACAAAAAAGTACATAAAGTGGGACTACTTGTTGTACGTACGTGACACATTTACCCTCATTCGTCAAGGTTTCGTTAGGTAATTTTTAGCTAAAATAATATCGTTTTTATTTCACTTAAGTCACGTGGGCGTCATGTCAATACCGTTTTCTTTCTAGCTCCATATAGGTAGATTCTTAATAATTTTCATTGACAAGATTTTGACAGAGGGTAAATGTGTCACACGGATACAAATTTGGGATTTTTGATGTCACAAAGAAAAAATTAAGATAAATGTATTATAGTTGACGTAGTTTAGGGTTTTTGGTGACTTTTGCCCTTTATTATATGTTTACTATACAAGATGCCTAAGTGCATCCATTTTTGGCCAAAGACGATAGAAACTAAATTAGTAAAGTCGTGTCGGTATTAAGAAAACAATGTAATAAAGCAGACATAAATTGATTAAATTCCATGGATAGTCATGATAAGCGAAATGCGCAAAATCATTATCATTATCTATTTCTCTTTACCTTGAAAATGGAATGTGCTTCTCTCCTTATAGGTCTTCTCGAGTCTTGAATTGATCAAATTCCAGATCAAAGTTTAGTACATAAACAAAAGGTAAACAATGCATAAAATTGAACAAACCGCCTCCATCCACGTTCCGAGGTTTCTTTACTGCTTTTCCTTCATCATCAATCGGGTGCAACCCTAGCAAGTAATCATGCATGCTTGAAACGCATGCTTAATGCTAGTTTTCAAAAAGAGATAATACATAAATAGTTTAAGAAATATAACCTAATATGGAATTTGGTCCCTGAACTTTTAATTCGTCCAATGTGATCCCTGAATTTCAGCTTAATGTGCAATGTGGTCCCTAAACTTTCGATACATGTTCAATTTAATTGTTAGATTATACGAAAATGTTCAATGTTATCATTTCATTAATTCAAGTTCAAAAACAATATTAAACATTTTCAAATAGTTCAGGAACTAGATTGAAGATGTATAAAAAGTTCCGGGATCATATTAAACAAATTGAAAGTTTAGGAATGACATTACATATTGGGTTAAAGTTGGTGCACCACATTAAACAAATTAAAAACCTAGAAATCACATTGCACATTAAACTCAAGTCTATGGACTATTTATGCCATTTTTCCTTTAAAAAATTCTAATGAACTCTCTAGTTCTGAAGCTGAACTTTCAAAATTTCATGTAGAAAAGGAAATAACAACCAAATTTTGGAGGGACTAACATCAATAGCAAAACAAGAAATCTGGGTTCTCGGTTGTAAATTCCGAAAGAGCCGAGCTGGTCAAAATTGCAAAACGTGCCCGAGCAGCACGAAACGTGCTAGTCAAAAGAGGGATGGATTCCCCAAAATGGCTTCGAGGCTGAAATGAAGTTTCGAAAGAGTGAAGGACAATAAAAGCACAGGAGCAATCCCTCGAAGCGCAAATCACAGAAAGAGAACGCCTCCCTAGCAAACCGTTCCTTTCAACTCCCGGTACCATCAACATTCATGAATTTGGTTTTTATTTTATTTCTTTTTCATTTTTATTTTTTGTGATTCATTGGGTTCATGAATATGGTTTGACACTTGGGCTTGAGAATGACTTTACGAAGCAATCATACAAACCCATCCATTGCATCACTGTTTCTCTCTCTTTTCACTGTCGAATCTGATTAGTCCTTCGCTTGCAAACAAGAACCAGCCTGTGTCAAGTTATTATCTCCCCCCCTCCTTTCTTTCTTTATTTATATATTCATTATTATATATATATATATATATAAGTATATGCTTCGAAATTCCAACATGCAGTTTTACCCATAAAGAAAAGGGTCCTCTGGGCTGCTCAGAACTCGAGGCATAACTCCAGCAAGCCCGGCACTAAAATCCAGTTACGAGATTCCTCTTAACCTGGATTAATTTTTGGGATAATGATATAAATAGTCCCTAAATTTTAATTTAATATGTAATTTGATCCTTGAACTTTTAATTTGTTCAATATAGTCCCTGAATTTTAACATAATGTTCAATTTGGTCCATGAACTTTTAATTTATTCAATATAATCCATGAACTTTTAATACGTGTTCAATTTAGTCCCTGAACTATATGAAAATATTCAATATAGTCCATGCAGTTGAATTAATGGAAAGATTACGTTGATCATTTTCAAATAGTTCAAGGACTAAATTAAACATATATTAAAAGTTCAAGGTCCACATTGAACAAATCAAAAGTTCAAGGATCAAATTGAACATTAGGTTAAAGTTCAGGGAGTACATTGAACAAATTAAAAATTCAGGGACCAAATTGCACATTGGGTCAAAGTTCATAGATTATTTGTGTCATTTTCCCTTAATTTTTTTGCTATTTTAAAAAAAAATTATCGTAGTTTATCTCACAGTAATTAATAGTAACAACAAATAATTTGTTCTTTGACATTAGCTAGTAACGGTTCAACAGATCATGAAATGAATTCAATTTGCATATGGTCTGATGATGACCTCCCCCTCAAAGAAGTGTTTTACTTGGATGCAAGAAAAGGAAAGATAATGAATAATTTACCAAAAAAATGCGATGCGCTCGCAGTCATGAGGCTCCCCTTCTATAAAGCGGCGTCGCGCCACTCGCTCGTCGAACTCATTTTCTCTCCACTTTCTTTGACCGCTTGGTCTCAAGACTCTCAACACACTCACTGTCACTCTCATTCATTCACTCTCTCTCTCTCTCTACTCATGGTCTCTTCCTTTTTTCTCTCCAGCAAAGGCGAGCTGATGAGCGAAACTGTTGCACTGTCAGTGCCCCTGTAGAGAGAGAGAGAAGGGGAGAGAGAGAGAGAGAGAGAGAGCACGTACGGCAGAGGAAAGGGTGGTCGTCAGATCTTTCCTTCAATGGCGAGAATCCAGGGACACCATCCTCGCTCTTGAACTCTCCTGAAGAGTTTCTTCATCCTGAGTCAACCATCCAGCTGATCCCTTCCCAATCTCTCCTACATATATCGAGACAAGCGAGAGAGAGAGAGAGAGAGAGAGAGAGAGACACGAGGAAGAAAAAAAAGATGGCAGAGAGCGGAGATGGAAAAGCATTGCCCGATGCAGAGAAGAAGAAGGAGCAGAGCTTGCCCTTTTACCAGCTCTTCTCGTTCGCCGACAAGTACGATTGGCTGCTCATGATCTCTGGCAGCGTAGGAGCTATTATCCACGGATCTTCAATGCCCGTCTTCTTCCTCTTGTTCGGCGAAATGGTTAACGGCTTCGGCAAGAACCAGTCCGATTTGAAGAAGATGACCCAAGAAGTTTCAAAGGTTCGAATTTTCTTAGCAATCTTCTGCTCGAATGAACCCCTCCATTTTTCATTGTTCTTTCGCCGCAGATTTAGATCTCGAATCTGGTTAGAGTTTCTGATCTCTAGGTCTCTTTTTAAATTCTTGATGCAGTATGCACTCTACTTCGTGTATCTTGGGTTGGTCGTTTGCTTTTCTTCCTATGCAGGTGAGCTATTCCTTTTTCATTGTTCTCTGTTCCTCATTAATTGGAACTACTCGCATTTATGTGCAAACGGGTCTTTCCGGGACCGATCAGCGCCGTGTCATTTCTCTGTTCACGTGTCGTCGTCCGCACTGCCTTCAACTCTATCCAACCACGAATTGACCAAGTCTGTGGACTCATTATCTTGAACGATCCAAAAACAGAGATCGCTTGTTGGATGTACACCGGAGAAAGGCAAGCGAGCACGTTGAGGCAGAAGTACTTGGAGGCCGTGTTGAGGCAAGACGTGGGGTTCTTCGACACCGATGCTCGAACCGGAGATATCGTCTTCAGCGTCTCGACGGACACTCTGCTTGTCCAAGACGCCATTAGCGAGAAGGTCAGAGACCCCAGCTCTCGTTTTCTCCACTTTTTACGTTTTATCCTCTGGTTTTTGCCCTGTCCGGAGTGCAAAATCTAGCTTTGGGGTGTCGTTAAATCGTGAAGTGCCCGTCTGGCTGGTTGGTGCTCTCTCTTTTATGGCTAAGGCGGGTCCCATGATCTGGACCCTGGACTTTGACGGCGCAAGTTAGCCAGCCCAAGTTAACGTGCGCCGCGCTTCATTCTATTCCTTGGCTGATGGCTCTCTCTTCTTTTTGTTGGCTGATGGTCATCAGTGATTTTTTGTTTTAGTTTTCTGATTTTTTAATGTTTCTCTGAAGGTTGGCAACTTCATACACTATCTGTCGACGTTTCTGGCTGGGCTGGTGGTCGGTTTCGTGGCCGCATGGAGGCTTGCGCTGCTGAGTGTGGCTGTGATTCCTGGAATCGCTTTCGCTGGGGGCTTGTATGCTTATACGCTCACTGGCCTCACGTCCAAGAGTCGCGAATCTTATGCGAATGCCGGCATAATCGCCGAGCAGGTGTGTGGGTTTTTCCTCTTCTTGCAGAAAGTGAAAGAACAGTATCTTTGAAGGGTGTTGAGTTTTGTTGAAGCATATTAGATTAATCTGAGTCTAGATGCTGTGCTTTTTTTATCTCTTTTATCTTTTGGTACCAAAGCAGACCAAGGGCATAATATTTGATCTATGTATGTTACCATATCCATGAGTTTACGAGACTCGGCGCGAATTTGATAAATTCTGATCTTGATTTCTGCACTAGGCGATTGCACAAGTCCGGACCGTCTACTCTTATGTTGGCGAGAGCAAGGCCCTGAATTCCTACTCAGACGCAATACAAAACACGCTGAAGCTTGGGTACAAGGCTGGTATGGCCAAGGGCTTGGGGCTGGGATGTACATACGGCATTGCGTGCATGTCATGGGCGCTCGTCTTCTGGTATGCCGGTGTCTTCATCAGGAACGGACAGACAGATGGAGGGAAGGCGTTCACGGCTATTTTCTCCGCCATTGTTGGTGGCATGTGAGCCCTAAAGCTAATTGAATTCATCTATTCACAATGATAACAAACCATAATTTTAGCAATTGATAATGATCTTGTGATTTTCTCGTCTTTTTTAGGAGTTTGGGCCAATCATTTTCGAACCTCGGAGCGTTCAGCAAAGGCAAAGCAGCGGGATACAAGCTGATGGAAGTGATCAAGCAAAAACCCTCCATAGCTCATGATCCTTCCACTGGGAAATGCTTGCCCGAGATCAATGGGAACATCGAGTTCAAGGATGTGACGTTCAGCTACCCGTCGAGGCCGGATGTAATCATCTTCCGCAATTTCTCCATTTTCTTCCCAGCGGGAAAAACCATCGCCGTTGTTGGTGGGAGTGGCTCTGGGAAGAGCACCGTTGTGTCCTTGATCGAGAGATTCTACGATCCCAATCAAGGTGACAGAAATCTCCCTAGTTAAGAACGATGGATTGATTGGTGAAACGGCTTAGTTGGACTGTAACTTATCTTAAAATGATTGAACAGGGCAAGTTTTGCTGGACAATGTCGACCTGAAGGCGCTGCAGCTGAAATGGCTACGTGATCAGATTGGCCTTGTCAATCAAGAGCCCGCTCTCTTTGCCACCACCATACTCGAAAACATACTTTACGGGAAGCCGGATGCCACGACAGCTGAAGTGGAAGCAGCCGCTTCTGCAGCGAATGCTCATAGCTTCATTACCTTGCTGCCTAAAGGTTACAGTACTCAGGTCAGTCTCTGTCTCTAATTAGTATACACCCCAATCTAACGGAATTACTGTTGAATCACTCTGAGCTATCTGCTTCTGAATTTGCAAGCAGGTAGGGGAGCGAGGAATCCAGCTATCGGGAGGTCAGAAACAAAGAATCGCGATTGCGCGGGCTATGTTGAAAGACCCCAAAGTCCTCCTACTCGATGAGGCCACCAGCGCACTTGATGCCGGCTCAGAGAGCATAGTCCAGGAGGCACTTGACCGCCTCATGGTAGGCCGGACCA
The DNA here is from genome assembly GCA_031216185.1 of Syzygium aqueum. Lineage (NCBI taxonomy): Eukaryota > Viridiplantae > Streptophyta > Magnoliopsida > Myrtales > Myrtaceae > Syzygium > Syzygium aqueum. The sequence continues at coordinate 695,781 of CM062240.1, forward strand.
CCGTGGTCGTCGCACACCGTCTCTCCACCATCAGGAATGTCGACAGCATTGCGGTCATACAGCAGGGGCAGGTCGTCGAGACCGGGACCCACGAGGAGCTGATTGCCAAGGCCGGGGCCTATGCCTCGCTGATCAGGTTTCAGGAGATGGTCGGGAATAGGGACTTCTCGAACCCGTCAACACGCAGGTGTCGGTCATCGCGGCTAAGCCACTCGCTCTCGACCAAGTCCCTGAGCCTCCGGTCTGGCAGCCTGAGGAACCTGAGCTACTCATACAGCACTGGTGCCGACGGCCGCATCGAGATGGTCTCGAATGCCGAGACTGAGAGGAGGAACCCCGCGCCTGATGGCTACTTCTGCAGGCTCCTCAAGCTGAATGCCCCCGAGTGGCCCTACTCCATAATGGGTGCCGCAGGGTCTGTGCTCTCGGGGTTCATCGGGCCGACCTTTGCGATCGTTATGAGCAACATGATCGAGGTGTTCTACTACAGAAACCCGGCCTCCATGGAGAGGAAGACGAAGGAGTATGTGTTTATCTACATAGGGGCTGGCCTCTATGCTGTCGTTGCATACCTGATCCAACATTACTTCTTCAGCATCATGGGAGAGAACCTCACCACCAGAGTGAGGAGGATGATGCTTGCAGGTATCGATCTTGAATCACGCTTCTGTTTGCTCATACATTTGCTTTTGTCACAAGTTATTTATTTGTGCCAATTGAGATTTAATTTGTGTTCATTGTCCAGCAATTCTGAGGAATGAAGTCGGATGGTTCGACGAGGAGGAGCACAACTCGAGCCTGGTGGCGGCTCGTCTGGCGACTGATGCCGCGGACGTGAAGTCGGCGATTGCTGAGAGGATATCGGTGATATTACAGAACATGACCTCGCTGCTCACTTCCTTCATCGTGGCTTTCATTATCGAGTGGAGGGTGTCTCTCCTGATCCTGGCCACTTTCCCTCTTCTGGTCCTTGCCAACTTCGCTCAAGTAAAAAGCTCCACTTCACCTACGAATTTTTCATTGATTTGTCTACGCTAAATCAGATCTCATTCATATAATAACAATAAAAATAATTAGCCTCAAGTGAAAAAAAAAACCCTAAATTATTCATAAATTATGAATGAAGCTTTACATGCCTTAACTCCATGCACCGATTTAATTTTTAGGGACCGGACTTGTGTGTGAATTACATGCATTGCACATGTGCGGTTTTTCCACGACGCCGACTGCAAACAATTCCATGTTTCGGTAATCTATCCATGCTTTGGCTTGCATCTTGCTAGTAGGGTATGCGGGGACTCGGAGTTTACCCATTAAGGTATACGATGGGTTTTATATGTTTTAGGTGTTTGATGTCGAATAGAAATTAATTCTAACTAGGGGGGCTAATTTAAGTAAGATTTAAGTTGCCCCAAATCATATACTAATTTTAATGTTTAGACATAATCGATCATTTATGTTAAGATGGAATCAAAAGTCAAGCTTTAATCAATAAGGAACATGAATGATATAGCACGATGGTAGGAGTGGTGAGTAAAACATCTAAACTTAACGGAGTGAAAAGAGGAGGAAACCACACAACAGTACAAGGGACCAGATAGATTCCTGTGATGCCTCCGGGAATCTAACTACACACTCATCCTGTCCCATTACACGACAAGCGCTACACCAAACGACAAAAAACATAGGAAAAAAGAAATCAAGAAATTAAGAAAATGTGTTAGCTCTGCACGTGCTGCTCCATCCTCCCCAAGTCCCGAAGCCCCAAAACCATTGACCCCTCGATGTTCAGTTTATCTTTCTTTTTCTTTTTCTTTTTCTTTTTCTTTATAATTTGAGCTTTCTGCTTTTTTATCAAATTATTTTGTTTGGGGCTTCGCAGCTTCTCGAGTTTGCAAACGAGACTTTTCGGAAAATGTCGAAAGGCTGGTGGATTTTCATTAAATGACGCGGGAAATTTTAAGATTTATTATTTGATATTAAATGATTTCGCATCGCCACCGCTCGCTTAATGATATCAGTTCGTGGCAACGGTCGGGATCCGTCGTTGATCGGATCGAAGACCCGATGCTGACTGGATCCCGGTCCCACCTGGCCCGATCCCCACTAATGCAGAATCCGGGTCGTCGTTTTTTGCTTTGGCTCTTCTGCAATCCGTTCCTGACGCAATTTGATCTTTCAGTTTTTAAACTTTCAACGTTTCTTTTTGCACTTGGCCTCTTTCCACTATGAACCATAAGATGTACTGATGAAGAGCATGTAGAGCTCCTTATAACCTTACGGACATTCGCATGTCTGAGAGCCCTTTCCGGGACATTGTCGTCTCGTGGCTCGTAATTGTAGGTGTCCAGTTCATGGGTTCTCGAGAATCACACGGTAAACACCTAGGATTGGATGCTACTTTGATTACATGAATTGTGATGAAGGTGGTACCATATCGGGCTTTTCTATGGTCCGTGTCATGGGTTCATTTTATCGTGACTTCTACGCGAGCGCTGTCCCGCACAAGTGACTGTTTATTGAAGTTAGCTAAGCACGTGCTTGGTGTGAGATTTTGTACTGGAATTACGATGAAATGAACTTCAGTATGGCCTAGTATGACAAAAGATTGGTATCGTAGAAAGGCCGTGGCTCTCTTTTATTATTGTTTTTCTTGTGATGATAGTTACACTGAAGTCCTTTGTCCACTGTAGGAGGTAACCCTACGTCCTGCCTGGTTGGTCCTTTGATATGTATTAGGCTTGTTTTTGGCACTTTCTTGGTGGGCACTCTCTTCAGTAGTGAAAATTCATGTAGAATAGTCGTCACTGTCAGTCATGTATGCAACACTCCTGAGCCTAAATTTTACAAACATGGGGAGAAGATTTGCAATGAGTGAAGCTTTTGATTTCACGTGGATATAAAGGAACTCAAGACACTAGGAGTCTAGGACATCCATGCTAAATGTAAAGGCAAATTGTTTTCTGTGTCACTTTGAATTTTTTGGTGGGAGAAATCAATGGGCAACCGAGTTTTTTTCAATCTTCACAGTACCTTTTTTTTTTTCTCTTCCAAATAGGCCTGAAACCTGATTCCCTCACGTTTCAAGATGATATATGAAATTTGGTTTCTCTAATGATGAGATTCGAACAATGAGATTAGCATGAAAATGGAAGGAGATGAGCAAGAAGTACAATGTCAGTGATCGTGGAATGATTTGAAGCCATGGAGTTTAAAACATATCATATCAACTCATAGCTATCATCATCTCAGAAGCATCACTTGCTATATGCAATTTCCTGATAATTTCGCGCCAATCGTGTTGGTTTTGATTTGGCAGCAACTCTCTCTCAAAGGCTTTGCTGGAGACACAGCCAAGGCCCACGCCAAGACTAGCATGATTGCGGGAGAGGGAGTGAGCAACATCAGAACTGTAGCGGCATTCAATGCCCAAAATAAGATCCTCTCCTTGTTCTGCCACGAGCTCCGCCTTCCACAGATGAGGAGCCTCGGCCGCAGCCAAACCGCCGGCCTCCTCTTTGGTGTCTCTCAACTTGCTCTATATGGCTCTGAGGCCCTGATTCTGTGGTATGGTGCCCACCTGGTGAGCAGGGGCATGTCCACCTTCTCCAAGGTGATCAAAGTTTTCGTTGTCCTTGTGATCACCGCCAATTCCGTCGCAGAGACTGTGAGCCTTGCCCCAGAGATCATTAGGGGTGGCGAGGCGGTGGGATCCGTCTTTTCCATTTTGGACCGTCAGACAAGGATCGACCCTGACGATCCCGAGGCCGAGCAGGTTGGCTTGATACGTGGGGAGATCGAACTCAGGCATGTTGACTTTGCTTACCCATCCCGACCTGATGTTATTGTATTCAAGGACTTCAACCTTAGGATCCGTGCTGGCCAGAGCCAAGCTCTTGTTGGAGCCAGCGGGTCGGGCAAGAGCTCAGTCATTGCGCTTATCGAGCGCTTCTATGACCCGATCGCTGGGAAAGTCATGATTGATGGCAAGGATATCAGGAGGCTGAACTTGAAGTCTCTTAGGCTCAAGATTGGACTGGTCCAACAAGAGCCAGCCCTCTTTGCTGCTAGCATTTTCGATAACATTGCATATGGGAAAGAGGGCGCAACCGAAGCCGAAGTGATTGACGCGGCCCGTGCAGCCAATGTGCATGGATTCGTGAGTGCATTGCCTGATGGTTATAAAACCCCCGTAGGGGAGAGAGGGGTCCAGCTCTCCGGAGGGCAAAAGCAAAGGATCGCGATAGCCAGGGCTGTCCTCAAGGACCCTACGATCCTCCTGCTGGACGAGGCGACGAGTGCGCTCGATCCTGAATCAGAGTGCGTGCTGCAGGAAGCGCTCGAGCGGCTGATGAGGGGCCGCACGACTGTGCTGGTGGCTCACCGGCTCTCGACCATAAGAGGGGTGGACAGCATTGGCGTAGTCCAAGATGGGCGGATCGTGGAGCAAGGAAGCCACACTGAGCTTGTGAGCCGACCAGAAGGGGCCTACTCCAGACTGTTGCAGCTGCAGCTTCATCACATATGAAAAAGGGGTTCCCGTTTTTTTCCTAGAATTGTTGGGAACTTTGTTGCACTGGTGGGATGGTGACTAAGCTGGGGTCCAATCAATCTTGTACTCTCATTTTCTGATGAAAGTTGTAGATATGGGTATGTGAAGGTTGATATTTTCTGAAACTACAGATCTACTATTATTTCCTATCTATGATTAATGAGATATATTTTATCGAATTGAAATTATGTCTTCATGAAATGCTTGTTATCTATCTGGTTGTGTGGTCATTGCAGAAATACCTTTTAAACTTTCGTAAGCCAAGCTGTTCCATACATGGAAGGCTCATTCAGGATCTTTTGCTTTTTCCCTCTGTTCCTCCTTTTCTCCTTGAGCATGTGTGATCTTTTCAGGGCTTGATAAAGAAGACCCTTTTGAAGGGCGGTCGAAAAGGCAGGCAGAGGCCGGGTTCGACGCTTACATAATTGAAATGAAGATGCCGTCTCACTTGGCTCAGAGGAGTCCGCATTATTGTAATTGTAAAGCTAAAAAGATGAGGGAAGCTCTGATTGTTGGGTGTGGAAAAAGCTTAAAGAATGTGTTTGAGGGTGGGTGTCATGATCCATGTTGGGCAAAGCTTCATAATTCATCTAAGTGTCCCAAGCCCTCTTTAATATTGCCATTGAATATAAAGTCAGTGGGCTTCTAAAGTGACCTCATATCTCATAAATTGTACTTGATAATCTAAAGTGACCCTACTGACCAAAAAAAAAAAAAATCTAAAGCGACCCTTTTCTTTTTGTTTTTCTTTTTTTCACTACAAACCCCTGTTGCTCAGTGAACTTGTAAAGAAGGCAGACTGGTGGGGTGAATGAGTGAGATTGAATTTTTTTTTTTTTGGGTTTTTTTTGGGCCGGGACAGTAAACAGAAAACAGAAAGTGAGGGTCTAGTAAAAAGAGCCAGTGCAGCAGGGAAAAAGGAGAGAGTTATGGCCCTCCTCCTCCTCAGAGAGGGCAAGCATGAAGATGAACTTCTGTCAGGGCGGCATCATATCAGTTCTCTCGTGTTTCTTAAGTTAGGCAGGTTTCAAGCTCACACACGGTCTCGGGCTACAATCAGTTCAATCTACAGGGGCTAAGCTCTAGGGCTGTTTGGGTTTCTTTCTCTAGAGAAATGCTACATCCACCGGGCACTAACATGCTTTACTACGCAAACAAGGAAGGATTTAGCTATGCAGATACTACACCTGATTTTTTAGCTAGAAAAGACAAGGAAGGATTGATATTAACCAGCTTTTGTTTAGCTAAGTCAAGCGGTAAACAGAGCAAGGTGGTCTTAGCAATCCTATGTCTTATACGTAGCCCGATTATCTTGCAAGGGCTTAGTAAAAGCTTCCCGAATGACATAACGAAAGCCTTAATTTCTGACACTTGAGAGTTTAATCTCGGAAGATGGATATCATAAGATAGACCGGAATATTGCACACAAAAAAAAGAAAGGAAGGGAACTTTCTCTTAGTTATAGAGGTCAAGTGATAACGTCAATCGGCTTTCACTCACCATGTTTAGTCACAATATAATTGAAGCTCAAACCTCATCATCAAACACGGACATTGTTTTGATCGTCATCACTCGATCTAACTAGAAGGGAAGGAACATTCTACCGTCTCTAGGATTTGAAACGGCAAATGATTTGAGCACCTGCAGCACCAGTTAAAATTCGTTACAAGATGATAACACTGTCAAAAGAGATTAGATATTTTTGAGTTCATCAAGCTCGAAGCATTGAAATCGGTTTGGCAAGATCAATGTGTCAGTTTACCACTGTTGCTCTACATATGGTGGTGCTTCCCGGACAGTGCCGTCACCTCCATTCATTCATACATTTTCATTTGTCATGTAGGGACATCTGCAGACAATCTCACCCCCCACAATAATTCATCACATGTTGGTGGTGTTGCTGCAGAAAAACCTCTGGGAGTAAAGTCACAACGCCGTGCATGGGTGTGTGGGAGAATACACCACGGAAGATGGGATTCAGAAAAGGACATGAATCACATGGTTGAAACGAAATTAATGTAAAAATTGTAAGAAAAAGAAATTTGTCAGATGCAGAGAAGCACAGTTGGCAATTAGTGCAAGCAATTCTTGCTGTTAGATCTTGGGGGGTTCCCCTGACCAGTTTCTGTCATGCTAGAGTGAGAGAGAGTCCGCAATTGTTGACTCATTCAAGTCACGGGAGGCCTTTGAAGGAGACCTTGCAGTACCTAAAGGCTTCAACACACCCCTCCAAACCCGTACCATTTTGTTTTTTTTTGCCAACTGCATTGTTACTGATAGACTTATCTGTGATTCTGAAAATTGAGGAATTTCCTTCTTTCCATAACTTGAATCGGGACATCTATCTAGATCAGCAATTTTAGTTTATTGTCACCTTTTGAAGAATCTAATTGAGAGCTCGTTCCACGCTCTCTACGCTATGCGCGTGCTGGAAATGGTCAATCTCGTACTTCGAATTATTAATTTGTGTTAAACCTATTACCAATGCGTCAATGGATATAGGAAAGGGTAGATCGTCACGATGAAATTAATCTGGCCGACAATTATGTACACCTCAACTGGTAACTGGAGCAAAGAATTCAATCAGTTGAGGTGGGTTAAAGAATTAAATCGTGATCATCGTATTGAGCATGATCATAGGCATAACAAGATGGCTGTAAATCGCAATAATAAGTGATGAGATAATTTAGTTTTTCTTTTTTTAAATTCAAGCTCAATTTAGCCTTTTAAAATGAACGATAACTAGCATATTGGTCCTTACCAAAAAAAAAAAAACCTTACCTAAAAAAGATAACTAGCATATTGGACCGATCACAGTTAGCCACGATCTATTGTATTGAAATATTTTAAAAATATTATGAATAAAAGCAACCCATTAAGAATCTATAAACCTATAATGAGCATAAAAAAGCAAACACAAAAGAATTCTACAGGGAGAATGGTTTACAAAATAGTTAACGTTTAGTACGAGGCACTAATTCCAAAACAAAGCACTAACTTTTTCTTAAGTGACAATACTGGTTCGAATTTTATTTTGTCTAATAAAAAATCATCAACTTTAATTTAAATCCCAAATCTAGCCCAAACAATTTGAAAATTTCACATCACGAGGACCGGATTTGAGACTCAAGTAAAAGTTGGTATTTTTTATTGAGACAAAAAAAAGTTCGGGCTAGAATTATCACTGAACTTGTATTCGAGGCTACTTCCACTTGACATTAATCCTGTAGACCAAACGCATTCCAGAATGAAAGTCTAGGCCTTTCAGTTTGCTAAACCAAAAACTATTGAGGAGTTGGGCTTGGCAACCCAGGTAGGCTCAAGGTATTTCTTTCGGACAGTCAGTGTTGGGCCTAACCTCTGCTGAACGGGAAATGGACCTGTAGAAACGCTTTAGGACTAACTAAAGAAATATGGATGGTAGGGGAGAAGGATACGGTACAGCTAATCTCGTCCCAAACCGATCCCATTAACTTTGAGTATTTTACGAACCCGTTTGACCTCTATAGAGTTCTGTAAGTGGAATCCCAAACCCGTCTCACAGAAGTTATCAGGTACCCGTCGGGTGCCAACAGGGTCTCGGTGCTACAACAGTACTATGGTTAGCATTTTACCCTACATAATTCTTCATTGGAACTTTGTTTAACGCAGTATACGCTGCGAACCATCTTGATTAATCATCCATAATCATGGAAATCCCAATCATACAGCTGCTTAGTGAGTTTCAAATGATCAACGATGGGGCCTTTGTTCATTAGTGTTATTCTAGGATGCAAAAGTTATATTTTCAAAAATTAGAGGAGACAAAATTGTATAGGTGCAAAATGTGAGGAGAGACCAATTGGGATCTTCTCCTTTTTCAATTTTCTTTTTGTTTTTCTCCTGTCTCCTCGCCCGCACGATTCCCACTGTAAAGTTAAAGTGATCTTTGATGTAATTCACAACTATTACCAACATTTCGAAAGTTCCCTCGAAAACAACTAATTACGTGACTTTGGCATGATATATCCTTTATGCTAATCACTATTACAACTTGCAATTTTAGCTATGTTTAAAACATTTAATTATAATATCTCTATCGTATTTTGTTAAGAATATGTCTCTAATTTGATAAAGCTTCCTAGTTTGAGTAGATTTCCTAAAAATATGTTTCATATTTTGGATAGGAATAATATATTATATACATAAAATATATATTCAACTCTGATATCAGATATAGTTGAGCAAACAAAAGGAGCATTAGATTTTTTCTCTGTGAGTTTCTGAGTGAATTCTTAATGAGAGATTGTGAGATAATAACTGTAAGTTTGCTTTACGTTTAATCTAGGTGTGGGATATATTCGAGCGTGTGAGCAATTGCGAACTCTGTATTCTCTGGATTTATAGTGGATTTCCTAAGGCTAGCTCTTCCTTTGGAATAGGTACCGATACTCAGGCCCCACATAAATCTCTAGTGTTTTTTGTTGTTCATTGTATATTTCTCTCATGATTTCAAATATATTTAATTGCAAGATACGATTAGCTTCCACGTTATATTATAACAATTGATATCAAAGCTAAGGTTAGGGTTTCTAGAGTTGATTTGGGGCTTTTGCTTGTCTGATAACTGTTTAAAACTTCTATTGTTGCAATTATGTATGGAGCAAAAGTTGAGATTGAGAAGTTCAATGGGGAGTAATACCTTTGGGCTGTGAATGTTTACATCTAATTTTTAGCTGACGAATCATATAAAAGTAAACACTGAAGTGGCTAGCAAGGATCACCTAGAGGGAGGTGAATAGGTGATCTTAACCAATTTTAAGAAATTTAAGCGGAAATGATAAAACGCAGCTAGAGTTTGAATAATATTTAGATTCTATAAGGACTATGCTCTTGAATGTGCTGTGTGTAAAGTAAAGATTAAGGGATAGAAAAACTGTACACAGAGTTTATAGTGGTTCGGCTTATAGTAAGCCTACGTCCACTCTCCCACGCTGACAACCTACCGGTTAGATTTCACTATGTAATCAAGAAGTGTTACAGATTTAGAGTGATAATACTCTTGTGTATGATAGGACTCTCTATCTTACACAAATACTCTTACAAAGTGTCCCTCGAGATTTTAAAGTTTGGCTCAAGAAAGAAAAAGAATTGGAATAAGCTCAGGCTTTGGAATTAATGATTCTTGAATCTGTTATTCTTCTGCTGCTCGTTGATCTCCTTAAATACCCCTCCACTTCCAAATTAGCCGTTGGACAGTCTTCAGAGGATCATATTCCAATCTTCACCTTGGACAAATTTGTAAAGAAGGAATTGAGTAGCCGTTGAGTGACAGATTCTGAATCCCGCTGATTCTGGTCGCCCATACAATCAAAATCTTGGTTTCCATAAGTAGTGTTGACACCTAAATTTTATCGACCATTTAATCGTAGTTTGCATAGAAAATTAGGGATTAAATTTTAACCTCTAAACAAAAATATTAAACTTGCATAACATATAGTTTAGGTCCATTTAGGATAATTGCATTCCGCGTCGGATCGGTGGTGGCGAACGAGCTTAAAATTCATCGAATGAGACTCGGCTCGCTCGGAAGGCAAGGGCCGAAAATCTCAAGTCAAACGGGCTCAGTTGTTTTAATTTGAGCTTAATTTAGTCCATTAAGCTTAATTAAATAAAAGCCCAAGTTAATTCAACCCACTTAGAATTAAATCAAATTGAATGTTAATTAAAGCTTAAGCCCAAGCCTAAGTCCATTAGGATTAGCAAGCCCATCTATTTGACCTAGATTAACCTTATAAGTATGTCATTAGGTCAGATTTCAGAGGGCTCAGACAATTTCGGATCAGAATTTTTTTAGAGATGTGAGAGATACACGTGAGGAGAGTGAGAGAGAGGGACAGCCACCGCCGCGCCTCCCACCGCGCACCACCGCCGCGCTGGAGGTCAGCCGCCGCCGCCTCCGTCTGCCGCGCCCTTGCTATGCACCGCCGCCTCCCGTCGAGCATTGCTGCCTCTCTCACCGCCGTCCGCCTGCACCATCGCCCGGAGCAGCCATGCCTCAGCCGCTGCACGCCGCCGCCTGGAGGACACCAATGCTGCTGCCTCTCTCGCCGATGTTGCTACACCACCGTAGCTCCCTGCCTCCCACCACCGCTCGCGTCCCAGCCACAACGTCGCCGTTCCATCGTTCTCGCTGTTGTCGTTGCCCGGAGTCGCCTGCTGCCCCGCCGTGCTGTCATTGCTGCTTCGTCGTGCGCTGCTGCCCGCTGGCGAAACCACCGCCCCTCTGCCGCACATCGCCGTCTCCGCCGTGCTGCTACTGCTCGGAGACCACTGCTTAGTCGTGCCACTGTTCTTGCCGGCGAAGCAGCTGCACCGCCGTTCGCTTGCTAGTCGTCGTTCGGAGCGGTCTTACCGAAGCACCGCTTCGCCGTTCCCGCCAACCGCACCGTCGCCGGTGAACCAGCCGACACCGCCTCTGCCTGCCACCGCCGGAGCCTCACCGAGCACGCCGCCGTGAGCCACCGTCGGCTGCCCATCGCCGGCCATCCCGCGATCCGTAAACCCGAGCCTTCGGCGAATCCAAATTTGGAGATTATCTGCAAATTAGGTAATGATATTATCTGGTATAATTTTAAATATTTAGATTCCTAATTTAAATATTTTGAATATTCCGTAAATATTGTGTCAATTGCTAGATATCTTAGGATAATGTCTGTGATATCCGCAATATTTTTAAATATTCAAAATTAGGAATCGTTCCTAATTTAGTAACGTATCTAGACGATTATCTGACCTTATCCCTAAGGTACGATACGCGGTGATACGAGAAATTGTTATCTTATCCATAATCATTTGGATACGATGATGAATTTCATCTGCTTTCCAAATTTGAACAATCAATTTTCCGTCAATATCTATAACCCTATATATATGACCGTTAATTTGATTTCGTTACCTAACTTGAGTTTGATAAGATGAATCTTGCGGATTGCGTGGTTGGTTTGAATGTGGTCATTATCTCTGTTTGATGTTTTTTCCTCTTTAAAAAGAAAGAAAATAAAAAAAAATATCAGCTAGGATTTAAATTAGAGTTTTGCATGTCTAGGAATTTTAAATTTGTCCAAAGGAATAGGATAATTATTTAATTTAAATTAGGACTTGAGATAATCTATTTCCTAGTTTAAATTAGGTATTATTCTAATCTCAATAGATTATTTAGGTTATTATTAAATTCTGAATTTTCATGAAAATCTCAAAAAAAAGGAAGTCATTAGATTGCATGTTATTTTAGGCATTTTCATTATTTTGAACTTCATTAGAAAATATCAAAAATAAATCATTTGCTCGTCATTAGAATTATGTCACGTCGTCGCATGTCATATAGTTTGCATGTTGGGCTGAATTAATCACATGTCACTTTTTGCACGTCATTGCATATATATTAGATTTCATTTAAATAAGTGAAAATCCAAGAACAATTGAGTGAATTGCTTGTTAATTAGAAACTCATATTATGTTGTTGATGTGATTTTTTAGCTAAAAATGCAGATACTTACGTTGCTTTGAGGTAAGTAATTTTTACAATCTTACAATTTATTTAATGCTTTCTTGGGTGTTAAATTGGTGGTTTGCGTACTCGCATGAACACCTCACATGTTAGTGACTAAGGTAAAATGAATTCAAATTGCATGCCAAAATATTTTTGAAAAGAAAAGGTACCGAAATGGCGTTAGACTAGATCTAGCGTAATCAAGTCCCCGAGCTTAAAATCTCTGGTTCGTAGAAATAAAACATATCTCCCTATGTTTTATTTAGGTTTCTAATCGACCTACCACAAATAGATTAGTGGCGACTCCAAGTATGAAAACATTTGCATGTTAAAGACTTAAACCCTAAGTTGCGAATTGGTAGAGCTTGGGAGGGCCCGAGTTAAGCTTAGTCTTAATAATCCATTAGCCTGAGAAAGAAATTTTTTTTAGGTCGCGACAAGTAGAGATTAATCCGTTGTGATAATATTTCGATTGTCAATCAAATTGATTTAGATTGAGTCAATCAAAACCTTCCTTATGTGAAATCCATGCCAGATCACTAGCTGTTGTGTTAAGTTGTGTTTTTGCGTCTACAAAATTCAGTGTCTGAATCCGGAAAATTTCTACGTCTAGAAAATTTGCATCATCTGAAAAACTTCAGCGTCTAAGTCTGAAAAATTTTCTGCGTCTGAAAATCTTTAGAGTCTGAATCTGCAAATTCTCTGCGTTTGGAAAATTTCTGAGTCTGGAAAATTTCTACATTTGAAAAACTTCAAAGTCTGATATCTTCTTTTGAACTTCCATACTATAATAACCTGGAAAATAACTTCATGTTAGAATTACAAGTTATTTATGGAAAGTTTTGTTAACTTCAAAATCTATTTGGGTTTTCCTTAACAATCTCCCCATTTTTATGGTGACAAAACTTTCATGCAGATTCAAATAATATTGACTGAAATTGAAGAGAATAAATATTTTAAGTGCATGAAATACAGATATCAAAAGTGAAACACTAAAAGATATATGTATTTCTCTATAACCTGCATAACCTGCAAATCAAGGGATGTTAGTATAATACTTTCTGCATAATTTCTCCCCATTTTTGTCATCAGCAAAAAGAACAATAAGCAGAATAAGTAGTATATATAAAAATCATTCAAACAATGTGTCAGAATCAAGAGTTATGAGTACAAATTGCTGAATGTTTAAAGAAGGAATGAACAAAAGATAGAAAGATAGGTCATTTTTTAGAGGGGGTACGAATGAGTTGAAAATTGTCTAGAATCGAAATAGTTTCATCAATCTTGTTGGCGCATTGACCCATGGCTTGCTCCATATTTGTAGAACATTGAGCAATGGCCTCCTTTAACTCTGCCTTGTCTTTTTCTGCCTGAAGTTGTTAAGCTTGATTGTTTTCCTCAACAATTCTGTAGAGATTCTTCATATCTTCATCTAGTGCAGCTTGCTTGTCTTTGATTTCTAGCAGAAGGGTCAAAATTGACAGATTATCAAAAGTCTGATTCTGGACATTTTCCTGAGCAGGCTGTTCGAATCCTCCCCCTGTTTCTGGCGGAATCTCCCCCTGAAATTCTGCATGTACTTCAGAAGGTTCTGCATTAATTGGTTCTTCAGGATGGACTTGAGAGGGATTAACATCAGCTCTATGTTGATCATCACCCTGACCAAGCAGATTAGATTTTTCAGAAACTGGTTTTGGAACCCTTGGAGCAACATCTGGAGCAGCTATTCTTCCAAATTCAAGGTCCTCTTCTTTTTCATCCTGAAGAAGGATTCTTCTTTTCTTTCTATAAACCTTGAGCGGAGTGGAAGAAGCTGGCTGTTTCTTTGCTGGGTCCTTTTTTTTCGACTTATGTATCCTTCTCAACCTTCTTCCTACCTTCTGAGGGCAGAGCTTCCTTGCTTCTCGATTTTCCTGCTTTCTCCCGTACATCCTCAAAATTTTTCATCTTTTGAATCATTCTCTCTCCAACAGCCATAGAAGGTATCACTGCTTCGTGCAGTTCAGTTGGAATAGGGATATTCAGATATGAAAATATAATAGAGATGAGTGAGCTATATGGAAGCTATCCCTTTCCTTTCTGAAGTACTCGATACATATGAAAGATAATAATATGAGGGAGAGAGAAAACCTTTTCATTGAGAATTTCCCAAATAAGCTTGACTTCAGATTTAGACAGGTCTATTTTAGATGCAGCTTTGGGCCTTAAGCAGTTGATGATGATTTTGTACAGGATCACTGAGGTTTTGGTTAAGTCAGACTAGGTGATATTTCGCTTTGAACCTGAAGCGAATTTCTGATTTCCAGAAGCTGAACTCCAAACATCTTCAATACTCACTTTCAGAGGAGTAAATTTAGAGTGCTTTGCTTCCAATATTAAGACTAGATCTTCAACTTTCAGATCATATCTTCTATCACCAACAGTAAATTGAATCCAGTTGGGTGATAGAATTGAGAAATTTGAATAAAAGTATGCAGTTAATTCAGCATATACTTTGGCAGATTGCATACAATATTAAAAAATTCCTAGTCTATTGAAAAGATGCAGAACAGGAATACTGGCTCTATCAAGATAATCAAAATCAATGTTGCGATGGTTCATCACCCCTCGTGCCAGCAGCATCTTGTAGAACACGTTATGCTTTGTACTTCTGAATAGACCAGTACCTATCAACCTATAAGCAATACCAACTCGCATAACAAAGTTCTCATAGAACTTCGCATCATTATCATGAATAACAAATTTGGAAGCACTGAGCGGTTTAGGGCTAACATGGGCTGTTTCCTCAACAAGGGAGTGAGACGGTTCTCTGACTTTTTCTTTCCCTTTCTTAGAAGAAGTCCGTATGGGAGTAGAACGAACTTGTTCCTCAGCATGTTCAAAACGAGACCGAGTGTATTCTTGAACAAGACTAGCCTCATCATGAAAATCGTTGTCTCTTAAAAAGAATAGAGGCAGAGGCATTACTCCGTTTTAGTCGTTCATAAACCTTCCACACCAGATTTATATTTTGGTACCGAAAATCTGTTTTACCCGTGGTAGCTGGTGTAGACGTAGAACGATGCTCCTGTTGAGTGGATTCTATAGGGCTTGGCTGATCGGACTCCGTATCTAATAACTCCATATACTCTGGTGGAGCAGTAGATTTAGAGTCGCGGTTGAGAATCTGAGTAGATTTGATCTTGTAAGGCATGATGAACAGATTTGAAGGTGAAAGATATAATTTTTGGAGAAGGAGAAGAGAAAAAGGTGAGCTTTTTAGGTTCGAGACGGTCTGAAAGATGAGATGATCGAGAGAGAAAAAGTACGAAGGAGTTTCTACTGGTAGAGTTTTTACAGTGAGAAAGACAGTATTTTTAGAAAAGAGTTACGGACAAGAGTTATAACAGGCAATCAAACAATGAGTATATATGTATATTAAGCATAAGCGATCAATCAAATAAAATAGAATATTTACTTGGCTTGCTTTTCAGAATTAACAAATATGAAAATATTTTGCCAAAAAATTTCCCGCCAAGATATTCCTGCCATAACAGTTTAGAAGGTTCCTGTCTCTTGAGTCTGAATTATTCAGACGGAGAGCCTTTGAGTCTGAAAATTCCTGTTTATAAGACACTTTAAGAAAAAGGATAAATAATACACAGTTGAGTTCTAATATATTCAAATGAAGATTTATCAAGTGGTTTTGTGAATATATCAGCTAATTGATTCTTAGAATCAATAAATTAAATATTCACATCACCATTATGCACATGATCTCGAATGAAGTGATGCTTAATTTCAATATGCTTTGCACGAGAATGAAGAATAGGGTTTTTGGTCAAATTGATAGCACTTGTGTTATCACATTTGATTACAATACTTGAGTTTTTTATTGCAAAATCTCGTAATTGTTGCTTCATCCATAGAATCTGTGCACAGCAGCTCCCCAAGGCAACATATTCTGCTTCAGCTGTTGAAAGTGCTACTGTGTTTTGCTTCTTTGAGTACCAAGTTACCAACATATTTTCAAGTAGTTGACATGTACCTGTGGTACTTTTCCTGTCTACTTTACAATCAGCTAAGTCAGCATCAGAATAGCCAGTAAGAGTAAAATCTGAGTCTTTAGAATACCAAAGACCTAACATTGGATATGTTCAAATGTATTTGATTATTCTCTTTACTGCTGAAAAATGTGATTCTCTTGGGTCAGACTGAAATATGGCATACATACATACACTAAAGAGTATGTTAGGTCTAGATGCAATAAGATATAATAAGGATCCTATCATGCTTCTGTATACCTTCTGATCAACCTTTTTACCATTTCATCCTTGTCCAGCTTAGAAGAATGAGACATAGAAATGTCTGTTTTCTTGCAGTTTTGCAGTCCAAACTTTTTGACAATTTCCTTGGCATACTTCTCTCAACAAATAAATGTACCATTCTTGGTTTGTTTCACTTGAAGACCAAGAAAGAATGTCAATTCGCCCATCATGCTCATTTCAAACTCGTTTTGCATATCTTTTGAGAATTCCTTGCACAACAACTTAT
Source organism: Syzygium aqueum (assembly GCA_031216185.1). Lineage (NCBI taxonomy): Eukaryota > Viridiplantae > Streptophyta > Magnoliopsida > Myrtales > Myrtaceae > Syzygium > Syzygium aqueum. Next base: position 712,397 of record CM062240.1, read on the forward strand.
TAGAAGATCCAAATATAATATCATCAACATAGATCTGAACTAATAGAAAGTCCTTACCTTTTCTTTTAATAAAAAGAGTTGTGTCTACTTTACCTTTTGTGAAGTCATTTTTTATAAAAAAAATTACTCAATCTCTCGTACCAAGTACGAGGTGCTTGTTTCAGACCATAAAGAGCTTTTATTGAGTCTGTAAACCTGGTCAGTCTTCTTTGGTTCTTCAAAACCAGAAGGTTATTCCACATAAACTTCTTCTTTGATATAGCCATTTAGGAAAACACTTTTCACGTCCATCTAAAACAGTTTAAAGTCATGAAAACAAGCATAAGCTAATAATAACCTAATGACTCCTAACCTGGCAACTGATGCATAGGTTTCATCATAGTCAATGCCTTCTTCTTGAGAGTAGCCTTTTGCAATCAGCCTTGCCTTGTTTCTTATGACTTTCCCTTTGTCATCCAATTTGTTTCTGAAAACCCATTTTGTTTCGATTACTGGATGATTTTTGGGTCTTGGCACAAGTTCCCAGACTTCATTGATTCTAAATTGTTGTAGCTCCTCCTGCATGGCTTCGATCCAGTTTTCATCTGATAAAACTTCATCAACTTCCTTTGATTTTATTTCTGAGATAAATGCAAGGTTGCTGATGTTCCTTTGGTTATATCACTAATGATGAGGTTCTTTGGATGACTGGATTTGTGTTTTCAGTTTTTGTCGAACTTATCCTTCTGAATTTCATCAGACTCTGAAATATCAGCTTGAGTCTGAATTATTGCTTTTCTGTTTCCTTCTTCAGACTTACCGATCTTTGGAGAGTCTTTAGATTCTTGAACGATAGGAGATGGTTCAGACTCATCTTTTGGAGTCTGGATATTTTTATCAAACTTTACATTCATTGTTTCTTCCATAGTCTAAGAGCTCTTGTTGAAAACCCTATATGCTTTGCTTGTTGTTGAGTATCCAAGGAAGAGACCTTCATCTGCCTTCTCATCAAACTTCCCAAAGCGGTCATTTGGATTTTTGAGAATAAAGCACTTATAACCAAACACACGAAAATATGAAATGTTGGGCTTTCTACCTTTAAAAAGTTCATAAGGGGTTTTCTCAAGAATTGTTCTGAGAAAGACTCTGTTAATGACATAATAGACTGTAAAAACTGCTTCTGCCAAAAAATGAGAAGGAATCTTGCTTTCAATCAACATGGTTCTTGCCATTTCTTGCAAAGAACGATTTTTTCTTTCCACAATGCCATTTTGTTCTGGTGTATATGGAGTAGAAAAATTGTGTTGAAAGCCATTTTCCTCACAAAAATTCGAGAAGCTTTGATTATCAAATTCTCCCCCATGATCAGTTTTGATGCAGGAAATAGTATAACCCTTTTCATTCTGAATTTTTCTTGCAAACTTTGAAAAATGTGAGAAAGCTTCATTTTTATGAGCAAGAAAGAACACCCATGTAAATTTGGTGAAATCATCAATAATAACTAGACAGTATTTCTTACCACTAATGCTCTGTGTTTTGGTTGGTCCAAAAAGATCCATATGAAGAAGCTGCAAAGCACGATTAGTGGAAATATGATGTATAGGCTTAAAAGAGCTTCTTACTTATTTTCCTAGAGTGCAAGCATTGCATAATTCTGTTCTTCTGTATCTCAAATCTGGCAGTCCTTGTACTAGTTTCTTGTTTGATATTTTTGAGATCTGCTTCATACTAATGTGTCCCAGTCTTCTGTGCCAAAGATGTTCATCCTCTTTGACTGAGATCAAACAATGAGTGGAGTTTGAGTTGACGTCTAGTAGATAAATGTTCCCATGTTTTCTCTCTGTGAAAGTTTGAGAACTATCTTTGTTTGTTCCTGAACAGGTATTTTCTTGAAAGTTGATTTTGAATCCTGAATCACATAGTTGGCTTATGCTTATCAGATTGTAGTTGAGACCTTTTACCAATGAAACATCATTGATTGTGAGTCTTCCAATCTCAACAGTTCCTTTTCCAACTATTCTTCCTTTATTATTTCCTCCAAAGGAGATTTTTCCACCATTCAGACTTTGTAGTTTAGCAAAAATGCTAGGATCTCTAGCCATGTGTTTGGAACATCCACTGTTCAAGTACCACTTTCTTTTCCTCTTTGTGGTGATCTGCAAAAATTTCAACTACTCATGTTTTCTTTGGTACCCAAACTTGTTTGGGTCCTTGTGAGTTAGTATAGGCTATCTTAACAAAGTTTCTTCGAATAGGTTTCCAGACCTTAGGACATTCATTCTCAAAATATTGTGGATCTCCATATTTTGAGCACTTTAAAGCACTTCGACCAACAGGTTTAACAAAATTCTTTTTGAAGTGATTTTTGTAAACTTGTCGAGGAGGTCTTTGTCTTAATCTCTCATTGACTTTTGGAAAATCAATTAAACTATCATTCTCCTTTACAAATCCGAGACTAGATTTGTTGAAATAAGGAATCTATACAGAGAGAATATTTTTCAAGGTTTCTGAACCTTTTGAAAATTTGGAAACTAGTTCTAAAACTTCCTTTTTCAAAGTAGCATTTTCTTTGGAAAGAAAATCTCGATTTTCCTTGATTTGATGAAATTCTTTTTGAAGGAAATCGATTTTTTCTTTTTGTGAAGTCTCCTGTTGTCTAAGTGATGAATTTTCCTTTTTCAGGGAAGAGATTCTTTTAAGAGCAGCCTTGAATTCGAAACATAATTCATCAATGTAGTTTGAAACTTCAATAGGCATTTCAGAATGATTTACCTCAATCTCAATTTTTGCATCTGATTCTGAATCTGAGTCTGCATCTGAGTTGGCCATTAGACAGAAGTTTGAGATGTCTTCATCACTGTCTTCACACTCTGTATCACTCCACGTTTCTGTTTTCAAGGCCTTCTTTGTCTTTTCGAATTTAGTCTTCTTTTTCAGAAGAGGACAGTTTGGTTTGATGTGTCCTCGCTTTCTACAGTGAAAGCAGATTATTTCCTTTGATTTATCTGCTTTATCAAAAGTCTTTTTCTTTTCAAAAGGCCTCTTTCCTTTGAGATTTCTCTCTTTGATCTTCATCCTCTTATACTTCTTAATGAAGAGAGCTAGCTCTTCATCATTGACATCTTCATTTTCAGAATCTGCATCAGAATCAATGTTAGTCTTTAAAGTAATTGATTTATTACCTTTGGATTCATTTTCTTCAATCCGTTTTTCTGTCTCATATGATTGAAGAGTTCCAATTAACTCAGTCACGGAGAGAGGCATGATTCTTTGAGTTTCTCTGATAGAAGTTTTGATGTTTTTCCACTGTTTTGTCAATCCTCTCAGAAGTTTGTTGACTTTCATCACATCTGGAACAGATTGTCTTTGATATGTAAGACCATTTACTATTTCTGTAAATCTATCATACATATCGGCAACAAATTCTTCAGGTTTCATTTTGAAGGATTCATATTGGCCAAACAATATATTAATCTAAGTTTCCTTGGCACAATCTGTTCCTTCATAGGTGAGTAGAGAGTGTCCCAGATATCCTTAGCTGATTCACAGGAAGCAATTTTTTTTATACTCAATAGGTGCTAAAGCACAATAAAAAGAATAAATTGCTTTGGAATCTAAAGATTCTCTTTTAGATATCTCAGTTTGAGATAATGGAAGATCTATTGGCATATTTTCATCCATCTTCTCTTTTGAATCAGAAGGTTTTGGTCTGAGTCTAATGATGACATCCTATTACATGCGATCAATTGACTTTATGAAAGCCTTCATCTTGTTTTTCCAGATGCTGTATTCCTTGCCATCGAAATAGGGAGGTCTGTTGTTATTTTGACCTTCAATAAGACCTGGAGCACCAAAGCTAGCCATATAGATCATAAGCTTAGAAGTAAAACACTTCAACAGATGAGCAACCTACTCTGATATCAATTGAAGTGGCTCGCAATGATCACCTAGAGTGGGGTGAATAGGTGATCTCAACCAATTTTAAGAAATTTAAGTGGAAATGATAAAATGCAGCTAGAGTATGAATAATATTCAGATTCTATAAGGACTGTGTTATTGAATGTGCAATGTGTAAAGTAAAGATTAAGGGATAGAAAAACTGCACACAGAGTTTATAGTGGTTCGGCTTATAATAAGCCTACGTCCACTCTCCTACGCTGATAGCCTACTGGCTGGATTTCACTATGTAATCAAGAGGTGTTACAGATTTAGAGTGATAATACTCTTGTGTATGATAGGACTCTCTATCTCACACAAACACTCTTACAAAGTGTTCCTCGAGATTCTAAAGTTTGACTCAAGAACGAAAAAGAATTGGAATAAGCTTAGGCTTTGGAATTAATGATTCTTGAATTTGTTATTCTTCTGCTGCTCGTTGATCTCCTTAAATACTCCTTCACTTTCAAACTAGCCATTGGATAGTCTTCAGAGGATCATCTTCCAATCTTCACCTTGGACAGATTTGTACATAAGGAATTGAGTAGCCGTTGAGTGACAGATTCTGAATCTTGCTGATTCTGATCGCCCATACAATCAGAATCTTGGTTTCCATAAGTAGAGATTAATCCGTTGTGATAATATTTCGATTATCAATCAAATTGATTTAGATTGAGTAAATCAAAACCTTCATTGTGTGAAATCCATGCCAGATCACTAGCTGTTGTGTTAAGTTGTATTTCTGCGTCTGCAAAATTCAGTGTCTGAAAAACTTCAGCGTCTGAGTCTGGAAAATTTTTTGCATTTGGAAAATTTCTGCGTCTGGAAAATTTTCATCGTCTGAAAAACTTCAGCGTTTGAGTCTGGAAAATTTTTTACGTTTAAAAATCTTCAGAGTCTGAGTCTGCAAATTCTTTGCGTCTGGAAAATTTCAGAGTTTGGAAAATTTCTGCGTCCAAAAAACTTCAGAGTCCAATATCTCCTTCTGAACTTCCAGACTATAATAACCTAGAAAATAACTTCATGTTAGAATTACAAGTTATTTATGGAAAGTTTTGTTAACTTCAAAATCTATTGGGGTTTTCCTTAACAAACACTTAAGATTAGGGTTTACGATTAATGTTTTAGTATACTATCTAAACCAAGATATTGACTTAACCAATAATACAAAT